>CM041641.1:5821350-5988147 GCA_023333625.1 Bothriochloa decipiens
GAGAGAGAGAGAGAGAGAGAGAGAGAGAGAGAGAGAGAGAGAGAGAGGGAGCTTTCCTGGCTCGCAACGGCAATGGAGCAGAAGAGGAAAGAGAGAGCAACTCCTCCGGTTCTCCCTCTCTCCTTAACACGGCGTTAGTTGGCGACATGACCTCTGCATTAGTACGTTTTCCCCTCCTCTCTTTTTTTTAGAGTAAAAGGGCAAAACGCCCTTCGCATTATCGCAGACCATGTAACAGTTTTACGGTTCTTGGGTGGGATACACCCTTCCATCCAACATTTTCGCATAGTCACCCAACTAAAACAAAAGCAAGTCTCGCTAAGAACAAAACATCCAGGAACACTAATAGAAATTAACACTGCTTATGGCAACTGTGGAGGGAAAGGCAGCCATGAATGCGCCTCGTGGACTCGCGAGTTACGTCTAATTAATCGCGATCGCGCCCGTTGTACGACGACGCAAAACAACCTCAGCTCATCGCATTGCATCGCATCATCGATCACGTTCCCTTTTCCTTTCACTCGATCGCCGGCCGGCCGGCTCCAGTTTGCTCTGGTCCACTGTGGAAACGAACGGAGCAGAGCGCCACGGAGCAGCTGGCCGGCCTCAGGCCAGCCAAAGCCAGCCCCGCCAGGACGCCCGCCCGGTTACTCTAGGGTGCTACTCGTAGCTAGCGAATCACGTCGCTAATCTCGATCGGCCTCACCAATCACGTCGCGTGTACTAGTAAATGTACCATGGCCTGCCGACCTCCGCGTCCCATCCCGTCCGTACGTCACCCTGCAGCAGGAACAATGGAACATGTATGCCCTGCCCTCGTGGCCTCGTCTACAGCCTACTGATTCGGTGATTCTCTCCCAAACAGAGTGCCATGTGGTAATTTCTTATCTATGGTATAGTGATTAATTGATTGATTGATTAATTCGGTGCCTGCCGCGTCAATCCGCCGACGGTTGGGGTTGCACTGTCGTCCCGGAAGAAATCGGGAGTCGTTCACCACATCCAGTGACTCACCCGCCGCAGCCTCAGTTCACTGTAGTATCAGTCGTTTTACGGCTGGACGCAGTGATGACAGCGGATTTAACACCTCGCCTTCTCGATGATCTGTTCTGACAGCAACACACATACTAGTAGCTCCTACGCAGAGATCGAGTACATGCATGAATAGAAGTGCAGAATTACTGGTGGATTAATTATTCGCTGTCAGTTACCAGTGTGTATTGTTAGATGTACTCAAGCATTTCGACCTGGTGGTAACTTCTGAAGATTGGCTGTGGTGAATCGCTCGCCCAATCATTTCAGGTCGACAACAGTGAACGGTAAAACCGTTGAGAAATTTTTAACCTTGGTCGTCCTCTTCCTTTCAGCTCTCTCGTTTCACCGTTGCCACTTGTTCATCAGTACGTGGACGTGCGTGGTAGTAAGCATGCGACATTATTAGTGCTGATGATTCAATATATTCAGGAAAAGGACCTTAGTGTAGTGCGTGAAAGAACAATACTCAGTAATAAGTACGTACTACGTGCAACTCGTGTCCACTATGGCAATACTAAAATGTCCGACGAAACTGGCCAGGAGTGCTTGTCTGCTGTCACCAGGTAGCTGGAGATAAGAAAATGAAGCAAAAAAGCTCAAGCCTGAAAGTTACCGAGTACTGAACGTGAGAAAAATACAACATGCATTACGGTTAGTTCTTTGGTTTGAGTTCAGCGGAGCCATCATGCGGTGGAGACAAGAACAAGAGACAACAGGGCCGCACGGTCTCCGAAGGGCCTCGTCGGATGCGAGAGGGCGGAATAAAGAACAACAGGGCAATGCATCCGAATCTGATACTGCCTTGTTTACTTGTGTGTCAGTTCCAGTATTTGGTACTACATAAAAAGATGATTTATCATTATATCAAAATACTAATAAATACATAAAATATTAAATATAAATAAAATTAAAAATTAATTATATAATTTATTATACTTTGTGAGACGAATATTTTAAATCTATTTATTTAAAATTTAGATAAATTTTATTAAATACAAAAATTATGCTACAGGAATTATAACCCTAATTTATAGAACTAACAAGGGAAAAGGAGGCCTGTGCACGAGCGAGCGTACAGATGTTGCACAGACACACGACAGTTGTGCGTGATCACAGGCACGAGTAGTACATGGACGGATACGACGATCACAGGCTCAAAGCCACAGCAGCCAGCAAGAAAGCAGCAGGACGGCGCGCGCACGAGTCGCCTGCGCTGTACGGCACCGCGGGTGTGTGGCCGTGGCCGTGGCCGTGGCCGTGGCCGTGGCCGTGGCCGTGGCCGTGGCCGTGGCCGTGCGCTAGGCTAGCTTGCTCCGTCCACCAGCCGATGGATCCGTCGGTCGATTCCACTCGATTTGCCAAAATCATCCGCTGGCCGCGGCAGAAACCGGCAGCGCCCTAGCACAAGGAGCAGCAGGTCAAAAAGCTGCCGTCGTCCAGCGCATCAGAAGACGATGGCGTTGAAAGTTTTTGTTTTTGGCACGGGTGGTTATGGGTACGTAGACACATGTTTTGCGGGGGGTGTTCCTGTGGTGGTAGGTCCGTCCGCCGCGTTCTTGGTGGCAACAAACAACCGTTTTCTCGTTGCAGACCGTCGTCGTCCAGGCCATGCAAAGGGTCGGTGCCATCCAAAAAATTTGAAGAAAAACATGTGTGCTGCTGCTGCTGTACAGCTCGCAACTAATCGATCGAGAGAGGTCGATCGGACGCTCTGGCTATAGTAGCCTGGCAATGCGTGGTGATCGGTCGATCGCGCAACTTGTGTGTGTGTACGGAGCACTAGCTAGCGTGCGCGTAGTATATGTACGTACGTGCTGCCACTACTGGATGCCGGCCTCTCTGCCATATGGTGCAGCAGGTACGTACGTAGCTTGCGGAGCAACGGCGAATGATAGCGCCCCTACTTGCTACACCACTACCTCTACTCCACTAGCACTAGCAGCTGAGTGCATCCCGATCGAGACCGAGAGCTAGCTAGCTTGCGAGGCCTAACGGCGGTCGAGCGAGGTGACTAGGTTGCGAACGCCACAAAGCCCACGCCACGACCACGACCACACAAAGCAGGGGATGGAGGGGAGGAAGCGTGAGTTGGAGAAAGCGAGCCTACGCTGTCGCGGCGCCGTTCGTTCGCCGCTCTCTCGGGTGCGCTGCGTACGTGGCTAGCTGGTGGTGAGGCGCCGGTTGCCGTTAGTTGGTTGGTTTACGTAGACGTGTACGCGCGCCGTGCGTCGGCCTCGCTCGCTTCGTTGTTGGTTTTGCTGTTGCTGCTGTGCCCTGCTTTGCGCGTTCGGGCTACTACATACTACTGCTCTCTGGCTCGCCCCGCATGTTCGTGCGAAACCGACGTGCATGTGATGCATCTCGGTCTCCCTGATCATCCGTACGAGGAAATAATCCATGCCATGCCAGCGCGGGCTCTCGATCAGCAGCCTGTCAGGGCAATGTGAGATCGACAGACGTTAGCCACAACATATATAACGCTCATGACAGGCCACGTACGGCCACCACGGGCTCTCGATCAGCCTCTCCCTTGCCCGGTTCTTCCCTTTAAATCCAGCTGCAAACAGAATCAATGGATCCGGAATATGATGTACATGTGTGATGCGTGGCAGCGGTTTGTTCGTTGGTGCATGGAATGGGACTTGGGATCGATCGAGAGTCGTTATATATATTAGCTAGCTAGCTAGGGCACGCACTCGATTATATATGCTATTATACGTGTGCCCTTCCGATCCGACATATCTTTGGCCGGGACCATGCAAAATGCAATGCGTATGCATGACACATCCATGCATGTATATATATGGGCTTTCCATGCATGCGTTGCAAGCTTGTCCTGTTCCTTTGGCAAAGCTTGAAGCTACTTCAGAAACCAAGGTAGTAGGCGGCCTTTCGTTGTCCCACCAAGCTGTGCAGTGCAGCGGTTACGCACAAAAGCAATTTTCAAACCAAACAAACAGCTAGCTAGGCTTGCACGGCGGCCTGGGAGAAACGGGGTCGCCACGGTTGCTTTAATTAAAAAGCTCCATCGTATGCTAATCATCTCGCCCAAACGTGTCGGTTACTGACCGGCGAGTGCTTCTACTCATCATGGACGAATGACTCCGATCGATCCGCACGATTACAGCGCGCGACCTACTACTAATTCCAGATGATGCAGCCGCATGCGAATGATTCCGAATCTATTCACGAGCGGCCTCAAGTATCACGTAATACCGTACCGGTTATACTTCGTTCTCAGCAGTACACCAACTGTATTCAACGACGGTAACCATTTTGCTTGTCATGCTGTTACAACGTACTTCTTCACAATCACTCCGTTTGACTGATGACGACTCAAGTGTGTGTACACTTGTTGCGCTCTTTTTTCTTCAAGAAAACTCCATCATGCTAATTTTGTGGTACACTAGTAGTACCATATAGTATATATAATGTGTTTGCATGTGTACTGTATACTAGTATACACCAATCATGGTACAATCAATATATGAAGCAGCTTGTTGCGACGTTCTCTTATCTATGTTACTTCATCGATCAGTTCATCTGATAAAGCCAAACCACACTATACAGGTCGTCCTTCCTCCAATCGAAAACCTAATAAATATAACACTTTTTCTAACCTTCCGTCGCAACAAAAATCAGCCTCCTCTCTCTTATGACGACGGGTCTGTTTGATGCGCTTTTATAATTTTTATTAAAACATGTTAAAATTTATTTTTGTGTTTTGTGCCAACACATACATCTTTTTTATTCTTGTCCTTTCATAGAAAAAATTATCTCTTGTGATATGTGATAAAACACATTGAAATCTGTTATCAAAGCAGATAACAGATTTGGCTCTTGGACGTCCCATGAAAAGTTGATGATATTTCTTGGGAATGAAATTGAGCAACTCCTTGTTCTAAGTCAAACTTTTTTTTTTACATTTGACTACGTGTGTGTCTAAAATTTATATAGTTTAGTTCAAAACTGAACAAATCAATGTCATGTATAGTACAACATAAGGAGTAAAAATTTGCATTTAAAATATACTTTTATAGATATTAGTTATTGCTAATCCAATTGATTTAACGCTGACTGTGTCAATAATCTCAATGTCCAAATGGACTGATATTTTCGATTGGAGAAAAGTACAAAGAGATAAAGAGCAACAGCACCGCATATGTATGTGATAATGTTATTAGGCAAAATAGCCATACTCATCCTTGAAATTTCATGCAAAGCTCAAATTCATCCATCAACTATCAAAAGGGTCACTTTAGTCCTTGATTTTACAATTTTGGTTCAATCTCATCCTCTGTCTAACGTCGTTAGCTTACCCGTTAACACGTCTAAGGACTGAACCTGCTCGTCGTTAGCTTACCCGTTAGGCCGTTAACACACGTGAATATGAGGACTGAACCTGCTGGCGCTGAAGTACTGAACCTGCACAATCCAAGCAATCAAAAAGGAAACGTGTCCAGCCACTATAGTTATAAATTCTTCCTTTTATCGTGATGGCTGTACCAATCATTTCAGATTAGTTGCATATACTATTACAAACAAAGTAAATTGAAATATCTTTTTTTCTATAACAAAATGTTGGCTTCTTTTTCACGATGTAAGTCAACTGCTGAAGCATCAGTAAAAACATCTGCTGGTGGGAATGCCTCTGTTGTCATTAAGACAAATGCATCTACTGAAGGGAATGCCTCTGTTGCCATTAAGATATTTTCATCAAAATTTACAATTTTCATAAAAAACTATCTTCATCCGATGTCATATTGAAGAATTATGATTTTTCAAAAGTTTAATCTTGTCACGCCAATGGGAGTGGCACTATAAGTTTTTCCACGTTGAAAATACCGTCGAACCTTGTATCATGCTATGTCAACGCATGTGGCGCGACTGCGTTATTTGGTCGCGCCAACTGGCCTAGGATAGCGCGACCAAAAGGGGTTTGATATGCAAAAAAAAAGACATGGTCATTATTAAATACCGAATAAAAAAGATTAAAATATACGAATATTCCGTTTGTTAACATTGAGATGTGAGACATTTTATTTTCTCGCAAAATCATTTAAGTTCAAAAATCCTTTCACGATTATCCATGGGCGTACAACCACTTAAACAACTCTGCGGGTAGAGTACATGTGAAATCTTCAATCGCCTGTTTTCATCTCCCAATACAACTGTGCAAACGGAGTGAGCTGCAGGCAAACGGCGTTGAACGGTGGTTGAGATTGAAACAAAATTGCAAATTCAAGGACTAAATTGGCCCTTTTGATAGTCGAGGGATGAATTTGACCTTTGGATGAAAGTATAAGGATGAATATGGCTATTTCACCATGTTATTATAATGACTAGACTACGTCGTATGCCGAATCTACGGGAACACGTAGAATTGCCACTCGATTAGTGTGTACAAGTGCATGTCCCTATTGTGGACAAAAAGATCCGGCTAGAATCTTACTCGAGGCCCTGATCTTGACTTGCCTCCTCTAGAAAGGGAAGAGAGAAGGTGAAAAGGAAAGCATAAAAAGGGAGGGGAGCAGCATATGCATCATGTTGGCTCATCTTTGAAGTTATGCAAACTGATAGACACCATGCATATACTTGGGGTTGCATATATAATGTTTAGAACAAACATATATATCAAATTCACAATGATATATCTGATATAAAATTATACTATGGGCATCAGCCACATGTTGGTTGTTTATGAGTCCATGGCGACGGAGGTTGGTGTGCAGTGCCATGCCATTGCCATCACAACAGATAGCGTGATGTGCACTTGCCTTGCGTGAGTAACCTGCATGATTAAGCCGTTCGGTACAATGGCCGGCTAGCGTTCATTCAAGCCATGCAAAACCAAACCCTGCACTAATGAAGCTGCTATAGCCCACCTAACTTAATTAGCCTGCCCTTTTCCTAGCTACAAGGGCTAGAACTATCCATAGATTTTTTATTTTCTTTGAAGATAAAAATCACGCTTCATTATTTTTTTTAGGGAAAAATCACGCTTCATTCTTGTTTCAGCCAAGGCGCGGCAAACGACAATGTCCATTTTATATTTCTTATTAGTTATTAAATAAAAATGAATATAATAATTTAAATTAGTTACTGTAAAACGTAGAAAGCATGTATATATATGGCCTATTAATATATAGTTGCAAGGGTGTACTGCCATTTTATAGATACCTGTATTGTCTATACTGTACACGCTTTGAACTAAGGATTTTTTTTTTTTTTGTTCAGAATTACTAGTTGGTCTGCACAATCGTTTTCAGTGATGGGGCTACTAGCAGCAACTAGCTACTTTTGGCTTGTCAGATAGACCGTATTTTATTCCATAGGCAGTCAATCTAGAAGGGGAATCAATTCAGGGGTGATATAGTATGATCGAATCGACGTTACCGCCAAATCATTGAGTCGATTCATTTGATGCACACAGCTGTTGGAGCTCCTGTTCTCATAATCTTGACGATTGTATGCTAATATCTGTACGGAGTACACCAGTACCCGAGCAGATTTTCGTGCTGCATGCGCCACTAGTTCGCTGACGGTACAGCTAAGCATAAACTTAATTAGTACACACCCTATAGGCATAGCTAATGATGTAAGCTGCAAGCAATCACGATATATGCATGGAGATGGAGATTCCTTCTTTTTTTTTTCTCTCCAACAACAATATAAGAGAAAACAAGGCGCAGTGCCTTTTAATTTCATCGTCAGAAAAAAGAAAATGTTAAAAAGAAGACGATCGATTTTCTTCAGAGCCCGGCCGGACCGTTGTCGATCGAGCGTGGATGGAGCCATGGGAGGAGCTCCGGGCTTGCACACTGTGGCGATATTTTCCCTGTGGCGATCGATCCGATCGCAAGATGCCACCTCAAAGCTCAAGTCCGAGTCGCCGGCCGGCCGCCGTCACGTCAGGCAGGCTCCATCGGAGGCATTATTACTCTAGTCTACTCCCAGTGAAAAAGGCAAAAACCACCTCATCAAACAATCTCGCCCAGATCATGTTATCCCATCAGCCACACACTTTGCTCGCGCAAACCAATATTATTCTAAGGGAACGCGTGAGTGTGAGGTGCATCGTGCATGCCGACCGAGAGCGAGCGTTGCGTTGCATGCCGGTTGCTTCCCATGAAATCTTTCCCAGATGTGGACCGCCGCTTCCCCCGCATCATCAATCAATCAGTTCATGGGGGGAGAAGGAGGAGAGAACCTGTCTGATCTGATCGAAGCCGTTGCTGTCGCTGTAGTAGGCTTTTTTCAGAGCTGCACATTAAACGCAATTGAGAAACGAGGCCTGGTGAGTCAGCACGCAGAAACGGAGCGACGGTGCGTCAGTCATCAGTGGCAGTTGGTGGCCATTGCGTCAATCAGGCACAGGAGTTGGGCGTCGACTCGAGGGAGGCCATGCACGCAGCTTAGGGATGGTGCCACTGCAGTGTGCACTTGTTGCTGCCTGCAGAGTGGATAGACTCTGCTGCAGTGCAGCTGTGCAGGGGCCTTCTTGGCACACACACACGCGCACAGACATCCGTTTGTCCGTCCTGCTGCTCTGTCTGCGTGCATGGACAAGGGTCGGGCGTGCGCTGTCGATCGTGCTCGTGCCGGCCGCGCGCTGTCAGGGCACTGCCACTGCCAGTGGCCGCTCCGTTCTGTTGTTCTACGCACATACACGCAGAATCCTCTGAATCCTGATCATGAGCGGGGCGAGAAATGATCACACATTGCTTTCCTACATGGAGGACGAGGACGTCGGCTCCATCCATGGCTCGCCCGATAGATACGCCAGGACCAGGCCGGAACCTTCTGCGTCCCGCGGTCCCGCCCTTGCTTTTTTTTTTGACGCTGCGCGGCGCGGTGGCGGGCCCGCGTGGCGCATTCGGGAAGGTTGACCAGGTGAAAGTGTCGGCAGCTTAGCTACTCCGAATCTCCGACCCTCCTCACAGTCGTCACACTGGTCTGCAGATGGTGAGCTGAGCTCTTCAGTCTTGGCCACCTTCACGGCTCCTGCTCTGTTTCTGTTGATCGAAATGAGTACGTCTCCGGAATGCACCGCGTTGATCTCGTGCCTCCTACGCGCCATGGACTAGCTCCGGTTCATCGTACCGCGCAGGCAGACGTCGCCGGCCGTGCGCGACACCGCAGGGAACCCGTGCACGTCGGCCTGCACCTGGCTGGGTAAATTGTCAAACGTACTGTCATTGAGAGGATGCCGATATGGTTGTCCCCGGCCGGGCGCCGGACGCTGGGTAGATAGGAAGAGGGGGAAAAAGTTTTACACTTTGCACGGGCGCACCAAAGGTGACGGGACCGGGGGCGAATCGAAAGCGTGGAAATTGTGCCACGCCTGCCTTTATGTGTGTGCTCAGTGCTCGTCAGCTGTAATCCTCGCCGCCGATGATGTTTGTCACCGGCTCCGTCGACAGATTGTCGCGTTTCGATTGGGTTAGCGATGACCGATGAGACGAGAAATTGAAACGGAACTCAAGTCGCGGCAGCAATCCATCCATCCATCAGCAATGTTGCAACTGCAATAAGATCGATCTCATCTGGGAACGCTCCCAGACGGGAACCGCTCACGCTCCTCTTGCCTCCATCTCGCGAACCGTTGGCGCCATTGACGGTTGCCTGCGTGCATGCCATCATGGCGTCCGTATGGGTGTATATATACATTTTACAGGTCGATGAAAGAACTCTCGGTTCACTTGCCATTCCATTGTTCCATTTACATTCTACGCAAAACACGTTATCAGCACTTGATCGCTACAGGTCTGCGCTCTCGGAAGGGAGTTCGGACGAAGAGTTGAAGCCGGCGAGAAGGCCGGCGAGTTCGAGTTCAAGTTCCGGGAGGAAAGCCGATCTGAAGATTTGTACGGGAGTCGATTTGATGGCTGAGGAATTGTGTCTAGTGGACAATGGTGCCACTAACTCTATACTCAGGGAGATAAAATATTTTCAAACTCTCACAAAGAATAAAAAAATGTTTTAACAATCGCTGGACGCGATGCTGTAATAGTTAGCACCGGTCGGGCCACTATTATGCTTCCTATGGATACATCACTCACAATTAAGGATGCATTATTGTATCTCGATTCAACACGTACCCTGTTGAGTTATAGAGATATTCGCAAGAATGAGTTTCATGTTGAACTCACACGGACAACAATGAGGAATTTCTTCTCATTACTAAAAATCACGGATATGGCAAGGAGATACTTGAAAAAGTTCCCACCCTCCAGTCACGATTGTACTACACATACATCAAACCCGTACCACATGTTGCTTACAAAGTAATTTTCCAGAATGTTAACGCATTCCAAACTTGGCATGATAGCCTTGGCCATCCTGGCATCGGGATGATGAGGAAAATTATAAGCAATTCTATTGGTCACACTTTAAGCGAAGCAAAATTTCCCCAATTCTCAGATTTTGTGTGCACCGCATGTGCTACAGAAAAATTAATTTTGAGGCCCTCTTACCTCAAAATTCATGTTGAACCTCTAAAGTTCCTTGAATGTATTCAAGGTGACATATGTGGTCCTATTCAACCATTGATTGGGCCGTTCAGATATTTCATGGTCCTCATTGACGCATGATGGTCTCATGTGAGTCTCCTCTCCACGAGGAACTATGCATTTGCTAAAATTATTGCGCAAGTTATCAAACTGAAAGCGCAATATCATGAAACCAAATCTGATCCATCCGAATGGATAATGCTGCTAAATTTTCCTCACGTGCCTTCAATAACTATTGTATGGCCTTAGGAATTCAAGTTCAGCACTCGGTCCCATATGTTCATACTCAAAATGGGTTGGCAGAATCTCTCATCAAGAGAGTGAAACTTATCGCAAGACCTTTACTACAGAATTGTAATCTACCAACATCATATCATGTTGGGGTAATGCAGTTTTACATGCTGCTGACTTGATTCAATTGCGTCCAACTGCATATCATGCAACCTCCCCGTTGCAACTAGTACGTGAAAATACACCAAATATTTCCCATATGCGAAAGTTTGGCTGTGCTGTATACGTACCGATCTCACCACCGCAACATACATCTATGGGCCTACACAGGAAAGTGAGGATCTACGTGGGATATCAATCTCCGTCGATCATTAAATACCTAGAACCCCTAACAGGGGATCTATTTACTGCCCGGTACGCTGATTGTATCTTCAACGAGGATCATTTTCCGGCATTAGGGGGAGGAATTAAAAACCATAAACAATGCCAGAAAATCAATTGGGATGCAGACATCCCTAATTGTGATCCACGTACTACAGAAACTGAACTTCAAGTTCAGAAAATCATCCATTTGCAACACATTGCAAACAACATGCCAGATGCATTTGCTGATTATAAGGGTGTTACTAAATCTTATAATCCTATGAGAAATATGCCGGAAAGAGTAGAGGTACAAAAAAACTACTCATCTCCCAAGTAAGAGGGGATAAGTACGACTATTTCCACAGATGCAGCTTCTAGCAAGCAAAGGAAAGGGAAGAACAAATCTCCCAACACAGCAAATGCAACTCAACCTCAAGTTAAGAAACACCCAGTGGAGGCTCATCCTTCACATCCCACATCAACAGTGCACTCAATTACTGATGTTGGGACATCGGAATGCCCGGATGGAATCATTCTGGGAAATAATGATACATTACCAGTGGTGCGTGAAATTTCCATCCACTACATTGAATCTGGAGAATCATATAACAGAAAGTCTACAGTAGTCGACATCTATTTCACTGAGTCAATTGCAGAAATCATCCAAAAATAATCTAGATCTTAAGACCATGGCAGAGTGCAGAAAGCGCTCGAACTGGAATCAATGGAAAGATGCGATTCAAGTGGAATTAGCCTCAGTCTCCAAAAGAAAGGTATTCACTAATGCAATACCTACACATCGTGGAATCTTCCCTATGTGATTCAAATGGGTTTTTCATCCGAAAATGGAATGAGAACAACGAGGTTGTGAGACATAAGGCGAGGCTTGTAGCACAAGGGTTCACGCAGAGACCCGGCATTGATTTCAATAAAACCTATTCTTCAGTCATGAGTGGAATCACATTCCGATATCTTATATCTCTGGCTGTTCAAAATCGTCTATCTATGCAGTTGATGGACGTAGTGACTGCATATCTTTATGGGTCACTTGATTCGTGTATATATATATATATATATATATATATATATAAAGGTTCCAGACGGAATCTCTATACCGGATCTGAACGCAAATCGCAACATGTACTGTGTAAAGCTTCAAAAGTCACTCTATGGCTTAAAACAGTCGGAAAGAATATGGTATAACCGACTTAGTGAGTTCCTTCTAAATAAGGGATACACTAATAATGATGATTGCCCATGTGTTTTCATCAAGAAGTCTCAAACGGGATTTTGCATCATATCAGTGTATGTTGATGATTTAAATATCATTGACAACCCGCAAGATATCGATGAAACACACAATCATTTAAAGACGGAGTTTGAAATAAAGGATTTGGATCAAACCAAATTTTGCTTGGGTTTACAACTTGAGCACATTTCCACTAAAATTTTAGTGCATCAATCAGCCTATATCCAGAAAATATTGGAGAAATTCAATATGGATAAATTACATCCCTCCAATACTCCTATAGTTGTTCAATCTTTAGAAATGGAGACCGATCAATTCAGACCACGGGATGATGGAGAAGAGGTTCTAGGACCTCATTACCCATATCTCAGTGCCATTGGAGCGCTCATATATCTTGCAAATTGCACCAGGCCTGATATTGCATTTACACTAAACTTGCTAGCTCGACATAGCGCTGCTCCTACCAAACGTCATTGGATAGGAGTAAAACATATCCTGAGATATGTTAATGGTACAAGGGATCTTGGATTATTTTTCCAAAGGAACCCAAACCCCAATATGATTGGATACACTGATGCCGGGTGTTTATCTGATCCCCATAATGACCGATCCTAGACAGGCTTTGTATTTTTACATGGAGGGACTGCCATTTCATGGAAGTCTTCTAAACAGACCATGGTGTCTACCTCCACCAATCACTCTGAAATAATTGCTCTATATGAGGCCTCACGTGAATGTGTTTGGCTTCACAAAGTGATCAACCATATACAACAGTCATGTGGTATTGGTGCTATCAATTCACCAACAATTATCTATGAAGATAATTCTGCTTGTGTTACACAGATGGAGACAGGATACTTCAAGAGCAACATAACCAAGCATCTTTCTCCTAAGTTGTTTTATCCCCATGAGTTAAAATAAATGGGTGAAATAGACATCTTGCAAATCAAATCATGTGATAACCTCGCTGATTTGTTTACTAAGTCCTTATCAGCTTCCTCGTTCTAGAAATGTGTTCAAGGAATTGGTATGTGGTGACTTAGAGATTTGCAAGATTCAGAGTAAGAAATCTCCTAAACGTTGCCCTGTCCAAACCATCATATTGCACTCTTTTCTTTGTATGAGTTTTACTCTCAAGGTTTCTCATATAAAGTTTTTAATGAGGCAATATTAGCATAAGCATATGTTGTATTTCCTCTTTTCCCATTAGGATTTTTAAGGAGATATCAATGACATATATTGTTCTCTAAACTATCTATGAGTTTTTCTCCTGCAAAGATTTTCTCATATGAGTTTACAATGAGGCAATAATTATTATATGCTGTATCATTTTCTTCTTATTTTTCTCATTGGGTTTGAAGGAGTTCTTAACAGCATATCTATCAAAGTATTTCTCCTCGTTATCATCCTACATGACTTTTTTGAGGATTAATACTATTCATCGATGTCAAGACGAATTCGATCGAAGGGGAGTGTTGCAACTGCAATAAGATCGATCTCATCTGGGAACGCTCCCAGCCAGGAACCGCTCACGCTCTTCTTCCCTCTATCTCGCGAACCGTCGGCGCCATTGGCGGTTGCCTGCGCGCATGCCTCCATGGCGTCCGTACGGGTGTATATATACATTTTACACATCAACGAAAGAACTCTCGGTTCACTTGCCATTCCATTGTTCCATTTACATTCTACGCAAAACAAGCAAACAGGCACGGGTTGTTCATGGGCGCATCTGTCCATCTGTCGATGGCACACGCCCACGGGGGCCTGTGCTGGGGGAATCGGAGAACAGCATACTGATCGACCCGTTTGGACCGTGCGGCACGACCCTAGGCACGACTGCAGAACCCTTAATTTCTCCCCCCGGAATGATGATGCCCGCGCGTCTCCGGTTTTGTTTTTCTACCCCGATGGACCCCAGCCAGGAAAACGGATGGATGACCATGAGGCGACGCATCGGTTTGCAAATCGTGGTCAGGACCGCCGTGCGTCGCACTGGCTTAATTGGCAAGTTAAGCGTGATTAGCCGGGGATAATTGGACGCCAACGGACCCATCGATGGATCGCGTTGCAACTAACTCCAGCATGCAGCAGATCTTTTTCTGTCTGTGACAGAGTGTGTGTTACTGTGTTAGTGCTGCATCTTCGTCACGGTACGGCCTGCTGCCTACGTGCGTCAACTAATGAGGAGAGATAGATGGGGAGGTTCAGGAATCTCACTCAACTGCAGAATCCATCGCTCGTCTCCCTCTCTCGAAAGAAAGGGCAAAGGTAACTGATTGGTGAGAAACAACTGCCAGTGCCGAGCCGAGTGCATGGTCGATCGTCTTGAGCTACTACTAGAGTTCACTGGTGGAAAAAAAATAGGAACGAGGCATGCAATGCAATGTGAGCGTGCAAAATTGAGAGATGTCACACGTTGTCTCTCTTGCTTCTTCGTCACAACTGTCTGCGGTGTCATCACTGTGTCCACCACCACCCACGTTTTCTCGTGCTCATTCGACACTGTGCGGGGGGGCCAGGCAAGGTAAAGAACACTGGATGCAGGCATCACCAGGCGTGGGGCATGCTCGGTCTCCAAAATGTTCCTTTGCTTGTCCCTGCAGCGCGAAAACGACGGCCCCGCCTTGGCGCCTTCCACTTCCCCACGTCCCGTACCCGTGCCCCTCGACGTCAATGGCATCCATCGTTGTAGCTTGCGCGTTCCAAGAAAGCGACGTGGCCATGGCCGTCACCTCCTTTTCGCGATTTCTACGGGCGCACACCTGTGCTTCCCCACAGTGCCGGTGCCGGACGCACGGCGCCCACGGCAACGACGCGCGGGACGAAGGGTGTCGATCACTCGATCTCAATGGCAGCCGCCGCCGCGCTCCGTCTCACACCTGGCCATGCGGGCCGCCGTGAGGTTCCTGTCACTCTGTCAGGGCCGGGGATTAAAGGCGACGTTGGACGTGCAACAGGCCTAGCTGCCGGCGTTTTCTTCAGGGTCACACACAGTAAAGCCGCTGGCCTGGGGTCCGCTCCGGCCGGGCCGGGGCTCTCTCTCTCTCGATCGTTGCGTGTTCCTCGCCTCCGAAAAGAGCTAGAAAAGGCGAGCGGAAAGGGCCGTGTTTTTCTTTTTCCGGGCCGGCGAGGTGGATCGGCGGCCCCGGGCGTCGGCGACGTGAGGACACACGTCCGATCCCGGACCGGTGTAAAAAGGCAGTTGCTTGCATGAGATGCGAGTGCGAGGGCGAGAGCGCTGGCTCGCCCGGCGCGCACGATGAGTAGCTTCACGGCAACGGCGACGTCCGTGCGTGCGTTGCATGGTGCCATGGTGGTTAGGCCAAGCCGCTGGCCGCTGTGTGACGCCACTGACGCTGCTTGCGTTTGGTTTGGTTCGGAGGGCGACGCCTGCAAGACTCTAACCTGGTCGTGTCGGGATGTCCGAATTGTGTTCTGTGGTATTGAGTGTGGGACTGGTGTCTAGGGTGTCCATCTGCATTATTGCTTTTTTTTTTTTTTTTGCGATCCATTATTGCTCAGGTACCTAAATGCGTGCTGATTCGCATTGCAAAGCCCCGTGCCATCAAATACACATGTTATCTGCATGTATTTCGTCAGGTTTCTGCAGCTCGATGACCACTTCGACAGTTCGATTGACAAATGATTTTTTTTAGAAACATTGACAAATGGATAATATTTCGATGAGTCTGGGGTCTTGTCAAGGCCCAACACTTGATCCTTGCATTCCAGCCAACAGGCCGCAACTTGTGTAACGGGGCCCGTTACGTACCTACATTTTGGACCATCATAACGGCAGAAGCTAACTGCAATTCGAACATGGGCTTCGGCCATAATAAACCTCAAAGCACGCTGGATGAAATAGAGAGCCGACATTGCTAACCATTGAACTACTTGCATGGCCCATAACAGACATCGTGCGGATTGAAATTTTGAGTGACTCAAGGGGGGCAATTCCTCAGTTCATTTTCTCGTCTCCAATTTCCATGGTGCGGAATTGCACACGTGTTGCCAGAACACTACACATTATGGTTTGATCCATGAAGATTTTGAGTTTGTTTTATAACTCTTTTAAATCTGATTTCACGTTAAAACCTAATTTTTAAGCGTGTGCTTTATTAAGGAACTTTGGACTTTACTTGAGTACTACTTTTTAGGTAAAGAATTTAGATGAATTTTCCATGCTTTTTGGAAAACATTTTGGGCTAAACAATTTAATTTAGAAACTCTCCTGCTCACGGCTTCCTACGTGCGTGTTGCGCCTCTATGTTTTGTTAGGTTGTAAAACAAGTGAAGTCAACGGTTATCAATACAGGCCTTGCCTTGTATAGATGTTTGAACTGGACTTTCAATTTCAGCATTTGGCACATGAAAAAAGAAGATTCCCCGTCACATCAAAATATCGGCACATGCATGGAGTACTAAATATAAATAAAATTAAAATCTAATTGCATAGTTTGGTTGTACTTTACGAGACGAATATTTTAAATCTAATTAGTTAAAACTGAGATAATTTATACTAAATATAAACAAAATGCTATAAAAATTCTATTATAGTAGACTGGCTCCAGTTCAGGTAACTAAAGGAGGCCACGGAAAAAACGCTTCAACTTTCGGCTGGCCTTTATGCCATCGGAGTTGCACTCGCCGAGAAGAATAAAATATAATTTCATCTTTCGCTCATGGCTTTCTGCGTCGTGTTAAACCACACCCAAACTCATCTCAGTGCTACACTAATTAAAAAAGAAATAAATTATTGCACCGAGTAATCAGATAGACACGGTTCCATACGTTTTCCTCACGCAGCCAACCTATCTAATCTAACATGTAACACAAGGATGCTAAAACCACAGAAGACGAAAGCCAATGCTTGCTGTTGTCGAAAATGACAGTACCTCTTTTGAAAAAAATGTATATGTAAAAAATGTATCTGCAATATCAAATCGAATCCAAAGGGAAAAGCTCCATCACAACGCCATATGATGGCATCGATCCGATCCTTGACACCTGATCACGTGACGATCCAGCGCTGCAGCTAGCTTATTGCCGTTCAGATTTCAGAACCGGCGCTAGCTATATCAGCGGATCAGCCACCAACCCACTTGGCACTTTGGCAGCAGCAAACGTGCCGGAAACTATAAACAAACGGATAACCTGAACTGGGTTCCCAGGGCCAGCCAGGTCGCAGCGCACCAGATCTGGATCCACCACGACGGCCCCTGTTTTGTGCTGTGTCCCGTTTCGTCCAAACCCAACTCTGAACCGGCCAACCGGGCAGCCGTGTCGCGCTCGCGCCGTGCCCGTGCGTGCCGACCCGCTCCAGATTTGGCTTTGCCCGTTGCCGCCGCCAATCCCCCGGCCCTAAAAAGGGCCGCGTCCCACGTTGCCTTGGTTCCCCCACCCCTCGCTATTGTCTCCCGTCTCCCACTTCCGCCACTGTGCATGTGCAGCGAGTGCGGCGCCAGTCACACTCGGCTCCCTCTCGATCGCTCTCGGTCCACGGTCCGGGCTGCGTCGCCAGGAGGCAATGGCGGCGGACGGGAATGGCGCGGCGGCCGCGGCCGGCGGGGACACCAGGGCGGCCTTCGCGCAGATCTACAGGACGCTCAAGGAGGAGCTGCTCACCGACCCCGCCTTCGAGTTCACTCAGGAGTCGCACCAGTGGATCGACCGCGTAACGACCCCTCTCCCTCCCTCTCTCGCTCGCTCGCTCTCGCCGCCGTCCTTCCTTTTCTGTCGCTGTTTCCTGGCTTGATCCTTGTGGCGCGTGGGGGCTCCGTGCGCGGTGCGCCGTCGCCGTTTTGGATCCACCCCGGATCGGCGGGGTCTCTGTAGCTCGTGCGGCGCCGGTTTCTTATTGAAGCGAAATTAATTCTGTGCACAAGGGCATATTATGGGTGAATAAATGAAGAAAGCACCGGATCACGGGTAAATAAATAAATAAATGAGCGAGGATTAATCCTTTGTACTGTGTGTTTTTACGTGGGCTGGATGGAACGGATCAACACTTACGGAGTGGAACTGGAACTTCCCGTTCAGTTGGGTTGGGTTGGGTTGACTTGCTCTGCTTTTTTTGGACATTGATGAATTGCTGCCAAAACAGAGCAGAGCTTGTGATTATTAGGCTCAGCTCTGCAGTTAAATCCAAACCACCGTTGCAGTTATTAATAGTATATATGGATCTTGGGTGTTTTAGCAGACCGCTTGCTGTTTGTTCTGTTTAGCTAGTGATTTTGATGTGCGGTTGCTGATATGACATTTCTCTGTCTTTTTCCTTCGAACAGATGGTTGACTACACTGTACTCGGAGGTGAGGAGATGATTCTGAAATCTGAACCACTTATCTTTTTACACTATACGAAAAAAAAACTAGTAACACTTCTGATCGTTGTCCAATGACAGGCAAGTGTAATCGTGGGCTCTCTGTGGTTGATAGCTACAAGCTGCTGAAGGGTGCTGATACTCTGGGCGAGGAGGAACTGTTCCTTGCTTGCACCCTTGGCTGGTGCATTGAGTGGGTAATGGTTTCTGTCCCCCAATGTTGTCGGGAAGAATGTCAGTCAAGCAATTGAGTAGCTCATCTGAGTTTGCTGTTGTATTTCAGCTTCAAGCTTTCTTTCTTGTGCTTGATGATATCATGGATGACTCCCACACTCGTCGTGGCCAGCCTTGCTGGTTCAGGGTGCCTCAGGTTAGCCGTACTGAATACCAAAGCATTCGTCTATTTTTCCTTTGTGTAGTAATTTCAGTGCAGAGAAATTTCTAATTCTGTTGGTTAAGTAATAGCTAAGGGTGGATTTTGTTTGTCATAGGTTGGCTTCATTGCTGTGAATGATGGGATTATCCTTCGCAACCATATCTCACGGATCCTTAGGCGCCACTTTAAGGGCAAGCCTTATTATGCTGATCTCCTTGACTTGTTCAATGAGGTAACTATATGTTCTGAGATGCACATCAATGTTCAGCTCAAGCTTTCAGATTATTACAGGTCCTGATTATGTTGTTTTGTCTTCCTAGGTTGAGTTCAAGACAGCTTCAGGTCAGCTGCTGGACCTTATCACAACCCACGAGGGAGAAAAAGATCTGACAAAGTACAACATAACAGTGTAAGTTAATATGTAATAATGACTCTGGCAAAACATTCTTTTGTACTTCTATGTTTTACCATGTGAACTGAAGTGTTCCTCTCACATTGTCATGTTTAGCTTTAGAGAAATGTTCATAATAGCATATCTATGGTAATTCTGATTCAGGGTGTGCCTTTTATTTACTGATGATTTCCTGCAACTGGTTTTGCAGTCACCGTCGTATTGTTCAATACAAGACAGCCTACTATTCATTTTATCTGCCGGTAATTAACCTTCTTGTTTTACTTTTGCATATACTATTTTCATGTGACCCCCGTCTAGATTATCAATACCACATGAATGTGCTACTGATATGCTGCTTTATCAAAGGTTGCATGTGCCCTGCTGCTCTCTGGGGAGAATTTGGAGAAGTATGGTGATGTAGAGAACATCCTTGTTGAAATGGGAACATACTTTCAAGTCCAGGTAACACCTATTTTGTTGTGTTTTTCTATGTGAACTATTTTCTGTCACAAGCATTAGTCTACTTAGTATTAATATGATTGTTCTCTATCAGGATGACTATCTGGATTGTTATGGTGATCCTGAATTTATTGGCAAGGTTGGTGCATTTTACTATTTGAGTAACTTGAACTAGTATCCTTGTCATACATATTTTTTTCTCTCAGCTTTTTTGATTTCATCGATGTTAATTTGATACAGATCGGAACTGACATTGAAGATTACAAGTGCTCATGGCTAGTTGTGCAAGCCCTTGAGCATGCTGATGAGAGCCAAAAGCGCATTCTATTTGTAAGTCATCTCCAGACCTCTTTCAAATGATTAGAAGTTTTTTTTTTTCTTTTGAAGAATGATCAGAAGTTTGTTGTCTAATGGTTTATGCAATTGATGGCTCTGCAGGAAAATTATGGCAAGAAAGATCCAGCTTGTGTGGCAAAAGTGAAGAACCTATACAAAGAACTTAACCTAGAGGTCTGTCTCTACCCTTGATGAGGCTTTCTATTTATCTGTAGACAGTAATCACCTGCTCATGTAAGCCCCATAAACATATAATGCAGTAAATACTGAATAAAGATCAATGTGACGCCATTTTGCATATATACGGGGGTGTTGGTTTAAGAAACCATCCCATCATAGATGAGGTGGTTCAACATGAGTCCATCCCTCATGCTTATACTAATTATTTGTTTCTGAGAAAATGAGGCGGTGATGCTGTCAGCTCATCCCCTTCAACAGACCAAACAAAAAGTTGAGGAATGGCAAGGTGATGGGATTACATTATTCTCAAACCAAATTGAACACCCAATATGCTCATATGCCCCATATGTTACTGAAATGATATTGATGCTTTGGAGACTATACACATGTGCAATGTGACACTTGAGTTTCACTGGACGAAGTAGCAATCAGCCTCACTTTTTCTTATTTCTTTGTCCGAAAATAGGATGACATACTGAAGCACTTTGCAATGTTACACTTTAAGTTTCACACTGGACGAAGTAGCAATCAGCCACATTTTTTCTTACTTCTTTGTCTGAAAATAGGATGACATACTGAAGCATTTTCTCAAACCTTACTAAAACCTGACATTTGTTTATCACTTTGTTCCAGGTGGTATTTCAGGAGTATGAGAGTGAGAGCTACAAGAAGCTGATCGCAGACATTGAAGCGCAGCCAAGCATTGCGGTTCAGAACGTGCTGAAGTCCTTCTTGCACAAGATCTACAAGAGGCAGAAGTAGGGTGCTCTTGGATAAGGAATTCAGGAGCTGTTGTTACTCCATCGCATGCTTGACAGATACCAGACTTCCTCACCTTGCTGCTCTAGTATGATGTGGAGCTTCTAGTTAAAAAAAAAAGAGGGAAAAATCGATGTAGTATGATGCACCTTGCTGCTCTGAATATTAACAGGCAACTCAGGCAAGGTGCTGATTCGGTTTGGTAGACCGCATGTTGCAAATAGTAAATTGGTTGTTCTGTTATTTGCATCTTATCGACTTCTTTGCTTCGTTTGGCCACCGCTCTCCTAGCCGCTTTCAGATAAATTTCTAACTTGACACTTTTGTGCTTCTCTCATTTTCTTTGGCCACCGCCCTCGTTTTCAAGTAATTTCTAGCGTGCCCAGGATAAATCTCTGTTATTGTCTAGGAAATTAGCATGCTAAGGTGCAATGGTAAACTAAAGTGGACTTTACGTGATCATGGAAACAAATAATTTTATGGGCCGGACGATGCTAAGTACACTCGAGAAAGCAAGGAAAATGCCCGCATCTTTTATGACTTTATGGTGCACAGTTTTGGAAACAAAAGTGCCATGACGTGATAGAAGAATATTCCAAAACCTAAATTTCAGGAGCTTGAGAAACAAGCACTGTTTATTCTAAGCAACAAAATGATTCTCCAACATGTCCATATTTTATTATTAGTGGGTCCAGCACGGCCAAAAAAGAAAAGTTACAAGCGCCTGTTTTTCGAAGAAGTCCTTCAAGGGCAAAAAAGGAAAGTAACAAGCGCCTGTTGCTACTTTATGCACGTAGAACACAACAATTTAACAGGCAAGTGTACACATAAATAAGAAAGGGAGCACTACAAGTATGAAGTATCTGCCTGGAACTATGTCATTATAACAATTTAACAGGCAAAGTGTATTAGTATAGTACATATAAGTAAAAGGGAGCACTACAACAAGCATCTGCATGGAAGGCTGGAACTATGTCATTGTTTCGGCAGATGGTGATGAAGTGCTTTCATACATGACATCTATCTTTTGGACAAAAGAACAGGATATAAACACTTGCTAAGTTAATACGAAATTCCATCCCTTTCCTTTTCCAGGAACCTAATCCTAATTCGGTTGGTTGGGAATCCAGAAAGTTAGAGCTGTTGATGCAGTTGCAAACATTGCTCGACGAGGGGCCCACTTCAGTGCTGTAATAGGACCAATGTGACTGTTCCAACAAGCAATCTGCAAAACAAATCTGACACTAAGACCCATAGCAACCTAAACACATGTTAAAAGACTGGTAAAAGAAAAACACCTCTTGTACTGTATTGATGTTCCAAGCGTGCAGGGTTCCATCACCTGATCCTGCAAAACCAAACATATCAGGTAGCTCTCTTAGGAAAAATCATCATTTACATTCAAATTTCCAAAGGTTTATTCATAGGAGCATATGCGTAAAGTCTCAGATGCGCTAAAACATTGTACGTGCAACATACTATCATATGGTACAACAATGATCGCTGCATTTTTTCTATTGGACGTTAACACATGAGGCAGTATAGGTTCCTAAATACACATGGTTGGTAAATGTAAAAAGTGAAGCTGAAGGCAAATAACACATTAATATAGTGAATTCTTGTTACTTGTCAGATTTATCCACAAAAGTGATGCAAAGAAAAAGCAGAAGTCGGAGATAACCTTATCAGGCCATAAGCGCAGGGAAACTAGAGGGCAATTTTCCATATGAACCAGAATATACAATTACCTGAAATCACATATTGACCATCTGGAGTGAAAGCAGCTTCATTTGTTACATTGGGAGATGGTTCTAAACTAAAGCCACACCTCTGCAAATTACATTGGGATATATATCAGCAAAAGGATGTAAGACCAGAAAATGTGCAACACAAGGATGGGTATCTTTTTCCCGTGAACATGCAAATTGTTGCTATCCCCTCCATATGCATCCAGAACATATATATGATTGTTAGTTGTTGTCAAAAGCATAGATTTGCCATCGTTGCTAAATTTGATGTCAGAAATTTCTGCTGTATCTCCACCAACCAAGAAAGTGTCAAATGGACCCTGAAAGTGGATTCATTCACAAGTAAATATTTCACATACCTTCCAGGCTTCCACAAATATATGGTTGTTCTGTATTATGTGGACTACATACCTTGTCATATGACCGGGAATCAAATAACTTAATAGCACCCCCTTCCATTGCTACAGCAAAAGCAAGTCCCTGCTGATCATATGCAACAGAAGGTCTACCACGCAGCCTTAGTATGCCCTGAATGATAAATGAGTAGGCATGAAAGAGTTTAGAGGATAAAGGGCATCTTTCATCTCATAAATGTAAACTAAGCATAGTTGGTTGCTATAGTGAGCTCATCAACTAAGTTTCACTCAAGATTCGTAGCCAACCTGACAAGCATTTACGCGAAGATCCCATATTCTGACACTGTGATCAAGTGATCCTGACATAAAGCTATCATTGACAGGTGACATACATAATGAAACGACCCTGAGATGAAAGGGAACACCTATCAGCATCTGCCCCTCGAAATGTGTTGGCACAAACAAGAAAATGCAGCAGCATCAGAAGGAAAATAAAACAAACCTATCTTTGTGCCCTTTGAAGTATCTTAAGCAACGGTTGTCATACAATGACAGATAACGAAGCGACTCTGCAGACTCTAGGTTGTATCGTGAAGAGCATAAGATAGAACTTGGATGATGACTAAAACAGACACGGTCAGCACCATGTTTCCTGTGATATGTAGTCTTCAACAACCTGAAACGATAGTCAGCAGGTTCTAGCACTGATTACTGGTGGCTTACTAAATAAATATACTTTGATGGAGTACATAGGACAAAGCAAACTTCTACCGACCATAGAGAACAATGACAGCGCTAGGGAAACAAGTCATCAAAACTAAACTGCTGGATGATCCAGATTTTTCATAAAACATCCGGAATGAACAAATGTGCCTGCCAGCACAAGTAAATCACATCCCTAGCAAATATGGTCAACATGACAGAAGAGCAACACTAAGGCATAATATACATTTATCAAATGTTAACTGGCCATTGCCAAACATGCTGCATCTACCCATTAGGAGATTAGCTTAGATAGCATCTACCAGTAACATTGATTCTAACCACCAAAAAAAAAATTGATTCTATAATCTCTTGCTGTAAGGTACCCCATAAATCACATCGCAACACAAACTGTTCACTGAAATCAATCAGCATAGCCAACACTTTTCCTCGCACACATTAGATTCCACACGTTACAGCTGCATTAAAAAAAAGTGAGGAGAAATCAAGCAAAGGCTAGGGTACACACGTGGCGCTGGTGATGTTGTACAGGCGGATGGAGTCGTCCTCGCTGGAGGTGACTAGGAGATCCTCCTTGCGGTGGAAGTCGAGGCAGTTTATCTTCCCGGCCTGCAGCCGATTTGGACAGCGAATTAGTGCGAGGCCAGAAGCGAGAACCTTCCAAGGAATAGGTGGGTTGGGGCTCCTAGCACTGGAACTCACATAGTCAGTGAAGACAGCGCCGATGGCCATGCCGCGGACGATCTCGTCGTCCAGGTGTGGCAACGCCGCCGCCATCTTGTTCCCGGTGGCGGCTGCTGCTGCTCAAGATGGCAACAGGTACCCGAGATCCGAAACCCGATGGTTTTTACTCTATTAGGGCACGGGTATGGGACAGTTTTTGTGCCCATGGGTTCATTAACGGGCAAAAAGTCAAACCTAGTGGGTTTGTGGGCATAGATTTGGGATAGTAGTATCCAGACCCATAAACCCCTGGGTTTTTTAAACCCGGTATATCATAACGTTTTACTTGTCATATACTTATATAAATATAAAAAGATATATTTAAAAAAGTGTAACATTAAATAAAAAAAGAAGATATTTCATGACAGGTAAATGACGCCTTGTCTTTTTAGGCCACCATGCCCGCATTCGCTAGCTGCTGGGCTGGCCACTATTGTGCTAGTGGGCCCTGGTGCACGTAATGAACACATGAGGCCTAGACTCTCTACAACACCAAGTAGAACTCCACCAATTAGTCCCACCTCACCAGTAGACAGAACACTACGTGACTACATAGACTATAAAGAAGGGTAGAGAGTGAGGGAGAGACCAGCTCCTCTGCTGGATTGTATTTAATTGGGCATGGGCAACCAGTGGGTGTACCCGCTACCCGCTCGGGCACGGGTATGGGCGCAAATCTATACCCGTCTACGGGTATGGGTTATGTAACGGGCACAATGTTTCTTCACGGGTACGGGTATGGGTCTGCTGTACCCAGCGGGTTGGTACCCATTGCCATTTGGAGCTGCTACAGTTGAGTCCGCCGCAGCCCAGGTTCTCGATCTCAATTTGGTAACGGAGGAGGATGTCAGGAATCAATCATCGGGTCCGACCAGGGAAGGAGTACCTGAGCGCGCGGCCCACTAGAAGACAGCGGCCCACTCAGAGAAAGATCGCGCGACAAGCAAGAGGCGCGGGCAGCCCGTGGGATCGCACGTTTCTTCTTCTTGCTTCTCTTTTTCGTTTATAAATTTTCAATTGTTGGTCCGGTTCTTTCCTTTTTTTCTTTTCTTTTTGTTTTCTGTTGTGTTCTATTCTTCTTTTAAATTTATTTATATTTTATATTTAATTTATTTTTCCCCTATTATTCAAAAATATTTTTTGTTTTCTTATGTTTTTTTCTTTTTTTTTAATATATTCTAGTGAATTATTTTGATTTTTATTTTTAAGTTTTTTTCATTCCTATAATACATGAGATATATGTTATAGGATTGGGTAATTTTACGCTTAACTGCCCACTCCTAATCAATCTTTGCAAATACCCCCTCCCACTCCCCCATGCCCCCTTGATCAAACATTATGTGACTCAAATTTAAAGTTTTTAAGTTTGCATAGGTGATCCGTGCACCTGATATGTTTCCTTTGTGGAAGGCCCAATAGCTTAAACTGAAATCGGCCCACTTCAGCGCTGCACGCTTGCGTTTGACTCGTTGCCACATACCTCACAGAAATCACAACACAATCTCATTAATAGTGGTGAAAGATACCATCGCTCGTAGGCC
This sequence comes from Bothriochloa decipiens, assembly GCA_023333625.1. Classification (NCBI taxonomy): domain Eukaryota; kingdom Viridiplantae; phylum Streptophyta; class Magnoliopsida; order Poales; family Poaceae; genus Bothriochloa; species Bothriochloa decipiens. The sequence continues at coordinate 5,847,656 of CM041641.1, forward strand.
TGTGAGCAGTAGCAAAATAAGGAAAACCTTCTTATATACCTCAGGCGGAGCACAAACGGGGATGACAGAAGCACTGTATAATCAGTTCAGAACTTGAATCTAAGAAGGAAAACGTAAAAACACTGCTATGAAACTGTAAGCACATTTATAAACTACAAGTACAAGAACTCTAGGAGAGGGCATACATATATGAGATCCAAAAGCCAACACTATAGTAGTTGGCAGTCCACTGTTAATATCGAGATCACAGAACTTGTCCACGTAAAGATGCTGCGAGCTGGCAACAAGCTTTAGACCAGAAGAGCATAACTTCATCTCAGTGCTGATGTCAAGCATAGAGGAACTCTTAACATAACACCAATGTTACTTTTACGCATCTTAATTGAGTTGCAATTCATCAACTAGTTTCCCTAACAGACATGAACAGAAACAGACTTTATGTCATTTACCACTTGTTGCTGCTGAGCTAACACTATTGCTAGCACCAGCACGGAAGTGAAAACAAACATGGATACACCATACTTCAGAAATTTCAGTGTGCCATGATTGATTCTGTAGCCTCTGAACCATAGAACAGGGGGAAAAATTTGGATCTTAAAACACCCTGAAAACTATAAACAGACAGTTGCAGACCATAGAACAGGGGTACTGCTAGTCTCTGACCAAGGCATGCAAATTTGTAGTGTTCGTTTTAAGGGCAGCTTAACATACCATGTTGCATCACTGATTCATGTTGCTCATGGTCACATTGTAATCCAATCAGAAGTAGTGAAAAATATTTATCAGTCACAGACATTTAAGAAATATCAGCTAAATAAGAAAAACCTTCAGGTATACATGATGCACAGCCACGATGAAGAGAACAAAAGACATTCCATGATCAGTGCAAACTTGGAAATAATAAAGTGTAAAAGCTAAACAGCATGAATATTTATAAACTACCACTCTAGAAGAGAGCATAGTACCACATATAAAGGAAATTCCAACGACAACAAAATGACAGAAGGCCAACTTCACACGAAGGTCACCAGAATAGGGATAAGAAGGCAGCATAAGCTGCCAATTAAGGTTTTAGAAGAGCATTAACTCATTTCAGTGCTGACTGATGCTGAGTGATGAGTAGCACTGAGTAAATTGTTAATGCTCAGTGATATAAGCACTGAGTAAATTTGAAGGCATCTATGTTATGCCTCATTGTCACCCCTGAATAAGGATATTAGAGAAGATCCATCTCATATTCTAGCAAGATGTGTTCCTGACCACTATGTGCCTGACGTTGATCTAGATACCAATTGTGTGAACATTGCGTGACATGCTATTTACATAACCTACAGAAGTCAATCATGTCAAAATTAAGTGCACCATTTGCAAGAACTATTAAAATTTGAAAACAACCATCAACTGTCAAACAGTCCTGACATAGTTCACCTGATAAATTACTTTTCAAAGCACATCTAAATTTGTTGGAGCCAATGGGTCGGTTGACTAAATTGATCAAGCACAGAAAACAAACATTTACAATGTTGATTCTGTAATTATGACGAATGTCACAATTAGTAAGTAAAGTGTTAGCTCAGCAGTACAAACATGCTAGCATATTGAAAGCTGAAAAGGTTTGAGGGAACACCGGCTTTACATCGTAGCCTTATCATCGCAAATCAAAATAACCGCAAAAACAAGATACAGAAAGCTTAAAAGAGTCTATAGTTTTTATCCATCCTTAACATGACCTAACATCCATCTCCACCGAAACATCTCTTAACCATAGTATAAAAAGATGCCAACCACCTCTTAACCTCTTAACAACAAAATATGACTGCTAAAACCTCATCACTAAAGCCTACGGATAGTAACCAAAGAGTAGATCGCGAGGCATTCATCCATGTGTGTTTACACACAATTGGGTGATCTGTCTGTTTTGCAGTCGCATAAAGTAGCTCACCGTCGTCACCAGTAGACCATGAGTAAACACCTCGATCACAGGGATGAAATGATAAGTAATCCACGAACCGGTCCTAGTCGCAGCTACAAAAATGTAAGGAGGAGCAGGGAAACAAATAGGTTGATGAATGGTCACGTCACCATAGATGTATGGGGCTGGAAGGAAATCGATCCAGGGCTGCCTGCAGTCGTAGGAACAGGTGGCGCAGAGCAACTTCTGGCAGCAAAATGCATAACAATGAGCATAATCGTTGCATTGTTGGCAAAGAGGCAACGGCAGCTCCTGCGGATGATTTAGAGCGCCGCCAGGACCGCCGCCGCCGCCCGGACCGCCGCCGGCACCACCTCCGGGACCGCCGCCACCATCTCCAGCGGGACGGCCTGCATGACCGCCCCCGCCGCCTCCAAGACCTCCGCCGCCACCACCTCCGTGACCTGCTGCATGACCGCCCCCGCCACCTCCAAGACCTCCGCCACCAAGACCACCACCGTCGTTGACTCGCGGCCCTCCGCCAGCTGAAACGACCTCGATTTCCGCTAAGGAAAATCCACAGAGTTGAAGTGTAATATGACCATTTAAATCACATTACTTGATAACAGTTGAATACCATAATCCATACATCGAACAAAAGAGTACAATAGAGAGGTTTACAATAACTTATTACATCGCCACTTGGCGAAATCAGAGTTCATGCAGCATAACAATAAAAGCTTGAGGTGCGGAAGCTATCATCTTCGATCCAACTTGAGCGTAGGCACGAAACCCTCAATCACTGTACTCCCCAGATGAGTACTCACTCCTTGAACTTGAAATCAAATTTTTAGTACGATTTGTACTGGCCACACTCCCATCCTATGCATTGCTTTGTGAAAGTTGAATGCAAAATGGATATATCAAAAGGAACATATAAGGCTGGGGTTTCCTATGCATTAATCAGGTATATAAATAATATAATAAATCAAGTTTTAAACACATTCCCATCCCACACATCCATCATCATTCTTCTTTTACTTACCATCCCATCTCCTCCAACACCATCTCAGACTCAAGTCGACAAGCCAACTCCCCCTCGGCTTGCCTCAGCGGCCCGCAGCCCTCATCCTGGCTCACGGTCGAAAATCACACTTAAGGGAAGGTAGAACACTCCACTCACTAGTCCGGTGCATCCTCTTAAGGAAAGGTCCATAGCCAATGAATTGGCTTATGTATCGATTGATCAACCATACACTCTGCAGAGGTTTCACTAATCCACTAGATAGCCATCTTCGGTGCTTGCAATCACCTAGGCAGATTCTGGGCGCCTACTGTCATAGAACGATGCCACTCTACCATCCAGCTCTGGATCGCTGGAACCGTGAAGAGATCATGTATCCGTTCCCGTAGAGGATGCCATGCCATGTACCCACTCTCAAAGGGGGTGCCATGATCGTCTCGGTAGGGTGTTAGCTCTATCCCATGCATATACCTTCCTATCACTACTCGTCTAGCAGTAGTGGCATCGATCTATCCAGCGGTTCGGCCGTCTCCCCCCCATGGAGAGCGAGTGGAAAGCAAGAGATTCCCAAGGTCCGGATACCAGCGCAGCAGTTCCTAAGTGTGACCAAACCGGGATATCTTCATCAGGGTTTATCTTTAACGTGCTACCATGGCACCTTTGTCCCAGGCTCCACCTCTCAGAGGATCACACCCAAAGACCACCATCACATCTCAGTTAGCCCGCCACAGGCTCCTCCCATGGGAATGTCCAGATCCATTCCCTGGCAAGACTTGCTCCAAAAGCTCGTTGTAGATCCTGGCTCGATCGACTCAACCCTCACCATACTCCCTGCCGTATGCTCCACCCCAAACCTAGATATAGCATCATTAGCTCACATGCCCATTTGATCCATCAACTCACACTTCTCCAGCCTGGCACCCTCCAGACCTTCCTGGGGTTCATCACGTCGCATCAAAATGTAAGCGAGTGAAGCATATATATATAAATATAGCAGATAAGCAAGTGGCTATCATAACAGCGGGTAAGCAGGTGAAAGTTTACAACAAGGTAGGGCTCATCAAATAATAATCTATCATGCAATCCTAGCACAGACAAATCATTATAGCAACATGAATTTAAAGCACTAGCCATACTACATTTGCCATGCGTAATGGGATCTACGAGGTTGGGTGAGGTGTGGCACCTTCACTGACATAGCTGTCGGACTTCTCCTGGTAGTCACTGTCGTCAAAATTGTCCTCGCTCGAGCCTGTAACGAGATTTAACGGTCGCGGGAGCGACCCCTATAGATTAGCACAAAGAACAAATGCAAAATAGAAGATCCAAATGCACTCAAACATAGCTTAGATGGATAAGGCTCGATTTATAGAAAATTTGGATATGTGGATCGTATTTTTCGGAGCTCGTATGAATTAGTTATGAATTTTTAAAGGTTTAACCATTTTCTAAAAAAGAAAAAAGGCTGATTTATCTGGTGCTGACACGTGGCAGCATAAAATTGGGCCACGTGTCATGCGCGGTTCAAATAGGGTCAACACAACAGCTGACGTGGCGGATGACGTCATGCTGATGTCATCATTGACCGGGTCAACAGAGGCCTGACAGGTGGGTCCAGGGTGACGTCACTGCTAACATCAGCGGTTAACGGTCAACTGACAGGTGGGCCCCACTGGGACGTTAACGGGCCGTTAATGGGCCGAGTGGGCCAGATATGGGCCGGGCCTGGCCCGCCACGTGGCACGCTCTGGTGCTGCCACGTCATCACGCTGGATTCAAACCGGGCTCTGTCCACGGCTGCTGTTTCATGGTACACCGCACTCCCTGGGGTCCACTGTCAGCGACTCGGGTCCACGTACGCCGGGTGCATCCGGTCCACGCCTAGGTTCACGCGGTCCACAACATGGTCTACGGTGCACCCGCTTCTCTTGGTCCATTGTCAGCGACACGGTTCTCGTGGACCACGTCCATCTCCTTCTGACCGACGGCTCACCGACGGTGGGGAAACCTCGATTTTCGATGCCATGGTGGTCCTCTGGTGCCATTAACCTACCCATCAGCTTCGGGACTTCACGGTGGTCATGATGATGGGCTTCAAGGCGGCGGCTTGGCCTCCGGTGACGAACTCCACGGCGGACGACGGCTCGGCGACGGCGGTGCTCGGTGTACTCTTCACACCGAGTCACTCCAGCTCTAATTCATGGCGTAGATGCACAATTCGAGTCATGTAGCACCTACCCGAAGCGCCGGCGATGACCAAAAGCCACGATGGAGTCCGCGCGGGTAGTAACTCCCACGGCGAAGCTCCGGCGCGTCCATGGTGCACGGCTACGGCACTCCAAGAGGGTCCACGGCCTCCATCATCTTGTCCAAGTGATGCAACTCTCTCCGGCGGTGCTCCTCGGCCCCTTCTTGGTCCTTGCTGTGGTCGGAGGCGGCAGGAAAATGGCGGCGAACGGCGGCGCTCTGGAGCGGCAGCGCACCGGCATGACGATGGCAAGGTGGCTCGGGTCGGTGCTCCGGCGAGGCAATCGCGGAGCCAAGGGGCGCACGGAGTCCGTCTCATCAAGGTGAGCGCGGATCTAAGGTCAATGGAGGGTGAGGCTCAACAGAGAGGTGGCTAGTTGACTTCGCCGTGGCGGCGCTCGGCGCGCGACGGCGGGCATGGCGGCATCCGATCTGGCATCCTCCCGATGCCGTGGTCCAAGGGCTGGGCTAGACAGTGCGTGTGTGCGTGCTGGTGTCCAAGGCGGCCGGCAGAGGCCTCGGCCTACGCGCTCCCAAGGCGGAGCACCATGGCCAGGAAGAAAGGCGGAGGTTTGGGAGAGCAGCGATGGCGGCGGTGCTCACCAGATTGCAGAGGATGGAGGTGTGGTACAAGTCCAAGCTCCAGGGTTCTTGTGGCTCCGGCTTGTGGTATGGCTTCTTCTTCTTGCTCCTGGAGCAGCAGCACAGCGGCGCTCCTCTTCTTCTCCAACTCCGCCGCCGGCTCCTTCTTCTTCCCCAACTCTCTTCCTCTCCCTTCCTTCTCCTCTTCTCCAATTGAGGCTGGCAAGATGCAATTGAGTGGCCACCGAGGCGGCGGCGGGTCCTGGGGAACCCTAGAGCGCCGAGGCTTGCTCTTATAGGGCACAGGCGGAGGTAGGTGGCCGGCGGATGGTGATCGGCGGGGGAGCTTGATCAAGCGGCCGAGGGGGTGCCAGGTCAGCAGATGGGGCTCAGTTTGGGTCCACGGAGCAGCGAGAGAGGGCTAGGTAGCGCCAGGTGTCGAAACCCTTTACAGCGGCAGCGTTTCACCACGGCGACAGCGCATGTGCGCGCGCGCGGAGAATCTCGGCGGCCGCGGGCTTCTTATGCAGGGGTTGTCGGCCGAGGTGGCAGGCGGACACACGTGGATGCGGGGAAGGCTTGGATCGAGCGGTCGGGGTGGATTGCTTCGAGACGACGCGGGGGAACAGCGCCTGACGCGTGTGACGTCGGGGGTACGTGGACGGTCGAGTGACCTCAGTGGTGCTGATGACAGGTGGGTCCCGCTGTAGGACCCACTCGTCAGCGGCTGCGGCTGGCGAAGGCGTGGCGCGGGCGGTCACGTTCTTGCTGGGCCTCGCGGCCTTGCTGGGCCGGCACGGCGAGCGGTTGTGCGGGCGAGTGTGCGGGCGAGCGGCTGGGCCGCCTTGCTGGGCTGGCCACGCGCGGGGGAAGGCGGGCGGGCGCGCGGGAGAGCGGCCGGGCCGGCGGACGGCTTGCTGGGCTGGGCTGGCTGGCCGAGCCGAAGGCTTCTTCTTTTTCTCTTCTATTTTCTTTCTCTTTTTTATTTTCAAATACATGGATATATACATATATACATACATATATATGATGTGTCAACTTTGTATAATAAAGTAGTGGGCATACTAGCCCCTTATATTTGTTAGGGTATTATTCCCTTAATATTTATTTGTGAAAATAAATATTATGGTTTTATTTTATTAATCATCACATAAATCAAATGAAAATCCAAATCACCCATTGATGCAACATGGCATGAGAGCTAATGAAACATTGAAGTAAAGCTATTGCAACATCATGTTATAACATGTGAAACATAGAGCATTGACATGAGACATTGATTAATTTATAAACACATGAATGTTATGCATGACATGATGGGGTTAATGCAAGGTTAAGGGGTAGATGATGACATGTCACACTCATCACTTAGGGTTTTGTCGAAAAAAATTTTATAGCTCGGATTTTCGGGTTGTTACACCAGCCTCACCAGCGTCGCGGGCTCCAGAATCGCTGCCTGCGGTACTCCTTGCGCTGGCGCCGCGTCCGTGTACGTCGTGGCGCTTGTTCTTGCCGTGGGCACCGAACAGCTCCTCCCCGGCCACGGTGGGGGAACGCACGCCGCCCGATGGGTCTGCCCTTGTGATCGTGCTGCCGTTGAGCCGACCGGTGTCGCCCCGCCGTGCGCCCGCCCGCGACGCCAGAAAGTCATGCTCGTCTCGCAGCGCGGCCACGCTCGCCGGGGTCGAGGTGCTGCCGTGGAGGCCACCGGAGTCGCCCCGCCGTGCGCCCGCCTGCGGCGCAAGGACGAGCAGAGATGTGTCGTGCTCGTCCTGCAGCGCGGCCACGCTGGCCGGGGTCGAGGTGCTGCCGTCGAGGCCACCCGTGCCGCCCCGCTGTGCGCCCGCCCGCGAGGCCAGAACGACGGGAGGAGACGCGGCGTGCTCCTCCAGCAGGGCGGCCACACCCACTGCGGTCTTCGATCCGTCGCCTCCCTTGTGATCAGCCGTCCGGACGACCTCCTGATCAGCATGGGCCCGGGGAACGTTACCGCCTCGGGGGGTGGCGTGCAGGCCCCTGGCGGTTGCCGCCTCCTGGGCCTCCTTCTTCTTCGCCCCACCGCCGCGGGCGCTGGCGTGCTGGGCAGCGGTGGCCGCTACATCGATGTAGCTCTTGCGGCGAGGCGACTTGTTCGGAGAAGCCCGCTTCACCACCACGGGAGAGGTCGGGCGGAGCGCCATCATGGCCTCGTCCAGGTCCTCGAGCGGCTCAAACCGGTTGGGGGATACCAGCGAGCCGCTTGAACCCGAGTCGGTACGGCGAGATGCTCGGCGCCCGCACCCTCCTCCTAGAGAGAGCGGCGAACCGCAGGTCCGCCGTCCCTGGCGGCCGGCAGCGTCCACCCACGCCCAGATCGTGGTGGAGGCGGCACGGGGGATCGCGGCGGCGGCGGCGGCCATGGCGGGGATCGGTGGGGAGCGAGGGGAGGGTTTTGGTGGTTTTGGCTTTTGGGAGCGCTCGTGTGTTTTGGTTCGTGAGGAGAGAGACTGGGAGAGGAGGAGAAGGGAGGAGAGAGAGGGTGCTTTTTAACGTCCTGTTTGCTTCGCCCGGCGTCTTCACAGAAGCATGCTACCGGCCCCACCTGCACACCCGGTGCCCATCTCTATAGGCAGAAGTACAGCTTCAGTTGGGCCGTGTCGAGAGAACCGGACGCAACTGTTTGACGAACCGGGCGGCTCGTCTCCGTTGTGACTTGGACGCGTGAACGTGATGACGCCCTAGTTATTCGAACCGGACCGGACCGGCGGTTCGACCGGTAAAATACCGAACCGGAGCCTCCACCGGTCCGGTTCACCTTAGAGGATCGAAATGCAATCGAACCGGTCAAAACCGGTTGAACCGGCCGGTTTTCTGTCGAACCGGGTGAACCGGGAGGTTCCATTCGAACCGGTGATGTTTTGATTCTTTCCAAAGTTACCCCTCTGGACGCTCAGAACGGCATTGTCTACTCAGGGGTATTCTTGGAAAATGCCTCTTTAGGGCTTCTTTTGGCGCTGGGCGGCTGGGGGAGGGAAAAAATTTTAGTTTTCCACCTTATCCTCTTTCTCTTGGGCGGCGGCGGCGGCTCTGGCTTGTGCGGCCGGCGGTGGCGTGAGCAACAGCAACCAATGGGGGACCGGGGGCTTGAGCGGCCGGGAGCGGCGGCCGGCGGTGGGCTCAGGTCAGGTCGCAGCCTCGCCGCTCGTGGCTCGCGGGTCGTGGGCCGTGGCTCGCAGGACGCGGCGTCGTGCGCGCGACCGCGTCGAGCAGAGAGCGACGGCGGGGAGCCGCGATTGACGGCCTGATGACGGGCGTCCACGGTGAGCGGCTACGGCGTACGGCATCCACTCCTCCAGGCTCCACGCTCTAGTGCTCTCCGTCTCTGTCTCCTACAGGATCCAGCGCGTTGGCCTGTCCCTGGCTCCCTGATCCTGCCGTTCTTCAAGGAGAAGCATGGCGCCTGGTGAGCATCTTTGTAACTTTGTTTCGATTTCTTTTGTAGGTACTAGGTAGTACGTACTACGTAGTAGTTTACATTTACATATATGATGCATTGTAGAGGCGATCCTATCTAATTAATTTAGGATTCTTGTTACGAATTGGATAGTAGCAAACCAAGTTTTTGGGACCGGACCGGTAATCGAACATGCGCATCCCTATCCGCCCCTCCATCCCTGCGTCTCCTACTACAGCCATCCCGGTACCTCTTCCCCTGCTTCTCCTATCGCCGCTCGTCGCTATTCATCGGCGGCAGTCACCAGGGCAGAGGGGCCCTTGGCTAATCCTACTGCCGTGGCTGCCCCATCATCGTTCGCCAGTATCTCATGGCTGTGGGTTAGTTAACTTCGATTCCCATCTCTCTAATTATATTTCTCTGCATTGATATGATACAAATCCTACATTTTAGGATCTGATGCCCCTTCGTTCAACTGCAATTAGCTGTACCGATCTGATATTGGGTAAAACAACTGAATGTGTGGCATTGTAGATACAAATTATTTGATAATTCTGTAGTGTCGATGGTAGATATCTCTGCTGTAGTATGTTGATAACCATCTTGTAGTGGAGATAAAAAATACACATTTTGGAGATAAAAAATTCATTGTTACGAATTGGATAGTAGCAAACCAAGTTTTTGTACTTCTTAGCTGCTTTGTATCCAGAGGGTTCTCCAGATCTGATTAATTTACCTGTCTTCCCCTTCCTTGTGCACCTAGTTGATTCTTCAGCGACTCCAACTCCAACTCTAACTCCAACTACGGTTGACACTGGCTCAACACCTGCTAGTCAAGCTCAAGAGGCACCCACAGAAGTGAGGACAAGACAGAAATTTGATCCAGCATGGGCATATTGCACACAGATCATTGAAGGAGGAAGAAGTAATATCAAATGCATGTTCTGTAATGCGGTAATTAAAGGAGGAGGGATCCGTCGTTTTAAGGAGCATTTAGCCAAATGGCCTGGTAATGTGGCGGCATGTAGAAAAGTTGTTGCTGAGGTTGAGCATACAATGCATCAAATCCTGACTGAGTGGGATGAGAAGAAAAAGAAGAAAGAGCAGGACTATGAGGAAGGGAATGCATATGGACCAGAACCTGGAGAACAAGATGATGATGTCGTTGAAGTCTCTGCTGCTCCTGCCTGGCATGTTGCTGCTGCACCTGCAGCAAACAGAGGAAAAAAGAGAGCTGCAGCAGGTACTCCTAGTGTTGGCAAATACTTCAAGCCTAGAACTAGATCAGGGGATCAACCAACAATTAGGAGTGTTCTTCAAGGAGAAGCAGTCAAGGAGAAGACAGATTTGTGCATGGCAAGATGGTTTCTTGATGCATCCATTCCATTTAATGCAAGTAATTCCATTTTTTACCAGCCCATGATTGATGCTGTGTGTGCATATGGTTCTGGATACAAGGGGCCAAACTTTAATCAGCTGCGTGGTTCATTGCTTGCAAAATTAGTTGCGGAAACTAGGAATTTTGTTCATGGTTTCCGCAGCATTTGGAGGGAGACTGGTTGTACAATTATGGCTGATGGGTGGACTGACAGAAGGAGAAGGACCCTCATCAACTTCTTGGTCTATTGTCCCAAAGGTACTGTTTTTCTCAAGTCAGTCGATGCCACTGAGCACTCCAAAACTGCAGAATACTTGTTTAGATTGTTTAGAGATGTGGTTCATTTTGTTGGGCCTGAAAATGTGGTTCATTTTGTTACTGATAATGCTTCAAACATGGTTGCTGCTGGTAGAATGATAGAAGATGAGTTCAAATCCATTTATTGGTCTCCTTGTGCTGCCCATTGTGTGAATTTGATATTACATGACTTTGGTAAGGAGGATATAGTGAAGACCACTGTAGCTCATGCATCATCCATTACAAAATATGTCTACAACCATTGCTTCCCACTGTATCTAATGAGGAAGTTCACTAAAGGTCATGAGATTCTTCGCCCAGCCCAAACTCGTTTTGCTACTAATTTTATTGCTTTGCAAAGCATATATAAGCATAAGGCAGATCTGCATGCAATGGTTATTTCCCACGAGTGGACAAACTGCTCATATTATAAGGAACCACAAGGAAAAAAATTCACCAAAGCTGTGCTAGATCAAAAATTCTGGAAAAATTGTGCTATTGTTTGCCAATTATCAGAACCACTGGTTCGAGTGCTGAGAATAGTGGACAGTGATGAGAGACCTGCAATGGGATATCTATTTGGTGGATTCCATGCTGCAAGAGATGAAATTAAAAAGAGATTTCAGCGAAAGAAAGAGTTTGTAAAGCCTTTCTTGGAATACATGGATGCACGGTGGGATAAGCACTTTGATAAGAATCTCCATGCTGCTGGCTTTTGGTTCAACCCTAATAACCAGTACACTCCTCAACTACGAGACAAGTACAAGTTCACTACTTCTGGAGTTCTTGATGTCATGGAGAAATATGCTGGCAAAGATGCTGCCCTTAGAAGTGCTTTGACAAAAGAAATGAAGATTTTCAGAAATGGAGAAGGTGATTTTGGGCGTTCAGGTGCTATAAATGATCGTGGAGGCATGATTGCTGGTAACTTCAACACATCTACATTGCTGTTCTTACTTTTTTAGTTCATTTCAGCATCACTAACTTCTGTTTTATCACATAGATGAGTGGTGGCAAACCTATGGCTGCAGTGCACCAAATTTACAGAAGCTTGCCTTGCGTGTGTTGAGCCAAACTTGTAGTGCTTCTGGATGTGAGAGGAGCTGGAGCTACTTTGAACATGCGCACTCCCCTAAAAGAAACAGATTGGAGCATCAAAGGCTAAATGATATTGTGTATGTTCATTTTAACCTGAGGCTGCGTCACAGGTACCCTTCTCTAGTTCGTTAGATACTAACATTCATTCACAGCTATTATCTGTTCTCTTGAAAGGATGAAAGTTGCACAGCTAGCTGCTAGCTTGTTCTTTAACCTGAAAATGCTATTATCTGTTCTCTTGATTGGCTGATAGTTACACAGTTAGCTGCTAGCTGTTTCTACTTTCTAGTTTTCTACAACCTAAAAATAATATATTATCCACTTGTTTCAATTATTTTAACATCAGGTGCAAATTTAGAACTAGAAACTATGACCCAATAAGTTTGGAACAAATTGGAATGGGAAATGAAGCTTGGATCTTAGAAGAAAATCCACCTCGCCTTACCTCAGAAGAGCTGAACGTTTTTCGCAGTGATCTATCCGCATGAAGTATACAATGCAGTGATGGTAATGTCTCTTGCAAATTGTGAAATCCATTCAACTTCATACAAATTTTTGCTTATTTAAATTATAACATCATATCTTTGTTGGAAAAAATTCAGAATTGGTGCTAGACTTGGATGCTGCTGAGGTTGATGCCATGGAAGACAGTGAGGAGGCTCAGGACATTCAGAACAACGAAAGGCCCCAATGTGATGAAGATCTATTTAGTTATGATGGTATTGCATTAGATATTGGTGGATCAAGTCCTCGTGAAGCTGCACCTGCACCTGAAGTTCAGTGGGATCCCTTGAATTTTGATCGAGTACCATCTACCATGTCGTTTGGAACTTTTACCAACTCAGTGTCTGTTATCAGTTATTAGTTATCAGTTTATCACGCACTTGATATTTTGTATTAAAGAACCTGTGAGGTTGTGACGTTGTGTTGCTTACTTGCTTGTTGCTCGCTGGCCATGCGCCCATGAGCCCGTGACTATATTTCAATGAACTATGTATGAAGTGAACTATTTGTGAAGCCGAAAGTTATGGTATGAATATTGTATATTTATCATGTATTAATTATTAAATATAGCATATATAATTATATATATATACCGGTTCGATGATTTTGTGGCCGGTTCGATTCGTCCGGTTCAAAACAATCGAACCGACGGTTTAACTGGTTTCCAACGGTTAGACCAATGAACTATTAAACCGATAGCCTCGCCGGTTCGATTACCGGTCCGGTCCCAAAAACTTAGGATGACGCCCGGTGCTGCCGGTGCATGCTAGCAGTTCAGTACTACCAGCATGAGGTACATCTTATCATGTGTAGTGGCCTCGGGTGCGACTGGCCGGACGCGGACGCGACCGGGACAGCCGGCTTCACCGGTTACAGCAGACCGACCCGTCACAGCGGATCATCGCATGTGCACATCGAATCACAGGTTCATGAGCGTTTGTTTGCGTCACCTGCTGCGTGCCTTGGTGTGGTCCGTGTGCGGTGAAAGTTAAACTCTGCTTAACCTTATTCGTGTAGGCCTTGCTGCCCCTAAGGCCCTGCGCATGCCTTGTCCTGCGCAAGGTAAATCGGCCGCCGAGGTGATAAAAATTGATGAACGCGTACCCACATCATTAATTCCATCACAGTGTTCTTACACCTTTTGTGTTTTTTTTTTCTATCTATGCATAAAAAAGTGTTAAGTAAATTACGCCAAGAGCAAATCAGTTAATTAATGTGATCCATGCATGCTACCATGCATTGGCTATGTACTAAATTTTATCTATTTTTTTGTTGTTCGAGAAAGAAATGCAGAATGCGAACACCAAATTACACGTGCAGTTTTGTCTTTGTCATTTAGATTCCTCCAGAACAGTAAAGACCACGTTGAAAATTCGCAACCGTACGGGGGCGCTAATTTTCGGAGCGTCTGTTAGAGCGATCTGGGAGGCGATTCCCGACCCGACCACGTTCTAGGCTGCCGCCGCCGGCGACCTCGAACCGCAACGCCAGTGACCACTCGGTACCGGTGTCCACGCCCCGCCGCCAACCTGCAGTTGATGTCGGCCCCCGCATATCGTCGGTTAGCCGCTCTTGGCGCCGCCGACCACATACTACCGCTAGGGTTTGCCGCTTAGGTCTCCTTGGTCGGGTAGCTTCTGATTGGTGGCTGTGCAGATTTTGGCGTAGCGCATCCTGGTTTGTGACCCCCTTCTGGATCGCCATGGCTTCAGCAGGAGAGGGCGGAGAGGGTGGTGGGCATGATGGCCTAAACCCTAACGTGGAAGATCTGATGAAAAAACTTAATCTCACCGAGGATGAAGAAGTGGTGATGGATTTTTGCGATGAAGAGGATGAAGACAGTCTGGCGCCGGTGGAGTGGGCGCTGGTGGGGAAGGTGCTATCCCCAGTGCCGATCAACGTACAGCTGGTGCGGTCTGCCATGAAGCCTGCTTGGGGAAACCCTATGGGCCTCAAGATACGGCCGATTGGGGAGAAGAACGACAACATGTTTGTTGCCGAGTTTGGGAGCAGCCGTGATCTGGACAGAATTTTGCAAGGATCACTGTGGATTGTAGGTAAATACACGGTTTTGATGCAGGAGTACGATCAGCGACTTACGGTTCAAGAGATCATTTTTGATTGGATGGAGATTTGGGTGAGGATGCTTAATCTGCCCCTAGGTTGGATGAATCGCACGAAGGGCGCTCGGGCCATGGGGTTGGTTGGCAAGGTCATTTCGATGGATGTTGATCCAGATGGCAAAGCTAGCGGTGCGTTCTTGCGCGCTAGGGTAGCTCTGGAGGTGGATAAACTGATAAGGAGGGGTGTGTTTCTGAGGATGAGCAGGAACGGAGAGCCACGCTGGTTCAAGCTCCAGTATGAGAAACTCCCTTACATCTATTTCTCATGCGGGAAGATGGGGCATTCAGAGCTTGAGTGTCATAATCCGGCTGAACGGGATGAGCATGGGAAGCTTCCTTACGACGTGCAGCTCAGAGCGCCGGAGGAGAGGAGAAAGCGCATGCAGTCATTTGCCTTGGCTGCGGCGGAGACATTTGGGAGTGGGTCTTCCTCGGCGTTCCGACCTCCTAGAGCTCACAGCCGCTCGGATGGTAGGGGCTCTACAGGTTCTCGTTTCTCTGATAGCGTGGTGGGAGATTCAGAAGAGCCAGAGATTCAGTCTCCACTAAAGCAAAACTAGGTGATGGAGGTTGGTGAGAAGGAGGTCTGGTGCGAATAGGAAGTTGCACTTACAGACTGAAGAGGATGACCTTCGAGTGTAGGCGCATAAGAGGAAATCAAAGGTGGCCTCTGAAGTTGCCTAGACCCCTGATCTCAATATTCCATTAGGGGAGTCAAATGCCCTAGTCCCTTTGGGTGTGATAAACTTGCGGGTGAACAAGCTGGACCAAGGTACAATGAGTGGGGGAGATAGTATGCTGGAAACCCTGAAGAAGCAAAAGTGTAGCAACAACACCATTGTAGGATCAGCGGCGGCTGTTGAGGGCAGTCCTCGCCGGACATAATGAATCTGCTGAGCGTGAACTGCCGGGGCTGCGGGCGGCCCGAGGCAGTTCAAGAGCTCCGCCTTTTGGTAGAGGAAAGAAAGCCCGCGGTGGTCTTCTTGATGGAGACTAGGATGGGGGAGGAGCATGCTCTAGGCTTGAAACGGGATCTAGGTTTTCAGAATGCAATCATCATCAAGTCAGAAGGCTTAAGCAGTGGATTAGTGTTGTTCTGGAGGCAGGATGTGGTGGTGGCTGAACTAAGCAAGTCACAGTCGCATATTGACGTGCTCTTGTTGTGTGATAGGCTGAGGATTTCATAGCTTTGGGTTACTGGTTTCTATGGAGAACCAAGGAGGGAGAGAAGAAAGGAGAGCTGGTACCTCATGAGGTTTCTGCGTGCACAGTTTGCAGCGCCGTGGCTGTGTGTCGGAGATTTCAACGAGGCGCAAATGAGCGCGAGGCTTGGCAAGTCATAGCTTTTCAAGCTGTGGTAAATGAGTGTAGGTTGTCTGATCTGGGGTACCATGGCTTACCATTCACATGGGACAACCGTCGGGACGACGATCGCAATGTGAAGGTCCGGCTGGACAGGGCCTTGGTTGATGATGGCTTTTTGTCGGGGCTAGGTGATTCAGAGGTATACCACATCCCACTTGCAGAATTTGACCATTGTGGGGTTGCTGGTGGAAGTGAGGGAGAAGGCTGTGGGGAGGCAACGGAGTGGAAGGAGGAAACAAAAACCATTCCGTTATGAGAATATGTGGCATAGTCATGGAGAGTACTCAGACTTTGTCACGAAGACATGGGATCCGGGAGATGGTGTGCAGGATCTCTTGGTGGACGCTGGGGCATTATCTGACCTCCAACGTGTAACGTCCTGCCTCCTCGAGGTCGGGCCCGCTTACATCCGGCCACTTATTTAGGACATAGACTGCCCTCACAGACCAACACTAGTCTTTTTCGCGCACTTTGTCCTCACTCATGCGCACCCAGGATGTACTTCCCGGTCGATCACCTATCCTTAAATTGCTCCAGGCCAAGCACGCTTAACCTTGGAGTTCTTTAGTGATGGGCTTCCGGAAAAGAAGTTGCAACTTGTTGGTATGAGTATTCTATCAATCCTATTAAACCCTGGGCTAGGGTGTTACATACTCACCCCCTTAGGAGACCGACGTCCTCGTCGGTCAACCCCAGGCCAGGAACTTCCCATCTTGGCCACGTCCGTGTGTCCAATGCCAGCGCATGTGTCATGCTATGCGACCACTCCGGATCCACACCAGCCATGCACACCATGCCTGCGCACTGACACACGTACCGCAAGGGTCGGCTCTGATACTATTTGTAACGTCCCGCCTCCTCGAGGTCGGGCCCATTTACATCCGGCCGCTTATCTAGGACATAAAATACCCTCACAGACCAACACTAGTCTTTTTCGCGCACTTTGTCCTCACTCATGCACACCCGGGATGTACTTCCCGATCGGTCACCCATCCTTAAATTGCTCCAGGCCAAGCACGCTTAACCTTAGAGTTCTTTAGTGATGAGCTTCCGGAAAAGAAGTTGCAACTTGTTGGTATGAGTATTCTATCAATCCTATTAAACCCTGGGCCGGGGTGTTACACAGCGCTCACTGAGGGCCTGGGACAGGGAAGTGTTCGGGTCCGTCAGAAAGCAACTGAAGGAGCTGAGGGAGGAATTGGAGACAGAGAGAAGCAACACGCTCTATAGAGGCCTGATGGCTAATGAGAGAGTAATAATGGCTAGACTCTCTGAGGTTTTGGCAAGGGAAGAAACAATGGAGAAACAGCGGGCAAGAATCTCTTGGCTCCGTGAGGGAGACCGTAATACGACCTTCTTCCAAGCAAAAGCCCAAGCGCGCACTCATACCAACAGGATAAATTGTCTAATTGATCAGAGTGGGCGTACCTTTACGGAGCAGGAGGATCTCGAGTGGCTTGCATGTGAGTTCTACCAAAACTTGTTTACTACTCAAGAGAACTTGCAGCCTGAATTAATTTGCCAGTATGTACCGAAGAAGGTGACTGAGGAGATGTGCACTTGGCTTGAGAAACCTTTCACTGAGGAGGAGGTAGAGGCGGCACTGTTCCAGATGGCCCCGAATAAATCTCCGGGAGTGGATGGTTTCAATGCTAGATTCTTCCAGGCACATTGGCAACTTGTTAAACCATGTGTGATCAGGGCAGTGCTGGGGTTCTTAAACGGGGGTGACATGCCTGAGGAGGTGAATAAAACACATCTGGTCCTTATACCGAAAGTGAATAATCCACAGGAGTTGTCCCAGTATAGACCCATATCGCTCTGCAATGTTCTATATAAAATATGCTCCAAAACTATGGCTAATCGGATGTGAGGCAAGTTGATTACAGACAATGTTCTTATTACATACGAATGTATCCACTACCTGCGGCACAAGAAGGGGAAAACAGGAGCCTGTGCCATCAAATTAGACATGGCAAAGGCTTATGATCAAGTGGAGTGGAGTTACTTGAGAGAGGTAATGATAGCTCTGGGTTTCTCGGTATCATGGTGCTCCCTTGCCATGAAGTATGTTACTTCGGTGTCCTTCTCGATGAGAGTCAATGAGATGTTCTCGGAAGTTTTTAAGCCAACGAGGGGGAACCGGCAGGGTGATCCAATATCACCATACCTGTTCTTGCTCTGCGCCGAAGGACTATCTAGTATGATGAAGAGGATTGGTCCACAATATGTCTCGAGAGGAGTATGGGTGGGGCGACATGCTCCGTGGATATCCCATCTCTTGTTTGCTGACGATTGCCTGGTGTTTACACAAGCAACCAAGCGAGGGGCTGATCGGATCACGGCTATTCTGGAGGACTACCATAGGGGGTCTGGACAATTGGTCAATAAGAATAAGTCTGCAGTCTTTTTCAGTGCCAACTGTGAGTCTGAATGCAAGACTGAAGTGCTTGAGTGCCTGCAGATCACGACGGAGGCTCTTGGAGAGCGGTACCTAGGCCTCCCAACGGCTGCGGAGAGAGGTGCTACAGATGTGTTTAACTATGTGCCAGCCAGGGTGAGAAGCTTTGTGTCTGGTTGGGCTGAAAAGAGTTTGAGCTGTGCAGCCAGAGAAGTTCTTATCAAGGCCAACGCACAGGCGGTACCTACATATGCAATGTCATGTTTTAAACTGTCACCGGCTGTCTGTCGCAAGCTAACGACAGCAGTCTCGAATTACTGGTGGGGAAGCTCATTAGACAATCACAAAATCCATTGGCTTCGATGGGAGAAGCTGACCCGATCAAAGGAAAACGGTGGAATGAGTTTTAGAGATTTTGGTCTATTCAACCAAGCAATGCTTGGTAAGCAGGGATGGCGACTCTTGATGCAGCCGAACTCGCTGTGTGCAAAGGTCCTGAAGGGGAAATACTATCATACAATAGATTTTCTCTCAGCGACCAAAAAGAAACGGGGCTCGGCCACATGGAGATCAATTTTGCATGGACGTGAAGTACTGAAAAGAGGACTGATCTATCGCATTGGCCCGGGCGAGATCAGTGCTTGGGAGGAAAACTGGATTCTTGGGTCCAGATCTCTTCGTCCGATTGCCCGTTTGGAAACAGCAACGACAGAACGGGTGGGTGACTTGTTTATACCTGGGACTAGGGTATTGGACATCAGCTCGATTGCACAAGTCCTTTGTGGCTCTGGATGTGGCTGAAATAATGAAGATCAAACCGAGTGGTAGGTTGGAAACAGATGTGGTGGCCTGGGCATTTAACGACATGGTTCTTACTCGGTACGCTCAGCTTATAAGATGCTGAAGGAGGAGCAGATGGGAAAAGCCATGGATGCTACAGGCGAGACCGGGTCCTCTGAATATGGCCCGGTGTGGAAGAGGGTGTGGAAGTTAAATGTCCCTTCGAAGGTGCGCGTGTTTTGGTGGCGAGTACTCCATAACTCACTCCCATCAAAAGCTGAACTGAAGATGCGACATGTGGTCAAGGAAGATCATTGTGAGGTGTGTGGAGCTATGGATGAATCCATCTTCCATGTGGTTAACTCGTGCACGGTGGCCCGGTGTTTTTGGGAAGAGGTCAAGAAGTTGATAGGCGTTAGGGTTCCTACCCTCCATCCATGCACGTGGGCAACTGATGTCTCCAAGCCGGGGTCTGTTCTGCAGAGGCTTCGACTGTCTACATCTGTGGAGCTTGGGCCCTTTGGTCGGGACACAATGCTAGACGCCATGACAGGAGGACATGGGAGCCAGGAGCTATGACTCGGTACGTCGCGGGTCTGGTCGAGGAGCTGGTGACGATTAAAATGCCCTCTTGAGCAGCTAAGCCTGGTAGACAGATGAAGTGGAAAAGGCCAGAGGAAGGTTGGTGCAAGGTAAGCATAGATGGTGGCTTCGACCAATCGGCCTGTACTGGTCGAGCTGGGGTGGTGATCCGCGACCATCGGGGGTTTGTTCAAGTAGCGGCTGCTCGGTGGCTGGAGGACGTGCCAGATGTGATTACAGCTGAAGCACTGGCAGCAAAGGAAGGGCTTGAGCTAGCAGCGGAGATTGGCTGCGATCGGGTCATCCTGGAGGTGGATAGCCAAGTACTGCAAGGTTTCCTTCACGAGGAGTCGGGATGGCGGACCGCTATAGGTGGTCTTTGCTTCGACATCACAGAGCTAGACAAAAGTTTTAGAGAGTTCAAAATTAATTGGGTGTGTAGGGAGGCAAATTCGGTCGCCGATCACTGTGCCTAGTTGGTTTCGGAGACTGAGCGTGCCTTCTTTTGGCTCGACTATGTTCCTATGTGGCCAGAGGAATTAGCCGATGCCGATTGTAACTCTGCCTCTGATGAATGAAAAGCTCTGTGTCGCTAAAAAAACAGTAAATACCACATTTATGTATGGATTATGTACTCCGTATCCGTAGTACAAAACAGGTAAAAGAAAAGTCGAGCGGTTATAAGGACGTCACGTCCGGGTTTTAAGGAGTTTTGTCAGTGTCAGTTGCACTTGCCAGCCCATGATTCTGGCCCTCGCGAAAGGTTGGCCAGTGTGGGATTTTTTTGAGAATATTCTTTCTTGTTTTGCAATCCTAACTTGATCTCTGTTTTAGCCGCTTACTCACGTTCCGATCGAGCACCCTGTCCAGGAGGAAGGGAACTAGTACTACGAGGAGACACATCCAATTGATGTCTATCGATCGAACCTCACCGTTGTCATGTACTAAAATCATCCGCGTCGGCGTTCTCCGCACGACGGAAACACCTCACGATAATTGTTGGGTTTAGTCCCACATCGGTAATTGATGGTGGAGGAACACAATATATGAGGCGGAGCAGTTCTTACCTATTAGGCTAGTCTTTCCGGTGGATCTGGGCCCGAGGGTCTGTTGGCTCGTGGACCCACGAGCTGGGCCATATTCCGCTGCGCACTCTAACAAGTGGTCACATGGATGCACGGGGTTGTGTGCGTGATATGGAGCGTTTGGACTCGGGGCCTGGATGACGTCTTTTGGAGGTCACACAGGGTAGTGTGATGTGAAGAGTTGGGCCCAATGTGTGACGGGAGAGATTGTTGGGTTTAGTCCCACATCGATAATTGATGGTGGAGGAGCACAACATATAAGGCGGGATAATCCTCACCTATCAGGCTAGTTTTTTAGATTGAGTTAGGCTTAAGGTCTGGATATGTTGTGGGCTCTGGTAAATCTAAACCCGATGATCTGTTGGCTCGTGGACGCACGAGTTAGGCCGTATTTCACTGCGCACTCTAACAATAATTACGCTAGCATCGTGCGCCCGCTTGGATTTTGTCCCGTGCAAACCGGAGTTCCGGGTGAACGCCAGGCCATTCTGCAAGGTGAATACGTGATGACCACGCTGACAGTCGTGTCCAAGTGAGCAGCCTGTAGATGAAAAACACAGAGCCGAACACGGTGCGAATGAGCCAATCTCCAGACTAGCCTCCAATCGATCGAACGGCAAAGCTCACCTTTTGAGCGAGCTGCGCCCACCACTGCTACCCTCTGACGGGTGTGCCGTGCGCGGGCAGAAGGCGCAGTACACGCAGGATCTCGTAGTGGGACGCGGACTGACAGGTGCGCGCGCGCTTACACACATTGGTGCGCGGGCTTGCCGTCAGCGCTACTGTAACCGCTCCATCGGTCAGTCGGATATCATTTCTACGAGATATTTGACTATGCTTTTTAATAAAAAAATCGGTGCAACATATCATTTCCTTTTGTCGTGGCATATTTTTTAATAAAAATATTTAAAATTACTTAAATTTGACTAGTTTGCACAAATCTTTTAAATAAAACGAGTAATTAAATTTGGTGAAAAAAATCAAACCAACTACATCGTATATTCTATCTGCGTGAATAACGATGATATATATATTGCAGTAACATCATGTTTGTTCCAAAACAAAAGCGTGTCCGTTAGACATAATTCATAAAGAAAATAAAGAGCTTGTTTTTTAATCATGCAAAACACATTTTTCATCAAGTTGAAGAGCAGTTTAAAAGCACATAATAAGGGCACAAATAGAAAGACTAAGCTTACCAAGCCCCAAAGCCACACAAAACTGAAAAAACAAGGGTCAACGGCCCGCCCGCTGAAACTAGTACATGAGTAACAAATTGCGTGACGAAAAGGCAGGCAACAACAAGCTAACCCATGTCCTCCTCCAGACGACGACATCAAGGCCCAAGCTAGACAGGGCAAAATCGCAATCGAAGAGAGCCTGCATTGCTTCATGCTGTATGCGGACAATGGCTTGTTGAAGGTGGCTCTGAATTTCTTGGCTACCTCTGGATCAGCCGCCTGTGAGTTACCACCACCCCAACTTCTTCAGTAGGATGGTCTGCGCCTACTTGGTGTAATCGGCGTCCCTCGATTGCGCCACTATCCTAACACTGCGTCGAACCGTCGCAACTGATTTCGGAGTCTTGGCCCTGTGCGTTTTTGGCGGGCCACGACTGAGTGGCGTTTTTAGCGGGATGCACAACTTGTCGACAAGCATAACTCCCACCGAGGGTGACCGCCCAGAGCCGCTACGGGATGTGGCCACGGCGATAGAAGTGGCGGGGGCGGTCTATGGGCAAGCATCGTGGACGATCACTGCTTGGCCGCTGGACACTCTAGGCGAGGGAGCGGTCGGTGGCTCGGCATTAGGTGCAGCCGACGGTGGAATGGCCGGTACATCCTCTCCACCCCCGACGCCTCTCCATCCACAAAGTTAAGGTGGACTATACATGGCGGCGACGCTGATGTCTGGGCCTCTAAATAGGCAGTCGCCCCCATTGACCAACTCGCGACGAGGGTCAGACGTGAAGCTACGTTATGCTAGTTGGCTACGTGTCTCACGGATTATAATTGACTATTACAATATGTCCAGATTTACAAATCCCCGTCTGAATTTACCAACGATGGTGGGCTTGCAGATGAAAGTTCGTGTAAATAAGCGAGTTATGGATGCCGTATTTGGCGGAGGTCACGAAGAAGCAGTGGGTGTGGTGATCGTCCATGACGCCCGAGTCATTCAAAGTGTCACCTATTGTTGAGAACTTGCACATAACGCGAGTCTCTATCTCCTACGATCTACAAGTGAAGCAACTCTATCATCGGTAACACCATTGTATTTGTTAAATCTCAACCAAATTCTTGCACGTAGAACCAATTGCCTGAAGGTTTGAGACAAAGCTTCCAAGGCCATCGAATCGTAAAACATTCATAGTTTCACCTATTGCTGATAACTTGCTCAGAAACAGTCTCTATTTCCTGCAAGTGTGTAACTGCAGAATGTGAATAACCACTGGAATTGCGAATGTTACTCTTTAAAAGAAATCATGGAATTGTATCATTTGTTCTCAAAAGGCAAACAGAAAAAGAACTCTACTCACATGCATCAAACTATGTAAAGCATTTATTTTTCATTAGATTCTTTTTGACCAACTATGAGTGAAGCTAAGCCTAGATAAAATACATGGTGACACCTCGATACATCATTAACCCTGTGTTTTCCTTAATTTAATACAAAATCTACTGTGGGGATCTCCCTCACAATTTTTATCGTAAAAAAATAATCTAAAATAGGTGAGATTTAAAATCTACTCCTGTTTTAGATCTCATCATGTAATAAGCACAGAGGCACATACGTATCAAAAAGGAAAGCTGGCATCATAGTTTACAGGATGGAGTTCATACAGGATCTGCATCCTTGCAAGGTGTTTACCTGCAGCGAGTTGCACATACTTAGCATTTTGGAGGTCTTCACCATCTATAAACAAGCAGCTCACCATTGCTATGTCCTCTAGCTTCTTGAGACTGGAGAGTGATCCAAGGGATTCGTTGATCACCTGGGAAATACAGTAACATACAAGGAATTTGAGCACTCTTAGTCTTTGTACATCAAATTTGTTGATAGAACCTAAGTACACATTCAGCGAAGTTCTAATGTATTTGTAATGTCACATCTGAAGCCAAATTAATAGAAAGAATTGACCAAACAATATCCTAAGCATTTCACATCATAGAGCTTCTAATTAAGCTGTCTAAAGACAAACATTCTTCGTTATATTGAGCGAACCAGCCCAAACACTATGAGCAGAATAATTTCTGATGGAAAACAACCTCCTACAAACAAGTTCTAATGGAGGCGTTTCACAGTCACTGCAGTCAGCCGACATCTTTGAACGCTACGGATGCTAGAAGTCAGGAGTCACGTGTCAGGTCACAAGCAGACGAGACAAGTACGAGGCGTGGTTCGCTTCCATGTAACATAATCCCTTTGCGATGGTAAGTGTTTGCGTTAAATCGTGTTTGTTTCCGGCTCAGCCGCAATCAAATCCCGCGTAATCAGATAACCGTGGTGTACAAAAAACAAAACGGATACCGCTCCCATCCTTGCGTAATCGGATCGGATAGCACGGGACCCATCGTCTTCGACTCGCGATTCGTCTGCTTCTCAGCCCGGCGAGGTTGTAGGAGAGAATCTTGTAAGGCTTTAGCAGTAGATGCCCCTGCAGTCCTGCACATGAACTATATGAATGGATGATGATGCATATTTAGAAAGGACTAAAGCCGACCAGGATTCTCTAACTTGCTGTGGTAAAGTCACAGGTGACTTTCCAGGCCTGGATGCCATGTATTTCTCATCTAACGGCTGGAATGCTCTTCAATATATTAGTACTAGCCAGGATGCACATAGCAGCCAAGCCCAGTTCACGTGTAGAGCAACGATAGTTGGCAAAAATTTTCTTTTTATGCGCACCTTATCCTTTCTACATAATGACTTTTTCAATAAAAGTGTTTACTTTTGAGCTTGGATATAAATTTATACATTATGGTCCTCAAGAATGTATAAAACTTTATAGCATATATGACTTTTTATTTAAAATCATTTTATGCGAATAAATTGTCGCAAATTATCTACCGTTCAATAGCACTTCTTCAAAAAATTATTGTCGCAAATTGTGGCCACGACGCGTTCAGCTCAACGGGCAATGACAAGACGATCGCCACGAAGTGGTACATGTGTGTTTGCCATGACACTGGAAGGGTGGGAAGGGTAAGCGTGTGAAAGGAAAATAAATATAGGGATCTTTACAAATATTAAACTAAAACGAAGGAATATGGACTCAACCACTAATCAAGATTTTGGACCAAAAATGCACTTTCAAACTTGATGGACGAAATCTACATACCTGTGTAAGTTAATACTCATATATCAATCTACTAATAATTTTGTAGCATCCCGAAAAGTAACTATTCTCTGAAACTTGAGAAAAGTGTACAACCTGTGCATATAGTCTATATGGATATCCGTCTTCGTGGTCTGAGATGAGTTACAGTTTGGTTTCAACTAGTGGGTTGGTAGAAGTTCTGTGAGTATACAAATTTTTATCTTTATTTTATTAGAAGTAGTAATTTTTGAAGTGCTATGTAATGGTAGATAACTTATGGCAATTTCACACAAAACTATTATTACTAAAAAACATATACTAAAAGTATTGAAAATATAAGCTACACAGAAAAAAGAAAATTCTGCCAACTATCTACCGAGCTTTGATGGCTTGCTATTCGCGTCGCGGCTCAGTACCAATAAAGTGCAGAGCTGTTTCTAAAAACATCTTTCCAACCGTTGGATGGAAAATAGATGGTATCCAGGTGATGGAAAGTCACTTGTGACTTTATAACGGCAAGTTAGAGAATCCAGACTGGAGTCTAACATGCTCTCCTAGGCCAGCAGAAAAACCTGACCTAACAGAAATAGAGAGGCACGTCCTTTCTGTTTCTAAGCTGGGTGAGACGTGAGGTTCTTCGGTACAACCAAAACGCGCCCCGTTCATGTGAATGATGAATGGTATGAACTTAAAATTCTCCTACTAAGTTTTGATTCTCCAAGATTCTTGAAATGACTTATAATTAAATAAAAAACCCGCAAGCTGTGTTTTTCTCGAATATGCAAAAGTTTTGCACATCATTGTGTTAAAAATAATAGTTGTTTGCAACTCGCCGAAGCGATTGGTTGGGAGGGTCGAATATTATTAGTACAATTAAGTTCAAGCATTGCCTAATATAATCTGGATAAAGGGGATTTGGATCCAGATCTCTAAGAGTTCATTAACCTATATATCCTCGCCATGGGACGAGCTCCTTCAAGTTTCCAACATTTCACCACAAAATATATCAAAAAGATTTTATGAACTTTCATGTTGATATTCAACTGGAGCACGCTAACCCTGATTCGAGCCCTGCATCCTCTTACTACGATACAACTCTTATTTTTGGAAAGGGGGCACCAATACATCTGGGGCAAGAGCCTGAAATACTAGAGATGCGTATATGAGTAACGTGAAGTGATGATCTCTTATGTAGTTATGTGCACATACGGAGTATATGCGCTGATTTGCTTGGCCCAAAGAGAAGTCTACTTTATACAAATTCCGCTATTTACATAGCTGATGAAGCGGAAGTAGTAATCATGATAGGTGGGATTCTCTTGTAACAGACAAAACTGATGAGAACAAAACTATCTTTGCGCGGATAAAAATAAAGGTACATTTCCTCTGATCTAACCTAACCCTACCTCAGTTTCTCTGATCTGAGAACGAGACTCTAATACAAGTCTCCTAATAATTTAGATGCAGCCAATCGTCGCCAATAGTTATTATTACAAAAAACAAGGGCCAGGAAAGCAAAGAAACGGGAACAAGTATGTTAGTACAATATTTATATTTTGGATTTACATTCCACATTTATCATGAATATTGTACCACGATATTTGTTTCAAGGGAACAGTCAGGCCAGGATTTCAAATAGACTGTATACGCTCTATCCAACAAGTATGTGAACAAGTATGTTAGTACGTGCTTCCAAAAAAAAAAGTATGTTAAATATTTATATCGTGGCCTGACTATTCCTTTGAAACACATCCACATAGTACGTTTTGTCAGGTACACATCACGTATGGAGCCATGGACCACGCATATAAAACTCGAGCAAGACATTTCAAAAAAAAAAGGAAAAAGAAAAAAAAAGTGCAACCAACTGGACCTTCCATGAAATAGTATTTTCGGATAGATTTGCAAAACATCCAGTACAACATCGTGATTAACTGAAATGAAACAAAATATCTGTCTGGACTCTGGACAAAGGTATGGAAACGAGACCAGAGACCACATATTGTTCATGGCAAAAATAAAACTTAAGTATCACACATCTACTGTTTATAGATAGATGACTGTTTCTAGATAGATAGATAGGTAGGTGGGTGGATGGGTGGGTAGGTATAGATAGATGGATGGATAGGTATGTGGATAGATAGGTAGGTATGTAGGTGGATAGGTAGATAGATAGGTAGACAGATGTAGGTAGATGGATAGATGAATGGGTAGGTAGGTATAGATAGATGGATAGGTAGGTAGGTAGATAGATACTGGTGTACAACCAGCTGCAGCCAACTGCCAAAAGCATCCAACACATGGAAGAGTCAGAATTTGACAGTTACTTCAAAATTCTTCCTTTAACAGGACCAGGATAATATGCCAGGCTCTCCTCATATAGCATAGGAACCAGGGGCATAAGTTTAGTCATTCTATATAGCTCCTCCATAGATTGGTGCCTGGAGTGTGACAAAGTCTCCTGTATTGAAGCATTAGAAGGCTGAGCAAAGGACTTGCACCAGTCCTCAGATGGCTTGCATTGTGAGGCTTTGCTGTCAATATGTTTGCATCTAGTAATAGGTTCGGGATGAGCTCCATGACACGATGTCTGTTCTTTCTGCGTGAAAAGCGGCATTTGATCAAGTGCAAAAGGGTTTTCAATTGCTTGCTTCAATGGATTATATAAGCCTAGCTTTCTCCCAGTACTTAATCGGACCCTCCCATCTGTTGGGTCAACTGCTAAGGGCACCACGATATTTGTTTCAAGGGAATAGTCAGGCCAGGATTTCAAATAGATTGTATACGCTCTATCCCATTGATTAAATTCCCACTTCCATATATCCAACTCATCTACAGCTGGATTTGCAAGGACAGCACACAACATGCCCTCAAGCTCGACAACATATGCATGGCAAGGACTGATGCTGTTCCATAGCTCGATGCATGGAGGGCAAGGGGTGATACCAAAAATCTTAGTGGTGATGTTGAAAGAGACAATGGCTCGCTTATGGCTATGACCCAACCTTGGTTCACTCATCCAGTATAACATCCCATCCAAATAGGCAGGAGGCATGTCGCTCACAGGAAGAGATGGTGGAGGAAGCTGCTGGTAATTCCGAGAGTTGCTACTCCACAGAGAACATGTTAACTGATATTGACGGGACTTATAGTCCTTCAAGGGGTAGAAAAATTCCACAATAACATGCTCCTGAACTAACGGGTTAAACCCCAAGCCAACGTTCTTATGGCCAACTGAAAAGGGGTGTTGTTGCTGAACAGCATCAATGGGCGGTTTCCACATTTGTTGCATATATGGCCGTCGGTTCATACAGACCCTGTGGAAACCTATACATGGGTTGTACAGATAGTCCTTTCTATCAGTGCTTATCAGATTCAGTCCATGACAAGGCTTCGAGCAAACAACCTTTATGTCCATCAATACAGCTTTATCAGATGCCCCTTGAGCCCAATTGTTTAAGGGAACAAAACTGAAGCCTGGCTGTCCAGTTCCC
This sequence comes from Bothriochloa decipiens, assembly GCA_023333625.1. NCBI lineage: Eukaryota > Viridiplantae > Streptophyta > Magnoliopsida > Poales > Poaceae > Bothriochloa > Bothriochloa decipiens. The sequence continues at coordinate 5,876,282 of CM041641.1, forward strand.
TTGCCAATAAGCATGATCTTCAGCCTTTTGTCCATATGCTTGCGCAAAAAGAATGCATGGACAAAGCTCTCACTCTTAATCAATCGGAGCCACTGCTTACAGACTAGTTTGGATTTCAGTGCTGATTCAGCCGGAAGTCTGAGCAGGATCAATTTAGCTGCATTAGCCAAGGGAGATGAGAGGGCAATCTCTTCCTTTGTTTTACATACCGGCGCAAGGCTTTCTCTAAATAAACTGAATCTGATATCAGAGGGCTCAATCTGACAAGATGCATGAATCTCCATAGTTGAGTGAATGGTCTCTATTGTGTCAGACAAAGGGTTATATGCAAACACCTTGTGCTTTGATGTTGCAATGATTATCCTATTGCTTGATTTGCTATTGGCAAAGGAACCAATGACTTTCACAACCTGTGGCTCAACAAAATGTTGCCCTAACAAATTAATTCGATGATGCAGTGACCAGTCACCAGAGCAGTAGTCCTGAAGCTTCCAAATTTCCAGCATGCTAGCAGCAGGCAAGCCATTGCGAAGATCTCGGACCATACACAAGTGATCATCAAGCTCAATTAAGTGGGCCCCTGAAACTGCAAAAGGTGGTGAGCGGACCCAGCTAAAGGTCTCATTTGTGACAGAAAAGGATATGATAGCAGCCCTTGGCATTTTGGCAAAGAAGTTAGGTTCAATCAACCAATGCAAGAAACCGTCTGCAAACACTGGCTGCACTTTTCTGAACACTGCATGCCAAATAGCGGATAGTGCAAAACTGCAGAACCTGAAGGGTACTCCAGCAGCAACCGGCCTCCAGTAATCCCCTTCCTTGCCACCGAGTGTGTATATCTCACAGTTGAAAATTTGTTTCTCATGACCTCTCCCTTGGAAAAATCTCACCACCTTATACTTCTTGGTCAGTGGATCAAAACCAAGCCCAGCAGTGGCATATGGCACATCGTAGCAAGGTGGTAACCGTGTGACTGCCCGAGTAGCTGCATTGCAAACATAGTATGCTGGCGCAACAGCATCATATATAAGGGTGAGCCCATGGCACGGCGCAGGAGCCACATCCACAAAGTTGCCACGGGCATAATCAAGGGTGAACAGAAGGTCATCTGTGTTGCCCACTAGCGAGCAAGAGTAAACTGCAGTGGAGTCGAAGTTCGCTGTAGGTGAGACAAACAGCAGCTTAGGCGGTGATGGCTTCGCCTCACGAAGGCTGCAGAATTCCTCAGACGAGAGGAGTGCATCCCAGGACCGGCAGACAGCCGGAAACGAAGGATAGATTTGACGGGCAGCCGTAGGAACACCTCTGTCATGATCTCATCAGGCAGCACTGTCACGATATTGGATGGTATGACCTTCCTCCTCTTGTTGCAGAGTCCCACATCCACCTCCATCTCACTATGCCACAAAACTGTACCACCTGATGGTTCCACAGTCCTTGGCTTGCAGAGCATCATGTCGGTGCGATGATCTGCACAGAAATGGGAAAACATGAAAATTTGTATCTTTGTCTAGCGAATAACGATGTAAACCAGACTGTAATTACCTAACAGAAACTGGTTAAGGGTATGCAATTGTAAGACCCAATTTGGTTTCATATGGATGGAATAAAATGAAATCCTTTGTCTAAAATAAAATGAAATCCTGGAACAGTCCAACGAGGTAGGAGAGAGTTGCTTACCAACAGCACCCGAAAACGAGATCAATCCAAATCTTAGTGGATCTCAATCTAGGCCAGACAATGATGCTTCGTTGGAAAAAGATCAGGCCTGTTGTTATAGTCGCCGGCGACGAAGTCGCGATGAGAAAGTGCTACAATTGTGGCTGGCCGTGGCGGAGGCTGCTTGGATGCGAGTGATGTGGTTGGGGAAAACCACAGCTCTCGATCTCCCGTCCGCTTCAGCTCGACAAACCTGGTCTCGGCTGTATATTAATGGAGCATCGTAGAATCCGACGCTGAAACCCAAATCCGTGGCAATTGGACTCCGAATTCCAAACCCAAATCCGTGGCAGGATCAGACTCGAACTCCAAAGCCGGGCAGGATCAGACTTGAACTCCAAAGCCAAAAACCGTGGCAGGATCCGCAAAGATATGTGCGGAAAAATACTAAGCCCCTGTTTCGTACCGCTCCTCGCACAGCTTCTAAAGCCATTTTATTGCTCCACCAACCAAACTGTTTCCCATCGAACTGCTTCACGCCAGAAGCCCCTGAAATCCTGCTGATTGGAGGTGAAGGCGCACCTGGAGCTGAAAAAAAACCAGCTTCCTCTCACTCCCTTTCCAGATGCGCGCTGGTGGACGCGTTTGCCCTTGCGACCTTGCTTACTGGCTGCTCCGGCATGGCGTGGCGGAGGCGGCGGGATAGCGCGGCAAGAGGGCGCGACGCAGAGGTCTCCAGCGCGGGAGGCGCGGCCGCGGCGGAGAGAGCTCCGGCGCGGCGGGCTCAGACACGGGGGATGTCGCGGGCGCGGTGGAGCGGCGAATGCGAAACCGCGAGGAACACTAGCGAGTTCTGCGCGAGGGAAGTGCGTGAGGTGGGAGACGAGATAAGGAGGAGAGAGAGATAAGACCAAAAAAAAAAAAGATAAAGAAAGAAAATAGAAAAACAATCAAGAAAGAAACAAAAGAGAAAGGTACTATTGACATTTCATGCTTTTCAATATCCCGGTGAAGCTATTTCAACGAACATTTTTCTAAACTACCCCCCCCCCCCACACACACACACACAAAAATCCAAAATCATATTTTCTACCCTTAGGTGGTTTTTTAGGGTTTTGCTACAACAATTCTGTATTTTATTTGTTTTCACTGAATCTTTGAAAAATCTAAAATAGAAAATCTAATTTTGTTGGATTGCACGTGAGTTGATCTACACAATGAACATATAATACGATATGCTTTAGTATAAAATTTTTGTTGTGGCTTTACGGTGAACAAATCCAAAAAAAAAATACAACAAAAACTTTGTACTAAAACATAACATATTATATGTTTATTGTGTATATCTATATATTTGGAGTCTCACAAATTTGAATTTTATATTTTATAGTTTTTCTATGATTATTCAAAGATTCATCAAAAATAAAAGAAAAGATAAAACTATTGTTACTGTAGCAAAACCCCAACCAAAAACCATCTGGGGTTAAAATAAACGGTTTTAGAAAATTCAGGGGATAAAATAGACGGTTTCATAGCTTGGAAGGTGAAGTAGACTACACATGATAGACGGTGGAGGGGGGTTAAGTAGACTTTTGTCCTTTAAATCCCTATAGCATAATAAATGATGAATTTAGTAAAAAAATGATCAACATAATGTTCCATTCTATATGAGCATAATAAAAGGTGGTTCAAATGAAGTTACCTATCAACAGCACGTTCAGGGGCTTGCACTCCCATTGCAAGTCTATAATTGTTGAAAACATTGATAATTCTATCACATAGCGCTTGTATAGCATATCTTTATAGCAATCAAGAATAAGAGTAGGATCAAACATAGCGAGAGTTTTTTCCTCACTGTCGAACACAAAAAGGTTAAGGCCTCATCTTTTCCATGGTATAAGAAGCTGCACAATGATTGAAATTAGAATTTTAAAAAATGGCTCATAATAATCATCATAGAGAAATATATCCTTACAAATCTGCAACGTGAGGCATCATCCTTAAAATAGCGTTGTCATGCGCTTCCTTGAATCCTCTGTGCTAGTGACGGCGGTGCGAGGATGAGGATAAGGTCACCTGTGGGCGGCGCTAGGACGCGAGGCATGGATAGCGACGACACGATACCTAAGGTAAGGGCTCGCGAGGGCAGTGGCTAGCGAGGTCGCGAAGAGGAGCAGGTTGACGTACAACGGCATATGCAGCGAAGAGGAGCATTGTATACATAATAAAACATCATTGTATACTACATAAACATCACAAAATTCATAATAGAACATCGCATGAACAACTGACACAAAATTCAGGTGACTGAAGCATAGAAAAAGTGTACATTTAAATGTCCATTATGCAAATTATTTGTGGTTTATATGCTTAAATTCTCTCCTAAAAAATATATGCTTAAATTTATATGTAATTATCATATGCCCCAATAACACCTATTATCTATGATCCGCAGCACTAATTCACTGCAATACAGTTCGAAAAAGAAAAAGCTGCCACACATTGTCTAGTATACCTTGAGTATGACATGTAAAACATGTTGGCATATACCAAGCATACCTATTTTGGGTGCCATCAAGAAGACGTTCCTACATTCTCGCTTCTTGTTTGCGCGGCTTGACATAGATCAGAGCACGGTAAAAGGCAGTGGTGCCTCTGTTGTCTCTTCCCTCCTCTTTCTTTTTCCTCCCCCAGGCCCCAGAAGCTAGTAGGAAGGCGGGAAGCATGCCCACCTTGTTGGCCCCCTGGTCACCGGTCAGTTCTTTCAGTACCAACAATGGACTGATACAAGCATAATTTTGGACTTCACCTAGTGATATGAGCTTCTCCTAGCATTTTTCTATTTAAAATTTAGTGTAAATTTTCTCTACTAAATGCCTCCTTGTGAAATTCTCTATTAATCATAAACACTAAGAGAATTCACCATTTTGACGGTGTGAGTAAACAAATGCCGAAGAAGTGGTAAAATCAAGAACTCACCATGGTGCTCACAGGCCTCTAAAATGCGCACAGCCGACAACAGGACGAGGGAGGCAGATCAGGAGATTGTAAACTCTGCATTTTTTTTATATAGATTTTTTGGTTACATTTGAAATCAGTTGACTTTTCAGAAAGCAAGACTGCAAAGATGCACACTTTTTTGAACCAAGAACAGGAAGTATATGATAGAAGCTCAACCTGTAATTCCGTGTTACACTACTAGTAATACAGATTTTCCCAAGCCTTGTTCATATATATTCAAGTGCGGGAGATCGATACAACCCCACCCCTGTTTTTACAACCTGCCGGCCGGCCAGCGCGCACGCGGCTAGTGCCCGTGCCCGTGCGCGTGCGCATCCCCGGACTGCTTGACGACGACGGCGATGTTGAGGACGTTGTCCACGTGGCGCCAGACGTTCTTTTGCATGGCCAAGAAGGGGTCCTTCATGTCCGGGAAGTCCTGGAACGCGTTGTTGCAGTCGTCGGCGCTGGTGACAGCGGCCGACAGCTCGGTGTTGAGGTCGACCTGGGTGCCCTTCGTGGCGACGGTCTTCTGCGTCTCCTCCAGCGTCTGCACCACGCTGTCGTACCCGGTGCTGCAGGAGCTGAGGATGGACTCCATCGGCCGGCCCTCGGACCTCTTCGCGTACGCGTCCACTCGGCTCTTGGCCTCCTTCGCCTTCTCCGCCGCGACGCGCATCGACGCCAGCAGGAGCTCGCGCGGCGTCGTCACCTTCGGGAGCTTCGTCAGGCTCTGGCACATCTTCTTGAAGCGCACCTGGCTGCATGTCCGCTGGCTTGCGTCCTCGCCGATCAGTTCGCGGACCACGCGGGCCTCGGCGGTGGCCGCCACGAAGGTCAGGAGGAGGAGGGAGGCGACGATGATCCTTGAGCTCTCCATGGTGTCTGCCGTTCTCGTTTCTCTTAACCGCCCTCGATTGTTTTTGTCGAGGAGTGTAGAGGGCGGTGTAAGAAACAGACGCAAAGGCTGAGCGAATGCACAGGCTGATGGTTCTGCTTCCAAACGGCGTGTGGTTTATATAGGAGAGGCGAATGAGCGAGGCCACAGGTTTGGCCATGGCTTTTATTTGGGTTTCGTGGTTCCCCGCCATGGTCTCTCCCTTTTGTTTTCGTGGTTCCCCGCTATGGTCTCTCACCTTCGTTTTAGCCTCCCCCTAAACATAGCTGCTTGCGTTGCCAACTTGACAACAGAAAGATATGTGTGTTCATGCAATGACCGGTGGTCCATTGAAGCCTACTGAGATAGTCTGATATGCTCTGAACGTGTATTGATGCCCTATATATCACAAGAATCTGAATTATACACAAAAATGGTATTTAGCGTCATTAGTCACAGATAGATATGCCTAGCAGTCTTTGCTGGAATTGTACAGGAATACTGAAAACCAAAGTTTCTTCAGTTCACACAGAGATCTGCACTAGAGGACTAGTCCGGGGGAAAACGAACACCTATAGTTTCAAAATCCGAAGCAACTAGTATCAGTGACAAAATTACATCGTTGTGTTTTGAACGAACTGGAGGGACCGAAGCCCCTACACAGAAATTTTATATTAAACAAAAGAGTCACGAAACAAAGAACTTTACAAAGGAGCAGAACTGCCAGGAGGACGAGAGCAGAGATTTACAAAGGAGTAGAACTGCAGAAGGACGAGTGCAGCTAGCAACAAACAGAACTTAAAAATGCCACAAGCAGGAACTACCACATATTCACGAATCTGAATCTTCTTCTCGGTCTTGTTCAGAACGCTGCGACACGCCCTGCTGGACGAAGTCCTCCTTGGAGAGGCAGGACTCCGGGATGACGGTGCCGATGCTCTTCCCGTACGCCTTGTGGCAGTAGGACGACGCCTTCTTCCCGTCCACCCGGGTCAGGTTCACGTTGACGAGCGACAGGTGCCTGCACGGCTTGGCGTCGCTGCACGAGAACGTCACCGCGTGCTTCGACCCCGACGTGCCCCTGATGTCGATGTAGCTGATCTTCTCTACCAGCACTGCCGTCGCTGCAGCAGCCTGGGCGGTGCAAAAATTTCCCAACGCGTAAGTTCAGAGATACTGGATACTCGTATGCTGCATCGTCACAGCTATGAAAACAGACAGTGATGGAAGTTTGATCAGTGTGTTTACCGGTGCTGCTGCTTCAGATGAATCTGAAAGTTGGTCGGAGTTCCCCTGATCGACGATGATGGGGTTGGTGACGTTCCTCATCACGATGCTCTCGAACTTCACCTTGCGGGCGAAGCCGCCACCACCATTCTGGAAACGACATAAACCGCACAGGTTTTACAGTGTTTTCACCTGAGCTCCTCACCACACATACGACTGTTCTGATAATTCAGGTTGAGAAATGGTCAGTTGGTGTTACCTTGGTGGTCCTTACGCGTACGCCGTTCTCGGCGTTTGAGATGAACAAGGTGTCAACTTTGATCTTCTCCACATATTCAACCGAGTTATTTACTCCTAAGGTTCCAATACTGGTCGAAATCCAATACCGTTAGTTGTGCTAGTAGTCCAGGAACATGTGGAGAAAAATGGAAGTATGAAGAGGCAACAGTCAAGAGTAGTTCAGTGGTGGGAGTTGTGGCAACAGTCAGTCAGTCAGTCAGTCCAGTTACCTGATACCATGGCCAGGTCCACATGAGATGGCTCTTAGACGAACATCCTCGCAGTTGCCCACTACGGAGACACAATCGTCGCCTGTGGAAAAAAGAGTATTTCAGTTTCCACTCTCCTGTGTTCGTTCTACTGAATTTTATGGCCACTTGACAGACACATCCACGTTTCCGAAATTGTGTTCTGAACAATAAGCTCCTATTGCTGAAACTGCATGACGCAGGGGCTGACAGTGATAGAAAGGGCACACGTACCTGTGGAGATGAGGTTATCCATGACGTGGACATTGACCGAGTCGACGAGGTGGATGCCCTTGGTGTTGATGCTGTCCTCCGGCGACGTCACCCTCAGGTAATTCGCCTCGACGTCGGAGCTCCGGGTGAACGTCAGGTGGTAAGACTGGCTGTTCTGCAAGGTGATGCCCTTCACGCTGATCCCCTGGCAGTCCTCGAAGTGAACAGCCTGCAGATGAATAGCAGAATACAGCACAGCACGGTGAGTTGCAGTCGCTGCTCCAATCGAACGGCGCGCGCATGAGCTCACCTTGGGAGCAGACTGCGCCTGCGCCCACCACTGCTGCCCTCTGCCGTCGATGATGCCGCCGCCGGTGATCTTGAGGTCCTGAACCTTGTGGAAATGGAGCCACTGGCTGCGCTGGCCGTGGCCCCAGTCGCTGGGGCTCTCCGGCGCAACGATTTCCCCGGAAATCTGAGAAACCGCAAGTCAATCAAGAACGGAAGAACAAGCCACTGCTTGTGAGCAGAGAGACGACAGCGGATGGGTTGCTTACGAGAAGCTTGATCTCGTTCTTGCAGGGCCCGGCGAGCGTGAGCGGCCAGATCTGGAAGGTCCCGCCGGCGGGCACGTTCAGGATAACGTTGTCCGCGGCGGCGCACGCGGCCGCCCACGCGTCGGCTAAGGCCCTGGTGTCGTCCGCGACGCCGTCGCCCACGGCGCCGAAGTCGTGGAGCGTGAGGAGGATGCGGGACTCGGCGGCGTCCGGCAGGAGACTGAGAGCCGCGGCGAAGGCGGCGGCCGCGAGCAGGAGCAGCGCGGCGCCCCGCGCCATCGTCGAACAGAGAGAGCGTGCGCACTAGTAGCAGAGCTCAGAGTGACACCAGGACACTGTACACCACTCACTTGACTACTTGATGAGGTGGGCGGGTACTTGATACTTGAAGCACGCAGACCAAAGCTTCGAACACGAGCTCGTACGGATGCCGGATGGCCGTGCTAGAAGGTCAGAACGGCAAGAGCAGGTAGGTGCAGGTGCGCAATCGAGCAAGGTTGGCGGCGCACGAACGTGTGCGGATGGACGTGCTAGAAGCTCAGAACGGCCAAGGCAAAGAGCAAGGTTGGTGCTGGTGCGCCATCGAGCCAAGGAGATTTCTGAATCTCATTCTCATTCCGTTAGGGATCGGTTCTGCGAGACAAGATCATCCGGGGATCCAGTTTTACAGGGACTCTCGAGAGTCTGGAACGTGGGCCGAGCTCATCCCATCGTGCGATATAAACGAATTGAAAATTGTATTAACAAACAAGGTCAGCGCTACTGCTGCGCTGCAGATGATTCATGTCCATCGTGTTCGTGTCAGAAACATGTTGTTTTATTGACATTTTCTGAGCGATCCTTTGATTTTCTTTGCTCACAGAACGAGCGCACGTGTTATTGAATCTGATATCACTTTTAGCCTTCCAAATGCACCACGAAATGGAAGAGATCAAACCAGCAGAAACTTTTCTTTTTAAGCAAATTGGGTTTTTGGCCCTGAAAAAAGTTGGCTTTGGGTTTTTGGCCCAAATCTTGTTGAATTTGGGAATTTGGCCCTGAGTCAATTTCACTATTTTGGGATTTTGAGCCTTCCGTCAATTTCACTAGTTAACAATGTTACCAGCCGGCTAAAATGACTTTTTTTACGCCTTGAAGAAAATAGAACATGTAGCACTTACAGACATATATATCAAGCAATATATTATCATAAATCTTCCAAAATCCATATAATTTCGCATGACATTGATAATAACCATTTCAGAGACATAAATCCACACTTGAAGTGCACATGTACAAAAAATTCAAACAAACAGATGACAACAATAAGCACATAGGTTTAGGTCATATTTGACAAGGTTCACACATACAAGAGATGTCTTAGTTCACAAATTCACAAACATACGATACAGACCATGAAACATGAGATCATGCATATCATATCAAAGGCTAAGTCTTCTCTTGCTTCGTGTACTCATTGCCAGGCTAGGTGGCTGCATTTTTTTTTTCTTCTAGTACCCATGGATTAGAAAATTATCTCTTTCTTTCCAGAGCCAAAAACTTCTTTCCAGGGCTAAAAACCCAATTCTCTCTCTTTCTTTTTAGATTAGAAAATCACGAGGGGCAAACCTGCAATAACTTGAGATGGTGCTAACGGCCAATGAAGCCCGTTGACAGTTACGTGGGCCAGCGAAGCCTTCTCAACAAGCAAACGGCCCAATGATTCTCTATGGTCCATTCCACTAAGAAACAGTTGTTGCGGGTGTTTGGAGTTTGGCCACTTCGACTCGTGCTAAGTTCTAAAAAATAATTGGTAAATTAATAAATTTTTCAAGTGGCTAAAAAAATTGGGACCATATTTATAATTTATTGGACTTTTCCAACCGTTTCTAAAAAAATTAACTCCAAAAGATAGAAAACGGTTTCACATTCCAAACCACTTAACCATTTTGTACTTAATTTATCTCTTGTACATTTGCATTGGAAATCCTGTCCTTACTCCATATTCTTGTTCATGTCCCTTTCCCCTTCGGATTGGCTGATCGATATACGCACGCATATTTCTACAGTTTTCCACATGATTGGAATGATTTTTCCAATTACATAAAAATTGGGAGTTGAAATAAGGATTTGTTGGAGAGTGCTTTTTAACCTTAAAAAAGATTCAAGGATTGAAATTGGGGGTTTGAAATCTCCTGAAGATGCTCTCTTAGTCTCTTAGCTATGGCGGCCCTGCCTAGGTTCTCTCCATGGCCATGTCCCCATATTCTCTTCTAACCTCAACGACGATCAAAGAACTGCAACCCATTCTTCTTCACCGATAAAGTTTCTTGTAGGTTCATTTTTCAACTACGATTCAGTTTCCTAACGAAGTTGATTTCATCTCTTGCAAATTTTCAACTAGTATTATGTTTTATGTGACATTGCTTTAGTATTTTTAGTTTTTTTTTCCAACAAGGATTCAGTTTATCGGTGGCATGGATTTAGTATCTTGTAGGTTCTTTTCAATAGGATTTGGTTTTTGACGACATCGACACCTCGATTGATATACGATTTTGCGTCAGTTAGAGCATAGTGGTAGGAATGATAGTACTAACCACCTCCACGATATTTGATTTTCGGTTAGATATGTTGGGTTTGCTTTAAATTTTGGCAGTTCGTTATAAGAAACAGTTGGTTGGCTTTCAATATGTTAATTTTGACTTTTTTTAATACTCATATTTTTGTAGATATTTTATTTTTGCGGTCGGTTAATTACAAGTCAGCAATGAAAGTACCCTAGCGCAGATTACAGATCACTAAGCATTTCGTTCTCTCTTTTTTTTAACAAATCACTAAGAATTTCTTTAAAGATAGTTCTGTGTCAAGTATTCTGCCTACTACAATATTTTTCTTGGTACCTTTTTAATTGTCTTTGTATTAGAAAAAAGAGAGAGAGAACTCTCCCTTTTCTTTTGTGGAAAAACAGAGAGAGAGAGAAATAGCTCTCCCTTTCTAGCACACAACATTTTGCACGTAAGTCCAATATTTCTCTTCTGTGTTTCCTTGTCGTCAACAACGCCGTGTACAATCGACAAGCTCGTTTGGGCATGACAAGAGCTCCAAATCGACAATCATGTGTGTGTATATGCGGGTGCTCGGGCCACTGCGTCGCTATATGTAGGTGCTTCGGCCACTGCGTCGCTAGCTGAGTCTCGGGACTTGGCGAGGCAGGACGGCGGGACGACGGTGCCGGCGCTCTTCCCCGACGCCCGGTAGCAGAGCGCGGTGGCCCGGCCGCCGCCGTCCGCCAGCGTCAGGTTGACGTTCGCCAGCTCCAGCTCCAGCTCCCGGCACGGCACGGTGTCGCTGAACGCGATGCTGATCGCCTGCGCCATTGCCGACGTGCCCCGGTTGCTCGTGAACTCCACCTTGCGCACCTCCACCGCCTGCGTGTGGTTGGCGCACGGCGTCGCCTGGTCGCAGTAGTATTGGTCGATGATGATCGGGTTGGAGACGTTCTTCATCACGATGTTCTCGAATCGCAGGTCCCGCGCGAACCATGCCTCCCTGAAAAAAGCACATAACATTACAACAAGCGTTGAAATAGACGATGAGACACAGGTGTGGTTCTGGCAGTGTTGTCACAGTGTCAGGTGTTCACCTGCCAGCTCTTGATCCGGACACCTTTGGTCGTGTTGGTGAGCAAGCAGGTGTCGACCCTGACGTTCTCCACCACGTCGGTGGTCCGGTTCTTTCCGAGGCTTCCGATGCTGACACGTGTGCGTGGCATTGTTAGTCCCAGTGTCAGAGATGAGATCCTGGAATAGAAGCTGGAGGGAAGAGCTAGCAGAGATTTGTTTCACCTGATACCATGGCCAGGCCCACATGAGATGTCCATCACATGGACGTCAGAGCAATTGCCGACCATGGAGACGCAATCATCCCCTGTGCAAAAGTGTGAATGAACTGTTTAGTCAAATACTAGTAGCAGCAGCCACGAATACTCTTCAAATTTGGAAATTTCTGTGATGCACGGAGCCAATGGAATATTATCAGCAGCAGCCAGCAGCAATTTTGGACTTGGCATTGGGTTACGTCAACATTATTACTGCATTATTGTCAGTTGACGCTATGATCTTGTCTAAACGTCGATTTGTCCGGCCGGTCAACTAGTCGCCGGCGGCTTTGATCTTATCTCATGCTAGAAAATGCAATCAAACAGCTGAGAAACGAAACTGTGTCACGGAACAGAGACGTTCATCTCATCACATGCTGTTAAGGCGTCAGCGTCTAACATGACAACGAAAGCCTACGTGCGCTTACCAATCGATCAGCAGTGCCTGCGAATAATCGGGCAAGTGTGGACGACGGACCTGTGGAGATGAGGTTGTCCGTGATGCGGACGTGGGAGGTGTCGTTGAGGTGGATGCCGTCGGTGTTGAGGCTGTCCGCCGGCGCCACCACCCGCAGGAAGCTGGCCTTCACCCAGGAGCACCGCGTGAACGTCAGCTGGAACTGCTGCGCGTTCTGCAGCATCACGCCCTGCACGCTCACGTCCCGGCACTCCTCGAAGTGCACCGCCTGCGGGCATGCCATGCAATGCAAAGACAGATTTGAACCCAAAGGAGTTTAGGATCTTCAGATTCAGGCGCCACCATCGGCGATCACCGGCGCACCCTCACCGCCGGCCGGCGTCGAGCTGGCATGTCTGAACGAGCCCGAAACGGGGAGGGAGAGCACAGAAAAGGCGTTGGTTGTTCACCTTTGGACGAGGCCCCGAGTAGCACGGCTGCAAGAGCACGAGAGCAGAGCAAAGACGACACAGGATTCAGGTGGCTTCATTGCGAAAAGTGCAGTGCAGGGCTCAGACGGGTCAGGGTGGTTGGTGGTTAAACCGGTACCGGCCCACAAGTTATTTTACCTGGGTCTTCTTGCGCTTGCAGGTGTTGGCCCACCACTGCTGCCCCATGCCGTCGATGGTGCCGCCGCCGCTGACGGACAGCCCGTCGACGCCGTAGATGTAGAGCCACTTCATCGGGTCCCGCCCCGCCCACTCGTCGGGGCTCGACGGCGCCACGATCGCGCCGGCAATCTAGCGCGCGCAACGGCGTGAGCAGTGAGTATGTAATGTAACGCACAGCACGCGACGCCGGGATCGATCGACACAGGACGGGGCAAGGCAGGGCACGTGACGTACCAGCAGCTTGAGCTTCTTCTTGCAGGGCCCGGAGAGCTGCACGGGCCAGATCCGGTAGGCCTTGCCGACCGGCACGGCGAGGACGGCCTCCTCGCTGGAGGCGCACGCGGCGGCCCACGCGTCCAACAGAGCCTGCGTGTCGTTGGCAATGCCGTCGCCGACGCCGCCGAAGTCGTCCAGCGTGAGGAGGACACGGGCCTCAGCACCGCCGCCACCGCGGCACAGGACAAGCAGCACCGCCACAGCCGCAAGCGCGAGCGCGAGCGGCAAGCGCACGGCCATCGTTGCGCCGCCGACCAGCTCCAACCGCCGCCGGCGCTGCTGCGCACGGGCAGGCACCGAATGAACGGCGACGGCCTCGGGGATCGGGGAGGTCAGAGGTTGATGAGAGGAGAGGAGAGGACGGGAGAATGAAGCGAGCAGGTGGGTGGCGGTGCACTGTGGCAGTGGTAGCAGTACGACACCTAGCAGGTAGCATGCATGTGCGGCCTTTGTACCGGCGGGTCTGCTCCCTTTTCCCGGAGGAAGCTGCGCGAGGAAAACGAGATTTCTGCAAGTGGCAAAGCAGGGAAACAGCGGCCCCTCTACGGATCGGGCAAGGCGGCCGTGATTGGCGATGGAAACATCTCTCGATTCATGCTGGTAGGACAGTGTGGCAACAGGTAAAACGGGATGATCACGGCAGCGGAATCTGACTACGCCGGCCTTTCCTTTGCCGTTGCCGGTTACTAGCTGGATGGTAGTAACAGTCTAACTGACATGCCATGAAGTCTGGAAGAGTTTCTTGAAATAAATGGGAAGGAATTCAGGGGGTTTGGGTGCTCAATGGTGTGGTTTCTCAAGGACAAATTGAATATGGTATCAATGTATCATAGTTTTGTACAGGCTAAACTTTACTAGCGTTAAACATTTACAGCAGAGTAAAAGGCCGTTGTTGTTTCTACACCTGAGGACCGGAAATGTGATCAGTTGGGATTTCAGGTACGGTCAGGGAGTCATTTTACTGTAGGGTACGTTCAGGTTGGGTCTTTATTTATTTATCCTCTAAAACCCGAATACAACTCCAACAAGTACTGGGGTGATCATACAACATGCACCTTTGTGTTTGTTCCTTTTTGTATCTCAATCCAAAGTTTTCAAACTACACCAAGATTGCTACTCGTACTATTAAGAAAAGTTATAGCATATGATAATTTAAAATTGGGGAAGACGTCACGCAAAGTTAGGGAGCTGCAGACTAAGACGCCACACAAAACTAAGAAGCTGCAGACCGAGACGCCACACAAAACCAAGGAGCTGCTGAGCTGCAGACCCGGTCTGCAGCTCTGTATGCACATAACTCCGCCTCCTTGCCTTCCTCTGCAAAATTTTGTGTGAATATATGCCTAAATTATAATAATTAGAATGAATTCAATTCAAACAGAGCCCACCAAAATTGTTCTACTTTTCGGTTTGGTTGTGTTTTTCTTTTTCATACAGGATCTTGGTCAAAACTGAATTTTCGAAGACCAGAGCTAACCAAAGTAGCCGAAAAAGACCGAATGCGAGCACTAGAACTTGCGCCATGCATCCACGTGAGTCAATCCTTTGTTCTGCCCTTTTCAACCGTGTCCCAAGCAATTCAACACCTTTTGTTTTTGACCTTCGGCAACCACTGCTACAGTCAGACATGCTGCCTGCCTTTTGCCTATCCGAATCAAGTGCTCGCACTTTTCCATCTCTAGACTAGATAAGAAAAAAGCGGCCATTGGCCAAATCATCGGTACGATTAAAGATAATCATCATTTGTTTTAAGTTTTAGACTTTTTCTTTAATTACTATAAGTCAGTTTTTATCCGTATAAAACTGAGTGAGACCTGACAATTGAAACCAAACTTTTCTGAATGAACCAGATGGAACATTTTGGCGAGGATTTGAGTTTTTTGGCCTCAAGTGTGGCTTTTGCCAAAGCATTTTCCTTTTGGTACCAAGTTTCATGTAGGAATCGTTTCAAAAAAAAAAAAAATCCATGTACGAAATCATGATGTCAAATGTAATCTACAGAATATACTTTCCAGCGATTTTACTGTGGGCACTGTATGTACGGGTTTTCATTATTCCCGCGGATACCAGCTTCCCCAGCAACTACTGTACCAGCTGACAGAGTACACTAGCCGTCTGTTTGGTTGCAGTGCTGGAGTCAACACGAATGGGTTCGACCCATTTTGGACGAAGTTTTGAGATGGGTTGGGTTCGACCCTAGGAGAATATACCTCTAATATGTGGGTTGGGTTGGGCCACCGAAATCTGACGGACGGAGCCACTCCGCTCGGGTTGGGACATTCACGTGTTGTGCAGTCACCGTAAACCTTATCCCTTCACCCTCTCTCCCCATCAACAGAGCACCTCGCGCAGGATCCCTCGACCTTCGCCGCCCGTTCGCCGAGCGCCCGCGCCGGCCCCGCCCACGCGCCGTCCCCGGTAGGTCTGCCGCCCCACCCGACAGGCTCGCCCCTGCGCCTCTCCGCCCAAAGAGCCGCCGCACCGCCAGGTTCCCCGGCCCCGCCCGCCCGAAGGACCGCGCCTCTCCGCCCCAAGGTTCCCCGGCCCCGCCCGCCCGAAGTCAGAGTGTGCCCGCCCGAAGGACCGCCCACTTCGCCGCACGGAGCTCCCCCAGCCCTCAAGTCCGCCGCCACGCCCGCAGGTCCGGCTCTCCCTCCAGTCTGCATCTCCCTCCGTCTGAATCTCCTACTAGTTGTGCTTGATTGTGCTGCTGTATGTAGATGAATAACATGCTCAAGGCATTTATTTTTGCTGCTGCTGCACATTGGTTGTTGTGTGCCGTGGCAATTGTTGCTCGGTCTAGGAAAAGAAAACGAGTTGCAAGAAGGGAAGGGATTACTTATGCACCAATATATGAAAGGGATAGGAAGAGAATGTAATACCTCAATGACAAATCTGGAGGAATGACACAACTTGTGTAAACATGCTGAGAATGAACAAAGCATGTTTCTTTAGGTTTTGTAAGTTATTTAGAGATCGTGGTTTACTTGAAGATACCGTTCATATGTGTGTTGAGGAGCAAGTGGCAATGTTTCTGCATACTGTGGGGCACAATGTTAGGAACAGAGTAATTGCAACCAATTTTGGCAGATCCGGAGAAACGGTCAGTCGTTATTTTAACAAAGTACTTCATGCTATTAGTGAGCTACGAGATGGTTATATTAGGCCCCCTTCATTGGACACTCCAGCTAAAATTGAAGGAGAGACAAGGTGGTATCCATACTTTAAGGTGTGAAGCTCAACCTTATGTCATATTCTAAATTTATTTTTTGCCAAACATAATTGACTTCTTTGAACATCACGTAGGATTGTATAGGAGCACTTGATGGTACACATATAAGAGCCACTATTCCAAAGGAAATGCAGCATGCTTTTCATGGTAGATACAAGCATTGTACTCAAAATGTACTGGCAGCCATAGATTTTGACCAAAAGTTCACCTATGTGTTGGCCGGATGGGAGGGGACAACACATGATGCACTAGTTTTACGTGATGCTTTAGCACGTGAGGGTGGCCTTCGTGTGCCACAAGGTAATAGATTAACCTATGTCTTGTCCATAAATTTATTCATCAAAACTAATGGATCATTGAGATGTAACCTAACTATGCATCATATATTAGGTAAATATTACCTAGTTGATGTTGGATATGGAGCCAAACCAGGATTTTTACCCCCTTTTCGGGCTGTACGATACCACTTGAATGAATGGGGGAGCAATCCAGTGCAAAATGAGAAGGAATTGTTCAACCGTAGGCATTGCTCATTGAGAATCATAGTAGAGCAAGCATTTGGAGCACTAAAAAGGAGATTCAAAGTACTTGATGTTGCCTCTCCTTTTTTTCCTTATGAAACTCAAGTTGATATTGTTGTTACTTGCTGCATCATTCATAATTGGGTGATTGAAGATGGGAGTGAAGAATTCAATGTACCAAGTGACAACGATGAGGACACCCAGCACACCACATATGCTGGGACAGCAGGTGAGAATACCATTATGCTAGCATTTAGGCAAGGCTTGGCTGACCAAATGTGGGCAGATCATCAAAGCCATGGAAACTAGTATTGGTCAATGTAATCTATGTTGTATTTTATTTGATTGGACAATGTAATCATTGTATTTGATGGCTGAAATTGTATTTTAGGACATATTCCTACACATATTTGATTTCCACGTTGATTCATACTTTGTTGGCATTATTATTTGAGGACATATATTGCATTGTTTATTTTGTAGGGGAATGGAACTAGAGGGTAGTGGAGGGACTGGTGGACATGCTACTTGGACTTCCACTTGGTCAGCCTACATGCTCGAATACCTTTCCAATTTAGTGGTTAATGGCACCAAGACTTCATCCACTTTCAAGATGGTTCACTACAATGGGTGTGTAAAGGTTCTCCAAGAGAAATTTGGCATTGTGCGTAGTGGTGAGAAGGTTAAGAACCACCTTAAGACATGGCAAAAGAAGTTTCGTAAAATATGTGACCTTCGTTGTTTGAGGGTTGCTGGTTGGAATGAAGATACCTACACTATAACTCTTGATGATAAGCACTACAACAATCATATTAAGGTATTTGCTGAATTATTAGTTCTCACATATAATAATCTAATACTAGTTGCTGAATTATTAGTTGTCACATAATAGTAGTTGCTAAAATTATACATATATTGTAGGATCACAAGTCTGATGCTGATTTTCTAAACAAGCCTATTCAACACTTTGTGGAGATGAACACAATATTTGAAAGTACCATGGCTACAGGCAAGTTTGCAAAGGACTTAAGTGTACCTCTAGGTACACAGGAAGAAAGTACAGATGACTGGGACACCGAGGTGCAAAGGATGGAGGTACAGAGTGATAGGGGTGCAACTCAAGACGATAATGCGACAACTTCATCAGCTACCAAGGCCACCAATCCTAAGAAGAGGGACAAGGGCAAGAAGAGGGGCATGACCGAGCAAGATCCATTGGTGGCTGTAATTAAATTGGGAAGTACCAAGTTAGCCAAGGCGATAAAGAAAGTGGGGAAATCTGACAATGATGCGCCATCTGATTTGTATGACAACTTGATGGCTATGATTGGTACTTTCAATTCGACTCACTTATCCTTCTACCATTCCTACTTGGTTGAACATCCTCACATAGCTAGAGCTTTCAACTCCTTGCCTTTGGAACATAAATTGAATTGGGTTGCAAAGCACATTGATGACAACTACCCTGGGTAGTAAGGGTAAGTTATAGTCATGGGATGGTTCTTTTGTTAGTACCACATAGAACTTTATATTTGTGGTCTAAGTAAGCTTGTACCTTGCTATGTGGAAGCCTTGAACTTGCTATATATTGTGTAAGGCTTGAACCTGATGCATCGTGCAAGCATCGGACTTGATATTAGTGTGTAATGTGCCTATGGATATGGCCTAAGACTTTTATATGTGCTTGTTATATTATTTTGTTTGATGTTCCTTGATGTATGGTGCAAGCATGTGAAATATTGCTATGTGTTGAGCACAAATTATATGTTGGTTGCTCAAATGTTTGGAGTTGCAGATGAAATTACCATGTGTCATCACTTGATATTTGTTTTGTTCATATTGGTGAGAATTAGCATGAATTGAGGAGGGTAACCTCACCATTTCAGTGCAAAGGTGTCCATATCCATGTTCTATTTGAATCCATCCATCCAAATAAAAAATGGGATGGATCCGAGCCTGTAACACCCCAGGTGTTAACTACATCTTTGCACTACATATCATGAGCATAATCATATCATTTGCATGGAATCACATTGTTAACCAATTTTTCTTTGGTGTCTGTTTGCAATTCGTTTGAATTGTTTGGCCTGAGGGCATAGTTGTGATGAATTTGTGCAAATGATTGTGGTTAGGAGCTAAAGATATTTAGAAGGGTATTAGGGTCAATGTTTGCTTGATCATGTGGTTTCAAAATCAAGTGTTGCAAAAATTAGGATTTTATTTCCCTAAGTGTGATTGCTCGACCCTAACTAGGAAGGGTAGATATAGTGCTTATCTTAATTTAAACCTTTAACAAGGTTTTTATATAAAAATATTTAGAACAAACTCTCTATTTTCACCAAATCATGAAAATGCTTTTTAAGCTTTCAGAAAGGGCCAAATCATAAAAATATTGAAAATTAATATTTTTATAATTCAAATTTGACCCAAATTCACATTTTCAAATCTAAGCTGAATTAGCCAAAACTTTCTATATATGAAATGTTCTACTCGACCAGAGGAACATTTTTTGTATTTAAAGTTTTTCAATATTCGGCACCGTTTGAGAACCACAGTGAGTCAAACTTTGCAATTCAAGGAATAGTGATGGAACCTGCCTGGCCCTACCTGTCATACTCCTCCTCCCTTCCTCCTTATCTCTTCCTCTACTTCCCATGCCAGAGTGTAACAACCCTAAAAATCCTAAACACCAAAAATCATAATTAACAAATTTTTTTCTAAAGTATCCCATTATTGGTAAGTGTCATGTAGGAAAATACCCAATAGTTGCACAAGTGTTAGCTGAGCAATTATATTTTAATCACAAGGTTTGATTTGCCTCTTATTGATTTTATGTATTGCTAATAAAATCAATAACCTTTTTATCACATGTATGTATTTATGTATACTAACCATGGACTTGGTACCCAACACCCCATGAGACCCTAGGGACCTACTATGGTGTGTGCACCATGGTCACTAACTTGTTAACATAGGATCATGGCATATATAGTTTAGTACCTTGAAAAGAAATAGAAAAGGGAGAAGAAAAAAGAGAAAATGGAAAAGAGGCATTCCAGCCCGGGCAGCTAGGCAGCCCAGCTCGGCCTGCCGCCAGCGCTGCGGCCTTGCAAGGCGCCCGCACGGCCCAGCAAGGCGCCCCCGCGGCTTGCCAGCCGCCCGGCTAGGCCGCCCGCTCGCCCGCACCCCACCGTGGCCCAGCCGGTCGAGACGGCCCAGCAAGGCGCCGGCCTGACCCGTACCCGCACGCAGCCCAGCAAGGGCCTGCCCGCGATAGCCGACCGTCCGCACACCACGTGGCCGCGTCTCCCTCACCCCGCTCGCTGACAGGTGGGCCTCACCTATCAGCAGCTACTTCTGGCTGCCCGCCCATCGCGTCCGTCGTCCCAAATATGGAAACGGCGTGCCCCTACCGTTCGTGCCTCGTCGTACCACGCCGGATGCCGTCCGTTCGTCCGCCCCGGCTGCACAAACCCTAACCCTAGCCGGGAGAGCGCCGCGACCGCATGATGTGCCCGACCGCATCTCCACCGTTCGCTCGTGCCATGGCCAGCCACCATG
Source organism: Bothriochloa decipiens (assembly GCA_023333625.1). Classification (NCBI taxonomy): domain Eukaryota; kingdom Viridiplantae; phylum Streptophyta; class Magnoliopsida; order Poales; family Poaceae; genus Bothriochloa; species Bothriochloa decipiens. The sequence goes on from CM041641.1 coordinate 5,896,856, forward strand.
GCTATAAAAGCCAAGCACCTAGCTGCTTAGGGTTTCCATGCTTGCACAGTCGCCTTGGCCGTGCCCGCACCTGCTTGCTGCCGAGAAGTAAAGGTGAAGTGTTGAGAGGGGAAGGCGGGGAAGGAGTTGCCCGCTGCCGGACTGGAGCAGAGTACCGAAGCTTCGTCGCCATCGCAGCTCGAGCCACTGGAGAAGGACCCAGAGGTTGTGAACGACTATGCCGGTCACTGCAGATCTACCTCCTCTTCCCTGAGCTGCTGCAACCACACCGGGAGCTGCCAATAGTGCCACACCGAGGTGAGCACCGAGCTCCCATGGCCACCGCCGGAGCATCTCTCAATTCCCGTTGTTCTGTTTCGGTAGAGATCACACCAGGCTCACCATCGTCGTCGCCTCATCATAGAACACGCTGTGCGCAGGAATAGGGAGCTCGGCGAGGCCATAGAGGGGCGGCACCTTTGCCCCGCCCTGGCCGCCGAGGCTCCATGGCCGTCGGAGCGCCGCCGTGGCGCCTATCGTCGCGCTAAAAGGTCGAGATGGCGGACTAGAGGGGGATGAATAGTCCTTTCTAAAACTTATCGCACCGGCTAACCGAAATAAATGCGGAATTAAAACTATCGGTCTAGCCAAGACTTCATCCTGTTGACACCGTTTTTTGGCACGTGTCAGTAAGAATCGGAAATTGAGCTAATCGGCAAGGGATTGGTTATTATTGTCTTCAGCATTGCTTTTGATGTTGCCGATGAGTGGTTGCCGATGAAGGGTGGATTGGTCTGAGTTGTTACTGATAAGGCTGAAGAGCTGTTACCGATGAGACTGGCAGGGAGCTAGGGGATTGCTGCCGATGAAGCTGAAGAGCTGTTGCCAATGAGACAGGCCGGAGACTAGAAGATTGTTGCCGATACCAGAGAGTATGCCGATGGAAAGATAACATCATGATAGAAACGGACAGAGGATCGGCATCATGTGAGCTTATGATTTTTGTAGTGTAGTCTGAGTCTAGTCCCTATACGAGTTTTATTCCTTTCCTTTAGAGATAGAGTTCGTATAAGGAATAAGTTTATTTTTCTATATTTAAGCTTTTCGTATTCGGTTAGGATTCTTCGAATAGCAGAGTATAAATATGTGCCGAAGGGCATTGTAATGAGGATCCAAGCATCAATAAACAAATCTACTTTTTATTGCAATTTACTTCTACCAGCACTTCACTTTTCGACGACTTCGTCGAGTATCTTTTTGTTTTCAACGAGTTCTTTCAAGATTCGATGGGCTACATCAACTTGATCTCTGGCGACCTTGCGAGTTCCGCGTCTACCGAGCATGAATCAGGCTTTGACTTCCGGGCATATCACTGTCGTCTCGTCTGATCTGTTTAAGAGTTATCGAATATATTTTGGGCTTTGACCTCTGGGTGTATCACTATCGTCTCATCCAGTTTTATTCACCAATTTACCAAGCTACCGATATGTTGCAGATTGAATTGGCAAACTTGCCGATCTAGATCCGCCTCAGAATTTGATCCTTGTCGATTAATAGGTCAAATCGACTGGCACGCTTCGGATATCGAATTTGGGTATTAGCCCGGTGTGTTTGCAGATAGAACTTTGCATCAACACATCTTTTGGCACGCCTGGTGGGACCAAGTCAATAGATTTATCATGAAGAACCCTGCTGATATCAATCCAGAGAACATCATCGAGATATCAGAGTCAGATCTCAAGGAAGATCAGAAGCTAGCCATGGAAAAAGCTATGGAGGATTATAGGCAGCTCTTCTTGAAGTCTTTTAGCAAGAATAGGGGCGGAGAAGTAATCCAGAAGCAAGATCTGCCGTTGCCTCGGCAGGTAACTTTTGATTCCAACCCTAGTAAATTACAGGAGATGGTTAATTCTGCATTAAATCATGCTTTGATCAACCACTCCACCGTGTTGTCTAATACTATTTACAATGCTGTTGTGCAAACATTAAGAGAAGGACAAGCACCAGGTTATGTCGGACCGGTATATCATCAGCCTAGATCGGCATCTGTCAGTACTCCATTGGCAATTCAGCCGTTGAGAGTATGGAAGCTCCTACTCCTCTAGCTTTATCAGGATCACCTAACATTGAAGCCACGCCGATAAGATCAGATCTAACGTCTTAGGAAAGGCAGATCACTCAATTGGGTACAGATCTATCGACATCGGCAATGTCAAGTCCTTCAGATCAACACAGCCAGGTTGCTACTAATTGGTGGGGATATGGGATTCCTCCAGGACCATCTACCGCCAATTCTGGATTGCCTCAGGTGCATGATGTAGCAGGAAAGAGTCCTATGGTGTTGGCTACTCTGGTCTGACCGATGACCCAGGTATCACATTATTCTACTACACCTCCTACTATACAGCCATTGTCAATGGGATTCCACGCGCCTCCGCAGCAGACATCTTATGCGAATCCATTGGCAAGTTCCCCACCAATGCAACAGAAGGTTTCTACTGCAGGACAACCCATAGTGCCATTTGTATCTCAATCTGGGTTACCTGCAAATCAAGGCAATTATGCTGGTTATCATCTAATCATACAAGAGCATCAATTGTCAGTGAGCTATCAGCCATCGGCAAGTCAGGTGCCGATGAGTTATAATCATAATTGGTCAGGGCAAGTGCCAGCTCAGCAACATGCTATTCAGCCAAGCTACCAGGTGATGGGGACTCAGTAGTATTGTCCACAGGCATCTTTCCAGGATCAAACATCGGCAAGACAGCTGATGAGCTTTGCTCCGCAGACTGGTGCTGTGAATATGCCGATTCCTCCAAACCAAGTACCACAAGGATACGTAGAAGCATATCAGCCAACACCTCCAGCAGAGATTCAGTCAGTGCATCGGCAAGATCTAGATGCGTTTTGGACCGATAAGATTGCGGAAGTGATGAAAGAGCAATTTGGGATTCAAACCAAGATTAGTACTTACTCTTATTGGACTCCGTATCCTCCAGCATATGACTCAATTCCTTTTCCAAATCGGTACAAGGTACCAGATTTTACTAAGTTCTCTGGACAGGATGATACATCAACAATGGAGCATATCAATCGTTTCATCATCCAGTGTGGAGAAGCAGCTAACAGGGATGAATTGAGAGTTTGATTATTCTCATCTTCATTATCTGGATCGGCATTCACATGGTTTATCTCATTGCCACCGAATTCTATTCATACTTGGGCGAATTTAGAGAGATAGTTCCACAACTACTTCTTTGCTGGTGTCCATGAGAAGAAGCTTACCGATTTAGTGAAATTAAGACAACGAAGTGACGAATCAGTGGAGAGCTTTGTGCAAAGAGTACGGGATATGAAAAACAGATGCTATAGCTTGGTGCTTGATGATCGCAAGTTGGTTGGTTTAGCTTTTTAGGGTCTGTTGCGGCACCTCAGAGACAAATACGATCTCAGGAGTTTGAAAGTTTAAGCCATATTGTGCAGAGGATTTTTGACCAAGGTGCTCGAGCTCCAGAACCTAGAAAGACTTGGAGTAAAAAGGTGTCCTTTGTAGAAGAAGCAGAGGAATCAGACTCAGATGAAGAACCAACTATCGGCCTGGCTGAGTGGGTGAAAGGTAAGAAGCCAATATCTTGTCCTTTTGGTCAAAAGGAGCCAGAGAAGTTCACATTTGACATCATGAAGGCCGATAGAATATTTGATCTGCTGCTTTAAGAGGGCCAAATCAAACTATCACCTAATCATGTGATTCCATCGGCAGAAGAGCTGAAGAAAATGAGGTACTGCAAATTTCATAAGGCAACTTCGCACAGTACCAATGATTGTAAAGTATTCAGGCAGCAATTGCAATCGGCTATTGGTTCTGGGAAAATTAAGTTTGATAACTCTAAAGCTCAAAGGCCGATGAAGATTGATCAGCACCCTTTCCCAGCAAACATGGTGGATGCCGTGAGCAAGACCAGAGTATTAACATCGACAAATGCTAAGAGGAACGCATCGGTGGATCCCAGAAATCAAGTAACCACCGATGACTTAAGAGGAAAAAGAATAGTTGAAGAAAGCAGCAGTTCCAGAAGACCTCCTAGACCTGCTCCCTATAGAGTTTCAGGTGATCGCTATCGGCAGCGACAGGAAGAGTTGCGTCAGGAAGAATGGCATCATGAAGATCATTAGAGATGCCCATTCTTCATTTATTGCTAGGAAGAAGGCATTAAATTGCCTACTATTGATAGCTGCCCTGAGTGCAATGGTTACGATCGAGCCGATCAAACAAAAAGAAGATCGTATTATGGTGATCGGAGATGGTGCATCAATGAGCCGATCAGAGGAAGGGCATCAGTGCATGATCGGCTGGGGGGCAGAACCAGTGTACATAAAAGGCTGAGTAGGCATGATGACTGCTTTCTGATGGATCAGGAAGAACTCGAGGTGATGGCCAATGCAAGAGTTCCCGATGAAGCATACTCTACAGAGATCCCAACATAAACTGCCCAGATTCGAATACGAAACGTTATCAGCCTGTCTGGAAGACAAAGCTTCCTCAATGGTGCCCTGAAGGTCTGAGAAAAACTCAGAAGAGGAAGATGCAACATGAGCACAGAGAAGAAAACTCCCGTAGGGCGAAGTCTCAAGTGTGGCAACCAAAGCGCAAAGATGAAGGCCCATCGGCAGATATCAACATGGTTTTGATGTTGCCGATGGAATTCCTAGCCTTACCGATGATGAAGAGGAAGTTGTTCCTTCCAAACAAGTAGCTCAGTTGGCCTTGGATCCAATGATGGCTGTTTTTGAGAAGCCTACCAATGATGAGAGACAGCATCTCAAAGCTTTATTTGTCAAAGGCAGAGTTGATGGGCAGCCAGTATCCAAGATACTCATAGATGGGGGTGCTGCAATTAATATCATGCCATATGTCATGTTTCGAAGGCTTGGGAAAGGAGATCAAGATCTGGCCAAGACTGATATGAAGCTTAAAGACTTTGAAGGTAATATATCACCAGTTAAGGGAGCGCTTTGCACTGAGATAACCATCGGCAGCAAAACATTGCCGACCATGTTCTTTGTCATCAGCGGTAAAGGTGCTTATAATCTGCTATTAGGAAGGGATTGGATCATGCCAATTGCTGTGTTCCTTCTACAATGCACCAGTGCCTCGTACAGTGGGTGGAAGATAAGATTGAAGTAGTCCCTAGTGATTCATCTTATATAATTGCATCGGCAGAGTCAGAAACTTACGAGCGGTCCAAGTGTATATTAGGAGAAGCATGAGATTCAGAGTTTCTCAGGATTGCCGATTATGAGCTGCCACCAATCCAAGCAGTCGGCTCCGAAGATGAGTTATAATGGATAGGTTTGCCGATGATGAAAAATGGGCCATGGATTTACATCGGCTGATGACTTAGTAGAAGTAGACATTGGTGATGGCGGTAGGCCGAGGCTAACTTTTGTTAGTGCTAAGTTAGATCTCCAGAGCAGAGAACAATTGATTGCTTTATTGAAAGAGTATAAGGACTGTTTTGCTTGGGATTACACAGAGATGCCCGGGTTAGACTGATCAATTGTTGAACATCGGTTACCTATCAAACAAGGATTTCGGCCACATCAGTAGCCAGCACACCGATGCAATCCTAAAGTGCTGCCTGATATTAAGGCCCAAATAACAAGGTTGATTGAAGCAAAGTTCATCCGACAATGCCGATATGCTGAATGGATTTCTAACATGGTTCCTGTCTACAAGAAGAATGGGAAACTTCGTGTCTGTATTGATTTCAGGAATCTTAACAAAGCTACACCAATGGATGGCTACCCGATGCCCGTTGCTAATTTATTAAGTGATGCTGCTGCTGGACATCGGATTATTAGCTTCATGGATGGGAACGCCAAATATAATCAGATCTTTATGGCCAAAGAAGATATCTCTAAGACTGCCTTCAGATGTCCAGGTCATGTGGGGTTATTTGAATGGATAGTCATGACTTTTGGTTAGAAGACTGCCGGTGCTACTTATCAGAGAGCTATGAATTACATTTTTCATGAGTACATCGGCACATTGGTTGAAATTTATATAGATGATGTGGTGGTTAAGTCTGGAGACTTCAAAAATCATCTGGTTGACTTGCAGAAGATATTGGAGTGCACAAGGAAACACGGGTTGAAAATGAATCCCAACAAGTGTGCATTTGGTGTATCAGCAGGACAATTCTTAGGCTTCATGGTGCATCAGAGAGGTATTGAAATTAGCAGGAAGTCCATTAATGCCATCAATAAAGTGATTGCTCCTACCGATAAAACCGAACTACAGTCTCTGATCGGCAAGATTAATTTTATTCGAAGATTCATATCTAATTTATTAGGAAGAATCAAAGCTTTCAGTCCATTGTTGAAGCTGAAGGCCGATCAGGAATTCATATGGGGAAAAGAACAGCAGTTGGCTTTAGAAGAAATTAAGAAGTATTTGGTGAATCCTCCAGTGCTAGTTCCACCTCAATATGGGAAACCCTTCAGGTTGTATCTATCAGGTGATGGTGAAGTCATTGGGTCAGCTCTAATCCAAGAGTTTGAAGGGAAAGAACGTGTAATCTATTACCTAAGCAGAAGGTTGGTAGATGCTGAGACCAGGTATTCAGCCATTGTAAATTTATGCTTATGCTTATACTTCTCCTGTGTTAAATTAAGGCATTATCTGTTAATGGCCGAATGCACTGTTATATGCAAAGACGATGTGGTGAAATATATGCTGTCAATGCCAATTCTAAGTGGAAGAGTCGGCAAGTGGATTCTAGCATTATCGAAATTTGATCTGCGCTATGAATCAGCTAAAGCAGTCAAAGGGCAAGTGATGGCCGATTTTTTTACTCTGCATTGCGACATGGTAAATTCCTTAGAGATTGCTCCATGGACACTTTTTTTTGATGGTTCTACATGTGGAGAAGGAGCAGGCATTGGCATTATGTTGATATCACCTCAAGGGAAGAAATACGAATTCTCATTGCCGATTGCTACCACATCGACAAACAATCAGGCTGAATATCAGGCTGTGTTGAAAGGATTGGAGTTACTCAGGGAAGTCAGTGCCGATGCTATTGAAATCTTTGGCGATTCAATGCTAGTTATTAATCAATTAGCTGGGACATATGAATGTTGAAGTGAAGTTTTAATCTCGTATTATGAAAGATGTCGACGGTTATTACTGGAGTTTAAGGACTTCCGCCTTGAACATATCTCCAGATTACATAATGAAGAGGCTAATTGGCTAGCACAGCATGCTTCGGGGTACCACTCGGTCCAGGAAGTGCTGACATCGGCAACTAACGCTGATGATTGGAGGAAGGAAATTGCCGATTACTTGAAGGATCCATCTAAGAAGGTCAAAAGGCGTATAAGGTTTCAGGCTACTAAGTACGTGCTCCTAGATAATGAGTTATATTATTGAACAATGGATGGAGTTTTTCTCAAGTATCTTGGTGAAGAAGAATCAAAGAGTTTAATGGGCGAAATTCATGGAGTATGCGGGGCACATCAGTTGACTTTCAAGATGAAGTGGATGATTAGACGAAACAGATTTTACCGGCCAACAATACTCGAAGATTGTTTCAAGTATTTTAAAGGGTGTGAAGAGTGTCAGAAGTTCGGTAACGTCCAAAGGGCACCCGCGTCGGCAATGAATCCCATAATTAAGCCGTGGCCATTTCGAGGATGGGCTATTGATATCATCGGTCAAGTTTATCCACCATCAAGCAAAGGGCATAAATTCATCCTCATTGCCACCGATTACTTTACAAAATGGGTTGAGGCAGTTCCTTTGAAAAATATGACGTCAACCAACATGATTGATTTTGTGAAGGAGCATATTGTGTATCGATTCGGTATTCCTCAGACCATTACAACTGATCAAGGAACCATGTTCACTTCAGGAGAGTTTGATGAATTTGCCGATGAGATGGGAATTAAGGTTTTAAACTCTTCTCCTTATTATGCTCAAGCTAATGGTCAGGCCAAGCATCTAATAAAGGGATTATTAAACTCATTAAGCGCAAGATTAAGGAAAATCCTAGGAGGTGGCACACGGTTTTGAACGAGGCCTTGTGGTCGTATCGAATGGCCTATCATGGTGCTACTAAGGTGTCGCCTTATCAGTTGGTATATGGACATGACGCGGTTTTGCCTTGGGAAATAAAGACCGGTTTGAGGTGGATATTTCATCAAGATCAACTATCGACCGATGATTACAATACACTCATGAAAGATGAGTTGGAAGATTTGGCGGGTCATCGGCTAAAGGCTTTACTCAGCATTGAAGAGAATAAGAAAAGAGTTGCTAGATGGTATGAAAAGAAGGTAAAGGTGAAGGAATTTGTCAATGGCGATCTAGTCTGGAAACTGATTTTACCGATTGGGACTAAGAGTGCAAAGTTCGGCAAGTGGTCTCCTAATTGAGAAGGTCCTTATCGAGTAAATTGGTCCGTTCCTGGTAATGCTTATATCCTAGAAACTCTTGAAGGAGAAATATTTTCGAGAGCATTGAACGGTAAATATCTGAAGAAATATTATCCTAGTATTTGGATGGATGCGTGAAGAAACGGATATAATACTTGTTCAATAAGAGCGTATCAGCACTACATTAATATGAAGTTTTACAAGTTGCCGATGCACTACTTTACCGATGGAAAAGAAGTTTACAAGTTCAGCAGTGAATGAATAGCCGATATCGCACGCAGGCAAATTTGGTTGGCTTCCTCTATTGTCCTTACATCTTCATCGGCATTTCCTTCTACTGGCTTGATTTTCTTCTTAAGGGTCGGTGTCTTGAGGGCTTGGTTGTCCCTTTCCTACTGAAGAATCTTGATAGCGTCAGGCATTTGGGCTTTCTCTTGAGTGGCTGTATCCAAGACTTCTTCAACCTTTTCAGCTCCGCTAATAAAGCTTCTCTCTTTGCCGATAATTGGGAAATCTTCTCTTCTAGCTCCATACGGGAGGCTTCCAATTTGCCGATGTCTTTGTGTTTCTCATCGGTAGATTGTTTATACTTCATCATCTCTTCCTGAAGTCATGCTTGGGTAGTTCTGTCGGCAATGCGTTGAGCAGCTTTTTGATACTGAAGTTGCCGACTCTCTAGATGTGCGGCTTGGAAGAGTGTTTCTTCAATATCGGCAGGAATCTGGCCTCGGATTGCCTTGAAAGTTGCCCTGGTAGAGTCAGAATCCTGGATTAACTGAGAAGTTTCCTATTGCAGCAGGGATAGCAGTGTCTCCAGCCTAGATTTGATTTCGAATGATAAGGCTTCGATGGTTGGGGCAGAGCTTTCTTCGTTCTCTTCATCATCAGGAATATCTCCAATAATAGAGAAAGAGAATAGGCTATCGAGGGAATCTTGCTCCTGAAAGGGAAGAGTTGTTAGCTAAAGGATATGAGTGTCGAAAAATTAACTAAGGAAGTTAACTTACTTGCTTCAAGGCAATTTCTCGCCGTTGGCTGGAGGAAGCAACCTGAGATATAATTGCCGATGGTGTTTCCTGCGTTGGTACCTCGGTTTGTTGCTGCTGCAACGCCAGTGCCGATGAAGATTCTTGAACAGGTACAACTGTCGATTGGAGAACAGTTGCCGACGGGGAAGTCTGTGCAGGAACATCGGGCAATGTCTAGTAGGGTGAGGATGCCGATGATGCAACTGGAGCTAGTGTGAGCCTCGCCCGCTTTGATTGGGATTCTTCATCCGATGAAACCTTACGCTTCTGCTGAGAAACGTTAGCGCCGGATGGCTGGAGGGATCGGCAATGGGTGGATGAGATGTCTGCGCACTTGGGGCAGTTGCCGATGCGACTACTTGATGCTATGAGAGAAGCAAATGAGTAAAAATGCCAATACGATGGTCAGAGTTTAATTTGAGGGGTACCTCTGGAGAATCGTCAAGGACGACAAAGTGTGGCGATGAAGGTGCAACAGGTGGAGATGAAGGGTGAGTTGCCGATGAGGATTCAACAAATGTAGAACTTGCACCCTAAAATATGAGATCAGTATATCACGGTAGTCGGCACACACAGAAGAAAATAAGACAGTTACCTGGGATGTCCGTGCTGAGGGTACAGCCGTGTCCGATGGAGCAGCCATACTTCTAGTCGATTTTGATTTGGAGGAGCTCTTCTTGGCAAGACTACGGCACAACAGAGCATCTAATGAGGGAGCTTTGTGGCCGATTATGGATATTGGGGATATCGGCCGCAGCCTTATGACTTTGCCGCTCTTGCTCAATGTTGGGATCGGGTCATCAACCTGTTGAGAAGGAGTTAGTTGCCAATAGACTGAAAAGGAGAATTGGAAGAAGTGCAGATGGTCAAACTTACTACATTGGCAGGTATGGCATGATCAGGGTCGATGAGATTCTATAGAAGTGAGGAGATGCGAAGAATAATTTCTCTTTCCACTCTTGCCACCATAATTTGAAAGATTTGGTGATGAAGGAAGCCGGTGCCTAATCGGTCAGGTCAACAGTAGAGGTATCGGCATCAGGAGGAAGAGTGACTATTTTGCACCAATCCATGCTGCTAGTGATAGTTTCTCTCGGCTTAATCACATCGGCATAGCAGAGTTTGATGGGCAGTTGCCCGAAAGCTAGTTGTCTTGCTACTGCCGATGGATTGTAGAACTCATATGTAGTTTGATGTTCTTCCTACTTCCAAACATATTGATCGGGATCGCACGAGGGGTGATCATTGCATTGAGGATCTCAGCATCTTTATTCAAGGCATCATCAGCAAAGTTGAAGAGCAGATGGAACCTTGCTTCTTCAGGCCCGGAGCTCAGGAGGAATGCCGATGTAAAGCCTTTGGAAGAAGTTGCCGATTTGGGCTCTGCTTGTCTCTGCCCCTGGATGTACTGCTAACGCTTCTCCAAAATTAAAGGGGGCGTGTTGCCGATTCATCTTCTCGAAGTTGGTAATCTTCAGGGAGATCTCGAGGGAACTACTGGGCAAAGAAATCAAAGTGAAGGTACTTGTGCATATGTGCATTCAGCCACATGTTGATGAACCACCAAGGACCTCCCAGATTGCCGATGGACTTGTCTTGTAACAGCCTTTGTGAAACTTGGTGGAGGAGATGATAGACTGAACCGAGGAGGTATTGGGCAAGAGGAAGTTTGACGCCATTAGCTAACATCTCTGCTGCAGATAGATGCATATTGGTTGGTCCAACTGTTCTGCCACAGAAGATGAACTTTTCTAGCCACATATTCAAGAAAGCTGAATGCTCCCTCTGACTGACCGATCCGAATTTTTGATATTCCTTGATGTACCCAGTCCAGCCGCCGATGTTTCGGGTAGTCAGTCGATATTCAGGCCTCCTTTGGAACAGAGTAGTGTTGTCATCGGCAGTTGATATGTCCAGGACAATGAGCATAAACACATCGGCAAGAGTTGGAGAGGCTGGTCCATGTTTGAATATGAAGGCGTTCATGGTGTCAGACCAGAAGTAAGAGGCAACAATCAACATTGATTCATTCCTCTCCATATCGGCAATGGACAGTCTAATGCATTGATCTAATCTGCGTTCTGCCCAATAGACCTCCTTTGGCCTGGCAACCCTCAAGTACCAGTCTTTCCATCCTTTGGTGATCTTTGGCCAGGATCGGAAAGTATTGGTCCAAAGTTCTAGGTTGAAATTTTGAGCTCTGAAGGGGATGCGGTTGGTTTCTGCATTGATGATATCGGTCGGATCTAGATTCCCCATTGAGACTAGGCAAATTATTTGGCCTCGGTGCGTGGGGATGGTGAGCTTATTGTGAAGTTCCTAGATTAAAGGTCAAGGAGGAAGATAAGAAGGAGTCATGGGCTATGCGAAAAAGGAGAGAAGAAATACCAAAAGATGAATGAAGAAGAAAATTAACCTTGGGGACGTCAAAATTGACAGCCATGGCCGCGGATGAAGCCGAGAAGAGCAAGGAATGCTAATGGAGATTGAAGATTGCCACTGAGAATGTCACCAGTCGAGTTCGCCGGAAGACTGCTTGCTGATGTCGCCGCCGGAGAGAGAAAATGATAGGGTTGAATCGAGAGTGAAGGATGGGCCATGGCGGAGGAAGTGTTTTATGGGCCCATTGATACAGGGTTTTTACTGCGGCGTGCGTAATGTTCGAGGAGACGTACAGGCAGCTCGGCGGTCGGTAATCATGACTTGGAGGAAATTTTGGTGCATAAAGTATTTTATACTCCAAAATTGGGGGCATGTGTTGACACCGTTTTTCGGCACGTGTCAGTAAGAATCGGAAATTGAGCTAATCGGCAAGGGATTGATTATTATTTTGTCTTCAGCATTGCTTTTGATGTTGCCGATGAGTGGTTGCCGATGAAGGGTGGATTGGTCTGAGTTGTTACCGATAAGGCTGAAGAGCTATTACCGATGCGACTGGCAGGGAGCTAGGGGATTGCTGCCGATGAAGCTGAAGAGCTGTTGCCGATGAGATAGGCCGGAGACTAGAAGATTGTTGCCGATACCAGAGAGTATGCCGATGGAAAGATAACATCATGATGGAAACAGACAGAGAATCGGCATCATGTAAGCTTATGATTTTCGTAGTGTAGTCTGAGTCTAGTCCCTATACGAGTTTTATTCCTTTCCTTTAGAGATAAATTTCGTATAAGGAATAAGTTTATTTTTCTATATTTAAGCTTTTCGTATTCGGTTAGGATTCTTCGAATAGCAGAGTATAAATATGTGCCGAAGGGCATTGTAATGAGGATCCAAGCATCAATAAACAAATCTACTTTTTATTTCAATTTACTTCTACCAGCACTTTACTTTTCGATGACTTCGTCAAGTATCTTTTTGTTTTCAATGAGTTCTTTCAAGATTCGACGGGCTGCGTCAACTTGATCTTTGGCGACCTTGTGAGTTCCGCGTCTACTGAGCACGACTCAGGCTTTGACTTCCGGACGTATCGCTGTCGTCTCGTCTGATCTGTTCAAGAGTTATCGAATATATTCTGGGCTTTGACCTCTGGGTGTATCACTGTCGTCTCATCCAGTTTTATTCACCAATTTATCAAGCTACCGATCTGTTGCAGATTGAATTGGAAAACTTGCCGATCTAGATCCGCCTCAGAATTTGATCCTTGTCGATTAATTGGTCAAATCGACTGGCACGCTTCGAATATCGAATTTGGGTATTAGCCCGGTATGTTTGCAGATAGAACTTTGCATCAACACATCCCTCTAGCTATATCTCTAGATGCACCTTGTAAAAGATCCTACACTAGAAAGCAAGGTGCCAAACTAGCTAGTGCCCTCCTAATCAAGTCTAGCTTGCAAGGTCACACAAACCTAAGCAACTAGTACTTTATCAAGCAAGGAAGCACCTACACAATTCTAATGAGCAAAAGCACAAAGCCAACCTAAGCTTACTAGATGCTCAAGGACAAGGTTACACAAACCGAACCTAAGAGCGCAACTTTACTTAATCTACACAAGATAAGCAAAGCAAGGGAACTACTTCTAGCTACACAAGCAAGAAGGTGTTTAACAAGCTACACAAGAAAATCAATCACAAGAGCAACTACACAAGCTATACAAATGAATGTAAGAATGTAAATGCAAGCTTGTGAGTAAGAGAACACAAACCACCGTGAAGTGTGTAACAAGATGATACGGTGATTTTTACCGAGGTTCAGTTCGTTGCCACCGAGCTATGTCCTCTTGTGGCGATACACTCACTTGGAGGTTCACGCGCTAATTGGCATCTCCTAGCCAAATCCCACAGCCGGGTGCGCTGTGTAACCAACACAAGATGAGGATCCTCCAAGCCACGAGATCAACTAGAGTAGCCAATTCGCGACTCCCGCAGGAAAGGCTCAAGAACCCCTCATAATGTCTTCTTCGGAGCACCACACAATCTCCTTGCATGCTTCGATGGAGTCTCTTGCCACCAAGCCGTCTAGGAGGTGGCAACCTCCAAGAGTAACAAGCCCACCAGCTTGCAACACGAACACCTAGTGCCACACGATGCTCTCTCCCAAAGAAACGCACTAGAATCTCTCACTCACTCGATCGGATGAACACTATCAAGCTCAAGTAAGTAGAGGGCTCTCCAAGCACTCTCCAACGAAGACACAAAGTCCCCAAGGTGCTCAGCTCTCGCCCAAGGCCGGCCACCATCTCTATTTATAGCCCAATAGCTCAAACTAGCCGTTGCCCCCTCGGGCACCTTAACCATGAGCGCCGGACGCGTCTGATGGAACCACCGGACGCGTCCAGTGCTTTATCTTGCGCCATGTGTCACCCGTGTTCAAAGTCGACCGTTGCCTCCCAACGGATACTTCTCGAAACAGCTCAGATCAACGCGCCGGACGCGCCTAATGGAACCACCGGACGCGTCTGGTGTGTTCACCATCCACGCGTCAAGCCACCGGGAGTGCCAGACGCTTCAGTTTGACTGAGCGCCAGACGCTGCCCCTCCACTGTTCAGTGTCTTCACTCTCCGTGCCACCCGCAATGGCGCTGGACGCGTCCGCCGAGCGCCGGACGCTACACAGTGCGTACCTTGCTCGGGGCCGTCACGCCGGATGCCAGCGCCGGACGCGTCCGGTGCATGCGCCAGTCTGCCTGTCTCACTTTCCATGCGCCAGACGCGTCAGGGCTACGTCCGGTGCTCCGTACGCCAGCGTCCAGCGCTTGGAATGTTTGCACTTCCAAGCCCGCGTCGACGCCAAACTTCGCCACCTTTTATCATTCATGCTAATCAACAAGTATACCACCTTGTGCACTAGAATTAGCATGTTTTCACTAACCAACTTGCATGCGGCGCTATAGAAAATAGCTCTCTAATTTTCCCAAAAGCACCGAATCCCCCTCGCAAGCTCGGGAGGAGGATGAGCGGTTACCAAACCCAGCTCAACCCTGCAAACACCTCCGCCTATGCAAATGTGCTAACCACCATCAAGTGTACATCACTATGTGCATGTGTGTTAGCATTTTCACAATCATTTTCAAAGGATTTTCTCTTGATCTCACAACGCCACTCGACCGTAGCATGTCACAATATTAGATCGCTCAAGTGGCACTAGATGATTGATTTGCAAACCAATTTGCCCCTCTTGATAGTATGGCCATCTATCCTAAATCCAGTCAAGCCCTTCCTGGTCAACCTTAGACTGGTGAAATGAAAAGCCCTAGGTTATACCTTTGCCTTGTGCTTTTCCATTTCCTAAATCCAGTCTAAGGATAGTATGGCCATCTATCCTAAATCCAGTCAAGCTCTTCTCTACTCAACCTTAGACTGGTGCATGTGTTGCACTTGCACATTTGGAGGCGATGGAGGAAATGGAAAAGCACAAGGCAAAGGTATAACCTAGGGCTTTTCATTTCACCAGTCTAAGGTTGACATGCACCAACACGATCATCAAATGATGTGATCCACTTCATATCATCGTGCAACCTTCCTGGTCTATTGATCTTGACCTCACTTGCTCTTCACCGCCTCATGGTCCATCGGCACCAAGTCTTGCTCAAGCTTCACCATCTCATGGTCCATCGCTTCAAAGCCTTGACTTGTCCTTCACACATCCACCGGTCCATCGAGCCAAGCCTCATCTTGATCTTCACCAACTTGGTCACATGACTCCATGTCATGTCACATATGCAATAAAGCTCCTTCATCATCACATGTGTGAGCAATGTAACAACATCAAGCCCTCCATGGCATATGTTGCCCACACACATGATCTTGTGAACTAACCCTTGTGTATCTCAATCATAACACATGTTAGTCCACCTAAGTTGTGGCTCAATTACCAAAACCACACAAGGACCTTTCACGCGCGCACCCCGCCGAGCCACCGTTAGCTACGCACTAGAATCCTTGAGCTCCGAGCCACTCAAAACGGTTGGAGGTGGAGAAGGAGGAACTCCATGGCGTGCCAATTTGAAGACCTCGCCGCCGTAGTCGATCTTCGTCGCCGCCGCCATAGGTCAATTCGTGTGCCTCGGTTTTATTAACATACCTCGCCGCGCTCGCAATAGTCTCAGGAGTCTGTTGCACTAGTCAAAGATGCCTACCACACACCCTAGTGCCCCGTAGCCGCAACCTCGTCGTCCGCCGCCACCGCCACAAGCATGCCATCGAGCCAAGGACCGCGGGCCCCATTTCCACTCCGCAGCTGCACTCGCCTCGACCTCACGAATCTGAGGCACTAGTTCAAGACACGTCCCATGCACTGTAGTGCCCCGCTGCTGCCACGAAGCCACACCGCGTCGCCATGACACGAGCGCCGGTGAGCCTGGCCCCTGCAAGCGCGCCACGACCCCACTAGCGCCTTTGCCTCACCACTACGCACCCACAACCGCAGCTCTTGCTCACTGAGACGGTCGGAGCCGCAGCGTCGCTCGCCGCCGGCAAGGGCCGACCGAGCCAGCCATGACGCACGCGGGTAGAGAGAAGGGGATTATCCCCTAGAGTGGACCGGGTCCACCTGAGACCCGCGTGGACCAGTGAGGGAGGGCCATGCGTACCCTGTGCCTCTGGTCCACCACGAACCGAGCCCAGCCCAGTAAGGCCATAGACTCGGCCCGTAGGGATCTAGCCCGCCACGTGGCCTATCCAGATGCGGACACGTGTCCGGGCCGGGCCGGCCCAACCCGGCCCAGATCCGGCCCTGCCCAGGTCCGCCGAGGCCCGGACTAGGCCCGGTCGGCATTGACCGTTGACGGTCAACGTCGACCGTTGACCATGGCCCACATGTTAGTGACCGTTGATGACGGGACCCACCTGTTAGTGACTGTTCCGCCTCTGGCCAATAGGAAGCTGCCACATGTCACACCCAGATTTATCTAGCCCTTTTTCTTTTTCAGAAAATAGATTAAACTTTGAAAATTCATAACTTATTCATACAAACTCCAAAAAATATGAACCAAGTGTCTGAATTTTCATAAAAATGAGCTCTACGTCATAGTCTTATGTATGATTGCATTTGTAGTTATTGGATTTCATTGGTTCTTTGTGTTAACCCTATAGGAGTCGCTAATGCGACTATTACATTTCGTTTCAGAGGAGGAGCCGCTTGAGGAGGACGACCTCGACTATGAGGAGGAGCTCGGCGATGACTATGCAGGTGCCACATTCTACCCAACCTCATAGATCCTATTACGCATGGCATATTTACTAGTTGCGAGTGCTTTATTTTATGCAATATCACCTGTGATAGGTTGCATGGTAGAATTTCTTGATGAGCCTTTAACTTGTTGCAACCTTACTCCTATACACCGCTGATAGGCTAGACGCATGCTTATTTACTTATGATGCTTTACTTCTACTACGCTTATATCTGTGATGTGATGCGCGGTGGAGAGTATGGTATGGTATATGGTTAAGGCATGTGGTGCCACTTTACTCGGAGAGAGTGCTGCGTGTGTCTTGGGTGTGTGGTGAGGGTTTGAGTCGATCGGACAGGATTCTATGACGAGCCTTGAGGGTGAGTCTTGCTGGGGGGTGTGTTCTAGGCATCCGTATATGAGGCATCTGTGGCAGATTCATTGTGAGGTATATGGTGATCCCGGGGGTGAGAGCCTTCATGGAGTGAAGCCCCGGGTAGGAGGTGCTATTGTAGCACGGACTGTTGTAGTCCCTATGAGAAGATAATCCTGTCTGATCCCCCTAGGACCTGATATCTCTTGAGAACCAGAACCTTGGGATCTATGTGCTCACCACTCGCCCCTGTATGGGTGGGGGACGGAGGTCTGACTAGCTAGGACGGTGCCACTACTACTAGGTTGTTAGCAGATAGAGTCGGGAGGTACGGGAATTGGGACCCACACCCACCTTAGACAACACCTTGGCGGCCTGGTATTATTTCTCACAGTCTCAGTGTGCCGGTGGTACCTATCCGGGATGTCCCAGTACTGAGTGGTAGGGTGGCATCACACCGGTCAGAAAGCAGCCAAAATCAGCTTAGGCGGGGCGCCGTCGATGATGGTGATCTTGTGGTTACGGGAGTACACGCTCTGTAGAGTTTTGAATCTATATATAGTCCGTGGCCTCGGTATGGCCCTTCCCTTGACCTATGCTTCTCGGGAGTAGTGAGATGAGCCCTTCTATTCTCCCCCTGGTGTTACCCTTCTGGCTGTGAGCCGTTGAGACAGGCTCCGAGAGGGAGTTGGACCTGTCGACTGAGTGCGAGAGTGTGAGATGTGTGTGATGGTGATGGGATGGGATGGATATGTGGATGAAATGGGTTAAAACTTGATCTATATTTAAATATTGGTCACTACCTGCATAGGAAACCACCGCCATATATAGGTCTCTTTGACTATATCTCTTGCATCCGCCCAAATACTACATAGCAAAAGCAAAGCATAGGGTGGGAGCCAGTGGCCAGTACAAAATGTAGTGAAACTTATTTGGCAGGTGAGCCTGACTACGATTATGATGACGAGGAGGAGTAGACGTCTTGTTCCTACGCTCAGGCTTCTTTTAGAGATTTGTTGTACTTCCGCACACCGGAGCTGTCCCTGAAGCTACTGCTACTCTAATGATTCCACCAGTGTGGTGATGGACTATTTATGTAATCCCTTCTAATTGTATTCTTTTATTTGATGTATGGATTTCCGTATCGACTGTTGCTGGAGAATGTGATAGTTTGAGCTTCGAACTATTATATTATTCGCCATTCTGTGTATTTTCTCTTCGTGGAAAATTGAGGATATTTCAGTTAGTATCAGAGCAATGCTTGACCCTAGGATGAGACCCTTGATATCTCTCGGTTATACACCAACCACTGCATATGCTTTTATGCATGGCTTACCTCTCTCTGCAACTTTTCTAATTCCATTCTTGTGTCAACCTACAGATGGACCCCAACTTGCCGCTTGGTCCATTGTCGCCGATGGACGTCGTTGAGTACAGACTCGATGGAGCAGAGTTTGGAGGCTACGCTCACGTGCTTCACGAGGTTCTCACCGAGCTTGGTGTTCCCATGGAGAACATCGAGTACCTTTGCCGTGGCAAGCCTGCCCTTGGATGGGGCATCGAGGGCTACAAGGCAGTCCACATCAACATGCCTGCAAGCATGAACCTACCTGGAATTGCTGCCTTCACTGACTTTGCCTTTGACAACAACACCAGCATGTGTGTTAAGACTGTTTCACGCCAGGCACTTCGAATTGTGCTGCGCAACAGGGCTGACTACCTGAAGGAGAGTCGCTTTCATCTGCTTCCTCGTGCCCTCGACATTCAGCAGGGTACCTGGGAGGAGATCACCTACACCGAGCGCAACCCTTGCCTCCGCGCTACTGAGATGTACCTGTAGTATCAGGAGAAGTACATCACTGAGCTGGAGTGAAAGGGATGCCGTGATCGTCACTACCTGATGGAGGTTGACGAGAGGATCCGCAAATTAGAGGATAAGGAGGTAGCCTATAAGCAGAAGATTACAGACCTAGAGCTTGAGTTGGCGTGCAAGGAGCACACTCACCGGGACCAGATCACCAGTCTGATGAACGAGATGGATAAGCTTCAGATCCATGACAACCGTCTCATCAGGAAGATTGGTGAGCTTGAGACCACTATAGCTGAGAAGAACGAAGACATTGCAAAGAGTTTCTAGAAGCAGAGTCAAGATGCCACCTACAGGGGCAAACTCTGTGAGCAGTGTAAGGCTCAACGCGAGAAGTTGCTGCAGGAATACACTCTTGCTAACTACAACCAGGGACACCTGATCAATTTTGTCCACAAAACAACATACCTCATGGACAAGCTCAATCTTACCATGGAGGCTTGGAAGAGGTCAGATCGCAAGAGAGTCAGGGAGTTCCAGGACCTGTAGGACGAGCTTCCCTTGCGAGCCCGTAAGAAGGTTAGGGTTGAGACATTCGAGCTGGGGCAATCTCACCTCAACTTGAGTGGATGCCCCACCACTGGACTCAGTGGACAGTCGGTGCCCACTCCTTAGCTCGAGGAGGCCCGTCATTACATTTCTCGACTTCAGCTGACCGACGAGCAGATCCGAGCTTCTGGCATCAATTCCCACCTCAGCTTATAGTTTGGGCTAGTCCTCAAGGTTGGATTGGCAGTGTTGTAGGATCTGGAGTAATGTTGGGCCCTGCATGGCTGTATGACTAGTCTCACCATGTTGTTGAGTAGATTGCCCACCCCTTTTGTTAAAACTACCTGCGTGTAGTGCATTTCCCGCGAGTCTCCTAGCATAGCTATTAGAGACATCGCTGTGTAATAACTTGGTGTAATGGATTTTCAAAATTTATCGCATCTTTATGGATCTTCATACTTATTTGTATGAGTGTTGGATAGATTTAAATTCTTTTAAATCATTTAAGCTATTTTTAATTATTACATCAATTAATGTCAAGTTATATCACATGCACTCATGCCCTAAACCTATTTATGTTAAGCAGGATGTCCACCCGTCGTTCCAACCACCTGAACATCCGTTCCCCTTCACCTACACTCCCCATGGGCCGTGGCTCAGGGTTGTGGTCGTGGACGCATTGGTCACATACCCCTCAACTTTGAGGAGCCACCCCGTGCGGCCACCCACAGCCTGCACACCCACCACCACCACCGGCGGTTGTTGAGCTGAAACCAGCTGCTGGAGGTGCGGCTGGAGGACCGCCACCGCCTGCTATTGAGCCCAAGCCTGAGCCTGTCGCTAGAGGAGATGCAGCTCTGCCACCACCACCTGCGCCACTTTTGGCAGATGTGATGGCTCAGCAGACTGAGCTTCTTTGAGTCTTAGCTGAGAACATGTTGCGCCCCCACCACAGGGAGCCACGCGATGACTACTATAAGAAGCTGGCGTTCTTTCTCAAGCTGAGGCCCCCAACGTTCAACGGCACCAGCATCGACCCCATCGCTGCTGATGACTGGCTAAGGAAGATTGAGAAGAAGCTGGACTTGACCACTTGCACTAACGAGGAGTGTGTTGGCTTAGCAGCTCACCAGCTTGTGGGTGCTGGGCGATCTTGTGGGACAGCCTCTGTGAGACCCACCAGGAACCTGCTAACATCTCCTGGGACAAGTTCGTGGAGGAGTTTCACGCGTTCTTCATTCACGAGGGTGCGTTGGAGAAGGAGAACGAGTTCCGCAACATCTCTATGGGAGCTGACAAGGTGCATGAGTACACCACCCACTTCACCAACCTGCTGCGCTATGCACCTGCCTCAGTGGTGAATTCAGAGAAGGAGAAGATGTACTACTACCATAAGGGCTTGTCTAGCCGCATCAGGCTCTCTCTCTCAGGCATCAAGAGCCACAGCCTGCATGACTTGATCGACAGGTGCATGGAGATTGAGAAGGACCGTGATGAGGTTTACGTGGATAAGAAGGCGCTTGGTAAGACCAAGAAGCATCGCACTGAGGGCACCTCCCGTGCACCTGCACCACAGAGGTCGCGTGTGAGGCGTATTAGCCACCTCGCTCTCGCTTCACCTAGGGAGCTGCACACAGTTTGAGTCAGGGCGGTGGTAACAACACCAGCAACTACCCCCACCCTACTCAGGATCGCCAGGCGTATACTCATGCCGCACCAGGTGGTAGCACGTGGAGGGCCGCCGCGCCAACCCCCACAGGTGGTGCGACCTACACTTGCTTCGCTTGTGGCCAGTCGGGTCACAAGGCAGCCGAGTGCCCAAATAAGGCTGTACCAGCTACCCCAGCTCCCACCAGGCAGAACCAGAGCATCCCGTACAAGCCAGTGCCATCTGGAGCACCCCGTGGCCACCTCGCCCACATGATAGCAGAGGCTGCCTAGGCTACCCCCGACGTGGTGTATGGTATGTTTTTAGTGCATGGAGTTAAGGCTTCCATGCTGTTTGATTCAGGTGCTACATGTTCTTACATATCCTCCAAGTGTGCACTAGAGCACCACATACCTGTTACCCCATGAAAGCAAGCTATATATACCACTTCACCCTTGGGAAACATCTGTTGTACCAAGAGATGTAAGGGAGTGAGTATCATGATTGAGGGTCTTACCTTTCTAGCTGATCTTACCTTACTACCCTCTGAAGGCCTAGACATCATTCTAGGAATGGATTGGTTGACTTAGCACAAGGGAGTGATATCTTGCTCGCCTCGGTTTGTTGATATAACCCATCCAAGTGGTCGCCAGATCAGATGTGAGCCGAACACAGGGACAGATGTTTCCATGCTATGTGCCCTAGATGAGAAGTCACTCAAGGATGTGCCTGTAGTTTGTGAGTACCCCAATGTCTTTCCTGAAGAATTGCCAGGGATGCCACCAGACAGGGATGTCGAGTTTGTCATCAATTTGCTGCCCGGTACGAGTCCTATATCTAAGCGACCCTACCGCATGTCAATTGATGAGCTCGAGGAGCTTAAGAAACAGCTTGAGGAGTTGTCCAAAAAATGGTTCATTAGGCCGAGTGCTTCGCCCTTGGGGTCTCCTGTTCTGTTTGTTAAGAAGAAGGACGGTTCACAGAGGATGTGTATTGATTACAGTAACCTGAATGCCGTGATCATCAAGAACAAGTACCCCCTGCCAAGGATAGATGACCTGCTAGACTAGCTGCGTAATGCCAAGTACTTCTCCAAGATTCACCTCAGATCAGGCTACCATCAGATGAAGATCAGAGGAGAGGACATTCCCAAGATAGCGTTTGTCACCAGATATGGGCAGTATGAGTACACCGTCGTGCCCTTTGCTCTTACGAATGCACCAGCTTATTTTATGAACATGATGTCATACCCTAGTTTCCAAAGAAGACCAAAGGTCGTCATATGTGTGCCCAGGAAGTCCACACATACAATAGAAAACAGATAAATATCAGAAACAATGTATATTATTGCAAAAACATATATATTTAACACTTACACCTATCAGAGTAACGCGAAACATTGGCTAAGACTGCTCTTCAGTCTTTATTCTCCTCAGGGACTATTGACTGGGGGCTCCGTATGCCAAACACTTCGAATACCCAACTTCTTTATCCTTCCATTGAGAAACACTTTACTACAAACTATAGCAAGAGTGAGTTCCATGTCGAAACTCAGCAAGTACAGGTGGAAAGTAATGACATGCATGGCTTATACAAAGGTAAGGCTGAAAGGTAAACTACAGTAGCATTTTAAATGTAGCAATTAAGATTTAACTTAGCAACCTATTCTCTAATCAACTTGGTTGAAACACCCAACCCTTTATTAATGTTCAAGTAGTATTTAATGAATCATTTATCATCACATATATAAGCATATATCATTAATATCATTAACCTTGAGAGTGCCATCTCAAGCAACACAGGATTGCCATCCCGTTCAACAACAGAGGTAGCCACCTCCTTAAACAACATCAACATGATTTAACAATTTAAACCATTTGGCTAATCATGCGAGGATCTGGACCGCTCGTGACCGTGAGCACGGGCGATACATCAATTTTAACGTAGAGGTGTACACTTTCACTCCAGATTGTGATTACTCTTTATGCCCGAGGTTGCAAGTCTCTTAGCCCATTTCAAAAATAGGCTAGCAGAGGTCACAACAAGGTTTTTCACAGGGTCGTAGGCAGTGACAACTCGCTATCCTTGAGTCCAAGCGTATGGGCGACTTCACCGTGAGGCCGCCCCCATCATGGATCCCTTGCCCCTCCCATACTAAATACTTGTAAACAAACCCCAGCGACCACAACTATGGTCACCCGTCGGTAAGCTGTTCCCCTGCCCATGATAGTCCTGCTAATAGACCAAGCCAGAGCCCATTAGCTTGGAGATGTACGGTAGTTCCAGCTTGACGCTCCATGAAAGGACCACAAGGGGGAGGAGATACGGATACCCTCATCAACACGAGTCCCACTAGCATCCGTTTCCCCCGTCTTTCACCGCCAACCAACGATGCGGATCAGCATCAACTTCTCCAACGGCCGAAGCCAAGAGCCCATGGCTCCAACATATTTTAAGAAGCAAGTTTTATGTTCATTAGGCAGGTGAAAGGTGAGGTAGAGCACTAGCAACCTAATGACCTATCAACTAAAAACCCCCATAGGTGATATATGGATAGAGTGGCTAGTCATCCCTATGGTTTGTCGATTTAAGACACATGCAATGTATTAATTAAAAGTGAATAGGCGCAAAGGTGCCTGCACTTGCCTTAAATCCAAAGTCTAGCTGCTCTTCTGGCCTCCAGCTTCAGCTGCACTTGTTGGTCCTCAGCTCTTAGTCTTCAGCATTAACAAACCTCTCTTTGTCTAGTCGCAGCAACTAAACAACACAAACAAACACACAAAAAAGACAAGACTAAGAACAATACACCAATCAAAAGGGAAAGCTAAAGACGGAACAGTCTAAACGGCAAAACTCGGTGCTACAGTCGCAAGAACGCAAGAACAATGAACGACAGATCTATCGTTAAAGAAAACACGACTATCGAGGTACTTGCAACAAGCACAAAGACAAACTTTAAGATTGATACATTTACTAAAGCAAGATGCGGAACATATAAGAAAGACATAAAGTCAAATCAGTTGCATGATGTTGAAATGTAAAGCAGGGTTAACCATTAGTCATACTCTATTATAAGCAATTATATTATCTAAGTCAATTAAACATTCATAATTTATAAAGCTTAGAACATGCGAGTGCATTAAAGAAAACATCATATGCTTACAGATTAATTTAAGCAGGACATAAACTGTAAGACATGTTGATATTAAACATAGAATATTTATGATTCAAGGTTGAACTAAGCATGCAATTAACGAAAAGGCATTAATACTGAAATTAATCACATTAGCATAAAAGGACGATGTGAATATAAACTAAGTTACTTTTATAAATTATGAAGGACCTTAAGTCGTTATTAACTAGGTTAATATGATATAACATGTGAGAACACTTAATGAAGCATGACATGTTTCCAAGGTAAGTCTAAACAAGTCATAATTAATAAAGAAGCATTTAAGTTGGTACTAGTCATACCTTAATTAATAAACAAGATTACTTACAGAAACCATGATGTGACAAACATTATTGATAACAAGCAACATACGTTGACATGATCGTAACACAAGGACAACGAAAGCATAGCCCTAGGTTGCTTTTATTTAGTTGAGCATCAACTAATTATTACACAAGTGAACAAGATTAAATGCACAAACTATGACATCATAAAGATCATTACTAAAACAAAGCTTAAGGTTGACACGTTCGTAGCACAATGAGATCGGAAATAGAAACCCTAGTTTACTTTTATTTATAAAACTATTAAATAATTATTAATCCAATTAATATTTAAATCAATAAATAAATTTACAACTAAATGACACGAAAACTACTAGCACTACTGCGTAGATCGCGATGACATGAAACTAACGCAACTAGAATCGCTCGAATCGGAGTTAAAACGGTGAAACGGCGGAGATTATACGATCAGTGGCAAAACTATAAATAAATCGCTTGGTGGCAAAGTAGTAAATATCTCGTATTCTACCTTTGTCCATCTTCCTCTCCAAGTCATGGCCATGGCAGCCAGGCTGCAGCTCGGGCCGGGGGAAGGGGCCTCGGCCCTGGCATGCTGCGGCCTGCGACGGCCGACGACGGCCGGCGGCGGCCTGCTGCCGCCGGCTGCGGTGGCTAGCTGTGGCCAGGTACGGCCGGTGGCGGCCAGCGGCGGCGCGCGGGAGAGGGAGGACCACGGCCCTCGGCCGGGACTTGGTCGGCCAGAAGCGGCCGACTGTGGCCGGCGACGGCCGGTTGAGGCCGTCTATGGCGGGCTGTGGCCGGCGGTGGCTGGCTGTAGCCGGCGGCGGCTGGTTATGGCCGGCTGCGGCTGGCTGCACGCGGCTAGGGTTTGCCTTGGGGCTACGACGCAGGGGCTGGCCCTCTTTATAGCCGGTGGGGAACTAGTTGGGCTGAAGCCACTGGGCTTGGCCCATTAGGCCAGCTGCTGCTGCTAGTGGCCAGGTTTGGCCATTGCTGGCCGGCTGCTGCTGGCTATGGCCGGCCAGGGATGACCGCGGCCGGCTAAAGCTAGCCAATGCTGGCCATAGTGGGCCAGTGGACACCAGGAAAGGCTCCAGGTGGCCGAGGAAGGCTATTGCTAGCTGTGGCCGGCCGAAGTTGGCCGTGCCGGCTGAGAGTGGCCACAGGTGGCTATTGCTGGCCAAAGTTGGCCAGAAGAAGCTAGGTGAGGCCAAGAGTGGCCCAAGCTAGGTAGGAGCTAGCCAAAGCAAGCTAGGATGCCTTGAGGATGGCAAAGGGTTGCTAGACCGGACTGCTGTTGGCCTTACTATGTTGCTGATGGCCAAATTTGGCCACTGGTGGCTAGCTGCGGCTACTGCTAGCCTGGCCGGGGTGGAAATGGCCGGCTAGTGCTGGCCAGGACTAACCAGAGCTGGCCAATTAAGGCTAGGAGAGGCTAAAACTAGCTAGGTCGGGCCAGGATAGGCTAGGGTAAGCCAGGGATGACTGGAGCTTGGTAGGGGATGGTGTCTAGCTAGAGCAGTGGCCAACACTATAGAGAGAAAGAAAATCTCTCTCTCTCTAAACAAGAGAAAGGATTTTTTTTGAAAACGTTTTCCTAAAACCTTCTCGAGGAAAACTTGGGTTTCTGAAGCTTTATTTTCAAATTCGAAGAAAACTTAGACGTGACTTGCTCGAGGTTTAGGAATTCTTTTTCACACCAGCAAAACCAAGCAAAGCACCAAGCACAAACCCATTCCATTATTTTCTAAAATATAGAAAAGCATATTTTATTCAGTGCTTTCTAATAATAGCCTAAAATACAAATTTTGGGGTGTTATACAATAAAGTGTTCATGCAGGAGCTAGATAAGTTTGTGGTGGTCTTCATTGATGACATTCTTGTCTATTCTGCCACCACCAAAGCGCATGAACAGCATCTAAGGATAGTGGTGGAGAAGTTGAGAAAGCATCAGCTCTATGCCAAGTTCAGTAAGTGTGAGTTCTTGCTTGAGGAGGTCACTTTCCTAGGCCATGTACTCGATGCTGATGGAGTAGCTGTCGATCCATCCAAGATTGAGGCAGTGAAGGAGTGGGAGAAACCCCGGAATGTGACCGATGTGAGGAGTTTCTTAGGATTAGCTGGTTATTATCGTCGATTATTGAGAACTTCTCTAAGATATCTCGCCCCATGACCAACCTTCTGAAGAAGACCAATGAGTTTGAATGGACGCCCCAGTGCGAACAAGTTTCCAGACCTTAAAGGAGAAGCTCACCTCTACGCCTGTTCTTGCCTTGCCCGATATCCGTCAGGATTTTGTGGTCTATTGCGATGCATCACGCCACGGGCTTGGTTGTGTTCTGGAATGGGAAAGTCATTGCCTATGCTTCCCGTCGGCTTAAGGAGCATGAACAACATTACCCTACTCATGGTCTCGAGCTTGCAGTTGTGATCCATGCATTGAATATTTGGAGGCACTACCTGATTTATAACAAGTGTGAGATCTACACCGATCACAAGAGCCTAAAGTACTTTTTCACCCAGGAAGATCTGAACATGAGGCAACATTGTTGGCTAGAGTTGATTAACATGGAGATCCATTACCACCCAGGAAAGGCTAATGTAGTCGCTGACGCTCTTAGCCGCAAGAGCCATTGTCATGCCCTGTTCACCACATCTTTGCCCAAGGAGTTGCAAGAGGACATTGACGAGTTACAGCTTGAGGTGATACCCCATGGCCTGTTGAATGAGCTTCGTGTGCACTACACCCTCATGGACAGGATCCATGAAGCACAATGTCATTGCCTAGAGATCTGGGAGGTATACAAGCTCATGAGTCAGGGCAAGTGCCCAGAGTTCAGTGAAGATGAACAAGGCACTTACTGGTACAAAGATAGAATCTTTGTACCCTCCGATCTAGCCATACGCAACGAGATCCTATCAGAAGGGCATGATTCCAAGTATTGCATTCACCCGGGAAGCACCAAGATGTACGTCAATTTGAAGAGGAGATTCTGGTGGAAGAATATGAAGGCAGATATTGCAGGACATGTTGCAAGGTGTGACATTTGCAAATGTTTCAAAGCCAAGCACAAAAGGCCTGCAGGACTGCTGAAGCCACTAGAAATACCAGAATGGAAGTGGGATAGCATATCTATGGACTTCATCGTGGGATTGCCTAGAACCCCGAAAGGCCATGATGCTATATGTGTGATAGTCGATCGTTTGACTAAGGTAGCTCACTTTCTAGCCATCAAGAACGACACTCGAGTTGGACAATTGGTAGATCTATATGTTAAAGAGATTGTCAAGTTGCATAGTGCCCCGAGGAGCATAATATCTGATCGTGGACTGCAGTACACGTCCAAGTTCTGGAAGGCCTTGAATGAGGCCATAGGAAGCAAGCTAGATTATAGTACCACTTATCACCCTCAAACAGATGGTTAGACGGAGAGAGTGAATCAAATCCTTGAAGATATGCTTCGAGCTTGCATTCTAAAATATGAGACTGATTGGGAGAAGAGTTTGCCCTTTGCTGAGTTCTCCTACAACAATAGTTACTAGGCTAGTCTCAAGATGTCACCATTCGAGGCTATGTATGGAAGACCATGTAGAACACCCCTGATGTGGTCAGAAATGGGTGAAAGATCATTCTTTGGCCCTGCCACCATCAAGGAGGCCGAAGGAGTCGCCCAAGTGCAAGAGAATCTGAGAATTACACAGAGCCGTCAGAAGAGCTATGCCGACAAGAGATGTAGAGACCTCGAGTTTGAAGTCAGGGACTATGCCTATCTCAAGTTCTCCCCGCTTCGAGGGACCATCAGATTCCATGTGAAGGGAAAGCTAGCACCAAGGTATGTGGGACCATACAGAATCTGTGCCAGAATTGGCAAGCTTGCCTCCAAAGTAGAGTTTCCCGAGCAACTAGCTGGTGTGCACCCAGTATTCCATGTGTCACAGTTGCGCAAGTGTCTGAAGCAGCCAGAGCAACCAATACCTACAAAGGCACTTGATATTCAGGACACACTCGAGTACAGAGAGCACCCCATCCGCATTCTGGAAAGAGCTACCAAGGAAACCAGATATACCAGCACACCAATATTGAAGATTCAGTGGAGCAATCACACAGAACACGAAGCAACTTGGGAGAAGGAATCAGAAATGAGGAAGCTCTACCCCTACTTGTTTGAAGAGTAAGTTACACTTTTAAATCTCAAGGATGAGATTCTCATAAGGGTAAGGACTGTAAAAACCCTAATAATCCCAAACACCAAAAATCACAACCAACAAAATTTTTTCTAAAGTATCCCATTGTTGGCAAGTGTCATGTAGGAAAACACCCAATAGTTGCACAAGTAGCACTGATGTCAGCTGAGCAATTGCATTTCAATCACAAGGTTTGATTAGCCTCTTATTGATTTTATGTATTTCTAATAAAATCAATAACCTTTTTATCACATGTATGTATCTATGTATACTAACCATGGACTTGATACCCAACACCCCATGAGACCCTAGGGGACCTACCATGGTGTGTGCACCATGGTCACTAACTTGTTAACATAGGATCATGGCATATATAGTTTAGTACCTTGAAAAGAAATAGAAACAGGAGAAGAAAAAAAGAGAAAATGGAAAAGAGGCATTCCAGCCCGGGCAGTAAGGCCGCCTAGCTCGGCATGCCGGCCTCGCCAGCACCACGGCCCCACAAGGCGCTCACGTGGCCTGCCAGCCACCTGGCCAGGCCGCCTGCTCACCGCACCCCACCGTGGCCTAGCCGGCCGAGACGGCCCAGCAAGGCGTCAGCCTGACCCGCGCCCGCACGCAGCCTAGCAAGGGCGTGCCCGCGCCTGTCGACCGTCCGCACGCCGCGCGCCCGCATCTCCCTCGCCTCGCCATTTCTGTCATCCCAATATGGAAACGGCACGCCCCCACCGTTCACCCCTCGCCGTACCATGTCGGATGCCGTTTTGATCGTCCGCCCCAGCCGCGCAAACCCTAACCCTAGCCGGGAGAGCGCCGCGACCGCATGATGCGCCCGGCCGCATCTCCACCGTTCGCATGCGCCATGGCCGGCCGCCATGGCTTTAAAAGCCAAGTACCTAGCCGCTTAGGGTTTCCATGCTTGCGCAGTGGCCTTGGCAGCACCCGCACCTGCTTGCTGTCGAGAAGTAGAGGTGAAGTGTGGAGAGGGAGAGGCAGGGAAGGAGTTGCCCGCTGCCGGACCGGAGCAGAGTACCGGAGCTTCATCACCGCCGCAGCTCGAGCCGCCGGAGGAGGACCCGGAGGCTGCAAATGACTATGCTGCCACTGCGTATCTACCTCCTCTTTCAAGCCACTGCAACCCCACCAGGAGCTGCCAGCAGCACCACACCGACGTGAGCACCGAGCTCCCATGGCCGCTGCCGGAGCGTCTCTGCGTTCCCGTTGTTCTGTGCGCACACTAGGCTCACCATCATCGTCGCCTCATCATAGAACACGCTGTGCGCATGAATAGGGAGCTCAGCAAGGCCACAGAGGGGGGGCACCTTTGCCCCGCCCTGGCCGCCGAGTCTCCATGGCCGCCGGAGCACTGCCGTGGTGCCTATCATCGCGCGCGCCCCGCCGAGCCACCATTAGCTGCGCACTAGAAACCTTGAGCTCCGAGCCACTCAAAATGGTAGGAGGTGAAGGAGGAACTCCATGGTGTGGCAATTTGAAGACCTCGCCGTCGCTGTTGATCTTCACCACCGCCGCCACCATAGGTCAATTCGCATGCATCGGTTCGATTAACATACCTCGCCGCGCTCGCAATAGTCTAAGGAATCTGTTGCACTAGGCAAAGATGCCTACCACGCACCCTAGCGCCCCATAGCCGCAACCTCACCGTCTGCTGTCATCGCCGTGCGCACACCATCGAGCCAAGGACCGCGGGCCCTGTTTCCACTCTACAGCTACACTCGCCTCGACCTCGCGAATTCATGGCACTAGTTCAAGACACGTCCCACGCACCATAGTGCCCCCCTGCTGCCACGCCACCGCACCGTGCCGCCATGGCACAAGCGCCAACGAGCCTGGCCCCTGCAAGTGCACCGTGACCCCGCTAGCGCCTTTGCCTCGCCACTACACACCCGCAGCTCTTGCTCACTGAGATAGCTGGAGCCGCCGCGTCGCTCGCCGCCGGCGAGGGCCGGCCGAGCCAGCCACGATGCACGTGGGTAAAGAGAAGGGGATTATCCCCTGGAGTGGACCAGGTCCACCCGAGACCCGCATGGACCAGTGAGGGAGGGCCATGTGCACCCTGTGCCTCTGGTCCACCATGAACCAAGCCCAGCCCAGTAAGGCCATAGACTCGGCCCGTAGGTATCCAGCCCACCACGTGGCCTATCCAGATGCAGACACGTGTTCGGGCCGGGCCGGCCCAACCCAGCCTAGATCCGGCCCTGCCCAGGCCCGCCGAGGCCCGGACTAGGCCCGGTCGACGTTGACCATTGATAGGTCAACGTGGAACATTGACCAGGCCCACATGTCAGTGACCGTTGACCGCGGGACCCACCTGTCAGTGACTGTTCCGCCTCTAGCCAATAGGAAGCTGCCACGTGTCACACCAAGATTTATCTGGCCCTTTTTATTTTTCAGAAAATAGATTAAACTTCAGAAATTCATAACTTATTCATACGAGCTCTAAAAAATATTAACATGTGTCCGAATTTTCATAAAAATGAGCTCTACATCATAGTCTTATGTATGATTGCTTTTGGAGTTATTGGATTTCATTGATTCTTTGTGTTAACTCTATAGGACTCGCTAACGTGACTATTATATTTTGTTTCAGAGGAGGAGACACTTGAGGAGGACGACCCCGACTATGAGGAGGAGCTCGGTGACGACTATGCAGGTGCCACGTCCCACCCAACCTCGTAGATCCTATTACGCATGGCATATTTACTAGTTGCGAGTGCTTTATTTTATGCAATATTACCTGTGATAGGTTGCATGGTAGAATTGCTTGATGAGCCTTTACCTTGTTGCAACCTTACTCCTGCACATCGCTGATAGGCTAGACGCATGCTTATTTACTTATAAT
The DNA here is from genome assembly GCA_023333625.1 of Bothriochloa decipiens. Taxonomy (NCBI): domain Eukaryota; kingdom Viridiplantae; phylum Streptophyta; class Magnoliopsida; order Poales; family Poaceae; genus Bothriochloa; species Bothriochloa decipiens. The sequence goes on from CM041641.1 coordinate 5,928,808, forward strand.
GCTTTACTTCTACTATGCTTATATCTATGATATGATGCGTGGTGGAGAGTATGGTATGGTTTATGGTTAAGGCATGTGGCTCCACTTTACTCGGAGAGAGTGCTGTGTGTCTTGGGTGTGTGGTGAGGGTTTGAGTCAATCGGACAGGATTCTATGACGAGCCTTTAGGGCGAGTCTTGCCGGGGGGTGTGTTCTGGGCATCCCTATGTGAGGTATCTGTGGCGGGTACATTGTGATGTATATGGTGATCGCGGGGCTAAGAGCCTTCGTGGAGCGAAGCCCTGGGTAGGAGGTGCTATTGTAGCACGGACTGTTGTAGTCCCTATGAGAAGATAATCCTGTCTGATCCCCCTAGGACCTGATATCTGTTGAGAACCAGAACCTTGGGACCTACATGCTCCTCACCGCTCGCCCATGTATGGGCGGGGGACGGATGTCTGAATAGCTAGGATGGTGCCACTACTACTACGTTGTTAGCAGATAGTGTCGGGAGGTACGGGCATTAGGACCCACACCCTCCTTAGACAACATAGTGACCTCCGGGGCCTGGTACTATGTCTCATAGTCTCAGTGTGCCAGTGGTACCTATCCAGGATGTCCCAGTACTGAGTGAAAGGGTGGCATCCCACCGGTTAGAAAGCAGCCAGAATCAGCTTAGGCGGGGCGCCACCGATGATGGTGATCTTGTGGTTATGGGAGTACACGCTCTGCAGAGTTTTGAATCTATATATAGTCCACGGCCTCGGTATGGCCCTTCCCTTGACCTACGCTTCTCGTGAGTAGTGAGATGAGCCCTTCTATTCTCCCCTGGTGTTACCCTTCTAGCTATAAGCCGTTGAGATAGGCTTCGAGAGGGAGTTGGACCTATCGATTGAGTGCAAGATGTGAGATGTGTGTGATGCTGATGGGATGGGATGGATATGTGGATGTAATGGGTTAAAACTTGATGATCTATATTTAAATATTGGTCACTACCTGCATAGAAAACCACTGCCATATATAGGTCTCTTTGACTATATCTCTTGCACCCGCCCAAATACTACATAGCAAAAGCAAAGCATAGGGTGGGAACCAGTGGCCAATACAAATTGTACTAAAACTTATTTAGCAGGTGAGCCTGACTACGATTACGATGATGAGGAGGAGCAGACGTCTCGTTCCTATGCTCAGGCTTCTTTTGGAGATTTGTTGTACTTCCACATAATGCAGCTGTCCCTGAAGCTGCTGCTACTCTGATGATTCCGCCAGTGTGGCGATGGACTATTTATGTAATCCCTTCTAATTGTATTCTTTTATTCGATATATGGATTTTTGCATTGACTGTTGCTGTATAATGTGATGGTTTGAGCTTCGAACTATTATATTATTTGCCATTCTGTGTATTTTCCCTTCGTGGAAAATTGAGGATCTTTCACAGAGCGAGCCGACCAGCGTGCCAGCGAGCACGCGTGTGCACTCGAGTGCCTCTGCCACATCATTGCCTGCCACCCTGGCGCCCAGCCCCGTCCTCGCACGCGCACTCGGTGGCGAATGGGCACCGATACCGTGCTCGCCCGTGGCACTTCCCAACCGCGCTCAGGGTAAAAAGGGGCAGCACCCCTCCTGCCCTCACTCACTCTCCCCTGCCCTCACTCGCTCACACACCACTGCCCTCTTCTTCTCTTTCTCTTGCTCACAACAGCAGCTGCGGCCGCCATCGTCATCGCCGAGAGCTTGTAGCACCGCCACAGCTCACCACCGCGTCACTTTCTCCTCAGCTCACGCGCCCAGCTTCACAACAATGTGAGCCATCTTCTGAGCCCGCTCGTAGCGATTGTCGTCGAGGGTAAGGGCCCAATCGGGCCATTTTCTCTCCCATGGCTGGCAACTACTGCCATGGACGCGAGCTTGCTCACCTGCATCATGGCTGCCAATTTTCTTTCATATTTATGTGCATCTTGCTCGTCTCACCCTCACAGAGCCATAGCCCCCACCCACACATGCTGTTGTGGCCAGATCGGGCCGGTCCACCGACGACCCCCACCGTTCGTACGTACATCGTACGCACAGCGTCGCCATGTCGTGTTGTCGTATGTGTAGATGTTGAAACATTTTTCGGTGATCTATCCCGATAGATGCGTCTCGACGATATGATACAAGGATGGTCTCAGTGATATATTATGGTTATTAAGAATAATGATGACAATGCCAAACCTGATATGGTTACTATTGATTGTTTAATCTTAATCATGTGATGGCTATAGACTAGGTGCTAATCTAGCAATAATAAGCTTCACTAAATTGGATGCTGAAATATTGATTAAAAGACTGAAAATAAGGACTTACTAAGTAATGCTCTTTTCATAAAAATTATGCTATCCACTGAACTCCACCAAATAAGCCTTGCAAATCCTTGAGAGTCTTTTTATTTACTCCTGACGGGTAAGTCTAGCTGAGTATATTCTCATACTCAGGGTTTTATTCCCACTTGTTGCAGATCATAAGACTTTTACTGTGGCGATAAGATGGACTAGTATCCCACTATGGGAAGATTAGACCTTGGGCAAGGTCATCTCTTATATCTCGTCTATTTGCTGTTGTTGGATGTCGACCCTGAACTGGCAATGTATTTAAAATCATAGGTGTGAGTATATGTCAAAAATATATCTACTTCCTCTATTTATTTTCAACTTTGATTCAAACTAGAATTCATGTAAGAACCAGTGATGTAATTATGCTATGTGTGAAAAGTAAGAACAGGTGAATGGTAACTACTGAACTGTGCGATCTGGGTGTGTCGATGGAAAAGTTTGAAATCCTTCAAGATTTCATGGACTACCGGGTTAATATGATCACAATGTGCTAACTAAATTGCCTCAGCAGTTTACTTAGTACCTTAGGTTTATATTAATTGGGCGGTTCCGTTATAGCTGGCATCAGAGCAACGGTTCAGCTATTACTGTTCATTTAGGTATTTACAAAACAAAGAATTTGTTTTACAAAAACATTTGCCAACTTATAGTTATATAGGTGTTTGAAAAACTATGATTTTGAACTTAGGAGTGTGCCAGTGGTCGTATCCTTTATGCCCAGTTAAGGACTTCAGTTGGCTTATTTAAGTACTAACTTGGGGATTGCATCATATTTTCTGCTTGTCGCGCTCATACACGACGGATATGTATGGGGGCCATTCACTTGAATGGTTATGTATGGATCATTTTTCCTCTATGCCAAGGTAAGGTTGATTCGATGCTAAGGTAAGTGTGAGTTGTGAGAGCATGATCGGATACACTGCCGATCTAGGGGAGTGCTTATATGGTACTGAATTATATACATATTTACACATGTTTATATGAAGGTACCCCATGTGTGGGTGTCGTCTTCTGGCGACTTGTTGGGTAGTATGCATCCATGGGAATGGGTGTGAGTAATCGGTGTTTTCACCTTGTTCGGAAGGTGCGTGGAATTTTTGTCGCTTGCGTTCATTGGGGGTTTGGGCTGAAATGGAATTTTCTATAGGTACACTAACTATGCAAGTAGGTATGCCACCGTCTATAACGCTAACAAACATTATATTCTAGGTTTGTGAGGACATATGGAATGTGCATGCATCATGGCATATGCTCATCTCATGTCAACTGCATCACTTCTCTCCTTATGAAAATATTTCTCCTTTGATAAAAATTCACCAACTTAATCTCCATCTCATGAGAGTTGCAACTCGGTTGTACAGATGGCACGTATGAAGCGCATCAAGTCCAAGGCAACCAAAGGAAATGTTTCGCATCAACAGCTTGCCACCTGTGAGCCACGTGGAGCCAAAAAGTTTCTAAAGGAATATGGAATGCCCTCTTTGCTATGGCGAATTCTACACTCTGTGGGCTATCCCACAGGTAAAGAACTTCACTATAAATGGAGTAAGGAACTGGAGAGCCGGCATTCGAGTTTGCTCCCTGTTGAAGTAGTGATTCCTACCAAGAGCGAAGATGCGACACTCTGGTGTGGATGTCGGTTCATTGCTCAAGGTAGGAACCCTCAGGAAGGTGCGAATGTGGTTGCATACAAGGCCCTGAGGGATTTGCTTAAAAGATGTCCAGACGAGGTTGCTCGTGCCATTGCAGGTGTGTTTCCTAAGGGTGACCCATACCATGTTGTGTGGCATCAGCTTAGTGAGACTAAACTTATTGGTGGTAAAGATGAGGCTGAGAACAGCAATGGCCCTACTAGAAGCGCCATGTTTGCTATGATGAAGAGCTACTCTTGCCTGGAGAATGCATTCGAGTCCCTTAATTGTGACTTTATCTATGTCACCTCTGAGAAGCGGAGATAAAGAAAGAATATGAGGAGGAAGTAAAAAGGGTGACCATGTTGCTTGAGCAAATGATGATTTCCAAGGATCAGGCTATTTAGAGAGAAAATACTGTTGTCCATGAGACCATTATAGTGCAAAGTCAGTTTTTGGAATTGCTTGTCCTACTCGGCCAGTGGCAGCAGGCCTTTGATACAGTTGTGCAGCAACGGAATGAAGCCTGGAATGAGGAATACCACCTGAGGGACCAGGTGATTGCCTTGGGAGTCATAAATGGTGCTCTACAAGGAGAACTACAATGGTGCTACAATTAGCTTCACCACAATTTTCCTGGAGCTACTGAGGAAGGACCTCAAGTAGTGCCTGACATTGGTGGTACTAATGCTGAAACTGCAGATGGTGTTGAGAACATGGACCACGATGAAGAGGAGTAGGCCTGATGATGCATCTATATAAGATTGATGCCTTATTTTGTTAGACCTTTATGTAATGGCCTATAAATCTAAGCAGTTAGTACAATGGTATGAGGGTCAGCGAACATATATGACATAGCGTGCTTCGGTGATGTATCTGTCCTGTGTAGCCTGTAAGAACAAATACTATGTGCCTCTAAAATTGTGAACCAAAACTACGTTGTGCTCCAGTTTGGGTCAATCTTTGTCCCTACCGATTCGCTCTTATTTATCTCGATCTATGATGAAATGTCGACATTGGTTCCTTGTGGTCACATGCCTAGACCAAATTTCTAAGCGAACATTGCTTTTGAATGACCTCGGTGAACGACTTGACGATAGAATACATGGTAATTGCCATGATCGTTCTCGAACTACCCTTGCTATCCTTAATTTTGAAATCCTTGGTAATTCCTTTATCTTGTTTTGTCCACCAAGCTTAGCTATACAAGACATCCAGATATGACTCAATTACCTGGTGGTTTTGATTAAAGATTTTACAGTGATGCAAAGGAACCTAGGATTACCCCTGTGAATTGATCAGCACATGGCTGGTTTCCTAGGGAACACGCTGGTATTATAATCTTTGATCGCGACCTGTTATTTCAACTACCCCCTGAAATAATCCAAGGTGCAACTCCCTTGAATGATTGAGTATATATATCTCCTCGAGATAGTCACAACCCACACAATCGGATGTTTGATTATATTCTAGTCAATGGTGGTGAATCCATTGAATTGTGCCTCATGAATCCTTCTTGAGTTTAGGACATACGTATATTGGGAGACGCCTCCTCAAAGGTTACTATCAGATTCTCGTTAGGAAAACCTTGCATCGAGGGATAGATACAGTAGGTATGAGACGTGTCCACATATACGTTATGCCAAATCCATCCAGTTAACCCTTCCTTGTTATCTTGTGACCGTATGACTATTCTTGTCTACTTCACTTTTGTCTTGCATGTAATGCCTATTCATGCAAGAACACCCTATATCATGTGAAGCAACATCTTGAATGTAAGATCTGTAGTGGTATCTTGATTAATAACTGAAGGTGTCGCGATGAATCCGAGAGCCTCCTGTGGTACGTGACACATGGTTGCGCTGCTCGGCACGCGCAGGTATCTTAGTTATTATTCTTGACCAAATTGCCTTAAGCTGCTATTTTGCATGACCCTACCTTGGTTATCTTCGATACACGTTGACCAATCGATGATGGCTTATCAATGATGACATTTTCTCTTAAAGTGCGACGGAAGTCAACTCGAATAGAATAGGTCATTAACATTAACATTACTCAGACTACGAGAGAAGGCAGACAAAGAACTTTACCAAGTGTTTCTCCTAGAATTGCACTATCTCTTGTAGAATGTGTGTATTTCTCTATGGTTTGACTAGAGATACACCATCTTTACGTTGGATGAGCCTCAGATGAACATTGAGCTAAGTGAGAGCCTTTGGACTAGAATATGAATAAGATTGGTTGAATTCTCATTGTGGTTTGGTCGTTCTATCTACTCATCTCTGAAGTGCTTTATCAGTGCGAACGCTGGAATCTTTGGAGCATCTAAATCAGTGTTAATTGGACTATGGGTATTTTGTCTGATCAGTGGAATGATTCCATGGTCCATGGTGCTTCTTCGAAAGGACTTAGAACTTCTCTACCACCGTTAGATCTTCTAATGTCTTATGGAGTATCCATGCTTTATGGGAACAATGAAGGAAAATTCTTCAGATGAAAACCTTTACTTAGGCATTCTCGATAATTGTCCTGATTGATGTCATGACTTTATGCTTACAACTTAGTAGTGTTCGACTGTTACTCCTATCCCTTTATGCTTACAACTAATAACGTGTCTTGCTTCCAAGGCACTAGATCTTTTATATGGGCTGGAGGTTGGCAGCACTATTATTGTTCCTGGATTGTATCAAATGGCCCATATGCCAGATTTGATTGTGCATTGGGAACGCACTGTATGCATGATTTGGTATAACCATGGGTTTACCAAAGTGCTTGGTTTTAGGTGACAAGCAATCATCCTTTGAACGTGAGAATTTGGCTTAGTAGAGGTACTTTTGGAATGAGAGATTGGCATGAATGTGTTTGGAAAAGTATTGGATAACAAAAGTCAGCAAGACCATATTATGAGAATATAGGTCTTCTGCTAGATTGGTAATCATAAGCCCTTCTCCGAATATTTACTCGGTTAGCAATTCTACTTAGTGGAAAGAGAAAATTGGAGGTTTCTACGAAGTTAGAGAGTCATTGACCTAAGAACTTTGACTTCTACATGAGAAGATTTGGATCTCTCTGACCTAAGAACTTTGACTTCTACATGTAAAAGTTTGGACTCTATTAGTCCAGCTTGTTCATATCGGCATGTTATTAGCCAGTGTTCCTATGAGGGGCTATGCCAGTGTTGAGCTTGCTTCAAGGAATCCTATGCTGTCACACATTTCACCTTGTCTTCTTCCACACAGGTTCTAGGTGATATTGTAGAAAGTATTATAGGTGCTATCCTTATTGACAGCAAACTTGATTTGATTTAGTTTAGCGAGTGTTCAAACCTCTTCTTGCCCTGATAAATTTTGGCAGAACCTCCTAAATCATATAGCCCACATGCATTATTATTGTCTAAACAGACTCCTAATAGCAATGAATGTGTTCCATAGGACTTAAAAGGTCTTTCAGATAAATCCCGAATCATCCACGATTCTCTGAGCAGGATCAATCATTACAAAGAGACATTATAGTATTACAACAGTTTTATACAAATAAGATATATCAGAGTAAAATAGCAGAAGGATTACAATAACATAAGTTTACAAACCGTTTAGTTTTAAACTTACAAACCATATGTTTTTAATTATTACAACCATAGGAGCAGTGGAGTAGCAATATAACTTATTACAACACCTTGATGATACGCTCTGCCCAAGAGCGAGATAGCCTATTCGTCGTCACTCTCCGCAACGACTGTCATGCAGCAGGGTGCAAAGCAATCCTGTGCATGGGACTCATCTGCAACAAGGGTTCAACAAACCCTGAGTACAAAAGTACTCAACAAGACTGACCCGACGAAAAAGAGGGGTGAAGACTCAAATGCAGGCTAGAGGGACAAGGTAAGGCTCGTAGGAATTTTTGCAGAAAAGCTCTTGTGGATCAAATTTTTACTTATCTTTGATTATAACAGAAAGTAAAATTGTTTTACTCTAGCTCAACATTACCAAACAACTTCATTTAGATACCTTATCATCATTCAAGTTGTTACTACGATGATGAACAGAGATCAAGTCTTCTTCTCCGAGAAGCAACGGCGATTCGAATCCATTTTTATATACCCAGCTAGGACCTAGATCACTAGGATACCGGAGACTCTAACTCCGATGCATACCAGATCACAGATATACCGAGATAACAACCGCAGCCATATATCACCACATGATACACGTGAGCACTTTGACCTAGTGTACCGATATACGTGAGAACTTAAACCCACAGTATACCATACTATGACATATGTAGGGACTCTGGCCCACTATATATCACTTCATGACATACCTGGGCTCCAACCCTCAGTATATCACTTCATGCATGTGGATTTTCTATTTTGTCGATACACGCAGATCACCATCGAACGGGACCTAGGGCATCAACATACGGAAACACTACAGAGGGACTCCATTTCCAATGCAAGTTACCCGTCCGGACTCGATTTATTAACTATCATCATGATTTCATAGACAAAGCCATTCTCATCTTTTTCATTCTTTTACCTTTTGAAAACCTAACTAATTAAGCAGGGCTAAGCATTACTATGCATTTTTCAAAAGCAGGTAACAAGGAAATAAGGTAGTACAACAGGTAATGCAATTGGTAGGTTTTCACTCAACTCATATTCCCTAATGCAACATTTCATAACTGAAGTGATAAAACTTTTATAAAATAAGGGTAGGGTTAGACTGCAGCCGGGGCTTGCCTTGGTATTCGGGGTAGACAGTCTCGAGCTCTGGATCAACACCCAACTCCTGAGTCTGCTCTTCCTTAGGATCTGGTGCGACAACGTTAAACTCTCCGTTAACGGAAGCTACACGATCACATGATATGTTTTAATATCATGGAATAATAAACATAATGCTTGATGAATGCATAACCAGATTAAGACTTGAGTACAACTTTCCTTCACGATAAAGTTGTAAGCCAACAAAACTTACTAAGTTCGTTAGGGTTAACTATTTATTAAAGAAGTTCATTAAACACATAAAATAACATTGATTAAACCCTAATGACATGATCCAGGTAAGCGTAAACAATTAATTAAAGTGCAAGGGTCATTAAGGTTAATGACCCAAGGTCATCAATCAAACCCAAAGTCAAACAACCCTATAATGATTAAGCAAGATTGAAGGGGTTAATTAATTAATTAAAAAGCATAAAATAAAGCCATAAACTTAAAGTTGTCTAATTGAGCTCAAAATTTTATTTTGAAAAGAACTTCATCTAATTAGATGGCAAAATAATTTTCAGAAATAAAAACCAATATTTTATTTATTAAAAATCATTAAAGAAGCATTTTTTAATTAAAAGAGCTAATTTTAACTAATGCAAAACGTACTCAAAATTGAAATTTCATATTTTTCCTAGGTAGAGGACATTATAAACAGCAAACACATAATTTTTCAAAATTTTTGGAACTATTTATGATTTACTATAAATTATTGAAGAAAAAAAAATTTAAACATTTTCTAAAAATAGAAAAATAAAAAAGGAACAGTGCTCCCACGCTGACCAAGCCGGCTGACGCCGTTGACCGGCAATTTCTCGCCGGCGGCGAGGTCTCCGGCGTCGGGGCTTGGCCCTACAGGCTCCTCTCGACACGGCGGACACTCTAGGCTAGCTAATGCGACGGCGGAGCGGCAGCAACACCCATGCCGGCGGCCATGGCGGCGCGGTGGCGTGGCGGCGTGGCTGCAGAGCTCACTGGAGCTTCTCCGGCGACGGCAAGTGCACAGGCACATGCGAGGCACCTAGGCGAACATGCTAAGCCAAAGGATGGAGCCGTTCCTGGCCCCCAGCCAAGACGGCTACACACGCGGCGGAGCGGCAGGGTCATGCCGGTGGCGAGCCACGGTGGCCAGCGGCTACGGCGTGGTAGAAGTAGAACTAAGGGCAGGGATAGGTGCAGGAGCTCACCATGGGCACGGTGCGCACGTTGGTTGGCTGGAAGGCGATCGGAGGCGAGCTGCGGATGGCCGCGGGGATTGCGGCGGCGTGAACCGGTGAAGACGATGGCATTCCGGCAACTCCGGTGATGCGCTGCGCAAACCAAAGAGCCGACCATGACCAAGAAATCAAGACTCATCTAGAAACATAGATGATGAAACTAAATATTCACCGGAGCAGGCGGTGCACGCTGGCGATTTCACGGCGGCCTTGCTGCCGGTCACGAAGAAGAAGGCGGCGGCCTGGGCGATTCGGGCAGCGAGAGCTGGCGCGAGAGGCTCAGGCGGAGCGCAAGGACAAGGTGAAGCTGTTGGCAAGAGTAAGTGGGCAGATATGGATCAACGGTGGTGAATTTGGGCGGCGGAGGACAGTCGTTGGGACGGCAAGCAGGGAAGAAGAAGAAGGGAAACGGCGATGGCCGACCTGTATTTATAGGCCAACGGCGAGGCATGGACGGACGACACGACGGCGATGAAGCTTCGAGCGTCCGGGGTGAGCTGGCGATGGAGGCAAGCCAGTATGGCACGGTGGCCACGGCGACGGCGAGGAACAGGGGAGGGAATTGAAGGCGATGACGTCAGCAACTACAGTAACCAGATGATGTCACGGTAGTAAATTGCAAATTACTACAGAAATTACATAAGAACTTGAAAAACTCTAAAAATATAATTTGCATAACTTTTCAAGAACTACATTTTTAATTTAACAAATATTTTGAAATTCTACTTAGTTTTCGAAGTATGAATTCAAATTCAAAAAGGAAACAAAACCCTAGAAACAAATATTTGTATTACTTTTGATTTTTCAAATAAACTTGAAAATCTTCAAAACTATAAAATGCTCAAATTTTCAAACCAAACATTTTTCATATACAAATTTTTCCCAAAATGTGCATAATTTTTGAATGATGGGTTTAAAATCAAAAAGGGGCAAATGCAGGAAATCTGTATTTTCAAATTCATTTGAAATTATTTTTGAAAACTTGAAAAACTTTGAATACCAACTTTGTAGCTCTTGTCAAGATCTACAAACCATATTCTGAGAGTACCTCAAAATTATTTATAGATTTTGAAATATAGAAGAGGGGATAAAACAAGCTTTTGAAATAAAGGGTTTCTGAAACTGAACTCAAACTTGATTTGGTTTCTAATTTATTTGGTTGGTCATCAGTGATCACAAATGTCATACAAGGACATTTTTGGGTCATTAACCCAATGACATCCTTGGTTGACTAAGTTGACTTTTGAAAACATTTTATACCTTTCTAATTTGAATTTAAATTTGAATTACAAGGCTCGAAAATAAGCTTTGAAACCCAAATTCAACTTCAAATATGAAATTCATTTTAAGGGTTATACTTAGATTTATATACTATGCTTGACACTAGTGTAAACACAGTTTAGACCTCAAGTACATAAAATATAAACTAAGTATTGGAGATGACATTTGAAAGTAGGGTTTTATGATTTCATGTGACATAACATTTCAGAAACACAAGCAATCTATGAAATGTAAATTTATTTTAGTTGATGCACATTAAGGTAGACCTAAACATGAATGCTTTGCAATACATATGATGACATGGCAGGTTTTAGTTAATATAACACCAGGGGTGTTACATAAATCCCTTAGGATTTTGAAGCATCTTTTGATGTATTTGATGATGTGAATAGCAGATTTCCTCACATTCAACCCTTCGACGCCTCCAAACGGGTAGTTGTCGGTTATATTTCGCGATAACCTGCCCTAGTGAGTTGTAATTTTGGGTTTAATGAGAGAATATGTCATACTATTCTTATCATCTTCATACTTCGGATTAACAAAAAAGAGTTGACATCATTTTGAAAGTTTGGGTATAAGCTGAGAAATATCTTTGGATGGACATGTAAGGAGGAAAATGATTATATAGGAAATTAAGCATTTCAAGTGTTGATCGACAAATCAGGTTTGAAAGTCGATCGCCTTGCTTACTCAGCATTTTAAAAATCCTACTGAAGCTTAAATGGTTGCATCAAGTCAACCCAGGTGAGGACCGCTGCATCCCTAGGGGACCCACCTGTGCACTGTTCCTGTGTGACCGTGGTGCCGCACTTGCCGCACCTGCACAGTGTGCCCTCCTCCTTTTTCTGTAGCCTTGTTGGCCCTCACGCCTCATCCTCATCCCCGTACCGGGCCCCATCTTCTTCTTCTCGGCTTCGGGCCCGATTGCTTGCACGCCTCCTCGCAAGCGAATCTATCCCCTCTTTTTCTTCTCCCCACCCGAACTTGAGCACCAGAAGTGTGCCATAGCCTATCTTCTGCCTGCTCGGTGACTCATCATCGATCCTCTTCCACCTTCCTTCACTTCTGGTCTACTGCATCAACACATCTGCCACTCTGTTGTGGAGGCCGTTCTGCGCATCTCTTCTTCTCCCCCTCCCAAAAATCTGAAGCGGTGCTCAAAAAAGAGAAACCTGAGGAGCAATCCAGTTAGAAAGAGAGACCAATCAGGAGCAAATTTGCAAGATCTGGCGATTGCTCGTGAGTCTAGAGTCGCCAGCTTACAAGGAAAAGAAAAGAAGATGTATTTTATGGAAGAAGTTCTAATATGCTTTGGATTGATTTTAGTGGTTGGGTTCACGATGATCGAGTTCACACTCGTTGTTTTCTGGATCCTGTGGTCATTCTTCATGTTCTGGATCATCATCTTCTTGTTGTTCCTCCATTGTCCTGTCTCAGTCGATATCTGGATTAAGTCAATGGTTATTATGCATTGCTCAGCAATGTTCTCTCCAATTCCTTAATGGCTTGGTAATCGGGATCGTGTAATCCTTGATGTAATTCCAGATCTGTGAAATGAAATCATGATTCTCTTCTTTTCCTACTTCTTGCGATATTTCTTTAAGGGGGGTAGGCTGTAACACTCTAGGTGTTAACTACATCTTTGCACTGCATATCATGAGCATAATCATATCATTTGCATGGAATCACATTGTTAACCAGTTTTTCTTTGGTGTCTATTTGCAATTTGTTTGAATTATTTGGCCTGAGGGCATAGTTGTGATGCATTTGTGCAAATGATTGTGGTTAGGAGCTAAAGATATTTAGAATGGTATTAGGGTCAATGTTTGCTTGATCGTGTGGTTTCAAAATCAAGTATTGCAAAAATTAGGATTTTATTTCGTGTGATTGCTCGACCCTAACTAGGAAGGGTAGATATAGTTCTTATATCAATTTAAACCTTTAACAAGGTTTGTACATAAAAATATTTAGAACAAACTCTCTATTTTCACTAAATCATGAAAATGCTTTTTAGGCTTTCAAAAAGGGCAAAAACAGTGAGAAAAATATTGAAAATTAATATTTTTATAATTCAAATTTGACCCAAATTCACATTTTCAAATCTAGGATGAATTAGCCAAAATGTTCTATATATGAAATGTTCTACTCGATGAGAGAAACATTTTTGGTATTCAAAGTTTTCCAAGATTCGGCACCGTTTAGGAACCACAATGAGTCAAACATTGCAGTTCAAGGAATAGTGGTGGGACCCACCTGGCCCCACCTATCATACTCCTCCTCCCCTCCTCCTTATCTCTTCCTCTGCTTCCCGTGCCAGAGCGCCGCAGCGACGCCACAGCCACGCGTCGCAGCGAGCCGGCCAGCGCGCACGCACTCGAGTGCCATCGCCACGCCATCGCCTGCCACCCTGGCGCCCTGCCCCGGCCTCGCACGCGCTCTCGATGGCGCATGGGCGCCAACACCGTGTCCGCCCGCGGCACTGCCCGACCGTGCTCAGGGTAAAAAGGGGGCAGCACCCCTCTTGCCCTCACTCACTCTCCCCTGCCCTCACTCGCTCGCACACCACTGACCTCTTCTTCTCTTTCTCTCGCTCGCAACAGCAGCTGCGGCCGCCATCGCCACCGCCGAGAGCTCGTAGCACCGCCACAGCACACCACCATGTCACTTTCTCCTCAACTCGCGCGCCCGGCTCCACACCGACATGAGCCATCTTTTGAGCCCGATCGCAGCCGCAGTCGTCGAGGATAAGGGCCCAATCGGGCCATTTTCTCTCCCACGGCCGGCAACCGCTGCCATGGCCGCGAGCTTGCTCGCCTGCGTCGTGGCTGCCAATTTTCTTTCATATTCCTGTGCATCTTGCTTGCCTCGCCCTCGCGGAGCCGTAGCCCCCACCCACGCACGCTGCCGTGGCCGGATTCGGCCGGTCAGTCGACGACCGCCGCCGTCCGTACGTACATCGTACGCACAGCGCCGCCGTGTCGTGCTGTCGTATGTGTAGATGTTGAAACATTTTCCGGTGATCTATCCCGATAGATGCGTCTCAACGATACGAGTCCGATGTTTCTAGTCTCGTCGCCGAAAAGTTCGCCGCCGGTGAACTACGGCCGGTCAAAGCCTTGTCCCCTGCTCCATGAATGGAGGTAGAAGATGGGCAGGGGCATCGACAGAATTTTATTACTCTTCTCGGGTTTTTGTGCAAAGTGCCACGACTCATAGAGTTTACAGATCAGGTCTTAGTTGATTTCAAGGAAGTCCAAGGGCTAATCTAAAAAGTGCTTGTCTTTTCCTGATTTTTGGCTTATTAGGAAAATAATTTCCAGAAAATATGTTTAATCTTGTAAAAAATCATATCTCTCTCATTATTGGTCCAAATGAGGTGGTTTAAGTTTCCATATTTTTCTTATGATGCGGGCCATCTGTGAAAAATATAATATGCCATGTTTACAGTACTTTTATGTGTAGCTTTAATTAATTGTTGATATATTGATAATCTTGGAAAATACAAAATTAAATCTAGAATGCTCAGAAAAATGTGTTTCTTATTTTGTTAGTCCTCTTTGTGATGCTCTAGCTATGCAAAATGTATCATATGCATGCGCTGTGTAAAAATATAAAGTTGTAGTTCAAGTGGGATTGAGGTGCTAATTTGGGAATAATTCATAGATGAATTATATAGACCTATTTTGAGGCTAATAATTTTTGTGGGATACTTATATGCTATAAGGTAGCTCTGGATGTGGTGAAACATAAAGTTTGGCATACTTCATAGTACAAAGTATTTTAGGCTCATTAAATTGTGTTGTCTTGTATTTTTTGCGTAGCTTTAACCACTAGTTCGATTGAGCTGAATTTTGGATGGAGTGCTATGCTAGTCAGGTTGTAGCTACTGTAATTTTTACAGAATTTTTGAGGTAGTCGAGACATGTGCTGTAATTACACCCTAAGTATATGATTGCCTTAATTCTGCTTTGCTAAGTGAGACCATGATATCCATGATACCTTTCTAGGTTCATATGAGGTATATGATCACTAGATACTCATGTTTTGGATCAGGTTGCTAACTAGAAGACATCCTACTTATAATTCACCTACAATTTAATTATAAAGTGTGCAAGCACTTAGTTGATCTAGTGGGGTATATGGCAATTGATTCATTATGTGATAAGTGTGATGTGTGATCATTGTGAGTCAATTGAGGATAGTTGCTAATGTGGAACCTGAACATATACCATTTGATGATGGCTAACTACTTGTGAAAAATGAAAACAATTCATTCACTCATAAACATTTATGAACTACATTCATGTTTGCACTTGTATGCATAGTTGGACATGTATGGGTGTGGAGATAGAGCTTGTACATGCCATATCCTGTTGAACTACATGATGATTACTTGCTTTGTTGGATTGTTGTTAGTGACAAGTAGAATAGCTAATTGCTTTACTGGCTTGTTTACTGACGATAGGTAGAGAGAAGGTTTACCGATAGACTTGTATTGTTTGTAGTAGAGAATGCAGCAGATGGCATGTGCTTATGGTACATGTTCTTGGGTGATGTTGACTATCTTATAGAAAGAATATGCAAGCATTCATCATCATCATACTCCATTATCATACCATGTGCATTCTTCGTATTCATTCATGCATATGCATCATACAGGATCGCTAGGAGAACAGAACGTGGCGTGAAATGTGAACTCAGAAGAGGAGTCCCAGAGGGAAGCCTCTGCACAGGAGGTGATCGAGAACCAGGAGCCAGACATGGAGTGATCGAGTGCCTGGAGCTTCCACCTTGCACGTCAAAGGAAGGCAAGCCCCGGAGCATTATAAGCCTCCTACCCTTTCTTTTATAAAATACACTTTGAGTATAATCTAGTATTGTGCATTAGGTTGCTAGGAGTTGGGTGAAACCGTTGATGCATATTTACTACCTTGTCCACCATGGATATATACCTGGATTGTACTAGTATTGGTATAACGATCTATGCTTAGCAATGCTTAGACCAATAGAAGTCAGGTGATTCCTGTCACCTGCAAGATATAGGTGGATATCTTGGTCATAGTTGGCTATATTTGCTATTGTAGAAAACAACCATGTGATAATGGATAATTGGGGACCCGACGGGTTGTGATAAAGATGCAATAAGGCATGGAGGTCTTGGGTGCTTATGTATCCTCGTGGTGTTACTTAAGGATGGTATCGTTGTCGGCCCTCAAGTCATGTTGAACGCATGCCTCATATTTAGCTGGAAGGATAAATCATTCCGACCGCGAAGCCTAGTAGCTCTGTTTAGGCCGGTGACCGAAATGTAACCATAACACCGAAGGAAGGGGGAGTGGTCAGAGGCCCGGGTGGACTGTGGGCAAGAATGTTCTGAGCTACCTGGCATTTACCGTAGGCAGACATGTCTTGAGCTACGTGGCACCGGATAACCTCTGGGTGTAGAATGGTCCATAGCGGTCCCGCGACTTTACCCGAACAGTACCAACGGTGACTAAGGCTGCCCTTGCAAAGCATGCCTGTTTGTGTGGGGGAATACGCCCTCAGCTATGTAGGAATCGATTCGAATCGCCATCGCTCATGGACAGTGAGCACTTGACTCGAGCTTCAACCGCGTGATAATAATTAAGTAACACAAGGATGGTCTCGGTGATATATTATGGTTATTAAGAATAATGATGACAATGCCAAACCTGATATGGTTACTATTGATTATTTAATCTTAATCATGTGATGGCTATAGACTAGGTGCTAATCTAGCAATAATAAGCTTCACTAAATTAGATGCTAAAATATTGATTAAAAGACTAAAAGTAAGGATTTACTATAGTAATGCTCTTTTCGTAAAAATTATGATATCCACTGAACTCCACCAAATAAGCCTTGCATATCCTTTAGAGTCTTTTTATTTTACTCCTGACGGGTAAGTCTAGCTGAGTACATTCTCGTACTCAGGGTTTTATTCCCAGTTGTTGCAGATCATAAGACTTTTGCTGTGGCGACAAGATGGATTAGTATCCCACTACGGGAAGATTAGACCTTGGGCAAGGTCATCTCTTATATCTCGTCTATTTTCTTTTGTTGGATGTCGACCCTGAATTGGCAATGTATATAAAATCATAGGTGTGAGTATATGTCAAAAATATATCTACTTTCGCTATTTATTTGTAACTCTGATTCAAAACGGAATTCATGTAAGAATCGATGATGTAATTATGCTATGTGTGAAAAGTAAGAATAGGTGAATAGTAACTACTGAACTGTGCTAGGTGTGTCGTTAAAAAGTTTGAAATCCTTCGAGATTTCACAGACTACCGGATTAATATGAGCATAATGTGCTAACTAAATTACCTCGACGATTTATTTAGTACCTTAGATTTATATTAATTGGGTAGTTCTGTTACAGACCTCATCTCAGTCCTTCAACCAAACAGAAAACGAATCGAACCCATTCTCATAACCAAACAAATTAAGGATTGAAGCCGTCCCAAAACGCGGGTTAGAGCCACTCCAACCCACTAGTCCCACGACCAAACACACGGTAGATTTTTTTCAGAACAGAATTGCTGGTGCAGGAACTGAACTTCTTTCTGCTTTTTTTCCCTTTTGGACGCAGCGCAGGAACCGAAATGAGGGCTTCTTTTAATGTCTGCTTTTAAAAACAAAAGTACAAAAGGCCCGATCAAATTGTATCTGCTTCGAAACATAGGCTACAATATCTTGTAAGCTACAGTTTGTAATTGTATGAACTAGTATGCATTCTGCAAAGAAATGAAATCATATCTCTGCGCAGCTTACCGCACTGGAAGTCAACTTCGAGCTGATGAGTCGTGGTTTGAACTTACTCCTAAAATGATTCCTTTTTCTGCTTTTTTCTACTTCGTTGGAAATGGAAAGTTTGAATATGCTGCTATGTCTGAACTCTGCAGATATGGAATCCATTTTTCAACTCGTCAAAGAAAGCAGGCCAGCCACCATGATCGTCAATGGCGTGCGGCGCCAGAAGAGTGTGGAAGGCGACGAAATGATTCCATGCGTAGTAACAAGAAACGGAAGAAGCGTGAAGAAACATTTGATCGTGATTCCAAATTGCCAAATTGGAGAAACATCCAAACAAGCTTATCTGAAAGTTGCATATCGTCTGTTCCCTCATATATGCAAAAGTAAACTTCAACTAAACAGGCAGCAAACTTTCCCGAAACTCCAGCAGGAATCGAACTGTTTTGCATGAAAATTTGTGTCCCAAAATCCAAATTAACCTTGTGTTTGTTCATGGAACGAAGAACAGGAACCACAACGATCAAATTCATGGCAGTTGGCACGGACAGCCTGACAACTCGATTCACTTGTGCAATTGTTGTACTCTACACAATCATCATCTCAAATTTGTGCTCTACTCTACCAGTACAATAAATTGCACCCAGGACATAGATACATACATGATCACAAAGAGGATGAGAGGGGGAGAAGAAACTACCAGACGAAAGCTACAAAATCCGGAGCGTATTCCGATCGCCGGTGGTACCGAGGCGGTGCGCACAAGATCAGTGGCGCCTCCCCTTGGCTTTGGCGCTGCTGCCGCCGCCCCTGCCCTTGCCCTTCCCCTTGCCGTTGCCGCCGCCGCCGAAGAGCCTGCAGAAGCCGCAGACGGCGACGCGCGGCGACGGCGGGTCGATCGCGGGCGGCACGCGCCCCGTGGCCCTGTACCCGGCGTGCCCGTGCCCAGCAGAGCGGCTGCGCTCCACCGCCCTTGCCGCGTCCCCGCCGCCGTCCTCCGACGCCGGCTTGATCTCCCCCGAGATGTTCTTGTCGTCCCACACCAGCCCCGACGAGCCCGACCGCCGGAACGTCTCGCTGGACCGCTGCAGCCCCGCCATGCACCACCAAAGAAAGAGCCCCCTAGCTAGCTCGCGCGCGCGCGTCTGGTGATGGCGAGAGCGAGGCGAGGCGGCGTTGAAGTTCTGCGGCAGCGGTGCAGGTGGATGTAAAGAGATATACGGCGGCAGTACTGTACAACTGTAGACGCCGTCGTCGCCGCGGGGCGGTTGCGAATGCGATGAGAAATCTTTTATGGTATGGCGGGCACGAAGGAGGGAACCGAAAGGGACGTGGGCGTTTGACCCCAAAAAAAAAAAAAAACCACGGCGTCCTTGCGATAATGCTACTCTGATCAGATGGCCTGCTGACCGAATGATGATCCGTCACCTGCTCCGTTTCCTTGTGACGTTGGGCGTCCGTTGCGTTGTGTGGATCCGGGTGTCTCAAGCAGAGCTGCTCGGTCCAGCGGCGACGCGTCGACGGAAGGAGAGGAGGGCCTGATGAGCCTGACGGTCTTCTTGTTGTGTGCGTGTGTCAGTGTGTGTTTCACCAACCGTGCAAGCAAGGTATAGCAGCCGGGACCGGTACGCGCACCTGGTGGCTGCTGGTCCAAGAAGGAGGACGTGGACCAGCACCAGCTCCATGGAAGGGAGAAAGAAAGGACAGGTCATGGTTTTGGTCACGGTCAACCTACCTGACCTTATGTAGATGTTGTTTATTTACTCCCGTTGTTGCCTACAACTACTGCTTCACAACAAACTGACAAATCAGTAATCGTGCATCGTGTTGCCGTTGTACACGATGACGACGAAATGGCACAAGGTCTACGTATATACTCCTACTGTACAAGCTAGAGCGTTCGCGGGCTCAACGGCACGCCCCACTTGACTGCTAGTCCACGTATTCATGAGGTAATTTACAGTAGCCGAGCCTCGTTGTATAATACAGCGAGTAATAGCTTAGCGAAAACCTTCGAAGGAGCGTGCGACTTTATTGTTAATTTTATAAAAGCGTCTCAGTTGTACTAAAACCTTCCTCTTTAATAAAAATACGCGCAAATGTTTTACGTAATTGACAAAAAAAGTAGCTAATCTTTTTTTCACTTGGAAACCCGTATTTTCATTTTCATTAAACAGAAATGCACAGCATTTGAGTAGTCCGTTTAGAACATAACAATTAGGGAGGACGTGCTTCATGTAATATCTTAACCTCCTAACTGGAAAAAAAAACTCTACTTCTTAAATACAAAGATGCGTAAATTTTTTACGTATTCGAGAAAAAAGAAACGCGCAGCATTTTTTTAGACGATTAAAGACAGAGTAGAGTATCAGAAAACGAAGCCAACCAACTAAACTGATGACAGAGAAAAGAACCTGACGGAACAACCATCATCACAGAAACTTGTCAACCTGGCTATTTTCAGTGGCTAATTACAGGCAGTACCGCTTCGGCGGTTGGAGCGGCGCGTCCGCGGTGTTCGTGGAACTCGTTCGTGACGATCCTCAGGCAGTTCCCTTCCCCGTTGGGATACTGTGGCGTCATGCTGCTGTTTTCCGGGATCGAGGCCATGGCGTCATGCTACTAAGGAGAAGTCCTTCGTGATGCTCATCTGCGCCGGAGTGTCATCTCAGGAATCGTTTTGTACCTGCTCCTGTGCCTTAGGGACCTGGACTACCGAGCACTAGTCGGCAAACCGGAAATGCTTGATCAAAATCATTCATACTCGCGATTCAGTACGACAATTTTCATAGGCATCAAAACCATACATTCATAGTTTCATACTCGAGATTCAAGAATATTATCTTAGATTAGTGAATCCAGCAATGTAAATTTTGTAATATTAATCTATATATTATCCATTTTTGAAGCCTTTTGATTACGTTGATTTGTCTTACGAAAGACAAATGTATAAATGTTTATATATCTTTGGTTCGTTGGGCTTTAGAACTGATTATTATTACTAGTTGTAATATATATAAGTGGAGCATTGTTCATTTCTAACTACAAAGGAATTGCCTTCAGGCTTCAGCCATTTTTAGTTTTCTTTGTTATAATATGTACAGTTTGGAAAAAAAATCAGCCAATGAGCCAAATATAAAACGTCTTACAGTGTGAAATTTTTTTGAGGGAATTCTTACAGTGTGAAATTGAACGAGGATGTAGTCATGAGGCGTCTCAAGAGCACGAAGACTAGATAGTATGTACTCGCACGGTTCCAAATTATAAGATATTTTGGCTATTTTTTTAAAAAATAAAGCGTCTCACAACTAGAAATTTGAACGGATATATTAGGTTACTGTTTGCCGAACACATAGGATATCAACAGACCACTGCATGCATCGCACTTGAAAGAAAGATTTGGCACTACCGAAGCAACATTGTAGCATTTGAAGAAATCGATTGCTGCCCAAGTCGTTTTTTTCCAATTACAAAGCAAAGACAACCTTCACCTTTGCTTATGTACGCCCGGGAACATCACATCTTAGCAGCAGCAGTTCAGCCTTTCAGGTAAACCTCTAGTACAGAGTCTACAGTGTACAGGCTAGCTCGGGCCAACCATGGAAAGGATAATGGCACAGCTCCAGCAACCGGATAAGGAACCCCAATACTACAAAGCAAAGTGAGACCCTTGGGGTTCCACAACAGCACAGCGCTGAACGGCAATGGGTATGTACAGGTACACTGCTATTGTCTGGGCACTTCGTCCATCAAATCTGGGGTTTCAGGAAGCACATCTGGTTAAAGCCACAACGGACAATATATTCATCAACGCATCAGGCCGAGCAGGATCATCAACATGCCCTCCTCCGGCTGCCACCGCTCGGGCTTCTAGGGCTTCCTTGGTTGGAGAAAGGATGCCTGCTCCGAGCCATAGGTGAACTATTGCCACCAGATCCATGATTCATGAGGTGACGAGGAGAATCATTTCTCATGCTTTGGGTGTCAGCCTCAAGTTGCTTAGCCTCCTCTTCTAACATAGATAGCTGATGCATGCAGGTTCAATGTTAGTGCTTTACAAGGTCAAGAGTTGTTAAAAGATGCAAGCTAGTCTACTCACCCGAAGTTCATTTTCCTTCAGGCGATCCTGAAGTGTAGTAACCGCTGGACTCAAACTATTGAACAAAAATGTGAACTATATAAGTTAACTGACATTATGCAGTATATATTAGCTAAAATGTGGCAAGGAGACTGTGCACTCACCAATACTCCATTAGTTTGCAAAGAGAGGAGTTGTAAGTAGATGTATGGTGAATGAATGTAAGAGGGTGAATTTTCCCATCACTGCAACAGGAGCATAAACATATTACCACATAAGAAAGCATGGGATTTTGTTTATAGTATCATCAGGAAGGAACTTGAGTTACCAAATATTTTGTTGCATAGCTTGATTATATGCCGATTGCTCCTCTTCAAAGAGGACTCGTTGCATTTCACAGTAAGAGGTCATCGTGGTGTCCAGCTTGAGGAGATACCTTGTAGGGTAAACAAAAAGTGGCACCTCCTTCCCTCTATACTCTGCACCACTGTTGGCAAAAAAAATCTGGATTAGAAACTAGATGGTTGTATTAAATCACACTGCCTTCCATGAATATTTATCAAATATGAGGACCCTTAAGACATTTCATCTTGGACTTATCCTACACAACGAACTTATATACCCTTGATCTCATGAGATACATCATAAGGTGGAAAGCAAATAACATGACACTATAAGAACAGTGTATACGGAACATAGAACAGCAGTACAACACTAGGGCACATCCTGTTTGCTCATATTTAGTGTATTCAATGGTATAGACAACCAGTGTCAAAAAAGCACTACAGAGTCAATAAGATGAATGCTGGGAAAAACACAAGGGATGACACCAACTGTTTCATTAAAGAGGGCACTTGTGATGATAACCATATGAGAGAGGCTCCTTTATTTTCTTTTTTGAAAAGCCATGAAGAGATTTTTTTTTAGAAAAAAAACATGAACAGGTAGGAGGAAGTCAAGGTATCTTTGCATTGACGAGAAGGACCCTGAATTGGAGCCAAAGAGGGGTAAAACCTGGTTAACATGAAAGTACATTTTTAATTAATATTGCACAGAAAGCCACCCATGTTTGAGCCAAAAAGGACTGGAACCTTAGGTGATGAGAGCATGCATACTTCCAATGTCACGTTTCATCCAAGAAAAAAAGAAATGAACAGTTCAGAGAGTCCTTAGGGAAAGTAAAGTTGCATAAAATAGAGTTAAATGATACTACAAGGTAATCCAAAGACTACAAGGCAGTAGTATACAACTGCACATTGCTTACGAGTTAAGATTCTAAATATATACATCAATTGTTACTGTAACATTTTTAAGAAACAAAATGATTTAGATTACTCATTATTTGCATACCTTATGTCCATAGTTGACCGGTGCAAAGCCTCCTGGAGGCTTGGAGTCATATCTGAATCATATGGATCCACAGACGCTTCTTGTGCGTTATCAGGATTGTACAGAATGAGCACGTTTTCTCTGGGTTGATAATTTGTGGAATGATTTGTGTCAGGATGAGAGTAGAAATCCATTGATCTTCTCCAGGCCTATCACAATCAGAAATATGTTCAGTTTGCCAGTATACTGTATACCAGTAAGTAAGTAGGCACATAAATAGAACTACATGAACTATACAGCCTAAGGGTTCAGGCATGAAAACAAGCACCATGAATAATTGAAATGTGTCGATTAGCAGTGTTGAACCCAATTGAGCCATTTCACAGCTCAACAAAAAAGGGCGTACCCAGTGCCGTAGGCTTCCGCACTGCGGGGTCTAGGGAAGGGAAAATAGCCAGCAGCCTTTACCAGCACAAATGTGCAGAGGCTGGGGCTTGAACCCTGGACCTCTTGGTCACAGGCGGTAAAGCACTACCGCTTGCACCAGGGCCGCCCTTCAAACACAGTGCTAATAACATGCTGTGTATACAAAATCTCTTTTCTTATGAGAAACAAGCTCACTCCACAATTATCACAGCACAAGGTATTACATATTCTCACTAAATGATACTTGTGAGATACACAAATTCAACTAAGCAACATGGACCCAGTACCAGAACAGGCAACAAAATGCCCCATTGATAGAATCAGCAGACAAGCTTGCCCCTCAAAAGATATGTCATGATAGATTCTTAATCACAGACAAATTATTCACCTGTGCTTATACTCTACGCTGGATTGTGAAAGCAGTAACGAAATTAGACTACACATGATTGTTAGAAGTAATGAAGACCACTTTTGAACTGCAATCTGAACTCTGCTTCTAAAGGTGACTATAAAAAAGGCACTTAATTTTTTTTCCAACAGGCCCCACGTCTAAAAAATGCGGAAGGCTAATATGAGTGCTTATCACTTCCTGCTGCAAACCCTTCCATTAGGAAGACATGGCATTTTATCTACTAGTAAACACCAGCGAATTGGAATCTAAAAATGTACAGTTATAGGCTTGCAGCCAAACCAAAGGCACAATATAAAATGATGGTAAGTAGTTATTAGCAATATGATTTACGATTTACCAAACCAATTAAAATGGTGCAGTACAAAGATAAACATGGAGGGCATTAATTACTCTCATGCGATGGCAGCATCCAAACAAGCGAGTGAAAGCAGAATATAAAATTTGACAAGATAAAAGAATATTTCAGTAACTTACATTTGTAAGCCTAGAGTAAAAAATTTCTTAATCAAAAGTGAATAGTTTTTGAGTGGTGGTGCCATCTAAGCACCATAAGACGCTTCTTAATTAATCGAACTGAACCAGATCATAAGTAGAAGGGAATCTGCCTGGAGCTCCAGGACACAAACAGCACGGCTACTTAACTGATTAATGTGGGTCAACGTTTAAAGCTGGAACTAACTTCCATATCTATAAATAGTTTCAAACAAAAAAAGATCCCTAAACATAATGCTTACAACAGACCAGACATATTCAATTCAATAACCAGCTATGCATTAACTAGCTGTTATGACTTGGGTGATGTGTTGCACACTTAATCTTTTTCCCCAGCTTTCCAGCAATTATTGTTTTAGGCATTATCCTTCTACTCTTCTAGCAAGCAAAATATGTACAGTTTCTTGCATCATGCAGAAAATATAGGTGTCCAGAAAAGACCATGAAATAAATGCTGTAAGTACATGTGGTATAGGACTAAACCTTATTATTCTTTGAGGCCCTGGAATCCCCTGTGTCCTGTTCCATGCCTTCAACCGATGCAGAATGTGAAGCAAACGCATCATCTGATGAACTAAAGGATGATGAATCAAGGTCAATGACTGGAGCGATGGTAGCAAGAGGGAGGGCATGCTGTTGTCCACCCTCTGACTGAAAGGCAGTCACTTGGATTTTTCCAACCTGCATGAATATCAAAATCCAATTAAGCAATACTGATAAATGATACATGTACTCCAAACAAGATATGAACATGTTATTCATATGGAGTTTATAAGCATTCATACCTTTTGAGCATCTTCACTAAAACAAGAAAATATCAGGCCCACAAAGCCTGTATCCAGCAACTGGAACATTGCTTGGGTACGAACATCTGGAAATATACGACTCATGGGGGTTATACAAAATATAGTTTGAACTCATTGTATATGGGCAGCATCTCACATGAGAATGAAGAGAAAAAAACCATAAAAGCAGATACAGTAGTGAATTCTCAAGACCTCCATACTCCATAGTAACATAGCCACTATCAAATGGTCGACAAATGGACCCTCTGCCTTTGTAACGAAGGAAACTGTATGTCACTGTCATCTTGAAGCTCCAGAGCAAAGCTAATGTCTATTTTTAGCATGTTCCCAAGCCCGGGTACTCAAAAGCAAAGCTACTTAGTGCCAAGGGCAGCTATCATACTAGATATCCAATATCAGAAATGGCAAGTGGACAGCAGTTGGGACCTAAAGGGATAAATCAAGAGTATGCCCGCAAATAACAACATCATCAGGAAATTCCTAAATCATGTACACGAACAGATACATATTTGACAGCATTACGGCTATTCTAGGAGACAAATGCCGACATCAAACCGAGGGCACTTGAGCTAGTTGAAGCACAAATGTGCAACCCTGGGCAGAAAATGATTCACCGGTGGAGGAAATGTGAATTGCTTACCTACATGGGACGGCAGAACGGTGATATGTGGGTGCGAGTGGTACCATCCGATCACCCTCGTAGTCCTCTTGATGGTGGCCGTCATTTTGTGCGAACAGGAGTTAAGTCCAACCCCCAGAAAACTCAATACCACTCCACACAGAACCAAAGAGAGAGGAACAAGCAAAATCTCAGAAAACAAAAAAAAAGAGCGGAGAAAAGGATATCTCGGCTTGCGCGGATGCGGCGGCGAGAAGCTCGGGGTTGACCTCGACGCGGTCCTTCTTCCGCTCGCACCTCATCTGCGGCGACGCCCCCCATATCAGGGCGGTGGCGCCCTTGCTGGAAAGCTACATGTAGGCAAGTAAAACCAACCACAATCGCGATCCCGTCAGAGGAGAAAACCAAAACAACCACCCAAGCATTCCTGAGATGGGGGAACTGAAAGGATCAGGTGGGGTGCGACGGACCTCGATATCGCCGAGGAGCAGTCCCATGACCTCCTCGGTCTCGGTGGTGAGGGCGTGCGAGAGGCATGTGAGCCACATCTCCTCGCCGATCTTCACCGAGGACAGCGACATCTCCGCCGCCGCCGCCGGTCGGCTGGGGTTTCGGGCGCCGGTGGACTGGTGGGTGCGGGGCTCTGCTGAGCTCAGGCCTTTTTTGGGGAACGGCTGCGTGCTGCGTCGCGTCGCTGGCGTGGCTGGTGCGGCGTGTTTCACTGCGGGGTTGGGCCCAGGACACGCTGTCCGGTGTGGGCCTGTGGGGTCATGCGTCCAGTGCGGCTAGACCGGTCGAAGCCTGGAGGGCACTGCAGGTGGGGCTAGAAATTTGGATGGAAAAAAAAACGTTTTTGCCTTCGTATTTAAACTTACTGCTGAAGTTTTCTCATTTTTACTCTAATGATGAAATCGGACAAACTAAATATATCTACCAAATCTCAAAACCGATTAAGTTACCTCTCTACCTACTCTAAAAATTGGTAAACACAACAATAAACTTTTAAAACTACAAATAATATGAATAGAAATACTAATCCAAAATACAGTATAAGAGTAGAAAGTACACATTTTCTGTCTCTATTATTTATAATACTATATACTATATAAAGAGTAAAGCATTTTCAGTCTACTTTTTTATTCCCAATAATGCCCTTCATAGTTTCAAGTCACTATTTGTGGTCTATAATTGGCTTCATGTGAAATCACCAATTCGGGTTTGACTTTTTGTGTACCTTGTTTGTACCGCACATTGTAGCTTTCATCCATTTGCCCTCCGATATCTCGGACCTCACCCCCATGTCGGCTATAGGTCACGAGTAAGGCATCTCATGATCATGATGCACTATTCGCGCCATATCCCACTCACAGCATGTGTCTCCAAATTTTGCTCAAGAGAAGCTAGCAGGGACGAGGAAGATTGAATTTGTGAGACTTGAGAGCGAGTAGTTGAGAGCACAACAAAAAGGGGGAATATGAGGGAGGTCATGCAAGAAAACTCGAGATAGAGGGTGTTAGGGTGGGTGGAAACTAGGACGGTGGATAAAGGGGGAATTTGTGGAGAATTGACATGGCATGGGGTAGATGGTTTAGAGACTTTGAACTGATATGCGTATAATGTTGGGTAAGTTGAGTTCTTAGCTTTATAAATACATATCTTTTAGAGCCTGTTTGCCAAAAATGATACAAATATAGGGTTTGGCGACCACCACTCCCTCTCTATCGATGTGTGCATGCGAAACAAAAGATAGAAAAAGAAAAAGTGAGAATAATTTAGTCACTTCATGTAGCTTAGAGCATCTCCAACAGTTTGGTAAATGACTTGTCATTCTTCCAAATTTGGCAAAACAAGCAAAATTCATTCTCCAACCGCTTGCCAAAGTTACTTGCCAAATTTTCCAACTTGTTATCCCTTATCGCCGCACGCATATCGGCCATGCCATCGCGAGCCACCGCGCCAACGCAACTGTTCCCGCGCGCGCGAGGACAATTCCTTTGCTCGTTCCCGTGCATGCCAATCCACCAGGCCTCCGATCCTCTTCACCACCAAAGCCGCAGCCCCCAACGGTAGCCGCGCCTCGGTCCGGGCTCCTCGCCGCCGCCAGCCCGTCACGGCGCCGACCACGGTGAGTTCAAAGTCTAGTCTAGAACAATAAGAATCGAATATTCTCGAGAATTTGATCTCTTGCGCGAGCCTAGAACCTGATTCCTCTCCTCGCGATCAGTTTCTGTCCATGAGAAGTGATGTCCGTTCCCTGTTCTACGTCCGTGAAAAGAAGAGAATGACTCAGTTCGTAAATATAATTCTTTGATGCGTTCACTTTGTAAATTTGCCAGAGAGGTAAGATTTGAGATATGGGCTTTGTTGATTTCTAAAAAGGTCTGGGTAGATTTTGTCCTCGACACTGCTGCTGCACTTGATGCGACGGGATAGATTTTGTGTCAGGTGTGCACTAGCCTGATGGGCGACGGGAGGATGATTGCCAGATGCGCGAGTGTAAGGTCCTCGATGGCTAGAGGGGGGTGAATAGCCTATTAAAAATTCTACAAACCACTAGACAAAACTTGATTAGTATAACAAGTGGCATAAACGTGGTTTTGCCTAGCCTATATTGAGAGCAAGCCTCCTAGTGACAATTCTAATATATATTATGATCTCTATTTCACGCAAAGACTATGTCACTACCTTCTAATCTATTGAGCTATCAAGATAATCTCTTCTACACAAGCTATACAATATGAATATATATAATAAAGTAAATACAAGGGGTAGGATAGCAATTTCAATACCGACGGTGGAGTGAAGTTGTTGCCAATCACCAAGATGATATTCAATCGATCATAATTACAATAATATAAATATATCGATGAAGAACCAATCACCGGGAGACAAGAGATGACACAATGATTTTTCTCCCGAGGTTCACTTGTACACCGACAAGCTAGTCCCCGTTGTGTCGACCTCCACTTAGATGGTTCCTCGGTGTGACCCTCAAGCCACTTGTCCCGCAAGGCACTCACCCGCAAGGGAACCGCAAGACTCCACTCTCAAACGAGGTAACTCAATGACACGAGCAATTTAATAAGGTTGCTTTTGGCGCTCCGCTGAGGAAAAGCACAAGAACCTCTTACAAATCAACACCGGAGGTGGGCAAGAACAATCACCAACTCTTCCCAACGCCTCCAACAATCTCCAAGTCGGCTAGGTGACGGTGCTCACCAAGAGTAACAAGAAATCACCGGCCAAACGACTCGCAAGTGCCACTAGATGAATCAACTCATGCAATGCACTTCAAATCACTCAATCTCACTCAAGATTAGCAATCAAGCAAGAGAGATGAGTAGGAAGGAGAAGCTTCAGCTCAAAGGATGCACAAGAGTGTTAGAAATGCCAAGGGACCTCCCCAAGGGCCGGCCACCTTCTATTTATAAACCCTCAAGTTGAAACTAACCGTTAGCCAAAGATTCCCCTGGAGTCAGCACGGCAACAAGCACCGGACGCGTCAGATGGAACCGCCGGACGCGTCCGGCGCGTTCACCATCCACGCGCCAAGCCACTCGTTCAAAAACTAGCCGTTGGGCCACCTACGATACACGCGCCGGATGCGCCTGATGGAACCGCCGGACGCGTCCGGCGCGTTCACCATCCGCGTGCCAATACATTGGCACGCCGGACGCGCCAGCTCCACCGAGCGCCAGACGCGGCCGCGACACTGTTCAGCATCCGGCATTTGAAACAGCTGTGCCTCGCGCCAGCTAAGTTAAACGCACCAGACGCTGGCGCCGGACGCGTCCGCCGCGCGCCGGACACTACGCCAGCACCGGACGCTGCGTCGGACGCACTCCCGTGTCCGGCCAGCGAGCCAGCCAGCCTGCCTCAACCTCCAAGCGCTGAACGCGTCAGGACAGTGTCCGGCACTCCGACTTCACGCGCCGGACGTGCCCGGACAGCGTCCGACGCTCCGGTAAGCCGCGTCCGTCGCTTAGAAAATACCATTTTCAAGTTTGCGACGACGCAAACTTTTCCCACATGCTACTTAATATTTGGTTATGTGGTTTATGACTAAAAAATAACTCTCATATAGTAGCGTGGATATTTGGTTATGTGGTTTATGGTTTGTTTAGATGTGTTAGAGCTAATTACAGTTGGGCTTAAAATTAGCTCAAATTCTCGTGGGCTAGCTAGTTGACTACCAACTAGTTGAAAACTTACCAAAAAATTAGTCCACATCGGCTCTCCTTTTTAAGCCACTATAGCAAATTTATACTAATTCTTAGCTACAGTTATTAGTGATTGGGTTTTATGGATTCACATTCAGCCATTACAATTTTTTAAGTTTGGATATATTATGCTATTACAATTTCTTTATTTGGTCATCCATACCTTTTTTACACCTATTGTGAGGAGAGAACAAGATGAGCGCCCACGGCGAGAGCAAAGAGTGCGACGAGCGCTCCCGAGGGTGTCCACAATGTTGTTGCGTGCGTCCCTCACTAGTCACCACAAGCATGAAGAGCGCCTGCACAACCCAAGCGCCCCGCGGCTAGATGCCTAGGTGGGTACACGGCCCTAAGTGCTTCCCTTGTAGCGCGCGTTTCGCCATGGGGCGACATGCGGAGGAGCGCTACCAGTGTCTCTAGTCCCTGATGCCTGTGCGGTGTGTCTCTCCACTGTAGTCCAGGATATGGAACGCGACCACCGTGTGTTGCGTGGCTTTGCCAGGCCACAGTGCAGGTGTTAGCGAGTCTAGCACGCGCGGTGCCGACGCCACTTGTTTTTGTTCCCAAGCCGAGATGGAGGTGTTGAGGTTATGCGGGGCGCAATGAACCGAGGTGGTGTGCGGGAGTGCGGTGTGCAGGCGCGATGCTCGAGCGGTGCCATGCCCATGCTCACCCATCGCGTGTTGCCCTCTGCATTTGTGCTCAGCACACTTGCTCGATGGACATTTGTTGCTCCCCGTAGTTAATTTCTCCTTGCATCCTTTGTTGTGGCCATAGGCAAAGCACTTGTTGTGCTCTCCGCCTTCTACTCTCATGTGCAAGCCGCCCCGAGCGAGCACTGGCGCTTCGCCTAGTGCATTGCTTGCCGCGGGTGAGCTTAATCTAACAGAGGTGGTGACTTCAGTATGCGTTTCCAATGTATAGACTATATATGCATGAGTTGTATAAAATAAAATGCATGAGTTGTATAAAATAGTATGGACGAGAAAGATAAAACTATTATAATAGTTCATAGATAAATGGTACTACCCGTCTATTTTAAGACTTATAAAATTGTAATGGTCTAGATAAAAACAATTTAGCTTAGCTTCTAGAAGGGCCTTTCAAGGCCCTTAAGTTCGTCTAGAAAAACCCGAAGAGACGTGAGCGTGGCCGGCTCACTCCTGCCCGGTCCGCCCAGCTGCACGCCTCCACCACCGAGCAGCCGCTCGCCTCAGCCAACTGGCCACATGCTCGTGCCTCGCAGCGGCGCAGGTCCTCTTCTCCTCCACGTTCAGCGCGGCATAGCTCTTCTTCTCCTCTGCGTTCGGTGCAGCGCAACTTCTCTCCTCCTTCGCGTCGCACCCGGCACCTTCGCGAGCCGCTTGTCCCACTTGGGACGGACCCCGTCCGTGAAATTTTGGAGGACGGGGTCGACATCCCCCAACCAAACATGGTTTGGTTACAGGATCCGACACTCTTTGCCAAAATATCTCCTTCTTCCTCCTTATTCCGGATCAAAATCCACCACCGGCCGGCGGTCTTCACCCGAGCACCTACCAATCCCATATCTATATGTGGGCGCAGCCGCTTCTCAACCCGAGAAGCCACCCTGTCGCCGGATCCGCCTGTTCGTCCATCCCCATTAACAGCTCTGCCGCCTGCCACTCCTTTATCCTGCCATTTGCCCCGACCGGGGACCACAGCTGCACTCATCACCGCCGCCGCCTCCTTGCTGCCCAGCACCCACCGGGTTGGTCGCCTGTTGCTGTAACACCTCTGGTGTTATGTTAACTAAAACCTGCCATGTCATCATATGCACTATAAAGCATTCATGATTAGGTCAACCTTAATGTGCATTAACTAAAACAAGTTTACATTTCATAGGTTGATTGTGTTTCCGGAATGCGTTGTCACATGAAATAATAAAACCTTACTTTTGAGTGTCATCCCAAATGCTTGCTTTATATTCTATGTACTTGAGGTGTAAACCGTGTTTACACTAGTGTCAAGCATAGTGTATAAATCTAAATCCAACCCTAAAAATAATTTCCATATTTGAACTTGAATTTGGATTTCAAAGCTTATTCTCAAGTCTTGCAATTCAAATTTAAATTCAAATTGGAAAGCTATAAAATATTTTCAAAAGTCAACTTGGTCAACCAAGGGTGTTATTGGGTCATTGACCTAAAAATGTCCTTAGATGATGTATGTGATCACTAATAACCAACAAATTAAATTAGAAACCAAATCGAGTTTGAATTCGGTTTCAAAAACCCTTTATCTCAAAACATAGTTTTATCCCCTTTTCTATAATTCAAAAACTATAAGGAATTTGAGGATACTCTAAAAAGATAGTTTGTAGATCTTGACAAGAGCTACAAAGTTGGTTTATAAAGTTTTTCAAGTTTCCACAAAGAATTTCAAATAAATTTGAAAATATAATTTTCCAGCATTTGACCCCTTTTGATTTTAAAACCATAATTCAAAAATTATGCATAATTTGGGAAAACTTTGTATATGAAAATGGATTTGAATTGTCGTTGCTTCTCGGAGAAGAAGACTCGATCGGTGTTCATCATCGTAGTAACAACTTGAATAATAATTAAGTTTTAAGAAAGAAGTTGGTTGGTAATTTTGATCTTAAGCAAGATGGCTTTTCTTTCTTTCGAGCTTTTCTGCAAAATTTCTTATCTCCTACAATCCTTACCTTGTCCCTCTAGCCTGCATTTCCTGAGTCTTCACCCCTCTTTTTTATTGGGTCAGTCTTGTTGAGTACTTTTGTACTCAGGGTTTGTTAAACCCTTGTTGCAGGTGAGCCTCATGGGCAGGAATGCTTTGCATCCTGCTGCATGACAGTCATCGAGGAAAGTGATGACGAATAGGATATCTTGCTCTTGGGCACAGCATATAATCAAGGTTAATGTAATAAGTTATATTGTTATTCCACTGCTACTATGGTTTGTAATAATTCAACTTATGATCTATAAGTTGAAACTAAACAGTTTGTAAATTTATGTTATTGTAATCCTTCCGCTCTCTTACTCCGATGTATATAATTTGTATAAAACTGTTGTAATACTGCAATGTCTCTTTGTAATGATTGATCCTGCTCGGAGAATTATGGATGATTCGGGATTTACCCGACAGACCTTTTAAGTTTTATGGAACACATTCATGGTTATTTGGAGTCTGTTTAGACAATAATCATGCGTGTGGGCCATATTCTTTAGAAGGTTCTGCCACAGTTACCCTTGCAATCTCCGCTGCCGCCGCCTTGCTGCCCAGTCCACCCACCGGGTTTATCACCGGTCACACTTGCAACTGCCCATCCTCCACTCGCCGTTGAGGGGCCGTGCGATGCGGATGCCTCCATATAGCTGCACCCGCTGCCGCAACTGCAAGCCCGGGGCACCAGATAAGCGTGCCACCACTGCTTGCCACCCAATTCGCCGCCGCTGACTCAGCTTTCCCATTTGTAGGAAGGGCTGGTGCGGGCGGTGCGGGTTGCACGCGTCCTGCAGTGACGACCGCCTCAGCGCCCTTTGTCTCTTACTCCTTCTAGGAGCTACAACATTGTCATCCTCTTCAATACCAGGTGGGTCTATAATTGGCTCTATCGAGGGTGTAGGCTCAGAAATAAATTCACTAGACAAACTCGGTAAAGAATAAGCAACTTTCATCGGGAAAATATTCTCAAAGAAAGTAACATCCCGTGACTCCAAAAGTGAATCAACTAAAACATCAGGTGCTTCAGATTTTATCACTAAGAACTTATAAGCCGTGTTGTGATACGCATAACCCAAAAAGATACAATCAATGGTCTTTGGTCCGAGCTTGCGTTTCTTATTAATGGGTACGCTAACCATGGCCAAACAGCCCCATGTACGCAAGTAATGGAGTGATGGTTTCCTTCCTTTCCATCCTTCATATGGATTAACTTCACTGTTTTTAGTTGGAACTCTATTTAGAACATGACATGCTGTTAAGACAGCTTCCTCCCACCATGCTTTAGCCATACCAGATGTTCCTAACATGGCATTCACCAAGTCCATTAACGTTCGGTTCTTTCTTTTGGCAACCCCATTAGATTGGGGAGAATATGGTGGTGTCCGTTCATGAATTATTCCATTCTCCATACAGAAGAGATCGAACTCATTGAAAAAATACTCTCTACCACGATCAGACCTAACACGCTTGATCTTCTTTTCTAATTGGTTTTCTACCTTAGCTTTATAAGTCTTAAAACATTCAAATGCCTCATCTTTAGGTTTTAGAAGAAACACATAACAATATTTAGTTGCATCATCAATTAAAGTCATAAAGTATCTTTTTCCTTCTTTTGTCAACACACCATTCATTTCACAAATATCTGAATGTATGAGCTCCAACAATGTCGTGCATCTCTCGTGTACAGCCTTGTGAGGCTTACAAGGTTGCTTTGCTTGCACACATGCTTGACATTTAGAGCCTTTGATAGTAGAAAAATTTAGAATTAAATTCATACTGGATAGACGTGACATACAACCAAAATTAATGTGACACAAACGTGAATGCCATATATCAGCCACCGAATTGTTCAAATCACACACATGGTTCACAACTTTATTACAGAAATCGGAGAGTGAAAAATGGAACAAGCCTCCGCTCTCATAGCCTTTGCCAATGAATTGGCCATACCTCGAGACGACTACTTTATTAGACTCAAATACCAGCTTGAATCTATCTCGACACAAGAGGGATCCACTAATGAGGTTCTTCTTTATTGAGGGAGCATGCTGCACGTTCTTGAGCCGCACGATCTTTTCCAAAGTGAACTTCAGATCGACCGAACCAACACCAAGAACAGAAGCATGCGAGCCGTTCCCCATCATGATGGTTGAACCTCGTGCGACCTGGTAAGATAAAAACATGGAGATATCAGTACAAACATGAATATTGGCTCCTGTATCGATCCACCAATCATTAGATTGACATACAAAAAATACACTAGGTAAATAATTACCGTACCCAGATCCGCTAGGATCACCAATAGTCACATTGGCCGACTTCTGTCCCTGCTGATTCTTCTTGCCCTTGCGGTTCTTACACTTCTTGATGAAGTGTCCATTCTCACCACAAACGAAGCACACAACTTCATCCATGTTCATCTTCTTCTTCTTGAACTGAGTAGTCTGAATAGGCTTTTGCTTGTTCTTGCCAGCATGCTGCATCACATTGGCACTGGACTGTTCTGGGGCTTTTGGTGGAGCATCCTTTGCCCAAGCCTTCTCTTCAACATCAAGACCAGCCAACAGATCCTCGACTGAGATCTTCTGTCTTTTATGTTTCAGAGTTGTGGCAAAGTTTCTCCATGATGGAGGCAACTTGGCAATCATACCACTAGCCATAAACTTATCAGGCAAGACGTGTCCGAGTTGTTCAAGTTCCCTCACAATAAGTTAGAACTCATGAGCCTGTTCCACGACTGAACAGTTTTCAACCATTTTAAAATCGTGGTACTTCTCCATCACATACAACTCGTGCCCAGCGTCTGCAGCACTAAATTTGTGTTCAAATGCATCCCACAGTTCAGCAGCACTTTTGATGTTCATATAAACATCACACAGCTGGTCAGAGAGCACGCTAAGAACGCATCCGATGAAAATCATCGTAGCCGTAGTAAACTCCTATACCTCTTTCTCAGACGCGAGAGGTAGTGGGGAGGATTACCCACGACCCAAAACATGCCCATAGCCGTGAGCCACAACTGGGCCCTCGTTTGCCATCTCTTAAAATTCACACCAGTGAACTTCTCCGGTTTCATTGCATCAGTATATCCCTTAGTCATCACTAAATGCCTATCAGGTTTTTGGATTGTTGGAAATAAGAGTAATTTAGTGATGTATAAATTAATTCCGACAATGAGGAAAAGACCAACAGCATGTACCATAGGTATGTGATTTAATACTAGCAACAGAGAGAATACGAGAACGAACAACGGAGAGAGAATCGACATTCTTACAGTGGGATTGCCGGCGAAGGAAGACGTAGCAGACCGTCGACTAAGATCCGGATCAGCGGCGTAGAGGAAAGAAGACGTCCAGCGAGCAGTCACGACGGTGCTTCCCAAAAACCTGATACGCCCTTACCCCGTGCAGGGACGCGAGGAGACGTAGGCTTCAGAGCCTGCTCTCCCGACACCGATGGCACGTCGGCGACGGGATGGGGAAGACGGCGACAGCACAACACTGTGGCGAGGAAGAGATGAATCTCTCGGTACTGAGCACGACGTCTCGCTCCATATTTATACACGCGTCGCAGTAAATAGAAAAGTAATTAGCCGCTCAATCACAGTATTATGGTAATTGACCTGTCGTTTGTGCACTTACCATAATACGAGAATAATTGCTTACCAAATAGGCCAGCGTAATTTTCTCCATGCATGCAAAAATTCGGAGTGGCAAAAGGAGACCGCGCACCCGCAAGTGTCGGAGCGGGAAATCGACAGACCATTCACGTGCATGTCGTGCATGCGCGCCCATTAGCCCCGCCCGGCCTGGCCCGGCGAGGCGAGCGAGCGCGCGCGCGTGTGGTTCTTCCTTTTCCTCTCCCCAATAGCTCCAACAAGATAGAGATAGCTCAACTATTTAAGTTGGCCTCACTCCTCTTGAAGTAGCAAGGTGGGACTAAAGTCCCCCACCTTTCCATATATACATGCATGTGTGAGTGGGCCTTTGGGATTTATTTGGAATTATTTGGCCCATGGCCCAAAACATCTAACAATCTCCCACCACATCCTAAGGGCACGCGAGTCATACTTCTTGTACTACAGTACTATTAATATACTAGCTATTCAGTAGAGACCGGTTAAGGTTGAACATCCAACTACACAATGGACTAGGCCTTGAATTGGCAGTTTGGTGCGAATAGGCTTCACTTGAAGTCTTGACTGATACTAGGCTGCCATAGCCAACCCCGCAAGTGGAGCGTATGAGTCATACTCCTAACTCACTTCATGAGCTTATTAAAGAATACCCAATTCTTATAAACTGCGACTAACAGTTGGGCTCACATAGGTGTGTTCTTACAGGGATACTCTGTAGGACAGTATCTCGCTATAAAGCCTCAGAACACATTAAGACAAAGTCAACCTGCCTTATAGAGATGAGAGTACTGCATCTCCAGCAGAGTGGGTCAAAAGAAAATATTGTACTCTCCCATTAACGAACAGCTTGTTCTTCCTAGGTCCTAATTCACGGGATCTCCGATCACATAGGTTGGGTTACTACTGAAGTTAACTCACATGGGTCTCAATCCCGTCTCCTTCGATGCATTGTCAATCACGGTGCATGATAGTCCCTTTGTAAAGGGATCTGCCAGGTTCTTAGCTGTCTAGATGTAGTCCACAGCTATTACTCTGGAGCTCCTTAATTTCCTGACAGACTTCAGTCTATACTTTATATGTTTGCTGGACTTCTTTTCGTTGTCCTGACTATTCTTTACCTTCGTGATCACCGTTTGATTATCACAGTTTATGAGAATAGCAGAAATTGGTTTCTCAATCATAGGCAAATTCATCAACATCTCTCTTAACTATTCAGCCTCAGTAGAGGCTGTATCCAGAGCTGTAAGCTCTGCCTCCATTGTGGACTTTGTAAGTATTGTCTACTTACAAGACCTCCAAGAGACAGCACCACCACCCAAAGTGAATATGTATCCACTAGTGGCTTTAAGCTCATCAGCTTCTGTAATTCAGTTTGAATCACTATATCCTTCGAGTACTCTTGGGTACCCTAAATAGTGAATTGCATAACTCATTGTGCCTTTTAGATAGCGCATTACTCGATCAATACCACGCCAATGATCAGTTCCTGGATTAGAGGAAAATCTACTCAATTTGCTTACAGCAAATGAGATATCAGGGCGGGTTGTGCTAGCTAAGTACATCAAAGATCCAATAATTTGGGAATATTTCAAATGAT
This sequence comes from Bothriochloa decipiens, assembly GCA_023333625.1. NCBI lineage: Eukaryota > Viridiplantae > Streptophyta > Magnoliopsida > Poales > Poaceae > Bothriochloa > Bothriochloa decipiens. The sequence goes on from CM041641.1 coordinate 5,967,155, forward strand.
CCTTTCCTAGCCTTTTATTCTTTCGAAGTATTAGGCTAGGATCATAGGGTGTTGGAGAAGGTTTGTAATCCATATAACCAAAGCGGTTCAAAACCTTTTCCACATAATGAGACTGCAAAAGAGTAATCCCATTCTCATCCTTATTAAGTTTAATATTGAGGATCACATCGGCTTCTCCTAAATCTTTCATGTCAAAATTTTGGGATAAGAATGATTTTACATCATTAATCTCTTCGACACTTGTCCCAAAAATTAGTATATCGTCAACATACAAACACAGGATTACTCATTTGCCCCCACCATAACGGTAATACACACAAGTGTCGACTTCATTTATTGCAAACCCAGCAAAGGTTAAAGTCTTTTCAAACTTCTCATGCCACTGCTTAGGTGCCTGCTTTAGGCCATACAAGGATTTGAGTAACCTACACACCTTGCCCTCTTGTCCTTGTGCTATAAATCCATCAGGCTGATTCATATAAATTTCTTCCTCTAACTCTCCATTAAAGAAAGCCGTCTTTCCGTCCATCTGATGAACAAGAAGCTTATGGGAAGCAGCCAAAGATAATAACATTCAGATTGTAGTTAATCTGGTAACAGGTGAGTAGGTATCAAAGAAATCCTCGTCTTCTTTTTGTGTAAAATCTTTAGCAATAAGCCTAGCCTTGTACTTTTCAATAGTACCATCAGGCCTAAGCTTCTTCTTAAATACTCATTCACAGCCAATCGGTCTGCAACCTACTGGTTTATCTACTACTTCTCATGTGCCATTTGCAGTGATAGAGTCCATCTCACTACGGACTACATCCTTCCAATAATCCGTATCTGGCGATGCATATGCCTCTGCAATGGTCGTGGGAGTATCATCTATGAGATACACAATGAAGTCATCACCAAAGAATTTTTCAACCCTTTGTCTCTTACTCCTTCTAGGAGCTACAACATTGTCATCCTCTTCAATACCAGGTGGGTCTATAATTGGTTCTATCGAGGGTGTAGGCTCAGGAATAAATTCACTAGACGAACTCGGTAAAGAATAAGCAACTTTCATCGGGAAAATATTCTCAAAGAAAGTAACATCCCGTGACTCCAAAAGTGAATCAATTAAAACATCAGGCGCTTCAGATTTTATCACTAAGAACTTATAAGTCGTGCTGTGATACGCATAACCCAAAAAAATACAATCAACGGTCTTTGGTCCGAGCTTGTGTTTCTTATTAATGGGTACGCTAACCATGGCCAAATAGCCCTATGTACGCAAGTAATGGAGTGTTGGTTTCCTTCCTTTCTATCCTTCATATGGAGTAAATTCACTGTCGTGCGGGTGTCGAGTGTTAGATGTTTCACTGTCGTGGTTTAGGGTTTAGGGTTTATGATTTTCTTTTCTAATTGGTTTTCTAATTGGAGCGGGAAATCGGCGGACCATTCACGCGCATGTCATGCGTGCGCGCCTATTAGCCCCGCCCTGCCCGGCGAGGCGAGGCGAGCACGCGTGTGGTTCTTCTTTTTCCTCTCCCCAATAGCTCCAATAAGATAGAGATAGCTCAACTATTTAAGTTGGCCCCACTCCTCTTGAAGTAGTAAGGTGAGACTAAAGTCTCCCACCTTTTCATATATACATGCATATATGAGTGAACCTTTAAAATTTATTTAAAATTATTAAAATTATTTGACCCATGGCCCAAAACATCTAACACTCAAACACCCGCACGGCGCTAACCACCGCGACCCTCTCGAAGCGCTGGACTTGCCTGCCCCGCTGTCTCGATGCCCTCAATTTCAGGGTCACTGACAAACTCCCAGCGCGCTACTACCAGTGCATCAGTATCCACCATAAAGCCGCTCATATGCTTATGGTTTCAGCGTCAATCTCAAGCTGCTTCGCGACAACATTAAGCGGTATGAGCGCCGTGCTATGCGTGCTATGGCCTCATCCATCAACAACTTCCTCGACGCAGATGATGATCAGGAGAGAGGCAGTCTAGGCCTCCGGAGTGTCCGAACACTGCAGCTTGAGTTCTTTCCCGGCCATTGTTCAAGTGGCATCAACCGATTGGTAGCTAAGGCTGCTGATTCATGGGGGGTCGAAGATATGGAGGTTTCAGTTAAGAATACATTCCAGCAACATTTTGCCCACAGTTTCCCTCACCATGGTCTCTGCAACAACCCACACAACTCCCGACTAAGAAGTTTGAAGCTGGCAGCCTGTTACATTCCGCCATTGAAGGGCTTCCAGGCGCTCACCAGCCTGGTCTTGCAAGATTTACCACGGTCCACTCCAACCTCAGCCTATGAAGCTATTTTCACCTTGTGCCCACAGCTACAAGCACTGCACCTCAAGTCCTGCACGCTGAACCAAGGTGTTGTGGCCGTACACGCCCCCGAATCACAGATCAAGCAGCTTATCATGGAGCATTGTTGGTTTGGGCTGATCAAATTGTACACTCTACCAATGCTTGAGAGCATGGCTGTTCTGGAAACTAATGTGAGTTACGAGCTTAGCTCCTTCCCATACCTCACACACTTGAATATCACCTTTCACCATGGTGTAGAAAAAACCCGCCGTGTTCGTGTTGGAAATCATTATGACCTCAATCAATATCTTGGAGGAACCCCAGGAATAAGTAACCTTATCGTACGCTTCTCTGGATATCAGAGATGGTTCAAACCTTGGAGCCCTACATTGTTGTTTCCTAAACTCAGGAGGCTTCTGATTGCTGATGTGCCTTCATCCTGGGATGTCTCTTGGCCCCGCCTCCTTATTGAGGCCGCGCCTTACCTCGAGTGCCTTCACATCCATATTACCCCATGGGAGGAGGAGCCTCATGATAACATTTCGTGGGAATCCTCTGAGTTCTGCCATAATCAACTAAAGGAGTTGGTGATAATTGGTTTACATGGAACGGAGAGACAGATTTACTTTGTTAACTTTGTTATTAAATTATCAAAGTCATTGCAGCTTGTTTCCTTGTACAAAAATGGGCATGTTCAGGACAGGGGGCGCTGGGACTGGGACATGGTGACACAGCAATACCAATGGGTTAAAGAGGAGAAGGTTAAAATACTGAATCAGATTGTTGATAGTGCTCCTTGTGCTGCTACACCCGTTCAAGTGGTTCTGGAGTAATCTCCAACATGCGCGAGTTGAATAAATGCATAAATACTGCTGCCAATTTGATCTATGTAATTTATAAACCTGTTTCAAGGAGTTCTGAAGTTATGTCCTGCGTGTTGAATAAATTGCATAAGTTATATGTATGTGTAATTTTCTGTCCCAATTTAAATGATATAACATGTAATTCTCTTACTGCTCAATTGATCCAGTTATTATTTTTGTACTATGTAGCACATGAATCAAATACTGCATATGTTAGCCTATGTATTCTCTTCTCTAGTGTTCTGCAGTTTACATTTTGGCGTCTTATATATATAGACATTGTGGACACAAATTCTATTGTGATGAAATTTACCGTTCTCTTTCAGTTAAACATGTCCTCTGCGCTTCGTTATGAAGTACTGATGAAGAATGCATATGTTGCTGCAGTGTCTCTGTAAAATAACTTGTTTATTGTACAATTTAAAATTATATAGCAGTAGTTTAATATAACAAGTATTTCTCTAGTTTTCATCTCAGCACATCCATACCAAACATCTCGAAGTTTGCATTGTTAGCACTTAGCAGCACAAAAAGTTTGGCAGGATCCATCTATAGTATTGGGTTTCTAATTTTATGTCAGTTTGGAATGACGTGCCTATTACTCATGAAAAAGGAACTGCGACGTGCTGATTCTATGAAGGAATTCCCTTCCTCTACATGATGTGCTGTCTAACTGCTTTACAATATATTTGCCATTTGTTTGTGGTCTTAAGGCAGATAGGTTGCTTGTCTGTGGAACAAATATGTGACCTACATTGGTTGTTTTAAGAGTCCAATTTTTCGTTTCAACATAATCCAGTATATTGTTATGGATTAAATGTTTTGTGTTGCAGATGATTAAGCATTATTATTATTTATTACTGTTATTTTCTGGTCCTTTCTTATGCTTGTGGATACTGTTATGTTTAGAATTGGATGTTCTTTTTTCAGTTTGCATCATCCTTTCTTGTTATGGTTCTAGCACACAAGTCATTCTGAGAGCCCTATAACGATCCCTGCCTAGTCAAATTTCTTCAGCATCGTCTATTGTGCTTCGTCTGGTAGGTTATATTCTTGAAGACAAATTTAAATTCCGGCCTTTGTTTTTTTTCCTTTAACTGATCTAAATTAGTATTTTTCTAAATTCATATACATATGCTACCTGTAAGATCTCTATTTACCTGTCATGTGCTCTCCAACACAAGATGCCTAAGCTTTTGTTTTGTTTCTGCAGGTATACATGGACATTGTTCTATACCTCTCTGAACCATTCCAGCTTGCTCACCTTACCATGGTACTGGCCGCTGGATGCTTTGATCGTGCTGCCATGCATATGGTGCCACTATGTACAAATTGCCTGCCATGGCCAATCTAATTTGTCTCAGGTTTACATCATCTGTTGTACTTTTTCCAACATTTCCCCTTCTATAATTGTTTTCTTTCCATAAGAATATATTGGTAGTTACAAGAAGTGGCTAACCTATTGTTTGACTCGACCTAACAGGCCTATATGGCTATATGGTTGTATCCAGCATGTTGCCTTTCTGCACATTGTTTCATAGTATGTTCATGCCACAATACAGAAATGAACAGTGTTAGAAAGGGATAGATGTTTGTTCGTTTCTGAATTTCACCTTTTGATTTCACGACCTTTTTGCCTTCTATTATATATAATCTGAACTAATCAAGAATATGCTTCTAACATGCGGATATCATATATAGAATAATTTACATCTTCTCATTAATTGAATTACTAAATTCTTGTAGATCTGGTGAGCATCAAAGCATGTTATTCTCATTAGGATTATAAAAAGAACATTCTGGGTATAATTGTCTTTGCCAAACTTTTTCCTCAGGCTATCAAAGTTCTAAAAGTATGGTATAATCCCTTGTTGATATACTATAGTTCCTTTTATTAAAAAATCCTAAGCAGGACATTTCAAATCTTATTAGTCTACATTGCTTTTTTACAGTCGGTTTCCCTCTGAACCAAATAATTAATTACACAAAGAAAACTCTATTAGCTACAGGTGTTCTAGCTGTTGGTTGTATTTATAAACAACGTAACATTTTCTTCAAGTTTTGATGAATATTTAAGGTTAGAACACATGCTCTTAGCCTGTTATTCAATGACAGCTTGACTTGTCTTTTTATATAGGCACACGATATATTCTTGATCCATTAGCAACGAATTGTGATCCAATTCAGAAACTTACTACGAAATAATTTTTATATTTTCAGTCGTACTCAAATCAGACCATGCGCATGTTGAAATATGATTATGGCTGGCATGTACGTCTGAAGGGACTATGATTTTCAACAAATAAATACTTTTTGGCTAGCTCAATGGTTTTGCCAACTCTAAACAAAAGTGTTCATACCCCATGACATGTTTCTGAAGTGAATTCCTATCCAAGTAATAGATATTTTTGTTTGGCTGGCTCCATGTTTTCCCTTTGGGTGGATATTTGTTATGAAGGATGTGCTGGGAGGAAAAAATATCTAGTATTCTGGATCTGCTCATCCCGTGATATTACCTGTAACCTGAGAAATTACACTTAATACCTGAATAATGTTTTGGTGTCCAGAACTATGTTCTTTTTCGTTTCAAGATGCTGTGAGGTGTCACATTCCTGCTGATTCTTGTGTGCACGGCTGTAGATTGTTCCAGAAAATATAAGAGAAAGTATGCCTTTTAGAAGCCTTCGTATACAATGATGGTTGTTTATGGCCATCTGAAGTTCTAGGTTGGGGCTAAGTGCCACTCTCCCACCCTGTTGCCCTCTAAGACTTGCTTAGAGAGTATGGGTACACGATTACAGTCTCTATAAGCATACAACAGAGAAAAATCAAGAAAAGAAGCACTAAGGCTATTCGCACTGGGTACTGGATGGCGCACGCCACGGTACCCTCCAGTGCGATTTTACCGTGAAAATCGCTGCACCGGCATACTGGATGCCGCACGCTACCATCCAGGAATTCCCCGCACCCGGTGTCTGTCCCGTGCGTAAAGGACGCTGCGGGCCCTGCTGAGGAGAGAGAAGGACGGGCCCGTGACAGAGGCTACTGCGCTCGCCCTCGCCGCGTGGCCGACCGCCGAGCAGCCCGCTGCACTCGCCGCCGGGGATGAAGATGGTGGCCGGGGAGGTGGAGGCCGCCCGGGAAGGTGGAGCCGCGAGGGCCGCGCAGGCGAGCCCCGCCGCCGGCCGCGCCGGGGCGAGCTGCCCGCCGCCGGGCACCGCCACCGTGGAGGGCGCGCGAGGCCGCCGTGGAGGGCCGCCGGAGCAGCCAACAGCCATGGCCGCGCGCAGAGGGAGGTGGAGGGACGCGCGCGCTCGGCCGGGCATCCTCCGCCGCCGGGACGCGTCCCCGCACGCGCGCTCGGACGGCCCGCCCGCCATGGCCGCCGCGGACGAGGGGGAGAAGGGGCCGCCGACGAGGCCGCCGCGCGCCGTGGCCGCTCGCCGGTCTGTGCTCGCGAGCAGAGAGGAGGAGGAGAAGGGAGGGAGGGAGGCGGAGGGACGTGCCGGTCCATGCTCGCGAGCGCTGCCATGGCCGCCTATCCGTGCTCGCTAGCGCCGCCATGGTCGGCTCGCCAGCGCCAGGGAGGTGGAGGCCGGGGCCGGCGCGGCGTCGGTGGGAGTGGAAGGAGTGTTTCGGTCAAATGGATAAGGAGGAGAGGGGAAAAAGAAAAGGAAGAGAAAAAAAGAAAAAAATCTTGTCAAGTGGGTCCCATGATGGATAGAGTTTGATACTAGAGTATGGATGGGCGCGGAAGAAACTGGTATAAAGGGAAGAATCTTAATGACTACAGTAAAATATTCCTTTTAGAGGTTGAATTTAGAATTGTATGAGTGCGGATAGCCTAGGGTGTCTGATATCCCCGATGATCAGCCAAATGCATGATCTCCGAAGCACTCCCATCTCCCAGAGTTTAACCAACTCTTGGCAGTGGCCAGTCATGTCTTTCCCATTGACAGGTATACAACAAACGACACTTTTCATTCAGAGGTAAAGACTACAGTTACAAGCTTCTTTATGTTAAGCTGCAAGTAATGTTTCAGAAGTGTGTAGAGACCCACTTCACAAGGTCCATCTATCCAATCCCATGCTGTCGGCTTCTTACCGGTGGAAAACTGCCAATTGATGGAATTGCACAATGAACAAGGAGGCGAGGTAAGTCAAAGGAGAGCAAAGGGGCGGATCGGATTTGGCACCCTCACCGGCTGACAGACAGCAATGGTGCGTTAGAGTGTAGACTAGATGGAAGAGACAGATCGGCTTGGTCGCAGGGCGGACTCTCGCTCTGCTGGCCTCCCTCCATCTCAGCTCATTCTTACGCGTTAATGGAACGTGAGCGAGGGAACGGGCGGATATGGGATCAGATGTGAGCATGCACTGGGCTGGACACGGGCAGGGCAGGACCTAACCATGTTAATGGAAAAGTAATCAGTAGAAAATGTCTTTTTGCTAAAAAAATAGAAAAATAATTGGTGACATGCTTTAAGAAGCGTGCGAAATTATAAAATAGGCGCAGCGAAGCAATTCTCTATGGATTTTTAGTTATTGCTTATATAGTCTGCAAACAATATGACTCCATCTTCTAGGCTATAAATACCAACTCTGCCTTCCGTCAAGGGCAAAATCTTTCTTTCTTTTTTTTTACTCGATTCATTTGGTCGGAGTGTACTAGCGCATTTCTCACGCTTGTAACGATTTGATTTAATCCCACGACGCAATACAACAAAAAAGAGAAGACCTCATGTAACAATAGGACTATATTCAAATAACACCAGGTTAGGGCATCATAAAGCATGATTGTTGAAATATGAAACTGGTCTCATATTCTTTTCAAGAATAAATCTTCTCGATATTTAGGATGTTTAATTTTTTAGAAAAATAATATTTGGTCTTTTTAAAAAAATGCTTATATATTATTTTAGGGTCTATCCGATCCCTAAGGTATAAGTATAGTTCAATTTACTTTTCTTGTTGCTAATCAAGGAGGGATCCAACATGAAGCTGACGCTAGAGCGCCCCTACCCTGTCGTGTTATAAAGTTCCTGTAAGAGCATTTGCAGTGGATCGCCAATAATTCATCCTCTTAGAATGATATTGGTTATAGCTTTTTTTTAAAATATTGGTGGAGATGCTATAGCAGACCACTAATAATCTTTCTTAATACATTGACCCACGTGTTAGTTATAAGCCCAACACTATTCCAAAGATGCATCTCCTCTTCATTTGAAACAAAGTTTTTTTTACCGTAAAATGGAAAGAGATAGAGCAACGAAATCCTCTTGTCTTCCCCAACATGATAGTTTTACAAGAAAATGAGAAATAGTATTAAAGAGCTGCTCAAGATTTTTCTTTTTTGAGTGGATGCTCAAGATGCTGTAAACCTCACTCCAAATTTCTTCTTCTTCTTCTTCTTCTTTGTTTTTTGGAACAAACACTCCAAATTTCTTAGTCCTTCCGTTTGAGCTGGGAACGGCTGGGGTCGGGTCCAACCCATTATTGGACTGGCCCGGCGATACCAGCCCACGAGGCCACGGGAAGCTTGCCGGGCTGTGACGGCCCACTTCTTCCTCTCCCATTCACACCCACCTTGGCCCGAGAAGAAACATCTACTTGGAGGGGAAGTTTACGTCGTGCCGTTGCACGACGCTCTGCGGGTGCCGCACCCGAGAGTCGGTGAGAAGCGACCGGCGGCGGCGAAGCGGGGTCTCGCGAGAAGCGACCGGCGCGGCGGTGAAGCGGGGTCTCGCGAGAAGCGACGGCGCGGCGACGAAGCGGGGTCTCCTCTCCGGGCACCATCCCCCTCCAGTGGAGGTGTTCTCAAGGTAATCACGTCGCTCTCTCTCTCTCTCCATTCCCTCTAGCTTACGGTTGCGGCGTTAGGGTTTATTCGTGTTCCTAGGTTCTCTATTCTTCGATGCCCCCATGTGCTTGACCTGCGTGTCATTTGCTGTTTCACGATTCAATCGGAAGTTTGAAACTGAGATGAATAGTTCTCTGTAAGTTGCGATCGGGAGTTGCCTGCTTGAACGCGCGCAGTATGCTTTGGATGATGCAACGGGCGCTCTGAGATTCTCGATCCTTTTTGGCGTGTCATATTGTTTGAGGAACGATTTGTTTTATTACATTTGATCTGATAAGATGTGCCTGCGGACTGGATTTCACAATTAGCAACGACGTTAGGGATTCAGAAATTTATCCCAATGTGGTAGGATGTGCTGAATGTTCATTAGATAGGAATTTGGAGCTGAGGAAATTATTTCGAAATCATGCCTTAGGATCAGTTTAGAATTGAATGATTGAGTCTGTTTTATACTCTTATCATGTATTCTGTATCAGGTATCGATAAGCCAAATTTATTCTGCCTAACGTATTAATTGTTAGTCTCTGGATCCTTGCTCTAGGTGTGAGTAGGATCCTTACTCTCATCGAGAGGATAGCACACAGAGATCTCAGAGTTGAGGCAATTTTCTGGGTTTATTTCTCACACCATGCTATATCAACCTTAGGGGTTGGGGATACATATTTATAGGCTGCTAACCAGCCAAGCATATGCTAAGATGCTAGTCTAAGATGCTGTCCTAGATGCTGTCCTAGATGCTGTCCTAGATGTTGTCCTAGATGCTAGTCAAGATGATGTCCTTAAGATGCTAACTGCTGTCCTAAAAGCAGTCAAGGATGCTTTTACAAAGGACACAAGGACACAAGGACCATGTGCTCTTACAGCACACACACAGGGACTTATCCATCACTCTCCCCCTAAGTCTTGTGTGACTCCTTGTGAGGTATCTGAGCCATCCCGATCATGGCGCGAAGTTTCTGGAACTTGACTCGCCCAAGGGAGTTGGTCAGGAAGTCGGCGAGCTGGTCTTGGGTGTTGATATAGTTGGCCCGGACACTCCCTTCCTCCAGGCAGCTCCTGATGAAGTGATACCTCACCCGGATGTGCTTGCTGCGCCCATGGAAGACTGGATTCTTCCCCAAGGCCAAGGCGGACTTGTTGTCCACCCTGAGCTCCACTGCCTCTGCGTCTCTGCCAAGGAGGTCGCCAAGCAGCCGAGTCAGCCACAAAGCCTGAGTAGCAGCGGTAGTGGCTGCGATGTACTCTGCCTCGCAGCTGGACAGAGCCACCACCTGCTGCTTGGCCGACTGCCAGCTGACCGGACACTTGCTGAGGAAGAACAGCGTCCCGCTGGTGCTCTTGCTCGTGTCGATGTCGCCGGCGTGGTCGCTGTCGCTGTACCCGATGAAATATGTCGCGTCGGGGCACCTCGGGTAGTGCAAGCCGTAGTCGGAGGTGCCCGCGACATAGCGGAGAATCCTCTTCACAGTCTGCTGGTACTCCGTCGTCGATCGCTGCATGAACCGGCTGACATAGCCGACGGCGAACGCCAAGTCTGGTCGCGTGTGGACAAGGTAGCGAAGGCTGCCCACAATGCGCCGGTACTGCTTCGTGTCCACCTCCTCCTCCGTACTCTCCCGGCTCAGCCTCAGCCTCTCCTCCATAGGAGTGTGGGCTGGGTTGCAGCCGGTGAGACCGCCAAGCTCCACAATGCGCTTGGTGTAGGCAGTCTGGCGAAGGGAGGTGCCGGAGCTGTCCTGGTGGACTTCGATCCCCAGGTAGAAGGAGAGAGGGCCCAAGTCGCTCATCTGGAAGGTTGCCCTCATCTTCTCCTTGAATGCCTCGATCTCCACCTCCTTGGTACCAGTGATCACAAGATCGTCGACGTAGACACCTACCAGCAGGGCCTTTCCTCCACTGCCCCGCCGGTAGATGGCCACCTCGTGCGGGCTTTGCTCGAAGCCCATCCCCTTCAGCGTGGAATCCAGCTTGGCATTCCACGCCCTCGGTGCCTGCCGCAAGACGTAGAGGGCCTTGCACAGGCGAAGCACCTTGCCCTCCTTGCCGAAAACTGTGAATCCCGGCGGCTAACGTACGTAGACCTCCTCCTTCAGGTCGCCGTTAAGGAACGCCGACTTGACATCCATGTGATGGACACGCCAGCCCTCCTGGACAGCTAGCGCAAGGAGGAGTCACACAGACTCCATCCGTGCCACGGGGGCGAAGGCGTCGTCGAAGTCGACCCCCTCCTGCTGCACGAAGCCTCGTGTCACCAAGCGAGCCTTGTGCTTGACGATGGCACCGGCTTCATCCCTCTGCAGCTTGAACACCCACTTAAGGGTGATCACGCGGTGACCACGAGGAAGGTCAGCGAGCTCCCAAGTGTGGTTTTGCTCGATCGCGTCCATCTCCTGCTGCATCGTGGCACGCCATGCCGCATCTCCCTCCGCCTCAGCGAAGGAGCGAGGCTCATCGTCCTCATGTGCCAGGTGTAGCTGTGCCTCGAAGTCGTGTACCACCAGCCCAGGGACAGGCTGGTTGCCGAGGATGTTGTCCATGGTGCGGTAGCGTAGAGGCTCATCGTCATGGTAGGCGTCGACGCGGTCCTCATCATCAGACAGCGGAGTGGCGAACTCCACCGAACGCTGACGGGCCAAAGCTGCTGGTGCCGATCTTGAAGATGCCGGCGCCGGTGCAGGAGAGTGGGGAGCCGGTGCAGTGCGTGGCGTAGCCGGTGGTGGTGGTGGACTCGCTGGTGGCGGAGGCGGTGGAGGACTCGCCGAAGCTGATGGCGAGCCGGTTGCCGAGGAGGACGAGCTCGGTGAAGATGAGCTGCTAACTCCCCCGGTTCCCTCCAGGTGGATGTAGTCGACGACGAAGTCCCTGAGGGTCAAAGCTGAGCCATCGTCCATCGCCTTGTCCCAGGTCCAGCCTCTCCTTCGTCGAACACGACGTCCCGGGAGATAAGAATGCGCTGTGTCGCAGGGTCGAGGATGCGGTAGGCCTTGGCACCCTCCGCGTAGCCGATGAGCACTCCTGGAGTGCTCTGGTCGTCGAGCTTGCCGACGTGAGTGAGCTCCTTGGCGAACGCCAGACAACCGAAGACGCGGAGGTGGCTCACCCCCGGCTTGCGCCCGTGCCAGGCCTCGTACGGCGTCTTGCCGTCAAGCGCCTTGGTGGGCGAGCGGTTGAGGAGATGGACGGCAGTCATCACTGCCTCCCCTAGTAGATCGCCGGCATCCCTCTCTGCTTGAGGAGGGCGCGGGCGATGGCTACCACCGTCTGGTTGCGACACTCGACGACGCCGTTCTGCTGCGGGGTGTACGGCGCGGTGAAGTGGCGCTTGATCCCCTCATCGGCACAGTATGTCGTGAACTCAGCCGCCGTGAACTCGCTGCCGTTATCCGTGCGCAACACCCGAAGCTTGCGGCCGCACTCCTTCTCCGCAACAGCTTGGTGGTGCTTGATGGCATCCGCGGCTGCCCCCTTGGTGTCGAGGAGGACAGCCCACATGTAGCGGGACACGTCGTCGACGAGGAGGAGGAAGTAGCGTCGTCCTCCAAGTGTAGCCGGTGTCACGGGGCCACACAGGTCACCGTGCACGAGCTCTAGCTTCTCCTTGGCATGGAAGCTTGCTTGGCGGGGAAAGGACAGCTATTGCTGCTTGGTGAGGACGCAGGTGTCGTAGAACTGCTCCACATGGTCGATGCACGGCATGCCCTGCACCATTTTCTTGTTGCCGAGCTGCTTCAGGGCCTCAAAATTGAGGTGCCCAAAGCGCTCGTGCCACCGCCAGGCCTCATCGTCCCACCGAGCTGCAAGACAAAAGGGTTGCGTCACCTGTACGTGAAGAACATAGAGGCGATTGCTCCCCCTGTTCACCTTGGCGAGAAGTCGCATGTGCCATGAACAGAGCTTGTTGCTCCTCCTCTGCCTGCGCGACGTGGGCCTGGGCGCGTCGTGGCTGTCTGTAGTCCCTGGCCCAGTGACCAGCACGGCCACAGTTGTGGCAGGCATCATCTTGTGCCGGCTTGGGCTTCTTGGCGGTGCCGCCCTAGGCACCTCTACGGGCGCCGCCCTCGGCGCGCCCTTGCGCCCCGGCCTGGGCGCCTTTACGTGGCTTGCCGTGCTTGCCACGCTTGCGGCCGGCTGTTGCGGAAGAAGGCTCCCTCTTCTTGTCACCTTGGCCGGCAGCCCACTGCTCCCGGGTGAGAAGGAGCTTCCCACCACGGTGGCAGGCCCCGAGAAGGGTTGTGGCTCATCACCGTCGACAACCTTGAGGCGACCTATCGCCTCTTCGATCGACATCGTGGAGAGGTCCAGCAGGGACTCGATTGAGCGAGCCATCTGCCTGTACTTCTCGGGGATGCAGCGAAAAAGCTTCTCGACAGCTCTCTCCTCGCTATAGGTGTCGTCGCCAAACTGCACCAACTTCTGCAACAGAGTGTTGAGACGGAGAGCAAAATCATCGACGTCCTCACCAGGCTTGAAGGCCAGGTTCTCCCACTCCTTGAGAAGTGCCTGCAATGTGGACTTGCGGGCGCGGTCGCTGCCGATGCGTGCTGCAGCAATGGCGTCCCAAGCCTCCTTGGCAGTCCGCTTGCTGGTAAGCAAGAACTGCATCTCGAACGGGACTGCAGCGATGAGGGCATTCAGTGCCCATCGATCCTGGTCGTAGTCGACGTCGCCGTACCGGACTGCCTCCCACATGTGCAGCACCTGAAGTCTCACCTTCATCACCGTAGCCCACTCAACATAGTTGGTCTTGGTGAGGGTAGGCCACCCGCCATCGGGGCCAACGTCCCTGGCAACAGCCTGGTAACCGTGGTAGCCACGGTACCGGTCCGGGGAGAGAGAGCCACGCTGCCTACGATGGCCGTGCTCTTCCTCGACCCGTCCACCGCCGTGCCGGTTGCCCTCGTGTCCGACACGGCCGTGTGCGCGCTGCTCCTGGCGCTCGAGCCAAGTGTTGGCTCGGCGTGTAGCACGCTCGTCCCGCTCGGGGAAGTCCTGCTCGCGATCCAGTTCGGCGTCCAGCCGCGCAGCAGCCTCCCGCAGACGTATGGCCTCCAGTGCCCGCTCTTCGCGGGCCGCGTGGTTGGGGTCGCGGTTCCCTGCACTCGGAGCGCCGCCGTCGCCGTGCGCGCCTCCTCCAGGAGCGTCGCCGGGCTTGTAGGCGCCTCCTCCAGGAGCATCGCCGGACTCGTGGGCATGCGCAGCTGCCCACTGCGCCGCTCGCCCTCGCCCTGTCTGCCTCTCCAGCTGCTCAAAGTCTGGGTCGGCGCTGTCATCAGCAGAGATGGAGCTGTTGTGACTGCCACGCAGGTCCTCAACCTCCTCTGCGGCTGCACGCGCTGCATCCGCAGCTGCTGCTGCCTCCACCTCCGCTCTGGCTGCTGCCAGCTCCGCTTGGGCCAGCCTCAACGCCCTCGCTGCTGCTGCAGCGGTTGCTGCCGCCGCTCGCTTGCGCTCCTCTGCCGCGGCGAGGTCGGCCTCCTGCCGACGCCGCGCGCTGGAAGCGGCCAAGTGCTGAGACTGCCCTCCTGTGGTCATGGCGCGCTGCTACACGAGGGGCAGAGGCTGCCAAAACAGCTGTTGCTGGCTGCTGGGGCTGCTGCGAGGCAGGAAGCTCGACTGGAGAAGGGATTGAGCAGAAAATGTTCAGGCTACAGGATAGTACGGCTCTGATACCACTTGTTAGTCTCTGGATCCTTGCTCTAGGTGTGAGCAGGATCCTTACTCTCATCGAGAGGATAGCACACAAAGATCTCAGAGTTGAGGCAATTTTCTAGGTTTATTTCTCACACCATGCTATATCAACCTTAGAGGTTGGGGATAGATATTTATAGGCTGCTAACCAGTCAAGCATATGCTAAGATGCTAGTTTAAGATGCTGTCCTAGATGCTATCCTAGATGCTAGTCAAGATGTTGTCCTTAAGATGCTAACTGTTGTCCTAAAAGCAGTCAAGGATGCTTTTACAAAGGACACAAGGACCATGTGCTCTTACAGCACACACACAGGGACTTATCCATCATTAATTGACTTATTCATGTATTTTGCTACTGCTAATCTGCTGCGGATGGTGGATTTATCGCAAATGCGCGAATTGTGCAACATTTTGGGGATTGACCTCCTACAGCGTATTCAAACTGAAGTTGATGGTTCTGTCCAAGACATTGATTCTTGGTGAGAAGTGATTTGAAGGCTGAAACTATTCACCGTCTCAACAGCTGCGTGGAAGGGCTCTTTAAGATTAAGCTCGACAGATTTAGCGAGGTAGATTGATCCAAATTGGTCCAGTTTCTTGTTTTCAGTAATGCTTCCAAGTTCATAAATTCGAACTCACTGCTTTTGTGTGCAGATCAAGAATAAAGCAATGGCAATTGTTTCATATTGGGATGCATTCCTCATGCCTTTTGAGAAGAAGAAAGAACTGATACATTTGGTGTCTTATGTTCATGTGGAGTCTGAAGATGAGATGATTGAATCAAATTCTCTATCGCTGGAATTTGTAAAGAAAGTAAGTCTCTAGTTTCCAATTTGATAATGCATCTGATTTATATACGATCGCACCTAATAATATCTCAATGTAGGTTGAGGATGAGTACCACAAGCTTCGTGACCAGATAAATTCATTGGTTCTAAAGAAGAAACATAAGCTTCTACAGATTTTAAACACTACTCATCTTACATCTTGCTTTGTGGACAAAGGTAAGTTTTGATACCATACCAATTGCCTTTATAAAAGTGGAAATCCTTGCTCCCTGCGATAATGTCTACATTGACAGGTTAATTAGTTTCAGCTGGCTGATCTCGCTATTGTCCAGGACATCCTGATAGCCATTGATAGTCAACGCTCTAGCCATAGCTTTCAGCTTGATGCTTAACATGCCATGGAAAAGAATACCTGTTAGATGTGCATGCAAATTTTTTAAATCTAAACTTCTAAAGGATTTGTTTATCACCAATCTCCTTTTTGCCACGTATACTTGCTTGTATGAAGGTTGTCAATGGATCTGAAATCTAGCTGAAAATTTGTCATATCTAGCGATTTATTTTCAGCGTCATTTGCCAATTACACATTTCCTTTATTGGCAGTAAGAGGATGAAAAATAATAAAATTCATACTAAAGTTGAATTGTGATATTCATGCAGTACAAATGGTTCATATATTCATATTACTATATGGACCAAAGTGGTCAGTCTAAATTAGGAGTAGGTTAATCTAGTAAAGACCAATGTAGTTACAGAATGAGTGAAATGCACCACAGGCCCCTGTACTTACACTGTTGTGTCAAATAGGTTCATGGACTTGCAAACCGGGTATCTGACCCCTCAAACTTGCAAACCGGTTCATCACAGACCCAAATGGTCCGGTTTTGCCATGACATTTTTTAAAAACAACCCTCTCCCCAGTGTCATATCTCAAGCATGAGCCCTCCTTCCTCGGCCGTATCCTTGCTGTCCTCGTCTGTCCCTGCTCGATAACAAAGAACGAAACAAATATAGATGCAGCAGTTTTATAGGTAGCTTAGCTCTACGCCTCTGCAGCGACGAGTGCAGCCATCAGGTGGCACGGAGGTCATGTGTGGCAAAATGGCCATCGACCACGCAAGCCCGGTGATGGCGAGCATGCCGCACAATGGTGGTGTTGCCGCATGCCGCCCGCGCTTGCCGTCGCCAAGTGCCTCCCGTCGTTTGTCGCTCGCGCTCGCCGTCGCCCACCTCGCCATGGCAGCACCTCCTGTAGCGTCGTAATCGATCACGCGGCACGGCATGTCGACGTACGGCGACGAACGCATGAGAAGCTAGCTTGGCAAGACTCGCGTCGCGTATGCCACTGCAAGAAGCTAGCTAGCTAGCAAGACTCGCGTCGCGTATGTATGCGATTGCAAGAAGCTAGCTAGCTAACTGGCAAGAACGCATGCACAATGTTCTTATCATGAGACGATAAACTTGTTTAGCACGCGCTCCGTCTGCTCGCCTCGGCCGGTGCTCAACCTACGCCAGGCTTGCACCGGCGGTGTCCGTGCGTCAAGCCGGCCGTAGAGTCGGCATGCCCGACAGAATGCACGCGGCCGCGCGTTGCGCCATCGGCCAGCGACGGTAGCACCATGCGACCGCGCTCGCAGCACAGGCAACCCACGCACCCTCCCAGCTCGGCCTCCACGAACGCGGCCTCCTCGGCACAGTCGGACCAGGTGCCCCGGCCGCGGTGGAGCTGCTGCTCCCGCACGCTCGCCCGCGAGGTGATGGCGGAGCGGCGGCTCCCGCGCGCGCCCGCGAGGCCGCGTCGGATCGGCTCCTGCACGCGCGCCCGCGAGGCGGCGGCGGAGCTGGCTCCCGCGCACGCGCCCACGAGGTGACGGCGGAGCGGCGGCTCCCGCGAGTGCCCGCGAGGCGGCGGCGGAGCTGCTGCTCCCGCGCGCGCCCGCGAGGCCGCGGCGAAGCGGCTCCTGCACGCGCGCCCGCGAGGCGGCGGCGGAGCTGCTACTCCCGCACCTATGCCTCACCGTCTGCTCCTCGACGTCGAGGGTACGGCAGGGCGCTCGCGTACCACGTCGTCATGTCCGCGTTGTGGCCGCTCCGAGGAAGAAGCAGGCTCATGGGTGAGAGGCGAGACCGAGGAGGGTTGATTTTGAAAAATATCATGACAAAACCGGACTGGTTTTGACATTTGAGCTTGTGATGAATCGGATTACAAGTTTGAGGAGTCAGATATCCAGTACGTAAATCCTTAGACTTATTTGATACAACAGTGCAAGTCCAGAGGCCTGAGGTGTATTTCATTCTTACATAATAGTTTCATAATTTAATTTTCGCTTCTCTCTCGTGTTGCCAATCTTGTTCATGTATCATAATTCTTAGTTCCTGTACTTACTTGGTTCCTCTCTGTTTTTTTATCTCTTTACAAGCACTTGGCTCTCATATTTTTACATATTGATATAAGCTTGTCGTATCTATTTCTCTAACTTGTTTAGCCTTTTCTTTCTCTGTCTTATGTGTTGCATGTGCTTTTTATTTGCAGACATCGCTGATCCTCTAAAAGCACTTTCATATATAAGGAAACAGATCTCGGAAGCAAAGGTCCTAGCCTCTCAGCGAGCTGAAATTGTAACCAAAAATTGAGCTAATTCAGTATGCCCATCAAGAAATAGATTGGCTCAGAAGTTCAGAAAATACAGAGGTTGCTCTTGACAATGAAAAAATTGTGAAAGTTAGGACAATGCAGAAAGTTCTTCCAACCATGTTGAGAAATCTAAGTTGAGCTGGAAAGTCAGCCAGCCGCATTCATATACGATGGGGTAAGCATAACCGAAGCTTATCTCTGTGATTCTTATGTTGTGCGAATTATAAATTGGTTCCATTTCATTATCTACAGGTGGATGCCCTCAAGATATTGAAGAATATCGCAAAGCACATCAATGCAACTAGTACTGGAAAGACTGGGGCGAACAAACTGGAAGAAAGGGGTGCTGAGGAGATTGCTGAGGATCAGCCAGATGCTACAGCTGAGCTGAGGATCAGCCAGATGCTACAGCTGAGAAGATTGCTCAGGATAAGTCGGGTGCTGGTGCAGGGAAGATGCAAGTTGAACCTGAAGTCCTACCTCTACAACCTGCTCGACTTGAACCCATGGATCCTGCTCGACTTCGACCTCTGGTCCCACTGTCCCAGGGCTGCACGCACCCGGCCAATGGAAGCAGTGCTCCCGCCTGCGCCAGTTAGCCCACCTCCACCAGCTAGCCGCCGAGCCCGCCAGAGTCGGACAAGTCAGACGAGAGTATGGTCAAGTCCGACTCGGACAAGTCAGACGAGAGTATGTTCAAGTCCGACCCGGATGATGTCGACTATGATCCTAGACAAGACCTACAGTTTTAGGTCTTGTTCTAGTTCTGAACTTTCCGAACAGCATGTTTGCGTTTCTATCTCAGACGTGCGCTTTCGTAGACTACATACATGTTATACCTGTATACATCTATGTCTCTTGTCCGAGTATGCTGATGCATGTTTTTAAATTGCTTCTGAGATATAGCCGCTGTATATATCAGTGGCAGTAAAAAAGTTTGTTCCAGACGTCCGTCTCTAATTGTATATGCACTATACTGATGTACTATAATCCCCGTAAAAGAAATATGTTCCAGACCTGTTCTTGTCGGTATGCAACAGAATCAAGGTCCATTATACCAAACCGCTTTTACCATTCTTTTTTTTAGATAATGGATACAAATATCCGGCCTCTACATCCGTGGATGTACACAGCCAAGCGTTACAAAGCGTCATCAAAGACGAATGAGAATAAAACAGGTCGTAGACAATCGACCAGAATACTAAAGCAAATAATATATATGTTTCCATCCTTTATTCGAAATTTCTAATGCAATCATCTCTAGTTTCTTGCTGATGGTCGCCAGGATGTCTTTAGCATTCTCATCCCGCTGCAACTGAGCCCAAGAGCGTAGCCAGAAAGCTCCCTTGAAAATGACCTGCATGATAGAATTAGTTTTTGTTTTCTTAAAAATAACATCATTTCGGCATCTCCAGATGGCCCAACATACAGCTGCCACCCCCACCCAAATCATATTTCTAAGCTCTTTATACTGATTACTGAGCCAATTGCCAAACATATGTGCAATAGATTTAGGTGGTGAAATATTAGTAGCCAAGAAGATTATCCTCCAAATTGTTTTGGTCAGGGGACAGTCAATGAAGAGGTGTTGTATTGTCTCATTCATATTGCAGCAAATGCATTTTTGACTCCCTTTCCAATTCCTTTTGGTTAGATTATCCTTTGTTAGGACTACTCCTCTTTGGAGGAACCAAAGGAAAATTTTAATCTTTAGGGGGATTTTAATCTTCCAAAGTTTCTTGTGGAGGAAAGGAGTATCTGTATCAATAAGATGGAGATACAGTGACTGCACAGTGAATATTCCGGTCTTAGTCAAGTTCCATTTAAAATAATCGGAACCATCCTCCAAACTTACATTCGAAACTTTAGCTACTAAATTTTGCCATTCTAAAAGTTTATTACCCACCAACGCTCTCCTAAAAGATATATTAAGGGGAGTGTTGGTCATCACCTTCGATACAGATGCATGGCGATCCCTCACAATATTATAAAGAGAAGGGTAAAGTACTTTTAGAGGCTGTTCACCTATCCACTTGTCCTCCCAGAATCTCGCATTGGTCCCATCTTTAATAACAAAGGAACCTTTGTTAAGAACCTCTTCTTTAATACGCATGAGACCTCTCCAGAAATGCGAGTCATGGGGCTTAGCTGATACTTGGGTCAAAGACTTCGAACTAAGGTATTTGTTCGATAGTAATGACTGCCACATGCCTTCCGTATTCATTAGACTTACCAGCCACTTTGCCAAAAGGCATTTGTTTTGTATCTGTAAATCTAAGATTCCTAAACCGCCTTGGTCCTTGGGACGACATAAGATATCCCATTTAGCAAGTCTATATTTATGTTTTTCTTTTTTGTTCAGCCGATTATTATTTATTGGTCACTGATTATTCTTGGTCAGTAACATTTTTGGTCCTGTCTTGGCGATCACAACTCTGAAGGCAAGATCATATCCACTAGTACAACATAGTGATGAAAAGTACAAAACACGTATATACGCCACAGCAAAGCCACATGCTATATATTAGGCTTTAACAACTTTATTATAACAAAGAACACTCCCACCCAACTCGTTTACAGACACTTGATGATGCAGAACGAAAACACAGCGACTGCGAGTTAAAAACTTACAGCACCAAATTCGTAGAACGAAATCAAGACGCTGAAAACATGCATACATACTGGACTCATGAACAAGCAAATGGGATCATGGACAGGGCGAAGTGCGTGTGCATACATGTGTCTAGTGATCCCTGGTGATGGTGGAGGGGTCAGGGGAGTCCTTGCCGTTGTTGGTGTTGGTGTCGCTCTGCTTGCTGTTGTTGTCGCCGCCCATCCCCAGCGTGTTCATCACCGCGTCCTTGG
>CM041641.1:5988157-6003964 GCA_023333625.1 Bothriochloa decipiens
TTCATCACCGCGTCCTTGGCGCCCGCCGCCGCGCTCTTCACCTGCTCGGTTGCCTGGAATCGAAGCACACAAGAGAAGCCATGAGCAACCTGCTGTTGGGTTTAATCCTTAGTCAGCACGTGAAATGGGCGTGACTGACACTGATGGACCAACCTGCTGGATGACGCCGCCGGACTTCTCCTTGCCGGAGACGGCGGTCTCCTTGGCGTACTGCCCGGCCTGGGAGGCCTTCTGCTTGGTGGCCTCCAAGGTCTCAGCGGCCTTCTGCTTGGCGGCCTCCGTGGTCTCGGCGGTCTTCTGCTTGGTGGCCTCCGTGGTCTGGCCGGCCTTCTGCTTGGCGGCCTCCGTCGTCTGGCCGGTCTTCTGCTTGCTGGCCTCTGTGGTCTGCCCGGCCTTCTGCTTGGCCTCCTCGGTCTTCTGGCCCAGGTAGCTGCCGGTGTCGGACGCCTTCTGCTTGGTCGTCTCCCTGGCGTGCTGCGCCGTGTCCTTGGTCGCCCCCATCGCCTGCCCAGTCTTCTCCTGCATATTCGAATCGAATTCATATTTCAGATAAGTAGAATGGAAGTAACTGCGTGATATGAACAGCTGCAGCGAGATGGAGATGGCCGACGTACCTCGGTGCGGGCCTTGGTCTCGCCGGCCTGGTAGCTAGCCTTGTTGTCCTGGTGGGACGCCATGGCAGGTGTCTCTCAAGCTAATGAAGCTCGGCTCGCTCTGGAACTCTGATTAAACCGGCAGATCACTCGATGCAAATCACTCGGAGAAAGAGAAACACACTTGGCTACTGACGGTGCACTTGGCTACTGACGGTGGTGATGATGATGCGCTCAGCTGAAGCTTCAATACCAAAGTACTACTGATAGGTAGGGGGCTTTACAGCAGGCGATATTTATAAGCTGCAGCCGCGAGGCAGTCCCCGGGACACGTAGCGTGGCGGGGCTGCTACATGACGGCCACGTAGAAAGGACACGCGTTGTGTCACGGATCCGTACCTTCGCGAAGCCTGCCCATGTAGATGGACCTGATTCGCCCGTGCGCGCCCATAGAAGACGCCGTGGGTCACCACATGCAGACGCACTACTTACTTCTCGGAGAGAAAAGGCCAAGCACGAGGACAAGTACAAGTGCAAATCGAGTGCGGTTCCTCTTCTCGATAGGAGGGTAAGCTGTTACTAGCATTTCTAGGCACTTATTAGGCCACTTGGTGGTGGTGCGGTGGAGCAATGCGAGCGCGCGAGCGCCGGGTGGCCTGGCCATGCATGTGCCTGCGCTCGTGTTCGCTTCGACGAACGTGTACCGTTTCGATTTGTGATGTGCAACACACGCGAAGTGGTACGCCGCCGGTACGGTGAAGATGGCGACGAAATGACGAACACCCACAGAAGTAGTCAGTAGTCAGTAAAAAAGGGAGTCCGCTGCGGCTGATCGGCAATTGGCGTAACATCCTAGGGAGACAGGTGTGATACGAAAATTGTAGCCGCGATGACACGTCAGAAAGTTCTCGAGGACGGCGTTGTTGATGCCGACTCGTATATACACGTACGAGTACACCGTCTTCCCCAAACTGACTACTGTTATGTACATGCCGATCAAAGTTTTTCCTATAAATAACTAAGATTTGTAAAAATAAATAGTTGTACATTTATATTTTCAAATAAGTATAATTATATTGTAAGAATAGATTCAACAATATATCTAATCATGCTGAGCATTCCTCTGTCAAAGTTAAAGTACTTGGTAAGGCGACACCTCATTTTGAAATTGAAAAAGAAATATAGGGATCAAAGCAAATGCGCAGAAAAAAACAATTCTCCCACATTCTAATCCATTTTTTGGATTCAGTTTAAAAGCAGATTCGAATTGAATGTGGAATTTTTCGCAAAACTAATACAAAATTATGACGAAGAGATTTCTCATATTTTCGAATTGCAGAACTTGGCAGATGCGAAGAGATTAGAATGTGGTTATTACATGTTACTTGGCAGTTTTTTTTTTTTAATCCACTCAATTGTTCCACAAGCCGGCAACTTTGAATTTCTCCAAGCGTGTTTACAGGCCTTTTCAGGTTATTTTGGGCCATCGCTAAAGTCTAACTTGGCCTGAGAGGGGGCCCAGAAGCTAGGTAGCCAACAGCCCAAGAAATTTACGTGGCTCGGCAAAGTCTCATTCCTCCTTTCCTAGAGCTGTTCAAATCTCGAAGAAAAAAAAGAAAACTTTCCAGGTTGACCCTCAAAGCGGAGGATGTTGAGCTCCGAGTGATTCCATCACGGCGTCGCTTTCTTGATGAGGGGAGAAGTCGTGAGAGAGGAAATAGCAGATCGGCGGGATTCAAATGGGGTAGGAATCAGGAGAGTGGAAGTAGGCAAAATTGGAAGGAATCAAAACTAATGGCGTTGGGGAGTGGGAGGAACAACAATGAAGTGGAGCTAAGTGAACAACCTGTTCATTGCTTGAAGATTCCCTCTTCTGAGAAAAAAGTCGGAGATCCACAAAATGTGTTTTTTGAACAGGAGGATAAACCCTTAGAAGAAAATACAGAGATGGAGTTAGTGAAGCTAGGGGGTTTTGGGAAGGAGTCTAAGGTGGATGGAGGAAACAAAAAAATTCTAGAAAAAAGGAACGATGAGAATCTACAGTTAAAGGAGACAGAAAAGGAAGGGAAGGGAGCAAAGCAAACTGTAGATGATCAGGCGGAAAATTTACCTATGGATGTTGATTTCGAAGGTAAGGAGAAGTCAGAGGTAGCAAGTGTGAAAACTTATGAAGAAACGGGAGATAAAATACCAACTGAAGGGCACCATTTTGGAAATATAAAGATGAGAGGCACTTTTAGGAGGATCTCTCCCTCATCAAGGGAGGCTGGGGTTCAGGTGTACTTTCATCAAGAAAAGAAAAGGGCTTTTGAGGAGGAGGTTTTGGAGTTACAGGAGGAACAAAAGAGAATGAGAATATATCTGCCAGGTGTTGATATTGGTGAAGCTAAAAATAATTTCTGCCAGGTGTTGAGCAGTCCCGTCAGGAAAAATGAGGCTGATTGCTTGGAACTGCCGGGGATTGGGGAATGGCCCGGCAGTTCGTGGTCTTCTGGATGTCCAGAAGATGGAGGCCCCGGACGTTCTATTCTTATCAGAGACAAAACATGATAATAAGTGGATGGAGTGGTGGAGGTGGAGGCTTCAAATGACAAATATGATTGTGAGGGATAGTATGGGGACGAGCGGTGGTCTAGCTTTGTTCTGGAAGAAAGATGTTAATTTATCTGTGAAGAGCATGTCAAAATACCATATTGATACTATAATAAGGGAAGAAGATGGTTTCGAATGGCGTGTTACTGGGATTTATGGTGAATCTAGGAGTGAAGAAAAGGATAAGACCTGGGAGTTGTTGCGCGAACTGAAGACTAAATTTCATATGCCATGGTTGTGCTGCGGAGATTTCAATGAAATCCTTTTCAGTTACGAGAAGGAGGGAGGATCTCCAAGGGCAGAGAGGTGTATGGAGCAATTTCGTCAAGCTTTGGAGGATTGTGAATTGCACGACCTTGGTTTTGTGGGGGATGCTTTCACTTGGAGGAACCATCATCATTTAGCTACTAGTTATACAAAAGAAAGGCTTGATAGAACGGTGGCTAATATAGCATGGAGAGCACATTTTCCACTGGTGAGAGTTGTAAACGGGGACCCAAGACACTCAGATCACCAACCAATTATTGTTACTGTGGGAGAAAGGAGTTCTAAAAATCATGGCCAGCCTATGGACATTGTACATAAATTTGAAGCACGTTGGCTGGAAGAAGAGTTTAGCAAGCGGTAGAGGAAGCATGGCTGAGTGCATTACAAAGCGGAGTTGGGACCATGACAGACATTCAAGGAAAATGTTGGGTTGAGTTATGGACATGGGATAGGGAGGTTCTGGGAGAATTGGAGAGAAGAATTAAAAATGCAAAACGTGAGTTGGAAAGATGTAGGAGAAGGTGTATAAGCCAAGAAAATGTGAACCGGGAATATATTATGCAGTATAAGCTCGAGCGCCTCCAGGATCAACTTCATATTTATTGGAGGCAACGAGCCCACACTGCTTGGTTGACAAAGGGTGACCGGAACACAAATTTTTTTCATGCTTATGCATCCGACAGGAGAAGGAAAAATCATATAAGGAGGTTGAAGGATGATGGTGGTGGGGTGGTGGAAGAGAGGTATCTGAAACAATTTATCGCCAACCAATACCATCTTTTATTTTTATCCCATCCAAGTGATCATAAAAATGAAGTCCTACAGCAAGTTCAACATCGGGTAACCCCAGAAATGAATGAGATTCTGATGGCACCATTCACAGGTGATGAGGTCTGGAATGCTCTACAAACTATTGGGGATCTAAAAGCTCCAGGTGCTGATGGGATGCCGTCAATCTTTTACAAAAAAATTTGGTATCTATTGGGTGAGAAGGTGAAGAAGGAGGTCCTTGATGTCCTTAATGGTGCTTATATGCTATCGGGTTGGAATGATACAGTGATTGTTCTCATCCCAAAAGTCAAGCAGCCGGAAAAGCTAAAAGATCTAAGGCCAATTAGCATGTGTAATGTTTTATATAAACTTATTTCAAAAGTACTGGTTAATAGGCTGAAGAACATACTGCCTGACATCATTTATCCCTCACAAAGTGCATCACTTGAACAACAACAAAAAAGGAGATAGTGGCCTGGCCGCTATAAAGCTTGATATGAGTAAAGCATATGATAGAATTGAATGACCCTTTTTAAAGAAAATGAAGAAAAAATTGGGATTCCAGGAAAGTTGGGTTAATTTGATTATGAAATGTGTTACAACAGTTTCATATCGAATAAAGGTGAATGGTGAGTATACTGATAGTCTTTTCCCCCAATGGGGTTTACGTCAAGGCGATCCATTGTCACCTTATCTCTTCATATTATGTGCGGAAGCTTTGTTAGCTTTACTGCAAAAGGCTGAATCTAAAGGGAAGATTGAGGGGATCCGTATCTGTAGGGGAGCTCCAAGGGTCAACTATTTATTTTTTGCGGATGACTCTCTGATTCTTATGAGAGCTAGGTATGATGATGCCCATACGCTCAAGCATATTTTGCATATTTATGAGCAGGCTTCAGGTCAAGTGGTAAACAAGGATAAGTCCTCTATCCTATTTAGTCCCAATACTAATGATCACACTCGGCAACATATGCGGACAATCTTATCAATCAGCCAAGATGCAAGAAATGAGAGATATTTGGGGCTTCCTGTGTCTGTAGGTAAATCAAGAAAGAGGACTTTTGAATATATTAAACAGAAAATTTGGGCTCGAATACATGGTTGGCAGGAGAGGTTGTTGTCCAAGGCTGGAAAGGAAATTATGGTGAAAGCAGTGGCACAAGCTATAAAGGGACTTTGTGATGAACTGAGTTCCATAATTGGCCGGTACTGGTGGAGCCAACAAGACAAAGAGAATAAAATTCATTGGTTGAGCTGGGAAAAATTAACGAGTTTAAAGAAACAAGGTGGCCTGGGCTTTCGAGACCTTCATTTATTTAATAAAGCGATGCTTGCTCGACGGGCTTGGTGGCTCTTAACTAATCCAGAAACACTGTGGGCAAGTTCTTAAGGCCAAATATTTTCCAAATTCAAGCATCCTACAATGTTCAACGAAAGGAGGGATTTCATATTCGTGACGCAGCATTTTGCAGGGTGTTCAATTACTTAAAGACGGTATAATTTGGCGGGTGGGAAATGAAGAAAATATTAATATTTGGACTGACCCATGGTTACCTCGAGGGAGTACAAGAAGAACAATGACACCACGTGGTTCATCAATCCTAACATGTGTTTCAGATCTGATCCATCCAGCTACAGGGACATGGGATGAGCAACTGGTACTAGGTACTTTCTGGCCTGAAGATGCTAAAGTGATTCTCACAATCCCGGTTGATGTTGACATGGTTGATTGTCTGGCTTGGCACTTTGATCAAAAAGGGGTTTTTTCTGTTAAGTCGGCATATAAGCTTGTTGTGCATCATCGAGACCAACAGCTGGGGAGGGATGCCTCATCATCAGGAACAAGTGATGGAGAAGTTTTTAAATGGCACAAAATCTAGCAACTAAAATTCCCAAATAAAGTCAACATGTTTATTTGGTGCATGGCCCATAACTCTTTTCCAGTAAGGCGAAATTTGGCCAGAAGAGGTGTCAAGACTGAGACTTTGTGTCCTATATGCTACCGGCTTGATGAAGATTGTGGACACCTTTTCTTTAAATGTAAAAGGGCTAAGGAGTGTTGGCGCTCCATGAACCTCGAGCATGTTCGCACTGAATTCGAATCTTGTGCATCTGGACAGGAAGCTATTTTGAAGATTCTAAAATTGGAACATCAAGAGCAGAGAAAGGTCTTCATATGGCTTTGGCGTTGTTGGTCAGTTCGCAATAAGACTAATTCCGGAGGAAGGATGGCCACTACTGATGAAATATGTAATTCTGTCACTTATTTTCTGATGGAGTTTGAAAAGTTATCCAATCAATGTAGTACAAATGCACAAGTTTCAGTTCCCAAATGGAAGCCGTCCGATGGAATTTTATAAAATTAATGTGGATGCTTCTTTTCATGCTTCTACAAATCAAGCAGGTTGGGGCTTTGTGGCTCGCGATCATGAGGGATGTTTCCTAGAAGGAGGAGCAGGGAGCATTTCCAGAGTAGCCAATGCCTTACATGCTGAAACTATGGGGATTCTGAGAAGCCTGGAACGTGTTGCTGATTTGGGAATGACAAGAATCATAATAGAGACAGATGTTGTAACTATTGGCAAGGCAATAACATCTACAGAACTTGATAGAAGCATCTTGGGGGTGTTTGTTTAGACAAATACGTGAATTTATGAGGTCATATTTTGTACAATGTTGTGTTGTTGTATGCCCAAGAGTTTGTAATAGATTTGCTGATAGATTAGCTACTTATGGGTGTACTTTGGAACAAGATTCATGTATATACATGAGTCTTGCTCCAGACTTTGTACTGTCTTTGGTTTCTGGTGATCAGCCGGAAATCTGAGGTCAATGGAAGTTTTCTTCCCTTTTAAAAAAAAGCGGAGGATGTTGTGTGACTGGGCCCGCCTCGCCGATCTACTTGAAGCTTCCAGCAGCAGGGCAAGCATGAGATGATGAGACTGAGGCCTTGTTTAGTTCCCCCAACTTGGGGTGTGCAAAGTTGGCAAAACGTCACTATAGCGCACTGTAGCATTTCGTTTGTATTTAATAAAAATTATATTTAAATTTTGACTAATTAGGCTCAAAACGTTCGTCTCACAAAGTATAAAAAAATCGTGCAATTAGTTTTTGATTTCATCTATATTTAGTACTCTATACATGTGCTGGCATTTTAATATGATGGAAACCTTCTTTTTACATAGTGGAATTTGGCGTCCAATTTTGAGAATTAAAGGCCTAAGAAAGAAGAGGGAGACTGTAGAGGAAAGGCTGTTGCAGGCCAATGATGAATGCTGATGAGGAACGGTCTGGGGCCATGGTGCCAACGAGTCAACGATAGTAGGAGTGGAGTCCTATGCCTAGGAGCCTTTAGGTTTTTATTTGAGAAACCGGGAATATATCGTAAGATCCTCTAGGTCGTCGACCGGCAATCGGAGCAACAAGGTGCAGCTTGAAGCCGACCTCCTTCCGGACAATGGAACTTCATATTTTTTTGATGCCACCAAGAGCCGCACGCCGAAAACATCGACACGTTGTATACTCACTGAATGTCCTAGCTGAAGAAGATGACCACAGACCATCACATTGCAAATTTGAAGAAGATGACAAGGGATCCGGCACCTCAAAGGCCACTAGCAACCCCGATTCACTGGAGAACAAGTAACTCGAAGGGGAACAAAACCACCAAAGAAGGTGGGAAGTAGACACCAACCCAGTTTTTTAGTGAGTTGGTAAACAAACCCTAGCCAGGGTAGAAGAACATGCCCCATCTCAACATACCTCAAATTTGCAGCAGCAACGACACCGGAGGTCACCACCGATGGCAACTAAGCTAAAACCAACGCCATCTCTGCGGATGATAGGTAATGAACCGGAATCCTCATGAACACCACCATCAATATGAACACAAACCCGAACCTAACTAAACAAACGCTGATAATACAAGATATGTAGAAAGGGCCATCGATTCTGCGGCCCCTCTCCTCCTCTGGCACCGAAGCGGTCACCCGAGGCGAGAAGTTACCGGCGAAATTGACGCCGGAAGGAGAATCGCTCGTCAGTCACCCTCTTTTACTGTATCATGGGGAACGACGGGAGCCTTTAGGTGGCCTACTAGCATGGTGGTGACTAGGTAGGACCTAAATGAAACAATACAAACTGATAAATCCAAAAAAAATATTTCTGATTTTATTAGTGACAAGAAATTAAATTTTATTGGTAAAGAAACGCAAGGATAGGTTTAATGATTCTTTCTTGCTAATTATAAATAGGTTCTTTGTTTGTATAACATTTATTTGTTAGCAATAGGAACAATTAGTGGCGTTTCATCATGTTTTAAGTTGAGATTTTATACTGTCTTACTTAGTTTTGGCGTTTCCACTTACCATATTAAAAAATGTAACTTAATAAGTATGTCCTCCGTTCATAAATTCGCTAGTGTTTATTTGGATGAACGAGACGAGATGTTACAGGACAGACCTAATTTTAGTAGTATTTGGTTTAGAGTAAGCATAATCAAGGATCCACTTTAAAATATTCCTAAGATATGGGATGGCTCTACCTAAAAAGCCAAGGTAGATAGTCATCCTAGGTGAAAAGAGTGTGTTAGTCTTATTTGATAGTTGGAGCCCGTGTGTCATTGTCTCATCCCACTTTTAATGTCCGCATACCAAACATAAAACGGTTCAATCAAGTCTCTCATTAACCAAACACAAAATGGATTTGTCCCATCCTAGAGATAGGACCATCTCGTCCTATACGTGTCTTACAACCAAACGGTATAAAAGAGTGTAATTATCACTTTCCAAGAAGTCTAAACATATTAATTTTTTTTTTTGACGGAACTGGAGGCCCCTGCAGGGTATTTTATTGAAGGTTGCAAACAACAGTTACATGATTCGCTTACAAGATTCAGGAAACAAAAAAAGTGGCGAAGAAAATGCCACATAAAAGTGAATCAATTATAGACTTTGAATCCATTGATCAAATGAATTTTGAAAACTTGGTTTTAGACGCCAAGCCACCCGCTTGACTTCCTTGAAGAAAATCTCCTTGCATTCCTGAATGGTCCACTGAAAGTTGTTAAGAATCATCTCGTTTCTTGCCTTCCATAGTGTCCACAACATGATGATGCAGGCGATCATGAAGAACTGGTTTTGCAACTGATCTTTGATGGCTGTAATATTTTGGAACGAGCTTGTGTTGTGCATAAACATATTAAAATTTGACTAAATATATATATATAAGAGATTATTAACATTTATGATGCATGATAAGTACATATGTTATTAACATTATTAATTACATAGTCTAAATATATTATTAATTAATAAATATTATTAATTATAGAATACTATGTATTTAAAATAAACTTATTTTGAAGTACATATGTTGAAAGTTCGATTTCAATGAAAGTTCTCTTTTTTAGATGGAGGGAGTATATTTCTTAGGGAACTGTCAGTCTGCTATGGCTCCTCCAAAGTTTGTGGCGAAAAAATTTTTGCACTAAGGTTCGGCAGGAAAATGATGCTGCAGCTTTGTAAGGAGCCAAAACTAACACCTTCGGTTTTCGGTTGCCGCCATCAATTTATGGCGTGGTGGCTCACACCCGTGTCCTGTATCCCACCACAGAACACACAACACTGTGCTAGAGTAGGTTAGGAATACCTGGATGGGCAGATGGCCGGCTGGACCGGGCTCTCGCGCTGCAGGCGCCCCCACTGTCTATCCCATTCCCCATCGGTGCTGCAGCCAGAGAGCCCTGCGGCCGCGGATCGGCGGACGATCGTCGCTGCTGCGCCTGTCGTCCCCCTCCACCCGCCGCTTTCGGCCCGTCACCTCGCGCGAGCGAAACGCAGTCTGGTCGGTCGCCCATGTGCAATGCGACGCCAGCAGGCCGCGGCCATCGCTTCCGGTTGCTGTTGCTGCTGGCCAGTACTTCATGCATGCATCATGCACGCGAGAGCAACCGGTCGGCGGCGACGGTGCGCGCTGCCTCCGGTAGTGGGCAACTGGGCACCGCTCGTGCTGCACTAGTCGCACTGGTCACCATCCCATCGCCCTGCCTCCTCCTGCAGCCATCCATAGGTGCTAGATAGCCTCATCGGGTGATAGGCACGCATGCTAGCGCTGCAGATCGAAATGGCAGTATGGCACTGCACTAGCGCGCGGCGCGCACCACTGCGCCACCTCCAGAGCGTGCAACTGTGCCGTGCGTGCCGCACCACTGCGCCAGCAACCAGCAAATAATGGCTGTGAACACAGTACAGCCATGAACAGTTTGTACATGTGCTGCTTCGCTCGAGCACACAGCACCCAACACATAGCTCTGCTTTTGCTCTGTCTTGACCTGTGAACTGTGGTGGTGATGAATGAATAGATCGAACAGTGAGTGGTTTGGAAGGTCTCTCTTCTTCACGGGAATCATAGTTGACCTTGTGCTAGGAGGACCATATCGCCATATTGCCTTTCGTTTTCATGGTCATGGCTAGCCCGAGCAGGTGCAGATCACTGGTGGGCGGTGGCACAGCACAGCACAGGCACACTATTGCAAAAGCTTTGGGCAATTGGTGTGCCCTTTCCTTTCCAGCTGTAGGAGGAGCAGCGCATCGTTTCGTTTCGTCGTATATAAAGGGGCCATTGGTACGTTTTCAGCTCCTCGCCACAGTTGACAGTCCTGAGCTGCTGCACAAGGAAGAAGGAGACTCTGCCGACTTAACATCGCTGCTTTGAACCAATAATAATGCCTAAGCACAGATTCATCTTTTTCACCGCTATCCTTGTGGTGTTTCTGTTGTTCAGTGCATCTTCAGGTTCGCCACTTCACAGTCCTGTTTCCTTGTGTTAGATCGATGTGTATTTCTCTTGCTGGTTAGTTAGTCCTACATGATTCCTGTCTGTTCCAATGCAGGACAAACTGCAACCACACAAGCCAATGGTGCAGAAACTTTTGAAGTGATTGAGGTCGGTGTATCCTAATCTTGTTTTGAGACAGTCTGACAGAAATAAGAACAGTTGGTCTTATTTTTTTTCTTTGTAATAAAGAAAGTGAAATCGTGCTTAAGAACCATCATTCAGGGCTAATTGGTTTGCCATGTAGGAGCATAAGTCTTTAGCTAGAAGTTGACTTCTGAAACTAGCTAGCTTTTGGGGACATATATATACACATAGTGGCTAGGCCCATTGTTTGAGACTTTTGCCTCTGTGTCTGATAGGTCATACAAATTCTGTGACATGTATTCTTCTAATTTTATAAGGAGCAGTAGAGTACAGGAAAACTCATGAAGTCATCATATTTGCAGTGGCCCATGCTGTTCTAGACATTTTGTTTCAGTTCTGTTATCTTTTCAGTGAAAGCTTTAGCTGCTTTTACAGAAAGCATATAGTATTTGCCACACAATTCAATCAGTGGACTATTATTTGTTTGGATAAACAGCTTTCCAAAGATTAGATATTTTAAAATACAGTTCCACCCTATTCAGTATTCGCTCGCCTTTCCCCAAACGCAGAGACACAGCCGGAGGGTTCTGACGGACGTTCAGGATTACGACTACGGTGGGTCCAACCCCAAACATGATCCACGCAGGAAGCCAGGGAATGGACACTGATCGCGTTGCTTCCAAGAACAGGATAAACTTCCGGTGACTGCTGACGCTCTGGTCACTGGACTGGTATCTAATCTTGCTGAGTTCATGTAATGAGTAGAGTCAGAATGGTTTGATCCCATGCATGTACACACCCACGTCACTTTATTACTATTATTATTATAAGCGAAAAACTAAGGCTAGCCAGTTGTGTTGTTCAGATAAGATAGCTTTTTAGATATGGAATAAAGATTCAGAATGTTCTGTCAGTTGAGTCGCCAGACTTTCTAACTGCTGATGATGACTTCTCAGACCATGTATGAAATGTCTCTTCGATTCTCACGCTTCAGTACTGGTCTCTGTGGGATCGCTGTTAAAGAGTGTTTTTGGACCTATTATTTTGTGCACCAACTGATTACCCTGAGATAGGTCTGCCTGACGCCATAGATTCAGAAAGAGCACTCCAATTTCAGGACAGCCGTCTCTGAAATTCGTCCGTATCTTCCAGGTGACGTGCTAAATAAACGACCATTAAGTGTTCCAAAGGTGGGGAAAAGCTTCCACTATTTTCTCATAAAAAAAAATGGTAAACTCTCAGAATATTTGAAATCTCTAGGCTGGAAACGGTGCTACGTCGTTTCCTGCTGCTAGGCTCAGGACAACTAGAGATCTGCCTTGTCCTTGTAGCATTTTGCTTCCCCTTTTCTGAAACTTTATAGGAGCTCAAACAACCAACAGCAACCTTTTCTATTCCAGTTTGAAACACTCAAACAGAACCCTTATATCTACGATATAACTCTGTGGCTTCATCAGCTCAGGTCAGGATCAAACGAGACGGCTTCAGCCTCAGCCTCCGGTACTTCCCTCTAGTATAGGGTAGGCTCTATCTACCAGACCGTGACTAAGCTCCTCGCCAGCCTACTATCACATGCCGTGTCCACATGGAAAACTTCAACTTTGGACGCCCGCAAGGCCGCAACACGCCGCTTAAGCATGGATCCCATAGGAAGTTTAGTGAATGCATTTTCGTGTAAGATGGCCTAGTTCCTTTATTATCAACACAATGTTACATCACCACTTGTAATCTTTTGGGGTCGATGTGCAATGCCCTTTCAGGCGCTTGAGCACACAGGACTTACAGTCAGTTACAACTGTAAACCAGGCAGAACCTAGTTTCAACCAATATTATACAAGCAAAACTATGTTGACTATCCAATAGCTCCACAATAATCGTCGAGACTTAACCAAAACAAAAGAAACTATATATAATGTACAGGTGAAGAATCTTGCCGTGCTGGTCAGCTTTGCCGTTCAGCAAATGCTGCTACATCCTAGTAATTAAAATCATCATCAATGCCATTGTAGGCGTCTACGCCGTCGTCGTCATAGCGCCCATAGCTGTAACCATCATCGATTGTTTCACCATCAGCATTGTCCGGCCCAAACAGTGCGTCGAATTCCATCTCTTCTTCCTTACTTGCGCTGCCAACTTCATCTTTAGTCTGCTCACAGAAGCAATCTCCACCGGGTCAGTGTTGTTAGCTTTCAAAATAAAATCAGCTACACAACAAAACTCTTTCAAAAAATACGGAAGAATAGTTTACAATATATAATTCATTCGACCTCACGGCAGGATACAATTTGGGATTCTACATTTCAAGCATAAACAAACAGGCATACCTTGTACAGTTCGCCAACAGCTCCCTCATTGATCTTTGAACCAAGTCCCTGTGAGACGGGACGTTAAATACAGAATTTCAGGCTTTCAGTTTGCTTGCAAAGGACTAGTTTATTTTGGATTTTTATGTGACAGCACAAGTGAATACCTTCCGTTTCAGCATGTTGTATGTGGCTTCTGCCGGTGTTTCAGCAGGTGTCGAGCTCTTGGTGTCTTCATTACGTCTTCGTTTCTATGTTTTGAAAACAGCCATGGATAATGACATGATTTAACTTAAAATGGTAAACAGGAAGTTTGATTGCCCAAAAGTGTTTCTTACTTTCTTCTTTCCATCTTCCACAACAATCCCTCTAGCTGCCAATTCAGCTGCCAAAGCTTCCTTGGCTGCTTGTTCCTGTAAAAATAAAAAAGCAGGTAATAGCATTTTCTAGTCAAGATGATAAGATGCGACCATAGATGGATTTACTTACCTCAAGGTATTCTTTGTTCATTTCCTCCCAAATAATCTTTTTATATTGTGTTTCTTCCTCATTGTGAAGGTACCCAGCTATCTAGAAAATTGATAGAATAGCATCACAACAAATTGCAAAGACTTGTTTGGTTATAACTACACCTCTAACTACTTATGCAATGGAAAAATCCTGAAAAATATGATGAAAAGGACTCATTGAGAAAGCACCTCTGCATCTTCAATGTCAGAAAGGCTGTCTGGATCAGCATTGCCTTCACAATTTTCACCTATGTAAGATAGAATTCAGCTTTCAACACAAGGATTCAAGGAAATTACTGCAGCGTATGACGGTTCAGGAAGTAACAAACCTCCCTCTTCAGGATCCTTGGGCGACAGAGAGTCATTCATGAGTTCCCCAGATCCAATTGTTGAAGATTTATCTCCGCTTAAACCCTGTTCAAAGTGTGTTACCAGAGAACATAAAAAGGTGGGGAAATAAGCAGTTAAGCACAAGAGCTGTAACATATCATAATGCCACACGTCACAAAATTCAGAAACAAAAATAGATTATGCACCATTTATTAATAATTATAACGGCTAATCCTTCTAAAATATTTTCATACGACGGTACCGTCGTTTGGGGTCCAAATGAAGTTGTTACCTGGGTACCAAATTTTATAATTTGTTACCTGGGCAGAAAATGGAAAGAAGTTTATAAAATAAAAAGTGAAGTTTTAAAATATCCCAAAAAAGATCTCACATGTAGAGGACGTGATAATACACAACCATGCAAAATTTCCATATCAAACCTCATTTCTTTTGTGACACATGAAATTGGGAAACAATAAAGAAAAGGACAAACTCAGTGCAGGAAATTAGTCACCGATTTTTGGCTTTTTGTCCTTTTTTGCCAGTTTCATATCTCATATTAGAAATTGAGTTCCCTCTTGACAATTTGTATAACTCTAGAACATCAGCTTTCCAGCCAGCATATCATAACTTCTATTTTAGGAATTGTTCTAAACTTCTACATACGTTTCATGGGGGTAACTTTCATGTACCCACCTAGTATTGTTACCCACCCAATAACGCTTTCAAAGAATAAAAAAAAGCATTCTACAAAAAAAAACGAAAAGATATTTTTAACAGTAAAATTTATTTATGTTGCTGACAGCAGTTGGTAGAGCATGGCTTGAATGGAATAGATACAGCCCAACGCCTGGCCACCACTAAGGGCTGTGCCAATGCCAAGCACTACAACATTTCTTTTCTTTCTGCTAGACCATTTAGTTGTTCCTAGATGAGAAAAATGGTCCACCATTAAGGGGTAAGTAGAAGATGTTCTACTGCAGGAAAAACAAGTTCCACACAGGGAAAGAATTGTTCGCGTCTTAATCAACTACCTTTCTAGGAGTTATGGTACTCTCAACCTCAGAATTCTGTGTGTCGCAAAGTGATTCTTCCAGCGCTGCCTCCTTAACTGCAGCAGCTTCTTCAGCCCTTTTAGCAGCTTCGAGTCTTTTCTTTTCAGCTCGTTGGAATGCTGGAGGGTTAGCACCACCTTCTAGTCCACCCGACAGTTTAGTGAACTGGGCAATCAGACAAAGTGTCAAAAGCAAATGTAGTCTCAAGTCAATGTGTTGTGCGCACTGTAGATAAGATCTACCTTATTGTAGCATTTTTCACAAAGTCCATGGGCAAAATGTTCAAAACCTTTATCTTGTTTACCCTTGTGTTTGCAAAGAATTTCTCCAGGCTTGGGCGAATGTTTTGGAACAGGCTCTTCACTAAATTCATCAGCTGTTTTCAGAAATTCTTCAACCTAACAAAGGGACATGAAGATATAGACATGCTCACATGTTAAGAGAACTGTTTAAAAAATGCAATGGT
>CM041641.1:6013964-6108898 GCA_023333625.1 Bothriochloa decipiens
GGGGGGGAAAAAAACGGGCGTGTGGTTCAAATTGCGTGCAGAATTTAGCATCTTTATCTGTACAAAGCAAAATACAGAATCCTATTGAGCTTTAAACTGTTATCGTTGAGCAATCGAAACCTCACCTTGCTTCCTTTCTGAACCTCAGCTCGCGTCTGCATTGTTCTTTCACTAGTTTCCTCTTGTCCACTTCTTGGGAAGAGCTTACTATTCTGGATGGAATGAATCGAATGCTGTGAAAGGCTGAAAGCTCTGGCCGTCCAATGTAAGCGGTGGTTCCCTCTGTTCCAGGATAACAGGACTGACTCGGTAGGCATCATCACTCACCGGTTCGTCGGTCACAGCACGATCATGCTTGTGACTGCAAAAGCACAATACAGTACCCGCGATTATCCAGTCCAACTCGGCCGGCAACAAAAAGGCACAAACTGAAATGAAATTGCCACCCCGAAAAACATGGACCTCAGCCATAATTTATCACCGCGGCACGGCCGGTTTGACTCAGCCGACGGCGACCCGCCGACGTGTCTTCGTCCCGCGCCTATCCGCCGGCGCCATCCGTCCACGTGTTCCCTGCTCCGGAAGCGACCCTCCTCTCCTCTCCCGCCCGGCGCCTTCTTTTCCTTTCCTTTCCCTCGCGCCGCGGCGCCCGTTCCAACTCCGGCGGCTATATAAATATAGCCGGCCCTTTTCCTCCACACCTCCGCCTCCGCTCCCCTCGTTTTCCCTCTGCGCATTTTCTCATTTCCAGGCTTCCAGCTACTGCCTTCCAGGCAACGACGCCCGTTCCCGGACCGACCGATCCCCTCGAAACGGTCAAAGGGTCTCAAAGCCAGACCAACCGCGCGCGGCGGCGGTAACGAGAACGCTAGCTGCTGAATCAGGAGGAGTAGGAGGGAGGAAGGAAGGAGAGCCGCAATGCCTTACTGCGAGGTGGGCAGGTACGCCGACGGCGACAAGTGGGAGTGCGTCCGCCTCTTCTACCGCCGCTACGGCCGCGGCGCCACCAAGGTGCTCCTCATCATCGGTACGCACGCCGATCTCAGAGGAGGAAGAGGAATCCTGTTCCTTCTTCCTCTTTTCTATTGTAGCAGCAGTAAAAAAGATTACTTTTTGGTTTCCTCTCTGCGCTTTCCGCTGAGACGAGAAACGGTTTGTTTGGTGTTTGGTTTGGGTCGGGATCAAAGGATTGGCGGGGACGCACGACTCGTGGGGCCCGCAGATAAAGGGGCTGACCGGGTCGCTGGAGCCCGCCGACGACGAGGCCGTGCGGCCGGACGAGGAGGCCGGCGTCGGCGCCGCCGGCGCGGCGGAGGCGGCCCCCGCGGGAGCCGACGAGGCCACCGACGGCGGCGGCCATGGCATCGAGGTCTGCTGCTTCGACAACCGCGGCGTCGGCCGCAGCTCCGTGCTCCCCAACAAATCCTATTACTCGTGAGTATCCATCCCCTCCAGCAGATCCAAATCCTCCTTCCTCCCCGCCGTCGGTCGCAAATTGCAATGGTCGGAACGATGGGTGGGCCGTACCGTTCGGTAGATAGGTGCCACAGGATTGCTTCCTCCCCGTGCGATCCAGAACGATCGTAAGTACATGGGGATCTGGTGGTCGACAGCAGCTGCATGTAGCTTTCGACGAGAGAAACACCACACTTCACTCGCGTCCTGGCACAATAGCTTTCACGAGGAAATGAGTGATGGGGAAGGAAGATCAGGGAATCATATCTTCCAATCACGTTCACGCGCTCATGTGTAGGAAAAGTCAAAATGGGCGGTGGGTATATTGCTTTGATTTCAAACGTGTGTTCTCTCATATGGCAGGACGGCAATCATGGCGACGGATGCCTTGGCCTTGATGGATCATTTGGGGTGGAAGAAAGCTCACGTCTTTGGCCACTCCATGGGTAAGTCTTTTTTTTGTGTCTCTTTAATTTTGGGATTCTGCTTTTCAAATGTGTGAGCTTTAGGCATTGACCCTGTTATCTCTGTGCAATCAGGTGCCATGATTGCTTGCAAGCTAGCGGCGATGGCGCCTCACAGGCTATGTTCGCTGGCATTGCTTAATGTCACTGGAGGTGGCTTTCAATGCTTCCCAAAGGTACTGGAGTTTTGGTATTTGCATACTGCATACATATTTATGGAACTGAACACACACAATGTTTGCGAAATGCAAAGGAAATGCTACAAGAGGGACGAATTATAATTCTCAACTATCCGTGGCACTCAGTTAAGTTTTTCTCCCTGCTTCTGTAGTTAGATGGGCAAATGGTATCTCTTGCATTCCGTTTCTTAAGGGCGAAAACTCCAGAGGAAAGAGCCCTTGTGGACTTGGAAACGCATTATACAAAGGTAAGGAACTAATGATGCGTCCGTGTCATCATTCCCTGTACGATGAAATTATAGTTTTTAGTTTTTCATATTCACTGCATCAGTGTTGATATTTTTGACTCAACAATGCAACTATGCAGGAATACCTTGATGAGACTGTTGGGTCGTGTACCAGACGAATGGTCCTCTATCAAGTGAGTGATATCACATTTCTGATGTTGCTTTGTAACACAGTCTGCTGACGATGTATCTTCTAGATCAGCATATGTGATGTCTCATGTTTCTCTCATGAGACATTGAAAACCTCTCTCATGAGACATTGATTCGTGTATTCTGGATGACGTTTGTTGTTTTACACATTGTAAACTTGCCTGGGATTATCAGCTGTCCCATACCATTGGATTATGTGATTTTGGATAGGTTGTCTTTTGTTGTGAATTTGGTTCTATGTTGCGCGTACCCTTTTAGAATACAGACATATCCATTTGTATTTTATCCCATACCCTTGGGATTTATGTGATTTTGACTTGGTCTCATCTTTTGTTGTGATTCTTCCTGAACATGTCTTTTGTTGTGAATATATGTTTTTGTGCTTCCCATACCCCTCTTTAGAATATAAACATATTAGTAGGTATACACTAAAATAAAGGTAACATACATATGTCAACTTACTAATGGAAGGTTCATCTGTACTGCGTTTGCTTTCAGGAATATGTGAAGGGCATATCATCGACAGGGATGCAATCTAATTGTGGTTTTGAAGGGCAAGTTAATGCATGCTGGACTCACAAAATGACTACTAAGGAACTAGATACGATACGATCTGCCGGTTTTCTAGTTTCAGTTATTCATGGAAGGTTAGTTTTGTTAACAGTGGATATTCTTGTCAGAGAATAGTGCACGTCCATGTCATGTGGCTTACATTATAAAAATTCAGGTATGATATCATCGCACAATTGTGCCATGCAAAACGTCTAGCAGAAAGGCTTCTTCCTGTTGCAAGAATGGTAGGCCTTCACGGTGCACATCTAGTGAGCCATGAAAGACCAGACGAGGTAAACTGTGAACTCTCGTAAAACAGCAGCATGTGCTACTGAAATATTGACAATTGATGTGATTGATTGTTTTGCTTATATGCTTTAACTGAATTCCACCAAAATTGCTGACCAATGAAGGCAACATAAAAAACTGTGGCTCTTTGCAAGTTTCTTAAAATTGAGCTAGTTAACAATAAACTTTTGTGTAACCAGTCTAGGAAGGAACACTGAATGAGAAATTTCTCTTACAACTTGTGCATATATTCCAGAGTTGCTGAGAGAACTAAGATGAGGCCAGGCATCTCAGTTGGCTGAAAACATCATTCGTCACCTAAACCTAAACGTGCAACAGAATACCAGAGTTGCTGAGTGAACTAAGATGATATCAGACAATTCAGTTATCTGAAAGCATCATTCGCCACCTAAATGCGCAACAGAATACATGTTACTTTTGAAGGTAGCTGTTCTCGATTACTAGGTGCTGAAAAGCAGAACAGAATACATGTTACTTTTCAAGCCAGCTGTTCTCCATTACTAGGTTTAGCCTGGAAAAGCAGAGCATAATACATGTTACTTTTGAAGGCGGATGTTCTCCATTACTAGGTTTAGCATGGAAAAATGGAATTATAGGATCCAGTAGGTTGCCATAGGTTATAATGAAACCACGTTGCATCAAGTATCTAGGCATGTGGCTTACTGGCTTATCACATGCTCAAGCATGTGGCACATAGAGAACCAGGAAAGACAAGACTAGATGAGGTAAAGTGCAGGACTCTTATAAAACCGCAAAATGTGCCACTGAAATCAATATGATTGATCTCTTAAACTGTTGCTTAGTGGTGGAAAATACCAAAATTCCTGGACAACAAACATAACATCAAAAGCTGTGGCTGTCTGCAAGGTCCCTGAGAAAAGTTAAAAAAAAAAGGTCCCTGAGAAATTTGAGCTTTCTAATACTCAACTTTCCTCTACCAAACTAGGCAGTAGGATCGAGTGAAAAGAATGCTGCACTTTTTCATATTTTTGAAGATATAACTGTTCTCAATTGCTAGGTCTAGCAGAGAAAAACAGAATTATAGGTCTAATAGATTACCAAAAGTCATTTGAAATCAAATTGTCTCAAGTATCGAGGCATGTGGCTTAGCATTGACTCAGCATAATACTTTGTACTGACCAAGCAACCATGGCATTTGCTTCTATGAACTTCCCAATCAGTGCAGTGGAGTTGCAAACTGAATTAATTAGTTGTAGTGAATTTGTAGACTTTGCCAAGTCTGTGTTCAACTGCTAATATCAACTATTAAATATGTGACTTCATCTATATAATAAGCACCTCTCATACCTATTTGTTTCAAATACCATAAATACTTATGCCTTAACATACTCAAGTTATAGATAGTTAGGAGAATATTTGGACAGTAATAAACAAATTATTACAAGGACTTAAGAAACACTGAAACAATTGACCGAGCATATCATATCTTTATAGGGGGATAAAAGCAAACTAACCAGGGTGCCATGCCATTGGCATGGTTATCTTCTTCATTCATGGCTCTTCTTTTTATATTAGTTTCATCTCATTGAGGTTTCTGATGTTTTCTTCTCTCACTTGTTCGCATCCTACATGAAAAGCACAGTAGGAACTCATGTAACCTTCTATGAATTTTCAGGTGAACAGTGCACTTATGGATTTGATAAAGGCCACCAAATCTGCGATGAAACCTGAAGAGTGGTCAGCCCAGCCTGAGAACATATCGGGTAAGCTTAAGAAGACTAAACACCTCCGATTTCTGTCCAAGGCTATTTGTTCCGGAGCAAATCTCTTACGCTGCATCCTCATCAGAAACCGGGGCACTCATTTCTGCAAGACCCATTACCGTCACGATGCAAACAGATGAAGGTGCAAATGCCGCCGTAGCAGTCTATAACTTGCTTGGCAAGCTGCAACTAAGCTTTCTTTATCTCATAGGGGTGATAGTCATGGGGTTTGAGCACATGAGGAACATTGTAAGGGTAATGAAGCCAGTAAGGGTTGCAGCAATTGAGTCATAAGGTAAAAGGATATCCATTTT
Source organism: Bothriochloa decipiens (assembly GCA_023333625.1). Classification (NCBI taxonomy): domain Eukaryota; kingdom Viridiplantae; phylum Streptophyta; class Magnoliopsida; order Poales; family Poaceae; genus Bothriochloa; species Bothriochloa decipiens. Next base: position 6,019,399 of record CM041641.1, read on the forward strand.
GCTCCCCTGCAATGCCAGAGAAACCAATTTCTCTGTCCCGTGGCTTTGCACTTACTGAACTTCCTCTGATTCTGCAGAACCAAAGACATGTAAATTAATTCTGAGACCTTGTGGGAGTCGAGATGATACTTTCACTTCTCCCCAATACCTGGAGATGATGATTTTAGAGTAGCATCTCCAACACATGTCAAACTCTTCTGAGGAAAGTCCTGCTCCTGGTAACAGAATAATACGACACAGAAACATTGAGAAAACATTGTGCGCCTGGACAAAAGTGTCTAAGGGCACGGTTGGTGTATGTACCTGTAGCTGTAAGACTATCTGTAACCTGCTGCTTCTATTTCACGGCCACATGCTGCGCTGGTGCTGTCCACCATGCTCCTGTATCATACCGAGATTTCAAATCGATTCTTTGTTGCTTATTTCCGTGTGCACGGTGTCTCTGGAGTCTGGACATCTTCTTTCCTGCAAGGCATACAAAGAGATCAATGCTAGCGTGCAGAAGCTGCGCAAATACTCTAATAGCGTAAAACTGAGAAGAGAACGAAGAATGGCAGCGACAGAACTTGATTTCACAATGTATAACCAGGACCCAGACGGGGCCGCTGTGAAGCAACACCGGGGCCAGTGCGCCGGTGTTGATGATGTTGACGCCATTTGCGGATTTGCCCTCTTCCTCTTTTTCCAGCGGCGAAAACACGAACCTTTGTCCAATTGTCCTGCTCGGCACAGAGTCACTCACAGACTGGCTCTCTGGCGGCAAAGCCCTGAGCCTTTCTCCAGGACTCGTTAGTTTCATTCCGCTGGAGAACTACACCGGAGAACCCCTGAAATGTCGTACCTTATCTCTGCTACCTCGCCCCTCGCGGACCATCCAGATCCAGTGCCACGTCTGACGTAGTTATCTCTTATCTGACGGCTCAGTGTTCACGTAATGCACGTGGTTCGGGTTGAGGATTAACTTGGTGGCCATATTGAGCTTCCTAATCCAACCCCCGCAGCCGTCCTCCTTGTCTTATTGTTATTTCATTTTTTGACTGAATATTGTTATTTCATTCAGGTCTCTCTCACGTGTCTCATCTGATCTGCATGAACTGCGCTGTGTTTCCAAACTTTCCATGCTTGACCTGGTTAATAAAAGACGGCGGCCTCCCGTGCAAGGAAAGGAAGGTGGTCGTGTGCATTATTATGCTGATAAGTTGATCTAGCTGCTGTCCATGCGTCCTTTACAACTGTTCGCCCGACTCTGGATTCTGATTTCTGAATCAGAGTCCGCAACCGGCAAATTAAAATACAGCTTAGATAGATGTGTTTGACGTCAGGCGACAAACATAACCAGACGAATAAAAGAACGGAAAAACCACGCGTAATTCATCATTTTCGTTTGGCGAACGGTTGCACCATATCATGATGTGCTGCAGAGACCTATCTATGAGATGATTTCAGACAAAAGCACGAACATGAACACCATGCAACTCATCTCAAGTATACTTGAATCATTGAATGAATTGATGCTCCGGGCTCGAGACAGTAGCGCGGGGTACTAACCTTTGGTAAAAAAAAAAAAAAATCATAGTGGATGACTGCGCTGACGACTGCCCGGCGTCCGGCGACGACCCACGGTCCACGGTACGGTGTCGAGCAAGACACATGCCGACATGGAGAGGAAACCGGCGAGGAGGAAGAAGTGCCTCCTGCCTCTACGTGCGGCGAGCAAGAGAATAGGTAGGTGAAGAAGAGAGGAGAGGACGACAATGGTAGCCGTGCGGCCCGTGCGTGCGGTCCAAGGCAAGGCGAGTGCGAGAAAGCGGCGCAGCGACGGTAGATTCGCTCGTCCGGGCAAAATATTCGCGCGCGCGAGACGAATATTCCAATCGGCAACTCTGAATATGCCGTGAGCCTTATCGTTTTCTCCGCTACGGCGGCCATCGTTATGGGCCTCAGCCCAACAACAGAATGGACCATGGCCCACTGGACCGCAAGATCGTAAACGGGCTGGGCGTGGGAGTCTCTCGGCACAAGGCACGACGGGCCCACGTCCACAGATCGGAGCAGAGAGCACTGACTTGTCTCCGTCTCTCGTCTCCAGCGACGGCGGTGGGCGAGGAACGCCAAGCGGAGGAGTGCCAGCTGAAGCGGAAGCCATGGCCGTGATGGAGAAGCTCAAGATCTTCGTCGTGAAGGAGCCTGTCGTCGCGGCCTCCTGCCTCATCGCCGGATTCGGTATGCGCCCTTCTTTCCCCTCCGCAAACCCTACTAGATACGCGCGTTCCCTTGGGGCCGCAGGTTCCCTTGCTTTTTGTGTGTCTTAGTTCTGGTTGACTCCATGAGGGTAGTTCTGTGAAGGCAGGCTTGTTTTCTAAGGACTTGTAGGCTGGGGCTTCCATTTGGGTGAGAGGCCTTCTCAAATCTCAGTATCTCACTTGCTATTGCTACTATTCGTTAGATCCAGTATTCTAAATCTCAGGCACTGATACAAATTCAACTTTTCAGTAGCTCTGCTCCTATGGCCATTGACACTTGATTCATCTATTTCATAACTGACAAGTTATACATTTCCCTGCTCAATGCAAAGATTCAGCTGTTCCATTTCCCATTTCCCACCCAAGATAGTTGACTGCAGTGCTAACTAGTGCTTCTGCCATTCCAATTTGTAAATTGATTTAGATTTGTCTAACTTTGATCAAGTTTATAGGAAAATATATTAACATCTACAATGTCAAATAAATTCACTATCAAAATATATTTCATTGTGTATCTAATGAATTGATTTCATGTGCATTTTTCTATAGACTTATTCGAAGCTAGAGAAGTTTGACTTAGGACAACTACAATGACTTAACAATGCCAATCCACTTTCAGCTCAATGTGACTAGCTTTGTTTTTTATCTTCACTTTTTAAATTTCCATTGCTGGTTTGCCTGAAAATGTTCTATGTGAAATCCACTGTATTTTGTTGTCACAGATGAGCGCCATAAGATGTCTTCTTTTCTCCCTCTGAAATATGGTTATGCTAAGTTTCTCATCTTCCTCCAAAATTGCATTAAAAAGCGAATGCTTGCTTTGCTTGTAGAGGTAGACCGTATTTGGGTATGTGTTATGAACTTGAATTGCATTTGAAAGGATTCGCTTGCTAGCAAAGAGGTCTCTTACCTATAATAATAGAGATTGAAAATTAACATAGCATGTAGAATTTTGGCAATGCACACAGAAAAAGTGTTAAGTCCACATGATTTATGAACTCTGCTTTGTGGATTCATTCACTTTGGTTAACCTCCAAAATTAAGTAATAGCATTGCCCCACCCTAAACATGCTGGTCACGAGTGCATCTCAGGTCGTCATTTTGTGGGGGCAAATGGATAATTTTTTGCTTGCAACTACTGTAGTTCAAAATTATGGACAATCATAAGCAGTGGCACCCATTTGTTTTGACATAGTTTCTACCTGCAAAGGGTTTTCCCAAAAGCGACGAGAGCAAATTCACACTGTATGAACCCCATTTTCAATATCAAGCATAAAACATCGCAATTTAAGTAGTGGCCCTGCAATGGTCATGACTCATGACCCAAATTTTTTTATGCAATTTGACACTTTACAGCTATTAGTAGGGCACAAATGGATAGGAATTGGTCTTATGTGCATTGACATTTCAGAAAGAAACAGGAGCATTTGTCTTTAAAAGATTCTGTGAACATACATTTGAACAAACTTGGTTCCTAAGTTTTTTCTGACTTGCCTGCCTGGGGAAAAGTTAGCAACGTGCTATTTGTTTTCCTTCTGCCAAATGATTTCAACTAACTTTATAATGTGCAATTTTAGGTCTCTTTCTTCCAGCAGTTGTCCGGCCAATCCTGGATTCATGGGAGACTGCAGAAAAAGTTCCTCCACCGCCTCTAAATGATGTATGTGATTTCCTCCTTGTTTGGTTGTTTGTTTTACACGTGCTATTTTCAAGATCATTTAAATGCTAAACATTGCTTCCATTCAATTTCTCATCGTTTCCCAATTCAGAATGTTTATTTCCTTAGCAAATAAATTTCCTATTCATCTTTAGTGACTCCCTATTTGGTCACTTCAAACTAACCTGTCTGAAAAAGTCCCAGAAATGAGCTCTAAATCTGTTACTGGCAGCTCAGAGTAAATTGCCGAGGGCATTTGTTGTTACTTTGCGTTGCATATTTGCATGCTTGTGTTGTCAACTTGGGGACTTGACATAGTTAACCTGCCATGATGTTAAAAATAATTGATGTTCAAAAAATAGTTAACCTGCCTTTATGCTGATCTCCTTTTGAAGAATGAAGCCGAAGTACTTCTCTCAGGCCGTTATCCTGTGATTGAAAATGGTCGAAACAAGGTTTAATCTTTTGTTAATTTGCAGGTGGTTGCAGGTGTCACCGGCAAGAAAAAGTAGTGAAGTTGCATTGTTTTCTCCTGCCAACAATGTTGTCCTGCATTTCTTCCCCATGTTTTCTGACGATCAGAGTGGAAGGATCTCCCAGAATCGTGGTCTTCAACTCTAGATGGTGTCCGCGGAATAATCTTTGTACCTGAATCACATGTACTGCAGTGCGACAGTTTTGGATTTTTTTCCCCCTAAAACAAAGGTTGATAGAATGTCATCAAATACCTTTTGAACTTTGTTTGTGATTGTGAGTTCATCGTACGACATCTCAAGGTCGAGAGTCGAGACGTCTGGATTTCTTTTCACGAACCAGAAGCGCTGTCGCTGCAGCACGCACTGCCTGTTTTCTGATTTTGTGCTGTGTCCACTCTCCGTGATGAGATGCATGACCAGGTGCTTGCGCTTGTAGTCTTGTCTTACGCCGTGTGACGTTCACCGCGCTTCTGGTTCCATGGTAGTACTTGCTCACACGCCTGACGTCTCCGACCTCGGCGTGTCGTCGGCCATGCGGCGTGCCGCGCGGCACTGGTGCTTTAGAAGTAGAAGGAGAGCAGTAGAGGGCACGTCAGCAAACGGCGAGTGCGAGAAAATCAATGCAGGTTATTTTGGGCCGGTGCTTCGACCCGTGAAGCCCAATTAAGCCCATGAAGCGCTTGCTAGAAACTTAGGGTTTACGAGCACGCCCCCGGTATAAAACAGGCGAGGCTCCGAGCCGCTTGGCCTCCCGCAGCCGCCACCCCAAGTCCCAAACCCAGGAACAGAGCGAGGCAACGCCGCGGCACCTCATCTCCGGTAAGTGAGATCGCGTCTCTCATGGCATGCGGCGAAGATTTGCCTAGGTCCGTAGCGTGTTCTCGTCTGTATCTCGTGTTAAAGTTTGGGCGGTTCAAAGTTGATGCTGATTTAGTGGTCATCTCTGTGCTTAGTACACAACTAATCGAATTGGTTGTATGATTCGGCTGGGTTTTGGGGGGCTTAGTGTTCATGATTCGTCGTTGGTTAGGTAGCTGTAGCATCCTCCCATCGTATTTTGCACTTGTTGACTGATTATTCTTCGCTCAGTTAGATCTGGTAGCGGCATGGTGTGTAAGGCGTGAAATACTGAATCAAATGTTCAGCTCTAGCTAAAAATTGCTTATAATTTCCTCTTGCAATCGTATGTTTTCTGCCTCCTAAGTCTTGCGCAGATGCCTCTTGGAATCCTAAGCCTTCCGTAGTTTGTCAGATGATTACTTTTCTCCTTGTCTAATTTTGCTTGGGAATCTCACATTTGGCGGCTGATATTGTTCATTTAGGCGAACGGAAATGGCGACCGTTCCAGGGGATCTGATCTGGCAGGTTGTGAGGAAGAACAACTCCTTCCTTGTGAAGCAGTTTGGCAATGGTAATGCCAAGGTGCAGTTCACCAAGGAGCCCAACAACCTCTACAACGTCCACTCCTACAAGTACTCTGGTATGCTGCTTCCTTCAAAGTTTCTATACTGTCCTGCATACACACCACCTTATATGATCTTCTTAATCAATATTAAATACTGACTGCTTTGGCGGTTTTGTTCTGTTAGGCTTGGCGAACAAGAAGACCGTGACGATCCAGCCTGCTGCTGGAAAGGACTCAGCTGTGGTCCTCTCGACTACCAAGACCAAGAAGCAGAACACACCTGCAAAGCTCAGTCATAAGTCTGTGATGCGCAAGGAGTTCCGCAAGATGGCCAAGGCTGTGAAAAACCAGGTACTATCTCATGGAAATGTATTATGCTTGACTCTATCATGATATGGCAGTGCTTGTCATGCTATATACTGCAAAATATAGTTCTTTGCTTTATGTATTGGATACTGTTTCCCCACTTTCTTGGTGTTAGTTTGTTGCTGTGATGAGCCATAACAAGTAAGAAGACCAACTGATCAACTGGTTCTTCGATGAAATATAAGCTGTACGCTTGGCTTCTGAGCTGCATACTGAATATTCCTGTTTATGTAGCATTGTTTTTAACATTATTTGTTTGTTTGAAAGGTATTAATTTGCTCTGTTGGTTTATATTGTGTCATGTGAGTGTTACTTGTTAGATAAATAATCCTTTATATGTTTGGGTTACATTGGGTTACAATGCTAGTCCAAGGTTTAGCTGTGATGAGCCATAACTTGTGAGAAAACCAACCGATCGATTGGTTGTTCGATGAAATATAAGCTGATACGCTTGGCTTCTGAGCTGATCTTGCAGTTTACTTAATTCTTGTTGTATGACTGAGGTTCTGTTTCTCCCCTTTATAGAATGCTACTAAAACTTGGTGTATCAGTTTCTTTAATTGCCAATTCTGTTTGAACTTGCTGTTATCATATAATTGCTCAGAATCTAATTTGCATTTTGTTCGCTGTGCAGGTTAGCGACAACTACTACAGGCCTGATCTGACCAAGCAGGCTCTGGCTAGGCTGAGCTCGGTGTACCGCAGCCTCCAGGTTGCCAAGTCTGGTGTCAAGAAGAAGAACAGGCAGCCCAAGCACTAAGCTTGTGTTCTGTCAGGGGACCTGTTGGTGCTCATAGTCCCATCTTATATTTATCTATGTTCCAACAGTTTTGAGACTTGAAGTGAGACATGTTAGAACTAGAGCAAACCATGTTAAGATGCTGCTGTGTGTCATTCTATAACAAAATTGCTTGCCACTTGTTTACTGTTTCGTTGCTGTGTGTCATTCCCTGACAAATTGCTTGTCTCTCGTTTGCTGCTGTGTTTGCAACTTGTTTGTTGTGATTTCCCTGTTATCGGATTTTTGAGTTGGGGTCTGAATCAGGATGTTTGGTGCTCTTTTATGTTTGTCTGCCCAATTGTAGCTTAGCATCTCCATTTGACTATGCCTCCATTTGCTTCGACAGCGGTGTACTGTACAAATGCTGGTGGAGTTTTGCTCCCCGTGCTACCCTTTGGTGTAGCAGGGCTTTTGCCACGTCGCTTGGTCGACCTAGTGGATAACCGATGGCTTACGCCAAGCTGAGCATCGTCGAAGAAGCGCTAGCCGGAGTTCTTGCATGGAAATGATTTGCTAGGGCCAACCATGGTAGCTAGTTGGTGTAGTTAAAAATTCAATTCATGCTATGTTCAACGGAAACTCTGCGAAAGTGTTCATGTCAAGTAGTTCAGGTTTTGCACACTCGATTCATACAATTACATATGCTAGCTGGATATACATTCAGACCTCATGGATTCGGAAATCGTGTTGGCAAGTGGTTATGTCTTGTGAGTAATCTGAGCGTTGCCGTTGATCTGTTTCACCGGCTCATGCTGCTGCTGCTGCTGGTTCCCGATCCGCTGCCAAACCGCCCGGTAAGCCGTGAGCCCGAGCTTCTGCACCCTGTGGTACATGGTCTCCGGGCGCAGCGGCGCGACGTAGAGGCCGACGGCGTCGAGCTGCCATCCACTCCTCCCGCAGAAGCCGACGATGACGCCCCCATCCACCGGGAACGAGAACGGCGTGCCCTCCGCCGCGCCGAATGGCCCGTACGCCCTCAGGTTGGTCCGGAACGCCAGCGACCGTATCATCGGCGAGCCGCCGTGCGCGATCGGCGCGTAGTGCCCGCTTACGGCGGTCAGGTACTCGTCAGGGTAGCTCAGCTTGATCTGCGGACGTACGCGCGCAGGTTCAGACTTCAGAAGCCCAGCTGAGCTGTGTGTCACTGACTCACTGTGACTGATTGAGAGAATGACGGCGGTGAACGTGAACGTGCCTGAGTCGTATGGCTGGCGGCGGCGCCTCCGTGCCGCTCGCCGGGGATGGCCAGGCCGTCCCTGTCGTACTCCACGCTGATGGATTCCATGCACCGGTCGTAGGACATGGTGATGCTGCGGATCCCGGAGTGGCCGCCGTCGTCCCACGGGTGTCCCCCGCCGCCGCCCCATGGCCCAACCTTCATCAGCTTCTTTGACACCACCATCTTCCTCTGAGGTTGCTGCTGCCAAAGCAAAAGTTATTCAGGTTTTTTAATCCGGACATTTACCCTTTGGCAAATCCTGTATGCTTTGACATTAGCATAATTTCTGTGAAATGTTCAGGCCGGCAATCGTGTGCCCTAGTTAGTTCCTCTCTATATCTGAACAGGCACACAGAGGTACGCATGAATGACGTGAAAATTCAGATGATTCCTCACTGCAACTGCAAGAATGAAAAGCAAACGAACAGAATACTAACTAAAGTCCATGTGTGTACCATGTTTCCTTCCACAACGGTCTTCAGAGCTGCACAAGTGTAAGATTTGCAGCCAAAGTTCCTTGAGGAGCAAGGGTGCTTATAGATAAAGAGCTACTGAAGAAATTGCACAACAAAACAAAAGGTGTAGCTCTTTTAAAGTCGCAGCAGGATGGGAAGGAGGGATAGCTGGGGATCAGAATTGGATGCCTAAGTGCTAGGGCGTATACTGCTTTCTAGAACGATAAGCATATTGCACAGGAGCACTTTGTTCTTCAACGAGAAGTCTCATAGAATAATCTTCAAACTTAACTGTACGTGGATAATCTACGGTTCAGTTTTAGCATGCCCCTGCAAAATATCTATCTATATATTTGGTAACTGCCTATGAAGTTACCCTCCAGAAAAAGGAAGACCTAACGATTGCAGTACTCCCTTGAACTCCAAGCTCACAAGGTTTTGGTACCCTTATGTACATCAGACGGTGACTCCAAAAAAATGAGACACGATGGTGACTCGAAACATTATACTCAAGCTAGCTATGCCGTATCAGTAAGGAACGGACATGTAAGGTATAGGTTCTCTGACGGACGATCATGAAACTGGAGAACGTGATGCCATTGAGCTGGTAGCGTTCTCTGATGGACGATCATGAAACTGGAGAACAAGATGCCATTGGGCTGATAGCATCATTGGTAAAGGGAGAATAACTATAAGTCATTCTGCGTATTTCTGCTGCAGTATTATTTTTAAATACAACATAGAACCTTGTATCTCGCTGAATTGAATAAGGAAGGAGAAATTACAAACAAGTTGTCCTGGGAGACTTTTGCTGCAGATTATTTTTTCTTAATTATCATAGTCAAACTGAGCGGATTAATTGTCAGAGTCTCTGATAAACTGCGCGATATTCATTTGGATCCGGTCAGCCAAACTTGCATGTACGAAAATATTGAAATGTGAAATGTCCATGACATTACACATTCCACAAGTGCATACCCCATTTGTGATGTGTCCAAACAATCATTACCGTGAACGAGTTGGTTGCCGCTGAAGAGAATCTTAGCTAACAGCGTGCATAAAGTCCAAAAGAAGCCAATAATACACACAGCTAACCTTTGTAGAATTAGTAGTATGTTTGGAAAAAAAATAATGAAGCAGATAAGAGGTAGCTGTCGTTTTCTGAAACTTCAGGTACATGCTTCGCCACATTTGCAGTAATAATTATGGTGCCTGTGGCTTCAAGTAAATATACCTGCTGTATTTGACAGGGCATCCTCGTTTGTACTATTATTAGTAGCTCAATTTGACCATCTTTATGACATCCTGCCGTCTCTATGCTACTCTTTCATGATTGAGCAGACTGAACTTTGCCAAGAACCAATTACCAAATCAGGGAACTGACAGCCATATCCCCATGACTGCAGTCATGCAGTGGTTTCATCGAACCAGACTGTACTGCAACCTAAAGCTCTGCTGATCTGTGCTCTGCGGGATACTCATATTATCAAGAAATAATCAAATTCCCTGATGAGGTGTACTGCTGTCTGGTGCCCAGACCATCCTGCACTTTCACTGTCTTTCGTTAGCTGCCAATTTTAAAAAGCAAGTCTCCAAAATCTCAATTATGAATATCAGTAGAATCTCCCTTAACCGTAGCTTGGTTTATGTGACTGAAATCTGAAAACCAGCACCAGCAGTCTCCTAACTTCAAGCTAAAATTATGGGCTGCCACTAATTCTGAGCTGGCTGGTGGGAAATAGGCCAGACTGTGAACGTGGGGCCCAATCCTTCTCCTCCGCGGCTCCGCTCACCTATAAACACGCGCGCTCACAGCCTCCGACCTCACAAGTCACACACACACAAATTGCTTGCATTTCCCTACGAGCTCAGCTCATAACAGCTCAAAAGCTAGCGCAGGCAAATCTCTGTTCGCTTCCACATCGCCATGGCCTCTTCCAAGATGTTGCGCGCTGCCGTCGTCGCGGCCGTCGCCGTGTCCTCGTTCGCCGGCGTGGCCTTCGCCGCCGACGCCCCCGCGCCGAGCCCCACCTCCGGCGCCGCGGCCGTCTCCTCGTCGCTCGTGGCCGCCGTGCTCTGCCCAGCCGTCGCGCTCCTCCTCGGCAACCTGCGCCACTGAGGCCGAGAACCGCCCGCCGCGTGCTGGCGTGATATCTTCTGCTTGCTTGTGTTGTGCTTGTTCCTGACCTGTGCCTTGTACCACCCCACTCGTGGAATTCTTTTCGTTCAGATTTTCAGATCATTTCTGTAGCAGCATTGATTGATTCAGAGTGAACATTGTGTCGTTGCCCAGATTCTTATTTTTTTTTATATTATATATAAGCAAGAACATTGAACTTTAATTCGTCGTCTGATGATGAGAAAATGTTGCCTCATCGTGATTTCTCTCGTAGCTTCAGGTTGTGGCTTTTTCCCCTCTTTGTTAATTGCGACGAAGTGAAAGCCACGTATGTATGTGCGTATCGCCTTTGGGGTATTTGCATCTCATTCGCAGAGAAAAGCGACGCTTTTTATTTCGAGAGATAAAAGTGGGCAAAGCGTAGAACTAAAGCAGGTTAACAAAGCAGCAGCTCTCTCGCTTTCTTTCTTTCTATCTCTTTGCTGCTGTAAAGCACCGACACATACGAGCAAATAATGCAGCCTTAATCTACCCCTTTTGTGCTGTTGAGCTGCTCGTTGAATTCCTTTGGTGCTGTTGAGCTGATCGAATCCGGCTGTTTGCAGCTGATTATCGAACTCATCCATTCATGCAAGTACTCTCGTCTCCCATTTCGATTCAGACATTCAGTCGTTCAGGGGGAGTCTGGAGTCTGAACCAACCCGTGATTTGTTCGCTCTTGTTCATGCTAGGCCGTCCGACTACCACGTGCCGTCCGCGTTGAGCCAGCCAGCGCCAACGTGGCCAAACCAACCTGCAAGCTAGCTGCAGGTGGCGTAACGATGCACGAGCACAACGAACGGCGGCGGCGAGTTGCCGTGCGGGAATGCGCCGCCGCGCCCGAGATGTGCGTGCCGTCGTCAGTAGCCTGTAGGCAGCGACGCGAGCAGTCCGGTCCGACACCGAAAGATTTTCAGAAGAGAGGCCGGTGGCGGGTCTGGTCCCGCGCGGCGGATGCTTTGCAGGCGGGCGTGCCGTTGGGCAGGGACCTCATGCACAGCATCAATAAGTTCAGCTGTCGGACAAATTCAAACTTAAGTAAATTTTTATCAAAAAAGAACAAATATTTATGAGATGAATAAGTATCATTAGATTAACTTAAAATATACTTTTAGAGTAAATATATTTGAAAAAATCAATATTCATACTATCTTCTACAAACTTAAGAAAAATTGACTTATCTCAAATTTACAATTGCGCTTTCTTAGGGAAAAAAAATGTCTATCTAACGCTAAGAAAACTCCTACTTTCCTATTTTACATCCAAACTTAAAATCTTCCCTATTTCTCACCTTTTTATTTTTTATTTGAGACAGTTCCGTGGTTTGTTCGTCAAAACTCTTATGCGCTTAGGCGTATTCTAAAAAAAAAAATTGAGATAGTACCAAAAGAAAAGGCCGTTTACCCTGTGTTTCTTCTAGTCGTGGCGTTCCCTTTTGCTGGTTATTTTTCTTTTTTTGCATGTTTATTTCTAACCGTCATGTTTCTCTTTATCAGCGAGCAAAAGGGAATGCCGTCAGCCCATCACACTGGAAAAGATAACAAGGCAAAACTGTATTTTCAGCTAAAACAAAACCGTTGCAACTCTAGTCTATAAGTAACAGAAATGTCGATTGGGAAAGAAAAAAAATGAAAGGGGTGATAAATAGGAAAGTAGAAGTTTCCTAAGTGTTAAATAGAAATTTTCTATTTTCTAGGACAGAGAGGTATGTCTGTATAAAGTGTAAGCTATAAAAAATTACTGAAACTTTCAAAATTTACAAGTCTGTCTCTCCTGAATTACACAAAGAGGTCCAATCATTTGTGTTTCCCGAATCCTGATCCATTCACACTGGAGTGCTGGACACTGTGATTTTATCACCCCGAGGAAACTTTATACAGCACCACGAGGAAAAAAGAAACTATTGAAGGCCCTTCCAGATTCACATTCATTTTATTGTCAGATAACCCGGCAAACTAACGCGCTAGGACTGGCTAGCTTCGCGATCACGTTGATATTGGCAGTGCAAATTAACATAAGAGGCTCGCAAGACAGCATTGCCGTTGCTGCTTTACAGGGAACTGAATGATTGCAAATGTTCAGGAATTCCAACTCCTGCTTCTCTCCTCTCTTTGCTTCCGTGCAGTTCCTTACATTTTGGTCATCCTCCGATCTCCGCAAGCTAGTCCTTTTGGAACAAATTGATCTCCAGTAGCAATCACGAGAAGTGGTGACCCGTTGATCAGGCCATTCATTCAATCAGGATGCTTTGTCGTCGACCTCCATCTTCTGGATCTGTCCTGGCCTTCTTTCTAATATTCAGCTTCTCATGTTCAGTGCTATTTTTTCTTCTTTATTCCGAGTCACTATCCATGTCGTGCATAGCTTTCAATCCCCTGGGGCGCTGCAAAATCAGTTCAAATGTCAGCCGACTGAATGAATTCCTCCAAGAATATGAAATTGATAGATATTGACATTCCATAATCCACCTACCTTCTTGGAAACCTTCTTCTCTCGGACTTCATATCTTTCAAGAGTCAAGTCACATAGCCACGTTCCTGGGCATACAAACTGCAAATGAACAATATTTAGGCAACAATCACAGAATAATGGTTTTTCTCATATGCAAACTCGAGAAATACATATAAAAATAATAGACAGAGTATTCTTTTTGCCAATTTTTTTGATAGATATGAATCAAATTGATATAGCAAAACAAATCTGGCCCAATAACAGTAGCATATTAGCTAATCAATAAAACAATCGTAACATTGTCTGGTGACATCAAGCTAGTAGGAACTCTGCAGTTTCACGAGCACTTGCAGTGATGGTGGAACCAGTAGTGCAGCTGTGCAACTCATCAAGCATTGAGGGGACAGCCAGATGGGAGGCATCAGCTTTTAAACAAACTTATTTGCTTCATACAGAAGCATGCTGTGGTACTATGGGTGCTTCTTGGTAAGCAAATCAAATGTTCAGGTATCCACCGAGGGCTATTTTATTTGCAGGTCTCCAGTGTTCAGGGGACAGATCAGGCAGAGTGCACAGAGGCGGGCCTATGGTCCATGTGACATGATCCCTGTATGGCTAAAGCTGTATCTATTAATAATAGTGCATAACCAGAGTTATTTACAACACTTGTCAAATTTCTGTTTCCCAGCGGTAAACCTACAGTTTCGAGTAAATTTTTTAATGAACATGCACAGTACAGCTGTCTACGTGGAATCTCTCTGCGTGAAGCAAGGTATATTTATCAGTTACCTAATCCCTCGCTGTTCAAAAAAAGAATTTTAGGCTTGAGACAACTCAAACTTTCGATGAAATTTATAGAAAATAGTATCAACATTATGTCTTCGAATAGATTTACTATGAAAATGTATTCTATAATTAATGTAATGATAAGCTTCAGCCTCTGCAAATTTGTGCAGGGATGGCTGCTGGCTATTTTTCCTTCCCCAGACACCGCAGTGCGGGAGCCTAGGCACTGGTTACACCTTTTTTTTAGTCAGTTGGTATTTTTTTTTTGTATAGATATGGTCAAATATAAAATTGTTTAACTCCATAGGAAGCAAGAATTCTATTCTTTTGGGATGGAGAAAGTATTACCATGGATGGCAAAATAATACCCTATGCACATTGATGTGGATTGATTGCATTCAGTTTAACAAAAAAAATAATTTCTTCAAATCAGAAGCTATTATGAGAGGGTCATACATTGACAGTTCTCTGGATGACCTTGGCTCTTTTCTTGGGTCTTTGAGGCAGCTTGGATCCTTTGAACACCAGGAAATCCTCTTCCTTTTCCCTGTTTGACAGGGTGATTGCAAACTTCGGCCAGATGGACCCCTCACTCCCTGACGAAGAGGCTTTCTTGTCATCTGGATAGGTCTGTGGAACTCCGTTGTTGTTGTTACCTCTACCAGGGTACTCTCTGTATGGTGAAGCAGCCGTGTGGACCCTGTTGTTCTGTTGTTGCCGTGCTGGTGATTTCATGATTGCAAACTCTTCTGAGTTCCTACAAAATCAGTAACAACATAGATTAGAAGGGATGCAGAGAAGAATGCCTGATCATCAGTTTTAATCTATCCAACAAAAAACAACTTGCTGCTCTAAATCACGTCAGACCTAGCAAAGAACAAACAGGATAAAGAGAATGAAGCGACACACACTGAAGCTGTTCACATAATGGAAAAGTATATGCATACAAGATATATTTCAGTAAACATAGAATGCATGAGTTTTGATATTTTCAAATGAAAAAGGGACATAGTACTGCAGTTCAATCTTCTGGCAAGTGAGGATGTTCAAATGGTTTCATTTTAAAAATGAAAATAAATGCTAGATTTTTAACCCTCATGCAATTCATTTCAAAATACGATTAAATTCAAATAGGCAGACTGCATAAATTCATGATTCACCTCCAATTTGGGGGAGAAGGGCAACATAGAAGGCCAAAACTTCCACCTACTATCTATATCAACTCTTTGTGCTGTCCAGGCAACGTGGTATGAATTCAAGGAGACAAGAAAGAGCAATGAATGAGCAGGCCCTCACCATCCACTTATACGTGTGGTGGTGACTGATTCAAGATAAAATTGGTGTTTTCTTCGGAATCCAAAATTAGTCAACAAAATATAGTTTGATATGGCGTGACTAGAGTCCAAAAATAGCAACAGATGAAGGCAAAGAACACTCAGCCATCAACATTTATCATAATGCTCAGAACACCTCTTTTTAAGAGAATACTGATAACCTATTTATTGACAGAAGTCTCGTAGTTCTTTTTTGCAATAGGTTTAGTGAAGAAAAATGGCAAATCAGTTTGAGAAAACTGTACCAACAAAAGGTCAGGTAAGTCATGTGATGCAGAAATCGAATTGGCACATAAGCTAGAAATCCTGAAGATTTCAGAGAATAACTCCAAATACAGATATTCAGCTGGATCCATCGAAGATGGAGATAAGGAGCCTGTTGGACCTTAAACTCCAAACACCAATCTCACATGGAATGAAACCGAGAGGAGATAAGCCAAACAAGCTTCTAATTCCAGTGTCCGTAACTAATATCAAGATTTCTGATCCAAACACTATCTTCTTTTAGCCTTCCAGGCCCTTTCTTGGGGAAAAAAATTTAGCGATGCAAGTACAAACCAACAAACACTGATTTCGGCAGTAATAGGAAATAGGAACGGACTACCCCATACTCCAGAGAAAGAGAAAGTTGGAACAATCACCACCGTAGGCCAACCCATGCCAATCAGGCAATGATGCTTGAACAAAACCAACAAACATCACTTCCCCTAACATGCGGACTCTTCTACCAGAAAAACTAACAACTTTGGTATTTTCAACTCTTCAGAAAAAAGACAGACCACATATTCGAATTCGACGTCCAGTTGTCCACCATTCATTCAAATTGAATTTCTCTTCAAATCAAAACCAAGGCCTTGTTTAGATGCCTAACTTTGAGTCCAAAATTCACTATGTAGAATTCCTATTTCCCGTCACATCAAAATACCGGCATATATATGGAATACTAAATATAGATGAAATAAAAAACTAATTGCACAGTTTTATTGTACTTTGCGAGACGAACATTTTAAGCCTAATTAATCAATATTTGAATAATTATTACCAAATAAAAATAAAATTACTACAGCATAACGAGACACTTACTATGCAAAATTTAGATACCAATTTTGATATCTAAAAGGCCCAAGCCAGATCAAAGTCAGACCTCTCCTTTTTCTTGTCGACGCCACGTGCCCAGGACGACCTCACGTGACATCCAGTTGTTGCTTTTACCAAAATAGCCCAAAAATGGGCACTAATTTAACGAATATAGCCACCAAAACAAAGCAATCATGCAGAGAGCCAGCCGGCACACGCAATGGGGAGCGCAATGGGCACATCGACACCACGATTCCAAGAAGGCACGAACGATAAAAAATAAAAAATAAATAGAGAAAGGCACAGACCTGAGAACGCGGTGGTGGGTGAGGCCGGTTGGGTGGTGCTGGGCGGCTGCGGCAGCTGCGGCCGCGGCACGGCGCTGGGCCTTCTCGGCGGCCGCGGTGGCGGCGGCCTCGACGTCGCGGCGCTGCACCTTGACGCAGCGCAGGCGCTTTCGGTTGCCCCACTGTAACAGCAGGTCGCGCTCCGCAGCGGTGCCCCCGCCGCCGCCGCCGCGCGAGGAGCCCCGCGTGTGGTAGTGGTTCCTTGCCTCCTTCTCCATTTCGCGACGAGCTGAAATTCCCTGTAGAGGAACGGATGAAATGCTGGAAAAATTTAGCTCATATCAGGTCATCCAAAAAAAATCTATCAGAGAGAAGTCATCTGCTTTAATTCTCTGCATAGATTGATGCAAAGCTACGCAAAGAAGATAAACTGAAAGGTAGGAGACTGATTGCAAGGGATGAGCCATCACCAAGTTTGATTTGACAAAAAAATGATTCCACTGAGGCACTGACCAATCAAATCCTCAGATAAAACGGGATGACCACTAAAATCCAACTCGACTTTAACAGACTGATCACAAATGGTGAGCTGCTGGTTTTCTGATTGAACCCATGTCAGATCAGAAAAAAGCTAAAAGATATCGAATTGGAATAAAAAATAACCACCTTGTTACCATTTGCGTGGCGTTTATTTGTAACTGGACAACTTTGTTTTTGCTTTCTTCAGCTTAATGAAATACGTGCAACGGCGTGGTCTCGAAAAAAAGAATTGGAATAAAAATGTAATTGAGCTCAATTTAACTCATTAGCTCAAGAGTCAAGAGTAAAATCGAAGGAAACATTCAATCAAAAGAAATTTGGACTCTTCGGTGTATTATACCCAATTTTGCGTTCTCGATAATTCAACAATCAAATGGAAAGGAGATTTTGAGAGAGCGACAACAAATTGGGATAAGAACAAGAAAGACAACTCAAGCAAGGAACAGAACAACTTCCTTGTAAAAGGGGGGAAAGACTGAAATGTGCCGACTTGACTAATATGACACAGAACGCCAGACAAGAAAAACAGGGGAAAACGGAGGAGATCCAAACCACAATCAGAGCCAACCTAAACAACTCCAGACTCTGCTTCCTTCTCCGACCGAGCAACCAAGGAACACCAGATGAAATGAAATCGGTAAAGATTGCTAGGCAAATCGTTCGATCCGAATCAGTAAACTCCCAACCAACTCGAAATCACGGGAATCGCAAGCCAAGCAGCTCAGATTGCGCTTGATCGCAGCGCAAACTGATTCAAGTCATGCCGAAATGCAGCTGCCGAAGAATTTGAATTCAAACAATCCACTTGAGATATCCCCGCACTTCATGTGGGATCCCGCGACCACAGAGCCAGAGGAATCCCAACACATGAAGAGAGCTAAAAGTGGGAGAGAATCCAATCCCAGCAAGAAAAAGGGGACGGATCGTTCAGATCAAACAACCATCCATGAAGAACCTTGCACATCGAGAATTCAGACAAATCAAGAAATCCAAAGCGAAACTTCCCGTCATGGTGCGAACCTCCAAACTCCAATCCCCGCCAAAATTACAGCTGCAAGCAGCAACGATCGAGGAAAGGAGCAAAAGAACCGCTGTTTAGCGGAAGAGCAGTACTTACCTTCAAAATACTGCGCCAATTCACCTTCCAGCTCTGTAAATCCTCCTCCGCCTCTCTTCTCTTCTCCTCCAGAAGAAGAACATAGATCAAGCAGAGGAAGGAGCGGATTCTTCCTTCAAGGCAGAGGTTTCGCGGTAAACGGAAGCAGAGGGAATTCCGGATGCCCCTCCTCTGTGCCCCGTGTTCCTCCCTCCCCTTCCCCTCTGGATGCCAGGTGAGGAGGAAGAGGAAGACGACGGCCTTTGCATTTTTATATGCCTTCTCCCCCGCTCCTGACCCGTCGCGCACACCAGAGCGGGGAGCCGGATCCTATCGCCGCTGCGCCGTGCCATCTCCCGCCGCTGATCTCACGGTCGACTGCCTGGATTGTCCCAGCTCGTCACTCCTCTTCCCTGCTCTGGCCTGCTGGGACTGGGAGGGAGGTTGTCCAGATGTTAACTTCCTTGGACGAGCGGCTTTGGTGGGCCTTGGATCGGGCCGGAGTCCAGTGGGCCAGCCCAATCTGTTGCTTTTTGATGATCAGCTAAAAAGACATCGACCGCGGCCCAGTTTTCTAAATGAACTGTAAGGCAAAAAAAAGCTTTCATCCATTTTTTGATTACTTATTTAATATACGTTTCCAATTAGATTTCTTTTTGACATAGGAAGGAATTCTGGTTTTTAGAACCGCCTTTTGTAAAACAAAAAGTGCATCAATAAATAATATGGCGATTTCTCAAAAAGAAAAAAAACATTTCCAATTGCAAAAACTAATATGTCTTTCTACATATATAGTAACCATATGTATTGCAAAGACCTTCTGGACAGGAGATAAAATGCGAGCATGCATGACTTCTCGCAGTCTCACTGCAAGTTAAGAGTTCACACATTTATGGCCGTCTAATTCCACGTCTGATGCTACAGTTTTTCAACAACGGTACACAGTGATCTAATGAACAGTGCTTTTTTTTCAGAGCCATTTTTCTATTAATATAAAAGAAAAGACAAACAAATATCCCTAAGAGGTTATCAGCAGACTACAGTAAAAAGGAAAAAAATAATGTCGAACATTTGTGATGGATAAAAAGATCTTCTGTCCAAACATAAATATAAGTGCTAGATCTTTAGGGTTCTTCTAGATTAAATAAGACATTGCATCTAGAAGTTTAAAAAAGAGTAAAATGCATCTCAAGTATCTAAATTATTGGTCTCCTCCTATCTAGGTACTCAAACTATAAAACTGACCATCCGGATAGCTGATCTATTGCCGATGCACACTACAAGTCCAAAACATGCCACGTCATGGTCAATTTTTTAAAAAAGACCTTATCTCTTTTCCCTTTCACGTAACCAAGTCCTTCTCTTTCTTGCCGATGCAGGGCCGGCCCCCAGAGCTCGCCTCGCACCCAAAGCTTGTCGATGCAGGTACCCAAGGCGCGTCGAGGACCTCATGGCCGGCGCGGTGGGGAGGCGGCCTCCGGTGCGGATTGAGGGCGCGAGCACGGCGGGCAGCCTCCCATGGCGGGGCGGGGCGTGCAGGGCCGTGCAAGAAGGCCTTGAGCTTGCGCTGCTGCGACGACGGCGGGAAGGAGGAGACGGGCACGACGAAGGTTGCCGCGACGATGGCGAGTGGCGGCGCCATGGATACGAGCGGCGAGCCGACGATGCAAAGTTGTGGCAAGCGCCGCGTTTGAGGGGCAGGCACTCGCGGCGGCGGCAGCAGTCGCGGCACGGTGCCACCGCCGACGCCACCCTAGCTCGCTACCACGCCGAAGCCTGATTCCTCGCGCCCACTGCTTCCACTCGCTCCGATCCATCTCCCAATGCAGCTTGCAGTCGCAACCACCGATGGTAAGGGCCAAATCGGCCGTTTCCGTCGCCACCATGGATGACCGGCTGAGCTCTGAGCGCCACCCACATTCCCGCTGTTGCGAGCCCTCTCAGTGCCGTCCAAGTGCGTCAATGCCTTCCTCTCGTCGCGCTGCCCCTCCCGTGCATTGTCCCCGGCTCCGACTGCAGCAGATGCAACACTGCGGCTCGCGCCACCGGTGCAGAAGCGCGACTGCGAGCCCCTGTCCTCACCGGCCGCCCACCGCCCCTGTCCGCGCCAGTCATCCCAGTGGACGGGCGAGCTCCAGCCACGACACCGAGCGGACGAGCTGCGACTCGCCGGGGTGCGAGGCGAGCTCTGGGGGCGGCCCTGCATCGGCAAGAAAGAGAAGGACTTGGTTGCGTGAAAGGAAACAGGGATAAGGTACTTTTTTTAAATTTGACCATGACGTGACGGGTTTTGGACCTGTGGTGTGTACCGACAATAGATCAAGTGCTCAGATGGTTTCATAGTTTAAGTACCTAGATGAGAGGGGGTCAATAGTTTGGGTACATGGGATGCATTTAATCTTTAAGAAAAAAAAGAGAAACTCACGCTCTCGCAAATCACATCAAGAGTTTAGATTGAGTATCATATCATATATTATTTTTCTAGAACTTGCAAAAGGCATTCTCTTTATAGTTTTTATTCTCATTCAGAAAAGTGACATGTGCATTCCGCAACTATTAGCTTGAGATGGCGTTTAACATGCCCTTACGATTGCGCGCTTCCCAGACAAGATTATTCTATCCTTGCATCTTCTGCACCATTCAAGACGATGCAAGTGAACTGCGCTTTAAAAGAAAGAAAGAAATCAAGTATAAAGGATCATGCAATCTAAAAAAAAAGATGCAATGTTCACTGCCCAAGATTAGTGTTTTCTAGAACATCTTTTTTGGTTCGTCTGGATTTGTGGTATTGTCAGTCTAAAAAGGTCAGCCAAATGGCAGTGTCGGAAACCATTCTTGAACATATGAAGTGCAATAATATTTTACACCCAATGTATAGGTAGTTCATCATGAACTTTGGTAACTGAACGAGAAGTTGGAAACTGAACAGGATATTAAGTATAAATCCTTTGATTTATTGTGCTACTGTAAACTCATAATTCATACTTGTTTGGTATATGATATTCTTCACTATGCTGAAGAGCCCAACTATTGAGAACATCCACCCATTCTTTCAATGGGTCAAAATTGGCAATATGTATAAACAAATTGCATAGAGAGAAGATAAACAAGAGAGCACATGCATGATATGAATTCTGAAACATGCATCAATCTCAATCGATAAACATTCTTTCGAATTATGAATTAAGAGCTTGTCAAAAACCCTCCCTTGAAATTAGATCAATTATATAGCATGACCTTTTATTTTATATAAAAGAATAATTTATGAAAAATATTTTGCGCATGTGTTTGGATTTGAGCTTTAACTCGAACCCAAAGTAAAGCTGACGTATACTGTACTATGCTTCTTTCAAAATTATATCTCTCCTTTTTCCTCGTACTAAGGGGCTGTTTGGATGGGGCCTCGCCTAGGGCTGCTGTCCAGGCAGGTCGATCCAACCCTAAGCGTTCGAAATCAATGGCATGGAGGAGCTGTCTGGGCCAGGCGTATTTCCCAGGTCTCAATCCAAACAAGCCCTAAATGCATCGGTGGCTTGAAATTCCGTTGACTTTATTTAATTTGTCTGTGGCTCTATCAAATGTAGAAGTTCCCTTTCCATATTCGGTCAGCCTTTGCTTAAGACAAAAAGAACATTCAAAACTAATCACAGGCTAATCCAATCACGTACACAACTCAGGCCTGGCGCCAGGCAAATCACGTTGATCAATGCCCTACCGCGCACCCAGCCTCCTACTTGCCGTGCACGGCAGCAGCAGCGGGGCCCACTGCTCGGCCAACGGCCAGGAGTGTCGACATTTTTCTTAAAAAGCGGCCCGACTATCCACGCACCACGCTGCGAGTGTCGACATTTTTTCTGAAACCACAGACCCATGCTCCCGTCTATAAAAAAAACCCACGTTTTAGATTTTTGTATTTTCTATTTGACCATTCGTTTTATTTAAATATTTTATATAAATAATAAAATAAATAAATTATTATAAAAATTTCTTTAATAATAAAATAAATTATAATAAAATAAATAATATTATTTAAATTTTTTAAATAAGATAAATGATCAAACAGAAAACGTAAAAAATTAAAATGTGCAGTTTTTTTTAATGGAGACGGAGGGAGTACCTGTTTGCTCCCTGCCTGCTTGTCCTTCTGCCTGCCGCTTGTGTTTTTGCTCAAGACGACAGACAAGTGGGCCTGCCCCCATGTTTCGCTCGCTGATTGGATGATAGGAAGGGGACACAAGGATCAGCCCCGGCGCGTGCACACTTCTACCTCGCCGACAGGCGGACCCGCAAAACACGTGTCCACTCGTTATTGGCCTGTCAACCGTGCCACGGATCCCACCCCTCTCTCTCCTCCCGTGCGCCAGCCTTTTGGAATATATTTCCCCCCTTCCCTCGCACGGATTCGCAACGATGCCTTGGCCTTGGCTTCTTCTCTTCCTCTCTCTCCCACTCCAGGGATTCGAACCAACAGCGCCCGGAGCAGGAGCACGCCGCCGAGGCCGCCCCTACGGCGAGGTCGCGAGCCCGTAGAGCCAGCCACCCCGGCCGTCCCCGCTTCCTACTACCACCCTCCATCCGACCGCCGCGCGTGCACCGAAGCCGCTGCGCGCTCTCGGCCAAGCCCTCCCCAACCGCGCCGCCACCCCTCGCACGGAAGCGCTGCCGCACCTTCCCCGCGCCGCAGCGGAGGAGACACCCGAGCCGACGCACCGCCGAGGACGAGGAGGCCCGGAGCCGGCGACGAGACCCCCTCCTCCCGCGGGTCTCATCTTCACCGGGACCGGCGGAACCGAGTCCAGCGCCGCCGCTGAGGAGCACGAGCACGTCTGCGTCGACCCGGACCCCGAGTTCGGCCACACGGCGCCCCGTCCACAAGCTGTCAGCGACCCCCTCGACAACTCCCACGACGGTTGAGCCCGAGGCCGAGGCGCACCGCGAGCCGTCATCGTCTACTTCGGCGACCGAACCATCTCCACCGTCGTCCCTACCCCTGCACCAAGCCTCTACGGTGACCGCTTTTTCTTCTTATTGCCCCCTTTTGTAATCAGATGGATGCGTGTGCCGAGCCTTCGCGCTCGCAATCTTGTAATGGGATGGGATATGGCTCGATTCGATTTTTGTTGCGCGATTTTGCGCTGAGCCATCGAGCCGGCTATTGTACTTGCTGCGCCACGGCCGTGGCGTGCTGCTCCACTGTACTGCAGATCAGATCTGTCTTTTTTCTTTGTGTATGGGTACGCTGGTTGTGGAGCACCGCCATGGCCGAAATGTACCACAGCTATTTCCGAAACCGAAACCGGATTGAATAGAAAGGGACGAACGGATTGCCGAATACGGGTAGTTTATGGGATTTGCTATCGAACACGGATAGTGATGTCAGAGTCCTAGGAATCTAACATTGATTATTTAGATTGGTATATATGGATAGTAAATATTTGGATTTATAGATGGACTATTCAAGTAGGGCTTAAACTTTTTTGGGATGGATGGATATCGGGAAATATGCATTTTATTCCTCATTCAATTTGTTTCTTGTTGAGACATACTTTGAGACAAATAAATAGTTGACTTCTCATTTGTCTCTCTCTCATATCTGCGAAAGTTAGCTACTCTACGTAGCTAGCACAATTGTGGACGTCCTAATGATCATACTAAATATTAAAAGTAGAAAAGTCTTAAATTTGGTAGACCCAGACCTAAAAGTACACTTATCGTGGGAAAAAAAATTGAAAGATAGAAGCATACTGATTTGGTGGACTCATAAGTTCTTATATATTTGTGCTACTATATTGCTATGTATTGCTATTGTTCCCTTATCACTTATTATTACATAAAATAGTGGTAATGTTTCCTATATTTGTTGTAGAACGTGTGTGTGTGTCTGTCTATATATATATATATATATATATATATATATATATAATTTTCTTAACTCTCGTTTTCGGTTAGTTTGACCAAAACCAAACTGAAATTACCTAAAACAAAAATGCTTGGTTCTTAGAATATTTTAGAATCAACCAATTCCTATGTTATAGGAATCGAGTTTCTTCGTTAAATCGAGTACCCAACCAGAAATTTAATGCCCACCCCTATTGCATTTTTGATACATCACGACCACCAATGTCTTACGTTTTTATGTCATGTCATGTATTGGTCTGCCTCAATTGACCGGTAAGGGGAGTGCTTTTATTTCCCTAAGATGATTAAGGATCCAATATGAGGCCATTGACCCAAATACGAGCATGAGTTGTTCTTAAAGCCTAAAGAGTGGTGGTGAGATGTGATTCTTGGAGGCGCTATGTGAGTTTGGTGGTGATAGATGGGACTAGTGAATTCCTAAACCTTAATGATGATATATCGCGCAAAGGTTATACCACAGCCAAATAATCTGATCATTTCCTTGCATTCCACTTACTTTATAACTAAGTAATCATAGGGTGGGTATGGAAAAACCCCATGATTTGAGTCTTGTTTCGTTGTGCTCGTCATATGCAACACAATTGCGTCATAGCGTGTGCATCATGAGTTTGACACTAGTTGTGGTCATGATGCACACTAAACCTCGGTTGGTCACTGTCCATCACCATGGCAAAGACGATCCGTGAGCCTCTGTTGTGTCTACCCCTACATGAAGCTAGACTACAACCCAAGCCATGGAAACCACCAAATGCCCGACACTTTTCTTCTTACTCCTTATGTAATTAGATGGAGCCCCTGTGCTAGATTTGTAATGAGATATGGCTCAGTTTGATTTTTGTTGTGTGATTTTGTGTAGAGCTATTGAATCGGCTCGTGTGCCTTCATGCCTTGTCGTGAAAACCTCCCCATGGTCAAGGCGTGACATTGCCTTGTGCTGCAAATCTACCATCTTTCGTTGTGTGTATGTGTATGCTAGTCACTGAGCACCACCATGGTCTAGATGTAACAATGTTGTTGCACTAAGCACTGTCCTGTGTGTTGGCCTATCTGTTTGTATCAATTTTCGAGTGAGATACTATACTTTTGAGCCTATTGTCTAATTCAAAGCATCACGACCACCATCGTCTTGTGTTTTGGGGACGTGTTTTGTACTACTTTTTTTAGTTCTTAAGCCTATGTGGACTTGTGATGTTAAAGTCACCAATAAACATTGTCTCTACTCTCTAGTTCAAGCAATAGTGGCTTGAGTACCTGAGCACCGCTAGGGATGGCTACGACGCCCTGATACCTTGTGGTATTTGACCCATTAGGTTTAGGGATGTGATCATTTCTCTCACCATGTGATCTAAATGGAAAAAGAAAACTTTTCTTCTATGGTAAAATTCACTATGCACTTATCCCCGTTACCTATGTACAGAATAAAATAAGCTCATCTCACTTGTTCCATATAAAAGGTGTCTTAATTAATCCTAGTTGATACAAAACCTCCCATCTCATGCTTCACATCCTGTTGGTCGGTCAAATCGCTCATCCCTTGTCCTAGTTCCCCGTCCACAGCTCCACTCTAGTATTCTGTCCATGGTTACCCAAAAATGAACACTAGCACATGTAGCCATCGCTAGTGCTAGGTGAAATGAAGCCGTGAGGCATGCTCATATCGTCTGGCACTAGATCTTAAATGGACTTTGGCTAGTGAAGACCATCTTCCTCCTACACTTGCAACCTAGAAGAAGAAACATCAACCTAGAAGAAGAAAGCCCCACATCTCCACCTACACCTGTTGCTGGGAAGAGTTCTCATGCATGTTTATGTTATCGAGGATGCAATACCCATCAGATACTAGTTACTTGGTCCTAGATGGGGATGGGAAGCATCCTGTACCCAAGGTTGGGGACACGGACGAGGACGAATAATATTTGTGTAGTGGGGATGAGAACGTTCCAACGATGCCCAGTGGGTACATCCTTAGGCACTGCCATGGTTGGCGATCCTGTGTGTGGCAGGCCCTTTCTTGTTGCATCCATCTCAAACCTAACTTATGGTTGCTTACAATCATGCAAGGCCATAGGTTCGCCTTATTACATTATCGTTTCAATCAACAATGGCGTATGTTACTGCATGCGTGAGAACGGAAAACCCCACGAGTCTTGTTTTCCTTCTTGCGCTCGTCACATGCTACATCCTTGCAACAAGCAACATGAAAGCATCTAGGCCCCTTAATGTGGTTTCGATGATTGATGACAATATTTACCATAACTAACGTGTGTTTTGCAGAAACATTGGTAAGTTAGGTCATGGTGATGGATACCGTGGGCAATACGGGTTTCATGCTCCCTTGACGATGGAAATAGTTTTGGTTTTCAAAGGATGGACGACAAGGTCAAGAATGGTTAGTTCCGATCGTCCATGGTGTTGGCTGACGTCGGATTAGTCGTTAGGACTTTGTTTTTCCTTTGGCCGTACTATTAAGGGGGGTGCAAACGGGTAGCTTGACCTAGATAAGTCTAATGGTTTAGGTGTGATGCACACTTGTGAAACTTAGCACTAGGTAACTACAAAAAGGCCCTAAGGTACGTTGGAGTTAAAGCCGTTCACAAAGATCGTCGAATTCGAAGTGGAACGGTTGTTTTAGCTGCACCGGACGCTGGACCGAAGAGGACCGGACGTGTCCGGTCTATTCATTTGCGTGTGCAGCAGAATGTTTGAACGCACCAGATGCTGGGACAGTGAGTCCGGTGGTAAGCACCAGATGCGTCTGGTGCAACGCCGAAAATGATAACGGACCGGACGCCGGATCGGACGTGTCCGGTGATACACCAGACGCTGTCCAGAAGCTATGTTTGCAGACCGAAACACCAGACGCGTCCGGTGTAGCTCACCGGACGCGTCCAGTGGGTATGTAATGGCTAGCTGAGTTCGTTCACGTATTTGAAAAATTGAATAGACCGGACGCGTCCGGTGCTGGGGACCGGACGCGTCCGGTGACCCCAAAAATCGTGGTTTGGAAGGTAACGGTTGGATTTGGCCCGTGGGGCTATAAATACATCTCCTACCCCTCCATACCAGTTGTCTTGCCTATTTCTTCAGCTGAACAACTTCTTTAGTGTCCAAAGAGAGCAAGAGCCCTAGTGAGGTGCTAGTGATTTGAGAATCCATTGATTAGCACTCATTAGTGAATCAAGAGTAGCAAGTGTGCATCCATCATCTCATTAGGCTTTGCGAGGTCAAGTGAGAGCTTGTGCTTATTACTCTTGGTGATCGCCATCACCTACACGGCTTGGTGGTGATTGGGAGTTTGGTGATCATCCGGCGGAGCTTATGGATGGCCCAACTCGAGTTGTGAGCGGTTCCGGCGATTCACCGCGATGGAGTGTCAAAGAATTAGCCCGGAGAGAGCACTTGGTCCTTGCGCGGATCAAGGGGGAGCTATACCCTTGCGCGGGTGCTCCAACGAGGACTAGTGGAGAGTGGCGACTCTCCGATACCTCGGGAAAACATCGTCGTGTTCCTTGCCCCTTTACTTTTCGCATTTACTTTCTAGCATTTACATTTCCGCAATTTACATTCTTAGAATTGCCATGCTAGATTAGGATTGGAACTAGGGTGCAAAACTTTTCTCAGTAGAATCCTTAGGAACACACATAGGCACATAGGGTGAAATGGGCTAATAGGTTTTAATTCCGCAAGAAATTTTAGAATTAGCCCAATTCACCCCCCTCTTGGGCATCTTGATCCTTTCACAACACCATCACGATAAGTGGGCTTGATGAGTTGGACAATGGTTGTCTACGATGCACACTAAACCTCTCTTGGTTGTTGCCCATAACCATGACGAAGATGATCCACGAGCCTTCACCGTGTCTACCCTACACCAAGCTAGAGTACTGCCCCTCAGCCAAGTCACAATTACCACTAGATTATCGATCATTTCCTCTTAGCGCTTGTGTAATAGATGGATCTTGTAATGGATATGGCTTGATTTGATTTTTCTTGTATGATTTTGCACTAAGCCATCGATCCACCTCATATGCTTGAGCGCCTAGTTGTGGAAATCACACCATGGCCATGGCATGCTGTTGCACTGTACTATAGATTTGCCATCCTTTTTTTGTGTATGTATGGGTATACCGGTCACGGAGCACGTTTCCATGGCTGAGAAGTATCATTGTTCTTGTGGTAAGCACCGTGCATTTGAGCCGGCCTATGTGTTTGTTCCTTAATTAGTTTTTTAGTGAGATGTCGTTGTTTTGAGCCGATTATCCAATTGGAAACATAATGACCACCAATATCTTATGTTTTCATGTGTGCTTGGTACAATTTTTTAATTCTTAAGGCTGTGCAAACTTGTGACGTTTCAATCACCAATAGTCGTGTCTCTTGTTTGAACACTAGTGGCATGAGTTCCCTTGCACCACTAGGGATGACATCGAGGCCCTGATACTAGATGGGAATTTGATTATTAGATGGCAGGGATGGGATCATTTCTCTCCCTGCGGCAATCTAAATGGCAAAAATCTATCTCCAAAGAGTATAACGGTTAATATAACATTCCATATGTACATGTCTCATTACCCATTGAACACATGCTATTCATGTATATAGGCTAAATAAGCCCCATTAACATACTAGCCCACATGTGCCCTAGCCCAATCATTCCATATAAAAGGAGTCCCACTCTAATCGACACAACACTCCCAATTTCGAACTATCCCACCCGATGATCGTGTCACCCACTTGCGAGTTCATGAGTTGCCACTCACCAGTCACCATTGCCTTTGCTTAACTACTGACCGCCCCATCCCTATTCCCTCGGCCATCCATAGCTCCACTCTAAAGTACTTCATCCATGATCTGTAACACCTCTGGTGTTATATTAACTAAAACATGCCATGTCATCATATACACTGCAAAGCATTCATGTTTAAGTTAACCTTAATGTGCATCAACTAAAACAAGTTTATATTTCATAGGTTGATTGCGTTTCTGGAATGTTTTGTCACATGAAATAATAAAACCCTATTTTCGAATGGCATCGCAAATGCTTAGTTTATACTCTATGTACTTGAGGTGTAAACTGTGTTTACACTAGTGTCAAGCATAGTGTATAAGTCTAAGTTCAACCTTAAAAATGATTTCCATATTTGAAGTTTAATTTGGATTCCAAAGCTTACTTCTAAGCCTGGCAATTCAAATTTAAATTTAAATTGGAAATGCTATAAAAGGTTTTTCAAAAGTCAACTTGGTCAACCAAGGGTGTCATTGGGTCAATGACCCAAAAATGTCCTCGGATGATGTTTGTGATCACTAATAACCAACTAATTAAGTTAGAAACCAAATTGAGTTTAAATTCTACTTTAAAAACCCTTTATTCTGAAACCTAGTTTTACCCCCTTTTCTCTAATTCAAAATCTATAAAGAATTTGAAGATACTTTAAAAATACAGTTTGTAGATCTTGACAAGAGCTACAAAGTTGGTATATAAAGTTTTTCAAGTTTCCGAAAGAAATTTCAAATGAATTTGAAAATACAGTTTTCCAACATTTGTCCCCTTTTGATTTTAAAACCATAATTCAAAAATTATGCATAATTTTGGAAAACTTTGTATATTAAAAAGGTTTGGTTTGCCAAGTTAAACATTTCATAGTTTTGAAGATTTTCAAGTTTTATTGAAAAATCAAAAGTAATTTTAAATGTTTGTTTCTAGGGGTTTTATCCCCTTTTCAAATCTGAATTCAAATTTCAAAATCTAGATAGAATTTGAGATGCCAGTTAAAGGAAAAGTGTAGATCTTGAAAAGTTATGCAAATGATATTTTTGGAGATTTTCAAGTTCTTATATAAATTTTGGAGTAATTTGTATTTTGATATGAATGGCAATTCTGTAATTTCTGCGAACAGTAGCGAAACCTATCGTCGGCCGCCATCGCCGGCTTCTCAACGCGCGCCGCCGTCCACCGCCGCACCTGCTCGACCACCAGCGCGCTCCTGGATGCGTGAAGGTTCATCGTCGTCGTGTCGCCCGTCCATCCATCGACTCCGCCCTATAAATACCTCAGCCGTGGCCGAGTTCTTCTTCTACCTCCCGCCGCCGTCGCCGACGACCTCGCTCCGCCGCTCAAATTCACCGCCGTCGCTCCATCTCTGTCCGATTGCTCTTGCCAATAGCTCCGCCACTTCTTCACGGTCATTTTGAGCCAGTTCGTGTTTGCTCTCCGAGCCCGAGCTGCCCGCGCGCCGTCGTCTTCTCCACGGCCGGTCGCCGAGCCGCCGCGAGAGTTTTCGCCGTCGACCGTCGTCGAGGTTGAATATATTTTACCTTTAATCTCGCTACCATGTTCTCCATGCTGTTCTGCCTCTCATGCGCTTCTTGGCCGGTTGGATGGTGCACAGGAACGCCGGTGACACCAACCTTGCTATCGAAGCACCGCCGCCGCCATCACCGCCGACGTCCGCAGCTCAACCCAGCCGCTCCGAGCCTCCATTAACGTGCGCATCAGCGCTGTGGTGAGCTCTTGCATCTGTCTGTGCCATCAATTTCATCAATCCCGTGTCGTAGCCGCCGGTCACCGTGGCTCGCCGCTGGCACGGCCATGCCGCTCCGCCGCACGCGTTGCCGCTTTGGCTAGGGACCAGGAAGCGATGTCATCTTGTTGCCAAACCAGTCTGTTTGAGTACCCTGCGCATGCTCGTGACCTTTCTGTCACCGAAAACCGCTCCGGTGAGTGTCGCCGCCGCGCACGAGCTCCGCCGCGCCGCCATGGTCGCCGGCGTGGGTGCCGCCGCCGCTCCGCCGCGCCGTTAGCTACCTTGATCAACTCCCCGTGCCAAGCTGAGTCCAGTGGACCAAGTCCGGTTGCTGGAGACCTCACCGTCGGCGAGTAATCGCCGGTCAACCGACGGCAGGCTGTCGGTCAGCGCGGGAGTACTGTGCCGATTTTCTTTTTCTATTTTCAGAAAATGATTTAAATGCTATTTTCATTGAAAAATCATAGTAATTCATATATAGCTCCAAAAATTATGAAATTTTTTGTGAGTGTTCTTTATGATGTCATCTACCTAGAAAAAATATGAAATGCCAAATTTAAATACTTTTACATATGCTAAAATTAGCCCTTTTAATTGAAAAATGGACCTTCAATGATTTTTAATAAATAAAATAATTGGCTTTTAATTCTGAAATTTGTTTTGCCATCTAATTAGGCTAAGAGCTTTCTAAAATAAAATTTTAGGCTTAATTTGATAACTTTAAATTTTATGCCTCTATTTAATGCTTTTAAATAATTAATTAACCCCTTTAGTTAAGTTTAATCATTATAGGATTTGTTTGACTTTGGGATTGATTGATGACCTTGGGTCATTAACCCTAATGACCTTTGGCACTTTAATTAATTATTTGCGCTTACCCTAATTATGTCATTAAGGCTTAATTAATATTATTTTATGTGTTTAATTAATTTCTTAAATGGCGTAGTTAACCCTAATGAGTTTTATAAACGAAGTTTTATTAGCTTGCAACTTTATCGTGAAGAAAAGTTATACTCGATCCCTTAATCTGATCATGCACTCCTCGAGCATCATGTTTACTATTCCATCATGTTGAAGCATATTAATTATCGAATAGTTTCCATTAACGGAGAGTTAACGTTGTCGCACCAGATTCCAAGGACGAGCAGATTCAGGAATCAGGAGTTGATCCAGAGTTCGAACCCGTCTACCCCGAATATCAAGGCAAGCCCCGGATGCATTCAAACCCTATTCTATTTATAAAAGTTTTATCGCTTCAGCTCTAATATGTTGCATTAAGTAATAGGAGTTGAGTGAAAACCCACCAATTGCATTACCTGTCTTATTTCCTTATTCCTTGTTACCTGCTTGGGAAGATAAGTAGTAATGCTTAGCCCTGCTTATTTAATTAATTGTTCAAAGGCAAAAGAATGAAAAAGATGAGATTGATTTTCTTGTTGGAATCTTGATGATAGTAATAAATCGAGTCCGGACGGCGAACTTGCACTGGGAATGGAGTCCCTCTGTAGTGTTTCCGTCTGTTGATGCCCTAGGTCCCGTCCGTTGGTGAACTGGTGATATCGAGAATTTAGAAATCCACATGCATGAAGTGGTATACGGGTGGTTGGAGCCGTGTATATCATGGAGTGACCTAGCGTGGGGCCAGAGATCCCATCTGTGTCATAGTGTGTTTTACTGTGGGGTTTAAGTTTCCACGTATCTCGGTACACTGGGCCGAAGAGCTCACGTGTATCATGTGGTGATATATGGCTGCGGTTGTTATCCCGGTATATCGGTTCATCTGGGGTGCATCGGAGTTAAAGTCTCCGGTATTCCAGTGACCTAGGTCCCAGCTGGGTATAAAAATAGATTCGAATTGCCATTGCTTCTCGGAGAAGAAGACTCGATCGGTGTTCATCATCGTAGTAACAACTTGAACAAAAATTAAGGATCAATAATGAAGTTGGTTGATAATGGGAGCTAGTCCAAGCAAACTTTTCTCTCTGTTAATCTTTTTCGCAAAATTTCTTATCTACTACAGACCTTACCTTGTCCCTTTAGCCTGCATCTCTTGAGTCTCCACCCCTCTTTTTCGTCGGGTCAGTCTTGTTGAGTACTTTTGTACTCAGGGTTTGTTGAACCCTTGTTGCAGGTGAGCCTCATGGGCAGGAGTGCTTTGCATCCTGCTGCATGACAGTCGTCGAGGAAAGCGACGACGAGTAAAGATGTTTAGCTCGTGGGCAGAGCTTTTTGTTTGGTATTGTAATAAAGTTATCTACTGCTACTCCACTATTATTATAGTTTGTACAATCTAAACTTATGGTTGTAAACATTTGAAACTTAAAGGTTTATAAACTTATGTTATTGTAAGTCTTCCGCTGTTTTACTCCGTGGTATATTATTTATATTAAACTGTTGTAATACTGCAATGTCTCTCTACAACGATTGATCCTGCTCGGAGAATCGTGGATGATTCGAGATTTACCCGACAGACTTTTTAAGTCGTATGGAACACAGTCATGGTTATTTAGAGTCTGTTTAGACAATAATCATACGTGTGGGCCATATGATTTAGAAGGTTCTGCCACATGATCCCATGTAGATGCATAGTAGCACATGTAGCTGCCGCTATCACTACCGCTAATGAAGTGTGAAGGAGGAGCGTAGCATGCCTGGTCTTGTCGTCCTAAACTGAAATCTTCCTTGGCGTCAGCCAATGATGACCTTCTTCCTCCTACATCTTAATCAAGAAGAAGAAAAGCTCCATGTCTCCACCTGCACCTGCTGCCAAGAAGGGAGTTCCTTTACATATATTACCAGGTATGCAATACCTATTGGCTACCTGTTACTCTATCCTGGATAGGGATAGGGAGAAACCTATACTCTAGATTGGGAAGTGGATGAGGATGGGATAATTTTTCTGTGGCAGGGATAGAATATTCAACCATACCGATGAGTACATCCCTAGTGTCCACCAAGGTTGGTAATCCCAGGCGTGCCAGGCCCTTCTTGTTGCAACCATCTTGAACCTAGCTTTGTGGTTGCTTATGATGCATGCAACACCACATCTTTGTCTTACCATTCAAGTCGTACTAACATACATTATTGTTTCAATTGGCAATGACGTAAGTTACTACTTGCCTACTAATGGAAAACCCCATGATTGGACTCTTGGTTTCCTTATTGTGCTCATCACATGCTACACGCTTGCGTGATAGCATGTGCATGATGAATTGGACACTAGATATGACTGTGATGCACACTAAACCTCTCTTGGTCATTGCCCATAAGCATGGTGAAGATGACTTGCGAGCCTCCATTGTGTCTACCCTAACCAATTTAGACTATTGCCCCTAAGACAAGCCACAATGACTGCTAGATACTCAATCATTTTCTTCTTAGCCCTTGTGTTATCGGAAGGATGCCTATGTCGAGCCCTCACACTGTGGCAATCTTATAATGGGATATGGCTTGACTCAATTTTCGTTGTGTGATTTTACACTAAGCCATTGAGTTGTGTTGTGCTGCTGCATTATACTACAGATCTGTCATCTTTTCTGTGTGTGTCTATTAGTTATACATTGAGATGCCATGCTTTCGTGATGGTTGTCTAATTGGAAACATAATGACCACCAGCGTCTTATGTTTGGTGTCATGTTCTGTACTATTTTTCGGTTCTCAAGCCTATGCAAACTTGCAACTAGAAACATAACAACCACAGTGGCATGAGTACCCACCACTAGGGATTGCAACAAGCCCCGATACCTGAACCCGATGGGTATTTGATCCATTAGCAGGTATGGGAACGTTACCTAGTACACATCCTCATTACTCATTGAGGACCTGCTATTCGTCTGTACATGCAAAAATAAGCGCAATTAGAATATTGGCCCAAGCCTACTCGTTCCATAAAAGGTGTCCTAACCTTGACTGAAAAACCTCGCATCCAGTCATTTTATCGTGGCCCACTTGTGAGTTTGTGAGTCGCAACTCACTAGTCTGTAGTGTCGACGCTCCTACTGTAGGGGTAGGGGTGTTAGACAAATACCTGATTAAGCCTTATTAGCTAGGTCTATTTGCTTCACTTGGGCCTTGAGCATGTATCTTTTTTGTAGATTGGTTTCTAATCTATGAAAGGATATCCAACAGTGTTAATCTTTCTATAAATCGATCTAGATAATCTTTGCCTATATATGTTTACATGTACTCCACGGTTCAATAATCAGTCTATTGTGTACTGTGCAATTGCATTGCTTTCATTCCTTATTTTGAACTTTTACATGCAACTAGTTTTTCTTTCATAGATAAAGAATACAGATAACTATATATACGATTCATATGTGTAGGAAAATGGAATTCATGGCTAAATTGAAGAGCGTTTGCCGAACAATGCCGAATGGGAATTTTGAGTTTTCCTGGATTGAGACAGAGTACAATGGAGTGAACATCATGCCAAATGTACGTCATCAGGAGGACGATTCGTGCGTCTTTCAAGCCATATGTGCTGGAACAGAAATGGCCATTAAGAGAGTCGCAGCCTCAAAAAATCCTCCAAGCACTTCAGATATCGAGTTTAATACGAATTCTTTAGTCGAGGACTATGAGAACCGTATCAATTGCAAACTTGGTGATGAGTCTAAGCTGAATCTTCCTTTGGATGTACGTGAAGAAACTGCTCTCAATATTTTCCGTGATAATGGTGTTCTAGCGACATCTAGTGGCTGGGAAGGCGAAAAAGAGTTAAGTCACGCAGTATCAAAAAAAGAAAACCTTTGTTTGACAGGATAGCTGACTTCATAAGGCTAGCTAAACCTGTGGTAGGATCTTTTCCAACTGATGAGTATTTCAAGACATTAGGGCCTGGTGAGATATATCAGTATCGTGGTCCAAGAGATGATAGTATACAATACTCCCACATGGTTCTATTTGTCGGGTATGGTTTTGAG
This sequence comes from Bothriochloa decipiens, assembly GCA_023333625.1. Lineage (NCBI taxonomy): Eukaryota > Viridiplantae > Streptophyta > Magnoliopsida > Poales > Poaceae > Bothriochloa > Bothriochloa decipiens. Next base: position 6,055,098 of record CM041641.1, read on the forward strand.
GGTAGCCCAGATGGGAACAGATATCTGATTTTTATAAACAGTCATGGCACAGAATTTGGCGACAATGGATTCGGCCGTGTATATTTTGATGAGCTATTTAGTCATAGTTTATATGTGCTGAATGCGGATGCTCCAAGGCTATCCATTCAAAAGCCCACCTCCTCTGCTCTGAAAAGAAAACCAACTCGAGAATCTGAGGATCGACCAGCGCAACGTCCACGACTTGGTGGTGATGGTTCCAGCTCCTCGGCAGGCCGAAAACACCCTTCAAACTCGCAAGGTGATGACTAGGTAACCTTGTGATGTGAGCTTGCAGTCGATGATTGTAGCGATTAATTCACTTTCAGTTGGCTTACCAATTACTTTTTACATGTAGACTGATACAGAGTGCTTTGAAATTATCCACAAAATCTGGGTGCAAGAGTAAGATGGTTTGATCTCCTATTCTCCTGGTTAGTGCTTTACTGAGTTCAGAGCTACTGTAGGGGCGTCTGCATCTTCTAGAGGCAAAGGTACGAATCAAAGATTTACTAATCCCCTAAGTACTATTGCAGTGACCAAATAAAGATATATTCCCCTCACTTTATTTGGTCACTAGATATATGTTAGGTAAAATAGTAGTGTGAATTGCCTTTACATATGAAACTTAGCAGCAAACCAGGATAATATATTTCCTGCAGGAAACTAAAATCCCCATCATCACAAAAGTTCTTAGTTGTCTGACAGGTACAAATAATTGAATGTGATGCTTAATATCGTTCATTTCCTCCTAAATAAATTTTGTTTAAAACAATATACTTTGAATAGCCTCCCAGTGAATATTTGTTTTTATTAAAAATTTAATCATGTATGGAAACCATTTCAATGTTTATGATATACAGGAAACAGGCAATGCTCTTTTGCGTGTGGTGCTAATTTTCAAAGTTTATGATGTTCTGCAGGTAGTTGGTTGGTGTTAGTCTTTTGACAGATTCAAATCTAGTTGCTTGGGTCTACTGAATTAGCTTTGAAGCTACAGTAGTTTTCTTAAGAGGTCAGGGAGTGCTGTTCTGCTCTCTTAGCTGTCCTCAATGGCAATGTCGCCATCCAATCCAATGCGCAAGGTGTTTGATGATCTTCTAATGCAGCCTTCTTCTCTCGCAATCCTTCAATTTCAGTAGTTGCAGATGGAAGCAAGCTCACCAAATGAGCATTTTTCTCCAGTGTCCTCTTCTCGAATACTTTCCAATTCCTTTTGAAGTTGAACTCTGGTTGCTTCAATGTTCTCAATCTTACTTGCTTCCCCATGCTTTTCAAGATACGTACATAAGTCTTAATTTCTCGTGTGCTTGTGCCAATTGCTTGTCCACAGATAGCCAGACCATTTCTACTTGCATGCTCTTGAGTTAATCTTCTTGTATAGAGATGACACAGAGATGCTAAGATTCTTCAACTCAATGTGCTTTTCATTTACCTCGTCATGCTTCTCTTTTGAGGCAAGCTTCAGCTTATCTAGCTCCAGAAGCAAACTCTGGTTAGCTCTCTCAAACAGAAGGCTCCTCTTTCAGTGTAACATCCTAGATTTTTAGTATTTCAAAAATAGTCAAAATGAATTTTTGATGAATAAATAATTAGGCCAAATAAATATTTTTATGAAAATGAAGTTGAAACATGGTAGAAACATGCTTGAGCATTCATGCTGGTGCATATTTTCTTGTTGTGGTGTTTGAATTCAAATTAGATTTTAAAATCCTTTTGAAATGCATTTGAAAAAAGTTTAAATAAAAAGAAAAACCATTTCCTTTTCCCTCTCCTCCTCTTCTCTCCTTTCGGCCCGGTCAGCCGCTCGGTCTGCCTCCTCTCCCGCCTCACACCGGCCCGAAGGCCGTTTACCTCCGCGTGGCCCACTTCTTCTCTGGCCCGCAACTGGCCGCAGCGCGCGCGCTCCTTCTTCTTGGGCCGCAGGCCGCCGGCCCGTCAAGACGCCAGCTCGCGTCCGCGTCCGCCCGCGCGTCGCTCTCTTTCTCTGGCTGACAGGTGGACCCCGCCCCGTCTCCTTCTTCCTCCGACTCGAGACCGACCGGGACGCGAGCTCGAGCCCGACCCCGACCCGACGTCCATACTCGGTCGCTCGCACCCTTGGCCCCGGACTATATGAGGATTTACTACGCGCCCGCAATCGTTTCCCGAACCCTAAAGTCAGCGCCGCCATCGCCTTCGCGTGTGCAGCAGCAAGCTCCGCCGAAACCCTAGCCGTCCACCGCCGCTTGCAATTGGTCACCTTCCTCGAGTCATCTTCGCCATCAACGAGACGTCAAGCATCGCCTCGACCTCCTGAGCACCTTGATGCCATTCATTTGGTTCAATTTGACCTAAACTGTGCCGCCGCCTTATGCGGTTTGCCGTCGTCCGCAGCACCGAGCTCCACGCCGTCCTCGTCGCCTCTCGGTCTTCATCTTCTGGCTAGGTGAGCGCGGCGTGAGCTCCGCTTTCGAATGGTACCGGCCGCGTCCGTTTTGGTGGCTGGAGTCACGAGTTTGACCAACTCCGGCGAGGTTTCTCACCGCCGACGATGACCGCCGCCGTGTCGGGTGTCGTCCCCGGCGAGGCCGATTGCCCTGACCCATCTGAGCCGTCCATCGTGAAACGAACGGCCAGAAACAGTCCATAACCTTTCGCGTGGCAAAATTGCCAAAAACCCCCTGGGTTTCTGGATATTCTATTAAGAGCCCTTGGCAAATTCCTCTGGTTACGTTTTCTCTACTGGAAAGCGTAATCGTTGTTTAACAGATTTAGAATACGCTTTGTCCACTGAAAAGCGTATTTTCCTTGTAACAGTTTCTAGAATACGTTTTCTTCTCTGAAAAACGTATTTTCTCTTTCAGTTTCAGAATACGTTTTCAGTTATTTACAGTTTTGCCATTATCTTTAAAAGCTTATAACTTTCACGTTTTAACTTCGATTTGGTCCGTTCAAATTCCGTTAGATTCATAATTTTGTAACCTACGCAGTGGTGCTACTGTTGGAATATTTTGAAAATTTTATATTTCTAGTCTATATTTAATGTATTTATTTATCTATAGGAAATTTTTAAAAATTCATAACTTCGCCGTTATAACTCCGTTTTTTGTGAACTTGATGTCTGTGTGATCGTAGCAACGAGTAGAATAGTTTTATAAATATTTATTCTATTTTGATGACATTGGTGTACTATTCCTCTAATAACTCTTTATTTGCTTCGTGTATGTATGCTCGATTGGATTGTCTGGTGTTGATTGTTAATGTCGAGTTCAGACGGTGAGGGTTTTGTTGAACAAGGCTACTTTGAGGATCAGCAGGACCAGCAAGACTTTGTGAATCGAGGCAAGTATAGCATAGATCTTCCTTGTTATCTATACACTCTAAATAAATAATACATTTGCATGAGTCTACTTGATGACCCTAGAGATTATAACTAGATGTTGTTATCCTGATTCCTTGACACCTTTGGGTTGCATTGGGTAGCTATAATGCTAGTGCTTAATGAATATCATAATCTTGTGGCTTGATGAGTAATTGTGTCATAAACAGTAATAATGACTTTTAACAACCTGAGGGCTAATCTGTAACAGAACCTCCGGGATTGACGATACAACTCTGAGGGCTATATGGCTCTGGCTTTAGCTCAGTATAAGGATCTTTTCTAGCTTGTTAGTGATTCCCTTAATGGCGCAAGGGGGGTGTGTTTCGGGTTGGTGTAGTTGGACCCCTGTCTGTATGTGTATAGGCTGCGGTTGTGTGCCATCAGAAGGGGGGATACTATATTCGTAGGGCACAGAAACCTCAGCGGCCCTAACATGTTAGACGAACCTTTGAAAGGCTTCATAGTGAACCCTGCCGGCCTTCCTTGATAGTGGGCTAAGAGGTTGGCCGCCTCGCGCGAAAGGATAAATCATGACTCACAGTGAAAGTGTATACCTTTGCGCAGAGTTTAATAAACTGGTATACTAGCCTTGCTCAAGGACACGAGCGGCCTTGGAATCTTTACACTAACGATGATCTCTCTTGTCATGTTAAAATGTTTATTCATTTGTTGTTATGTTTACTATTTATTTATGTTACATTGATCATGATGGTTTTGGGAAATACTTGCTACCTTGATGCTACTTAATTGCTCAACATGATTAATTTATAAAAGCTAAATACAGTCAAACAGTGTCAGCTTAATTAAGCCTCATTAACCCATGTTATGCTTGTTGAGTATGGTTGTGTACTTACGCTCGCTTTACTTTCAATTTTGGAAAATCCCGGATGGGTAACAGATGAAGGTTGGAATGAGATATCGTGAGGAGTACTAGGCTTGGTGTTCACCAGTTGACGTGTCACTGTGTGGAGCTTTCGCGATAAAGATGTCTTAGTTATTTATTTGTTTATGTGCAATACTCTGTAATAAATATTGGTTCGCTATGTAATAAATAAGGTGATGATACTCTCTGTAATTTGTCTTATTATATGTGCGACTGTTCATGAGCCGCATATAAGGCTATTTATACATTCTATTTTTATTCTTAAAAATAGAGCGTGACATTCAGTCTATTGAACTCCTCCTGGGTATGCAATATTATAGACTTGAGGATCTGTAATCGATCACTGGAATGTTGGCAATGTGAAAATGCAGCTTCCTTCTCTGCTTCTTCTTCTGCGAGGGCCTCCTTGAGAGAAAGAACTTCAGATTCAGCCATATTGCTCTTTTCTAACACTGATGAAACTTTCTTCTTGAGTTCTTGATTTTCCTGTGACAAACATGATGTCTCTTTCTGCAGCTTCTCATGGTCCTGGTCATCTGAAATACTAATATATTAGGTTTACCTTCCATTTATTAGGATATTGCAATTGTTGAGGAATTAAATTTCATGGGCATACCTTTAGCACTTTTTTTTTTGAATCACCAGCCTTGATGAATGAAAGGAAAAATGGAGTCATATCACGATTGTCTGTTTCAGTTTCAGTAGATGTAGTTTCTGTAGGGAGGTCATCATCAAAGTCCAACTGAAACTCATCGGAAAATGCTTCTGCCGAAATAACCACCAGATAAGTGCACAAGAACAACCAGCACTGGACAGCTACCAAATCTAATTGCTTTTCTTTATGTAGAAAAGTTAGCTCTCATTGAACTTGATCTGTATTTTTGCATTAAACAGTTATGTTATTGCAATTAAATCCTTGAAAATACTCAAGGCAGTGTTAAGATAGTCTCACAAACAATTAACATTACAATAGGTAATGCAGAAGTTCTTTTTTCTCCAATTCTGTGACATGACGACTGCGAAACTAGTAACAGAAACATAATGTTGACAATCAAATATATAGTGGCATGTACATGTTGCTAATTTCGGGTAACAACTAGAATCACTCCAATTTATAGACTGAATGAAATCACCATAGTGAACTAAGAAAGTTTACCAGTGAGATTCTCCCGGAGCCATTTCGAGTTCTTGGGGGATAGGTGACTATCCCACCACCATGAGTACTGCTTCGTTCCAAGGTTAATGGCCATCAGTCCGAGAGAGCCATGTTTGTTGTATGGATCGAGGGTATTGCAAATACCATGGAGAAGCTATCAGAGAAGAATGTCTTCTTGGAAAATTTGTTATCTGATAACAGTACCGAGCTGGAGTTACTTAGAAGAAAGCTGAAAGATTCAGAGGAATCTACTCATACATTCCGCAACCAGAATTCTGTACTTCGATCTGAAAAAAAAACTCTTATGCGTGAGGTATGATGCTTGAAATATCTTGCTTTTTGTTTATTTTTGTCATAGTGTGAAAACTGTGTAAATTGATCCCTGGATACTTTGTTATGTTGTCAGGTGGATAGCATCACTGCATCAGTAGTGCTCTACTCATTTTGGGCATCAGTAGTGCTCTACTCATCTTGTCACAGAACAACCAGCAGCTGACTGAAGGGATAGGTTCTGTAGGAAGTACTGAGTCTGGGTGAGAAATACGGATCATTGAATCTGATGAAATTGATGTTGTTGTGCAGCTCCTCTTGCATGAGATCAAGTGCCTGCTGAATACTATTTCTGATGCTCAGGATGTGAAGCGGAACCAAATCCTTGATAAGCCCCTTGTTGTCATGCTTCTCAAGCACTTTGAGCGAGAGGTGTCTTTGTTGTCATGCTTCTCAAGCACTTTGAGCGAGAGGTGTCTGACTTGAGGTCAGAAAGGAGTGTTCTGAAACAAGAGTGGCAAACAAAGAGTGAGGAGCTGCTGCAGCTGCATAGTGAAAGGCATTACCTCCTAAAGATCAGCTGTGAGCTACAGAAGGAAATGGAGGCTTGTAACCACAAAGTGGATGAACTGAAATCTGAGGCAAAGTTCTGGGTTTGACAACGGTCTGAATTGCAAGAGTCACACCAATCGTTGCAAGCAGAGATTGTCAAGCTGATTGAAGAGAACAATTCACTCTCTAGCAAAGTTTGTGGCTCCAGAAAGAAAGAAAAGTCATTTGATGATTATTTCAGCACACTTATTGGTGATGCGGTGAGGACAGATATCCTTGGTGTCATTTTAGAAGCCTTCATGAAGAGAGGACATCACAGTTGCAGTGTTTGCATGAGGATTTTGGGTCTCTGCATGGAGCAGGCAATGAGCTTTATCAGGAAATCAAGCTGATGAACAAGAAGCTCGGAGACCTACAGCTCGAGAACAACTATCTTGAGAAGGAACTCAGTAGAACTCTAAGCATCTGTGATGGCTCTGGTACAGAAATTTCCTCTGGAAGAAGGCATGCTATGAGGAGAGATACAAAGTTATTAAAATCTGGCACTCTGGCAGGAGAAGCCAAGAGAGCGGCCAGAACATGGAACAACAAAAAGAAGTTGATAATGCTGGCATGGAGAAGTCCAATGAAATGCTTAGGGAGGAGCTCCAGAAGTTGAAAAATGAACTGCAAGTGCTTAGAGCAAAGAACAGCCTGTGATTGATGTGAAATCTTGAGATGCAGAGATCACTAAACTGCTGGCCAACATGCAATTAGCCACCGCCAATGCGTCTCTCTTCAAGGAGAAGGTGCTTGAGCTCATTGTGACATGCGAGAGTTTTGAGATCAGTGATATGGTGCAGAAGGAGGTGCTGAAAGAGATCACCCGGAGAAACTCTTATGTGGATGAGCTCAAGGACAAGCTAAATGCAATTGAAATTGAGAACAGAAGAGTGAAGGCGACTTCACACTGCTCGGAGCATTGCAAACTGAAGTTGATGCCCTAGAGAAACAAACCTTATCGCTAGCCAAGGATTGCCTGCCACCAAGTATGCTCAAGAAGGAGGTACATATATTCTGTTACATCTTCTGTCATGTGATTATTCAGGAATCTCTGATTTCCTTACTCTTGCCGATAGACTCATTTCCTGCTTATTGGTTTTGCCAGGAGCACCCATTATCACCTCAGCTGTCCAAGATTGCTGTGAGGCCAAAGCCTTGTTTAGATACCAAAGTTGGTGTACGCATAGTAAATTCTGTTAAACACTGTAGCAACTTTATTTTTATTTGGTAATAATTGTCTAAACATCGATTAATTAGGCTTAAAATATTCGTCTCGTAAAGTACAATAAAACTATGTAATTAGTTTTTTATTTCATCTATATTTAATATTCCATACATGTGTCTATATTTAGTATTCCATACATGTGCCGGTATTTTAATATGATGAGAAATCTTCTTTTTGCAGAGTAAAAATTAAGGTGAAATCTGAAATCTAAACGAGCCCAAATGTAGATCAAAACACCACGAATATGGTGAAGGACATGGAACTGCAGAAACTCCGCGGAACCGTCATAACACTTCAGAAAGTGGTGTCAGTCTGTCAGATAACGAGGTGGTCCTGGAGCAAGAGAGGCTCGACTTCAACAGCAACCTCAGATGGAGATGCTGAAGCTGAAGGAGATCCTGGACTCCTAGCCCGTCCATACTCCTCTAGCCAGAGAGCTGCCGTCTCACATGGGCGCCACAGGAAGAACTCAGTGGCCGCGGCAGCAGTGCAGTCTGACGACAAGATGCTCGCGCTGTGGAGCGTGTACAGGGTGAGCAGTGGCAGCCAGCGGCATGATGTGGACCTGCGGCTGCAGAGCGAGGCTGCCAAGAACAAGGGAAAGAAGCGGACGTCCTCCGAGCCACTGGTGACCAATGACCATAAAGGACCCCATCGTGGACAAGCAGGAAGTCATCTCACGGCCCATGATGGCAGCGGCCACCACGACGGAGCCACACCGAGAGTGGAAGAAGGTGATCGACTGGCTATCCTCGGAGGCGCGTGACCTCCGATCCATCGTCCAGGAGCTGCTTTCCAGCTCTCTCATCCTTGTTCTTTTTTGTCTGAGGAAACATCATCCTTGTTCTTCGAGCTACCAAGAGGCGATTTTGGTGGTTTTATTACATTTTCCCTTTTTCTTCCGTGAGAGCTAAATGCCTGCATCTGCTAATGGATTTGTCTGTTAATTTCTACAAAAATGAACAGGGAATTCAGCTCGCCTTCAAAACGCTTAAATTGAGTCGCTAGCAGAATGATGCATATGAACAGGTGGAATCTCTCTTTTGCCCCTTGTTTATGGGGTCAGACTGTCTGAGGCTCTCTAGCAGTCTCTACAAATCTACTTCAGCAGCCCCTCTGCTCGAGGCTGGATCATTCAAGAGTAATACTAGCCTCTCCTACTTCTCTCCTTCCCAGTTGATATCACATCACCAAAGACTGAAATTGCGGTTATGGTCGGCACTCTCTAGCTTTGGCGCTTTTCTTTTAAAAAATCTTTCAAACAATTAACCTCTCATCAGTAGACAATAGCAATGCTAAGTAAATATATAAAACAAGACAAATCTTTGCACACAGTATGCTGTCTATAATAATCTTAGAGAGATGATTAGACAGCAGTACATGGAAAAAATCTACTGTGTGGGTGAACTGAACTAGTCACTAGACACTAGATGCAAAAGTCTACAATGTACTCCTACATACCTACAGTACTACTGTAATATTTAGTCGTTGCCGAGTAGTACTAGCGTACCTTGGCCTGAAGGCTTGAATCCTTGATGAGTGATGTTTTGTGGACGCAGGACGCAGGCTGAACTGAACGCAAGTGCTCTTAGCTGGGCTGTGTGGGTGCAGAAGAGGCCGAGAGGGGATAGGGCGAAGTCTGATAGTAATAACATTGAATTGTTTTCATTTTTTTATGGTGGTGCATCTGCACCACGGGTCATTATATTTAGGCTTCGCCCCATGTCGCAGCAGCCTAACCCGTCGAGTTTGATGCACAAGCAACACACAGATACATTATATGTTTAGCATAATCACCATTCACCCGTATGGCGCAGCTTAGTCACATCAGACCGTGCCACAAGCCCGATGCTAGTGCTAGCGTGGCTCCTTTAATAATCACGTCAATGCATGAACCACGTCATGTGCTTTGGCGCGATCAAGGGTCCCGTTTGGTTACCAGGGGTTTTTCTTTTTTTTTTAATCAGCTGCCATGGTATTCTAAGAATATGGATAAAAAAAATCTTAGAATCCTAGAATCCTATCCAAACACCTAGGATTCTACGGGATTTATAACACATATGCACAAAATTCAAGAAAATATTGGAGATTATTTTTATCCAAAATCCTCCAATCCAAATAGGACCTTAACACACAAACACAAAAATCCAATCATCATCATCATCATCACACTATAAAAAGGCTGAGTTTATGAGCCTTATTTACATTATGGACATGAAACTCTGTTTTTTTACACAAACTTTCCAAAATAATCCGTAACATGCTAAGTTCACCCTAAAAGTTTTTTTGTTAATTACACCTTGACTATAAAGATATATTTTTATATAAGAATACGTGCAGCTCTGCTAGTAAAACAAAATAAGCTAGATTATTTTATTGAGATTATATATATATTAGGGCCCGCTTGGATGCCTAAAATTTCTAGAATTGAAATTTTAAGAACTATAGTTATGAAAGAACAATTCATATAATCCATTAAACAATGCCTATATATTACTTAAGTTGGGGAAAGAAAGAAGAATTACATGGATTCCATTTTTCATCTTTCACCCTATGATTTTTTTAGGCCACGCCTAATAAGTGTGTTTTTCATTAAGGGAAAAAAGTTTTATTGCATCAATCACCCATGATTAACGAGTCCTTCCACTCCCTAAAAGGCATAAGATTATGATTATATAATTAACAATTTGGGACGTAAGGAAACCAGAGCACTGGAGTCAACATCTCATCATCAGTCAACTTAGTCAAGTCAAGATCCAAGGCTATTGCATGAAACTTTTCTCCTAAAAGGATCTTCAACTCTATCAATTGTATAGACAGGCTTATATGTGAACCTTAAAAAATTGTGGAATCTCAAATTCATCCTCACAATTATAGTTTATTTTTATATTGTAATAATTTGGGAAATTCCGTTTTTTTTTATGGCTAACAAAGTGTTCCCTCTACCGCCACTTCCTTTTCCGTCGTCAATCTCTCGCACCCGAGTTCGGCCCTCCCGCATCCGAGTTCGGCCTCTCCCTCGCCGAAACTCCCGTCCGCGTCCGAGCGGAGAAGGTCTGCAGACCTTCTCCGCGGTGGTCGCCTCTCCCGATCCATCCCGGACTCCCGGCGTCCCCGTCCCCAGGAAATCGCCAAACCCTAGCCCCGTTCTCGCTCCCCACCACCCCTATGCCTTCCCATCCTCTACCGCGCCGCCGAAGCCGCCGCCTCCGCGGTCAAGAGCCTGGTGAAGACTGCTCCCGCTTGTCGTATGTCCCTTTCCCCTCATCATGCGTCTTGTATTTTGGCAAGATAGATGTATCGAAATCGATTTGTTGCTCGTTTTTCGTTTAGATTAGCTAGATTCCTATGCGTATGTCCGATTCCCCTTATCATGCGTCTTCTATTGTGGCAAGATAGATGTATCGAAATCGAGTAGTTCCTCTTGTTTATCGTTTGGTTAGATCTGATAGATTCCTATGTTTCAGTGCAATTTCTGGCCTCTGTTAGCCTTTCTTATTTTGTATCAACTTGTGATAAACGCAGTGATAATATGTTTAGGTGCCAGGAGGACAAGGAGCATGAGGCTAAGCCTGCATCTGCACAGACGCAGTCTGAGGCATTAGTTCAGGTGTCGGAACTATCAGGACGCTGCCAGTCCTCGACTCCTGTGTCATGCATATGGGACCGACTGTGGCGTGAATGGGGACGCCGATTTTGTATCAGGCTCGATCTTCGTGGATGTTACCATACATATCCTGATGTGGGTGGGCCATTTCAGAGCTTACAGGAAACATACGAGGCCATTGATCGGTATCTTGACCGCCACCGGGATCCAAAGATGTAAGTTGTCTCACCTGCGTTACATATTTTGATTTTCTCCTATTATGCATGCTTGCTTGCAGTTGATTATATTATAAAAAAAGGCTATGTAGCCACATTCTTCAATGGCGTAGGTCACGGAAGATAATCACAGTTTAAAAACTATGGCCAAACTAATTTGAATTCCTCTTTTGGAACCATCTAAAGTTGACAAGAGCATTTTGTAACTTTATTTGACAGCTGTTGAAATAGTGCAAAAGATTATACTACTGCTTTACTTTGACAAAGGAAACATAGATGCTATAGTACCAGTGTGCCACATACCACTTTGTTCAAATGTTGATTTTTATTATATGAATTGTAACATGTACAATTAGTTAACCTTCAGCCAGCTAAAGAACGGTGGTACCATACAACAATGTTTCCTCATGTACTAAACAAAGTGGTTATAGGCAAACAATATGTTCTGTTAATTGATCAAAATAGTAAGCACTATTAGTTGGGTCATCTGAAAATTGCAGTGGGATAAATTGTTTCCTTAAAAGAAGGTATAATGCACTTGAGAATTTATAGGCATGTCTTCATATGAACAATGTTGTATTATTTTGCTGTTGCTGTTGTTATTTACTACAATGAGCTAATGTGAGGTAGATCCTAGTCAACAACCTTCTTTGCAAACTAGTGAAACTAGTATTCCTTTTGTCTCCAAAAGAATGCAATTCTAGCTTTGTCCTAAGTTAAACCATTTTAAGTCGGACCATTTTATATAGAAAACTACCGATATGATACCAGCGAAGAACTATTGGATTAATCATGAAATATTTTTTCAGGGTATATCTATTTGGTTTCACAAGTGTTGATACTGTTTTCTATAAACTTGGTCAAACTTAAAAGTTTGATTTGGAACAAAGCTAGAAGCCTAGAATTGCTTATTTATTGGATCCAGGGGGGAGTACTAGGTAGTGCTTTGTGTTCTCCACTTTTGAGAAAGTGCAATCTACTTATGAGATACAATGTTCTCATCTAAATTAGGTGTGTGGAGAAAGATAAGGCTATAAGACGACGTCTTTACTGGCCTGATGGCACAATCAAGAGGCGTACAATATCATCTATAACTGAGAAATCCAAAATGTGTCAAGTTGTTCAAGCTTTAGTGGACAAGCATAATGAGGATCATAATCTATTCGAGGTTTGCTATCCCTTCTGCCCTCATTGTGTGTCTTGTTACCATTGTTGCACTCTGTCTTATTGCCTTGTTAATGTAACAATTGCTGATCTGACCCATACTTTTTATTTCAGGGTCTTGCACACGAACTCAAAGACGTTTTACACTACAAATCAATTTTGAGAATCAGAAATAGTATTATCATCTCAATTTTACTACAAAGATTAAAGGGGCTGGTCCAAATGCCATGGACAATCTTTTCTTTGTGGAAGTGGAATGTATGCCACAAGGAATGCTTAGAGAACTGCGGGTTAACTGTTTCTGCAAAGTTAATCTGAATGACAATGGTGTTAAGTACTTTTTATCTTAAATTAAGTACTGTTCAAATACAGTTATTTGGTCACACTAACTTCAACTTATCTGCCTGTAATTGTAATGTATCTCTGGCAGCATATGATCTTTAATGTGTTGACCTGTTTGTTTGCCCCTCTTCTGGGTGCCACCTTCGATGCCCTGGAGATTTTTATTATCTATAATGTCAAACTGTTTAATGCACAACAATTATTGCATAGTGACTTTTTATTACCATTAACACTATTGTGAGTTTGTGCTTAGTTGGTTCATTTGTTGTTAACTCTCTCTTTCTCTCTCTTTTGTTAATAAAGGTCAGTGCTATAGATGCACCAGAAAGGAAGATGTTGGTATGAAGCACCCTAGCAGTTCTGGATACACTACTGGTCACTTGAAAGTGGGTTTGCCATCTGGATACTTTGCGAAGTGGAAGAAGGACTATGAGGACGAGGAGGATGATGATAAATATGTACGAGGATTTATTTCTTGGGAAGGCTTTCAGTCTTTCAACATTTTTGTTGCTTCAGTTTCAATAACACGTGCTCTCCCACTTTTACAGGTGAAAGCAAGGGAAGCTGATCTAAGGCAGATGTTCAAGGTAATGTCACATGTGTCATATGATACCATTTGTACTAAGATATTTTCATCTCTGGATTGATTCTAGTTCCTGCTTGTCTATTTATTGTCCTTAGGGCCTTGAGAAGCCAGGTGTCATGAAGAAACTATGCACGCCCCCTCCGTGGGCAACTAAAAGAAAAGTGCTGGAGTGAGGCATCAGTCCGTTGCACTTCCTTGTGTCTGTATATATTTTGCAAGCAACAGCCCTTTTAATAATTATGTTATCTACCCAGAAACTTAGCTTGTTCGTGTTGTTAAGAAAACATATTTGAGTGGCACTGAGAAACCATTTGAGTCGAGGCTGAGCTATTTGTAACTAAGTATCTTCCTAATGCCCTTAGGAGACCTTTTAATATTATGTTATCTTCCGTTGATTAACTTTTTTAGTATTATTAGGAAGGTCAAGTGGATCGTGCTGCCTAGCGGCTTGTTCTGCGGAGCTATTCTTGTATCCAAGGTTTCAGGCAAGTGGCAACTGTCGACCAAACCATATCAGCACATTGCAGCAATGACCACTGTGGCTCTGTAGTGGTTCTCCTCTGGCTACGGAGCTGTTTGGTTGCCAGAGCCAGGTTTTATTCGTGCATAGGGGCATGTTTGTTTCATTGGCCAGTTGGCCCTAGTTGTGCAGAGTTCATGTCTGGCTGCAGCAACGTGTCCCAACCATTAACTACCATAACTACCCAATATGAGATCCTGTTTATGGACGCTGTAATTTGGAGTGATGCAGGTTTGTTTAGCCTTGCTTTACCTTAAGGAGGGACGGGGAGGCAGTGAAGAGGCGAAGGCTTAATAAACTTTTCAATGCTTGTATGGGTACTGTTATAACCTCTCAAATGTAATATCACACACCATTACGGTGTCCAACGAAAAGTCCAAAATCAATATATAGCGCATTGTTTTTCTCTCTCCTCTTTTATATTCCTAATAAATCATATCAACAATTAGTTCTACGTGGCAAACATTAAATAAGTATAACGCCACTCACTAATTCACTGCACTTGCTGCATGGAAAAGACTATTGCTCTGCACTTCCTAGATGTAAAAGACTAACAAAAAGCTCGTAAAAACAATATACTTTGTTACATGATTATTATTTCATTCTCGAGTCAACACAATAATTTTTTTTCAGCAAGTATCATCTGAGTAGAGGTGGGACTTGTAGCACGGCACGGCCCTATCTTGCTTCAAAGCGAGCACGCGACGACCCTCTCGTGCTTCATGTCGCTAGGTACACGTTCGGTGTGCAAGTTCAAGTTCTCTATAGTTCAAAAATAAAGTGGACCAAGTAATAACAGGCTATATCGTTTATTAAAGTATTAAATTGGGGGCACTAGTATGCATAAATTGCATCCATCAAATTGGGAGCACCATTAACTACTTGAACGGGAGTTGCTGAGCATGGAACATTATTAGTAGCAATCTGCTTATGGATGTGATTATTAGCAATCCTTCAATCTTGTTCTGGGTCATCCTCATCCATTTACAAGCTCATACAGTGGCTACCTTGTTATTCGTCAATGTCTTCAAAGTCCATGGATTTCCGACTGCAATTGTCACTGAGATAGTGACAGGACATTTAGCAGCACCCTTGGACTTTTCTGTTCTCTGCCTTGAAAGTATCTCTCCAAATGTGTTCAGCCCACCATCCATAATCTGGTGGCAAAACATAAAGAGTTAACCACTGCCTTCAGAATTTCTTGCACTGCATGACATTACATGAAACCAAGAAATGGTTCCTTGGGTGGCTATGGCTGAAAGGTGTTATAACACAATTTACATACCACTATCAAGATGACACCATTTCAGGCAGTACCACCCTCCATAAGTCAATGGGTTTGACTCCCTGCAAACGTCTCTGATGATACCAAGGCTACTCTGAACGAAAAACAAACTATGCTTAAATCTCTGAAAGACACTCTTTGGCAAGCTCACACTATGGCGAAGCACTTTCCAGATAGGAACAGATCTAAGAATTTGTTGTGTTAGAAATGTTTCACCTTTTTTTGAAGAAAAGAAATGGCTTACTTAAAATGCAGCCTTACCGTAAGCATTGCACTGGGCTTCTTAGGAACTGTTGAAATCACTATCATGGTCCATTGAAAATCCTCTCAGAGTTGCCAAACTTGCTTATGAGCTCATGTTTCCTGAAGAAATGGTTGATACTTGATACCAATAGAAACACCTTAGCTCCCATGATGTGCCCAATCCCAAATTACCTCTTGTGGACACTGAAGGAAAAATTAGAGCTGAACCGGTAGGGGAGCTGCATATCTTTGTATTGTGAACTATGAAGAATATAAAGGCATGAGAACACCATAAACCTCATAATTGAATCGTGCTCACCATTCCAGAAATGAAAAATCACCTGGCTGGGGAGACATGTTTTCTAGGCCAACAAGCTGCAACAATCCAAACCAAAATTGCCAGGCAAACACAGCCATAGAGATCGCATAGAGGGCAACGTGTAGGATGTTGAAATCCGCAGCAAGCAAGGTGGTCTTCCTTCCACACTTATTTTGTGCAAATAACCACATGAAAAACATTTTCATAAGTGGACTTAGATGAGCATTCACCTGAGTCAGATAGGCATAAAAATGCTTATCCTACATTCCAGGCTGCAAGCCTGTAACACAATTTAAGATAATAGGTCCAAAAATTCAGCAAGAACATTAACTGAAATTACCCCCTGTAGATCATTAATCCATGTGAGAGTGCCTCAGCAACAGTACATTTATTAGCATGGTGTTTAGGGACCACAGCAAAAAGATGTGGAGCAAGATCAATGATCCTATGCCCAAGCAATTATCTGCCCAAAGAGAGTATGCAAACCATGACTGCCTCGGTGGCCACTGCCATGGAAAAGGAATGAAGACAGTGATGCATTTGGAGAATGGATAGGAAAAGCACACCAAGGCCAGTTGAATTCAGTTTTTGGAAGCCACAGCCATCTCATCCGAAGTGCCCATCTCATGTACTGCAGGTCTGAAATGCCAAGGCCGTCAAGCTCAGGCAGATGACAAGCAATGACCCACACCACGAGACATTGTCCTCCCTTAGCATTTCTTCTAACTCTCCACAAAAATCCCCCAAGGATTCTGTCAGTATCCTTGATAGCCCATGAGGAGAGATCATAGGTGTTAGCACAAACTGAACTAAAAATATTTTCCTGCCTACCCAAGTGATTAGATCAGCTTTACATCCTGGGAGGTGATCTGCACATATGATGCAAAACTGAACTAAAAACTAAATTTCATATATCTTTCTTCACATAGCAGAGACTGGAACTGAATGGAAGTTGCAAAATGTCTAATTGTCCATATGATGCAAAACATAAGCTGTAGAACAATAGCAAAGACAGTAATCAGGCTACATATGTAGTAGTGATTAGAAAATTCTGTTGGATATTTAGTCATTTTACACCATGTATTAATCCATAAATGTGATAAGAAAAATACTAACGCTAGTATGATGCGTGCGACAGCCTCATAATCGCTACTGCTACTGCTACTGCTACTCATTAACATAAGCAAAATAACAGCAGTGATAAAATGAAGCATAAACAGGGATCTCGGTTTATACCCTTGCGTGCTACTGCCGGTACCCGCGGCCAGTACAGCACCATTATCGCCTGGAGCGGCACCTGCAGGGATGGCGGTGAAGTTCGCCACACTCGCACCAGCACGTGTCCTCGTGGCCATCTTGGTGCTGGACGGAGACGAAGTCGGGGAAGGCAGCAGGAGCGTGTCGGAGCAGTCGCGCCCTTGGACGCTCCCCAAAAACTTGATTGCCCGCCTACCCGAGCAGGTACGCTTGACGGGGCAAGTTCCGGAGGCCTGCTCACCGGAGCCGCCTGTGCTCGCAGGGGATCTGGCCGGAGGTGCACAGGAGCAACTCAAGCTCGAACAGTGGAATGAGTGGAGGCGGCGGCTGCCCAGCCCAGCCCAGCCCAGCCCAGCCCAGCCCAGCCCAGGCCAGCCCACGCCCCGGCCCGGCCCGGCGCGCGCGCGCGCGGGCGGGCGGCTCGGCTCGGCTCGGCTCGGCTCGGCTCGGCTCGGCGACGACGGCGGCGCGCGCGTGTGGGTCCCAGGTTCTCCTCCTCAATCAGCTTATGTGGGCATCTCAAAGCTCACTATTTAAGTTGAGAGTCCTCTAGGTAATTAGTCAAGTTGGTACTAATCACCTTTCCACTTGATTACACAGTTGTGGGCCTTTGAGGTTTTCTGACTACTTAGAATAAATAATGGGCTTGGCCCAATTATCCTAACAAATTCTCTGCTACGTAGTAAAAAAAATAATAAGTGGATCAACTGAGTACTAAGAGTCTTATGTATTACATCAATTAAATTGGGAGCACAAATTATGCATACATAAATTATGCAACTCACACACACAGGAGATCACTCCAGAACTACATGAAACAGATCTATAAATTACATAGATAAATTGGGAGAATAATTTATGCATTTATGCAACTCACACACACACAGGAGATCACTCCAGAACTACATGAAACAGATCTATAAATTACATAGATAAATTGGGAGAATAATTTATGCGTAGATAACGTATGCATTTTATTCAACTTGCCACATGCTGCAGATTACTGCAGAATTATTTGAATGGGTGTTGCTGCGCAAGGCAAATTAGCAGCAATCCGGTTCAGCAATTTGACTTTCTCCTCTTCGTCCCACTCGTGTCGTTGTGTCACCATGGCCCAGTCCCAACGCCCCATGTCCTGAACACATGCCCTTTTCTGTACAAAGAAACAAACTCCAACGATGTCGATACTTCTGTCACAAAGTTAACAAAGTAATTCTGTCTCTCTGTTCCCTCAAAACCAACCATTACCAATTCCTTAAGCTGATTATGGCAGAACTTAGGGGATTGCCATGTGATGTCATCACAAGGATCCTCTTCCCAAGGGCTAATATGGATGTGAAGGCTCTCAAGGCATGGCGCCGCCTCCATGAGGAGGCGGGGCCAAGAGGCATCCCAGGATGAAGGCACATCAGCAATCAGAAGCCTCCTGAGTTTAGGTAACAACAGCGCAGGGCTCCATGGCTTAAACCATTTATCATATCCAGTGAAGCGGACGACGAGATTGGTTATTCCAAAGCTACCTCCAAGATATCGATCGAGGTCCCAATCTGGTGTAAAGCGAACGGTACGGCTTTTTGAGTAGCCATGGCGTTTGGAAAGACTGAAATGTCTGAGGTATGGGAAGGAGCTCAGCCTGTAAGTCACTGTAGTGTTGACAATAGCCATGCGCTCAAGCATTGGGAGAGCATGCAGCTTGAACCATCCATATGGGCAATCCTCCAAGATAAGCTGCCTGATCTCTGATTTAGAAGCATCCACAGCTACAACACCTTGGTCGACCATATGGAAGGACTTGAGATGCAATGATTGTAGCTGAGGGCACAAGGTGAAAATAGATTCATAGGCTGAGGCTGGAGTGGACTTGTGCAAATCTTGCAAAACCAGACTAGTGAGTGCATCAAAGCCCTCCAATGGCGGAAAATAGCAGTCAGTGAGCTTCAAACTTCTCAGTCGGGACATCTGCGGATTACTGCAGAGGCCATGGTGGGAGAAACTGTGAGCGTCCCGTCTCCGGAACATACTCTGAGCTGAAACCTCCAGATCCTCTACTCCCCATGAATCAACAGCCTTGGTTATCAATCGATTGATTCCGCTTGAACACTGGGTAGAAAAGAACTCAAGCCTCAGCTTGCGAACACTCCTGAGACCTAGAGCACTTCTGTCGTGATCATCATCAGCGTCAAGGAAGTTTTTGATGGACGCGACCATAGCGCGCATGGCACGGCGCTGATGACGCTCGATGCGGGTGCAACTCGCCTTGAAATTGACATCGAGACCATAAGTATAACGACCGCCTTCGCGGTGGGCACTGATGCAACGGTGGTACCGCGGCGGGAGTACGTCACTGACCCTGAAATCAAGGGAGTCGAGACCACGGGGGAGGCAGGCCAAGCGCTTCGAGAGGGTCGCCGTGGCTAGCGCCGTGCGGGTGTCGAGGCGGTGCAAGATGAGGAGTAGTAGGTCGTCGGTGAGGGCGCTGAGGCGGTCGTCACTGCAGGACGCGCGCCGCCGGCACCAACCCTGTCTAGAGATGGCAGAGCTGAGGCGACGGCGGTGGATCGGGCAGACAGCGGCGGTGGCGCGCTTATCTGGTGGCCCGGGCTTGCGGGTGCGGATAAATGGAGGCACCCGCATCAGAAATTATGGCGCGCGACCCCGGACCGCGGGTGAAGACGATTGGCGGTGGCAGGGGTGACCGGCGACGGACCACCGGCGGCAGCGGTGGTCGCCGGTCGGGGCAAATCCTGGGACAAGGTAATGGAAGGCGGCAGAGGACGGTCGCACAAGCGCGGATCCCGCAGGTGATCCAGTGGCGATAACAGGAGGAAGTCACGGAGGCCTCGAGGAAGAAGCGCGGAGATTGCCGGCGGATTCCGATCCGGACAACAAAGTAGAAAAAAGAGATCTTTACGAAGCGGGGTAGGAGTATTGAAATTTCTCGTGTAGGAGTATTGATGAAATTTCTCGTATAGAAGGGGATTTCCCTGGTACAAATTTTAGTTGCCAAAATTTGGACAACCTAAATTTCTGGTCTCTATTTGGTTGGTTGCCAAAAATTGCCAATATCTCACATTTTGGTTATCAAATCAGTTGTAAATATTTTTGTCCAACTTTTGGCAAATCACACGCATGAAGAAAAATCAGCAATAAAAATAGATTTTCTATCACGTGTGCACAGTTTAGCCACAGCGCAAATTTCTAGATGGCCACAATGATGAAAGGGTCTATATACGGATTTATTTGGAATTTTCTAAAGAATTTTCCATGTTCTAGAATTGTTAATGAATCTTTTTTTAAGCTTATACATTTTTTTCATTAGCTTTAGCTATTTTTGTGGAGTTCCTTGTGTCTTAAAATATCCACACGTTTTTAAAAAAAATGGAGGTGTTAACTTCATAATCCATTGCTTAATAGGCTTTAGGTCAGTATTAGTGGGGAGTTCCATTGAGCTGTTTACAAGACCACAAGATAAAATTAAACGTGAATGAAACACCCAAATTCAATGCAAAGTTTTACTCTAGAGTTTCGTAGACATTTAATTTCTTGACTTTTGAAAGTTAGTACTCGTGCCAAGAGAGTTTCATCAAACACATTTCTTAAATACGCTGCCATATCAACAAATATACCTATGTGACAACTTATTTAATACAAATGAAACTCAAGTGAAACTACACTGAAATTTATCTTAAACCACTTTTTTAAAGCTCGGGGAGCCAAGATATAATTGAAAGTAGAGATCTAAAAAAAATTAAACGTCGTGGAGTTCGAGTCTGAAGGGACAAGGGACACGGATCAAAGAAGAGAGTGCGATATTTGGAACATTGTTTTAGAAGTCTTTTACATGGTGGGGACTGTGGGAACATAAGTGTTCCCAAATCAACGTTCATAGAGCAATGTTGGTATCCACCTTGTAGTATTTGACTATATTTAGGCGGTATTTAGTTCCTCATTTCATCTAAAAATTTTTGGGTTTTGGCTTATCATGTTGCAAAATGAAACTAAACATCACCCAAATTTTTTGGCAAAAAGTTGGCCATTCTCGAATTTGGATTTTGGTCTTAAGAAGCCAAAAAAAAGGCGCAAAAGTGGTGCAGCCCTTACCTACACCCATGAAAAATTTAACATTGTAGATGGAACTAAACACACCATAAAAATTTTGGTATTTTATTTTTCATGATTCCAAAGTAGTTGACATTTTGTATTTTGCATTCAATGAGGAACTAGACACACCGTTATTGGATGTTATAGTGTCTCTCCTATAATTTCACCTATTATTATATAAGTATTTTTTTATTCTTCCATTAGCTTATCCAGTCTTCATAGGATATCTCATACATACAAATGATTCAATTATTTCTAAGAAAGTCTCACAATAACATGGGGGTATTTTTCTATTTTATTTGCAAGTCAAGCCTATATATAATGACTAATTTTTAGCTAAATAATTGACAAACCTTAGCTAATTGAGACTAATTTTTAGACATCTAATAACTAGCCTTACATTCATCAAAACTAAGTCGATCACACACATGTACAAGTATAACTATTCCTCATAAATAAGGAACTTGCTAAATTCACGTACCTAAAACTTCCATTTTTTAAGCTTTAGATCGTTGCAAAAAATAGGCAGAAGTTTCCTGACTTCGGTAAAAAAAACATAATTTATATTTTTTAATTCTGAAATAAAAAAGTCAGTTAAAAAAAACCATAGACCCGACAAAACCTGATACGTGTTGGCACGAAAGACAATTAACAATATAGGATTATTTCTATATAGTCAAATAAGGACAAATTTTGATATATATATATATATATGTTATGACACACAAATCACAAAAAAGTAATAATTTACTTCTACTGATTGATTTTTGCAAGCATCTTAAAATTCAAACATCTGAAATATAGAAGGAAAGAAAATAAGCAAATACTTTATTAACCTCAAAATTTGTACTAGTACAGTTGTAATTCTCACACTTCCGTCGTGACATGCACCGCTACAAGTGCATGTTCCTGTTGGATTTTACGTAGCCATCAATGGCGCCATCTCTTCCAGTGGCACCACTGGTGCCGCCGCCGACGCCGAGGCTCCCTGCCGTGTTACTCTGCGGCATCAAGCTGCCGTTGTGGTAGCCACCATTGCTAGGGCTGGCCCTCTCCAGTGCCTTGACCTGCGACTTGAGGAACTTGAGGTAGCTGGCCGCCTCGTCGAGCATGGACGCCGTGTCCATCCGGCTACCGCCCGGCACGAGCCGCTGCAGCACGCGCAGGCGCTCGCTCACCCTCTCCCGCCGCAGCCGCGCCGCCACCGTCTGCGGGTCGCTCGAGATCCGCACGTTCTTGCGCCGCGGCTTGCTCTGGGACGACGACGGCGCCGAATCGGATCCGACCCCACACACGAGCTGGTGCACCGGCCGCATCGCTGCCGCGCGGTAGATCATCTCCTTCACATGCGCCAGCGCCTCCGAGTCCGTCTCGTACTCGCCGCCGGCCGACGACCCTCGAGCCGCGTGGTTGTCGCCATGCCCGGCGGCGAACGTGATGCTGGTCGACAACGACGACGTCGCCGTGTCGCGCTTTGCGCCACGCCGCGGGGCGGCAACCTGCGCCTCCGTTGATGTTGTCGTGGCCGACGCGACTATTGCAGGGTACTTGCCCAGTTTCCGCTTCGAGGTCAAGGTGGAAACGGCCGTTGCCTCAGGCAGCGCCGACCGCGACAAGGTGCAGGTCGGCGACGCAACCTCCGTGTCATGGCCACCGCCGCCGCCGCACGTGTTGGACTCGCCGGAGGAGATGTTGCCGTAATTGCCGCCCGTGGTGCTTCTGTATCCAGAGAAGGCGTTGCTCGACGCGGTGGGTTGCGCGGGCTCCTCGGCGGCGGCGACGACGTCCGAACCGTAAGCGAACGTGTCAAGGAGGCCGCCGCCGTCCAGTGCGCTGGCCACGCTCCCGAGCATATCCGCCGTGTCCAGGCCCATGAAGCCGTCAGAAACGGAAAGACCCGCGCCGGCGTGGCAGGGCATGAGGTTCTGGACCTGTTGCGACGACGAGGGCAGGTTGCTGAAATTGCCATGGTCAGAACGGAGGTCGTCGAAGCCGCCGCCTAGAAAGGCACCGAGGAGGAGGCCGTCGTCGTCGCCCGGTCGACTTGGCAGGTGTGGATCTGCTGCTGCATACTGCATACTCCAGCTGCCGAAGTCCTTCATGATTTATACACCGTCGGCGTGCCGGAGCCTGAGGCAACAAGACTTGGTACAGGTTTACTGCTGCAAAAAGATTGCAGCTTTCTGCAAACAAAATGAACTCTTGTCAGTACTACAAATTTGTGAGACGATTTGCAATTTGCAACAATACTTCACCAGCAGTAAAACACAGAGCAAAGCAGAAGAAACAATATCACCTTTCAAGCTTTCAGTTAGGCAATACGTCAGTACCTGACCTGCCTCGCAAATCGCAAAAGCAGATTGATTGAGGAATTGGTTTGGTGATTCAGGTTCAGACCGCCTGCACCGATCTGTGACTGACGAATTCTGAAGAATGCAGGAGGCAGCGCAGTGCATGGTAGCTAGGATGGTCCCTGTGGATGCCTGTGCAGATGGGCGACTTTTATAGACGGCTTGAGGTGTAGCGCTGGCCAAATTTGTTTCCTTTTTCGGTAAGAGAGAGGCATCTTCGTCTTGTGGGGGCACTTGCCGTTGGGGGCTGCCAGGACAACAAAGGGTCAGCAGTGTCACAGCTCATAAGTACCAACTGACAGTTGCCTTTGCCTACACTCGAATGGTAAAGAGGCCTCCGAATTCTATGGTAACTCTTTTGTTCTCCGTAAGCTAGCTGATGCAAATGCAATAGTTCGACATCTTTTCCTTTTTTTTTTGAAACTTATAATAAAGATGATGTGTTTGATTCTAGTAGAGTGGCAGCCTGCATCAGGGTGGAGATTACCATCATTATTTTATTAAAAAAATGGCTCTAGCAGAGAAATGGTTTAGGCCTCCCTTGGAACTACCTAGAAGGCTGGAATTAGTACAAAGTTGCAAAATGTATGAATCCAACAAAGGTACTTTTAGAGAAAATACAGCAGAGGTATTTAGATGTGTTACAGAGCAAACACGGGATTTTTCTCCTTTTGACGGAAGAGCTTCATATCTAGAAGAGAGGACAGAGAGAAACGTATTGTGCATTCCACTTCTCAAAGCAATCGTAACGCAATGCTGGAGCTCACTTTAGAAACCTCCAACTCAAATATTCAATGGAGAAAAAAATCTTTTTTTAAATGTTCACTTTACCGTCTGTGACCAAGAGGTCCCGGGTTCAAGCCCCAGCCTCTGCACATTTATACAGGAATGGCTGCTGGCTATTTTTCCTTCCCCAGACCCCGCAGTGCGGGAGCCTATGGCACTGGGTACGCCCTTTTTTTTACTACATAATCCCTTTGAATTCATCCATTCCAAAGGAGACCTTTAGCTTTCCTTAGGTTTATGTTTAGAGAGAAAAAAGAAAAGGAGAAATGATCTAGTTGAAAAAGGATAAATGATGGATGGCATAGCCTCTAATTTTGGTTGCTTTTTTTTTTTTGAGGGGGGCTGCTTTGTTTCTTGTATGCTACTCTATACGTTTCTAAGTTATTTTGGCTCTTCTAGGTTCATAATTTTAACTTGTACTTAAACATAATGTATATTTAAGTGTATAGTAGCAAAATCTATGTACGCAAGAAAGAGAAGACAATGTACAATTTGGAATACAGGTAACTTCTGGCCTTTGTGTATGGTATTGGACACTATTCAGAGGTAACTTGTGCCCTTTCGTATATGGGATTGGACAGTATTGATTGGTACATGTACGTCGCATGAAACTTTGGAGTTTTGTGCCAGGGTTACGTCACATGATAAGGCTAATGATGATATAGGACAATAATGTATTGGTGTATATGTATAACTTCTCTTCAGGATTTGTAGGATATACAACAATGGACCAAAGTTTTTATACAACTCTACAATTTTCACACAGAGGAAGAAAAACCATAAATCTTAGCGAGCCCACTAAGATATAGATTTTTTTTTGTGTGTTTTCTTTTACTCGTAAAAGAACAAAATGGCAAGCACACGCTTATCTCTAAAGTAGTAGATGCGATGTATATAGATATGAATACAAAAGTCAGCTGAGCGCAAATAAAGATAGAGCGGCATGACGAAAGAAAACAATTGAGAAGATGTCGTATTTAATGGATTTTCTTTGATTCGAGCAAAGCAAGTAGCACACTGCACACTGAAGTAGTCTATGTGCACGCTGTGCTGAAAGGACCACGCACACGCTGATGAGTGATGAGGACGACGTGCAAACAGATTGCAAGATAAAGAGTCCCCTTATCGAAAACAACAAAAAACAAAGAACAGGATGAACAGATAACGAATGATACGGGCTCTATACGCATATAATTAATATTTCTAACCTTGCGGTATATTGTTTTGGAACCTGGAGCCTGTAACTGAATATTTTGTTTCATCACGCGTGTACCTGAATGTCTGCTAAAAGGCTAGTCAGTTGTAATATCCTGGTAAAAGGTAAAACGGTGAACAACGTGGTAAATTTTTAGTAGGGAAAAGGTAGGCATGGTTTAGATCCTGTTTCCTAAAGAGTACGCTAGCTCCAAAGGTAATAAGTTGGGTATATATATGTACGTACTGTACCGGGTGTGTGTATGCTACACATACATACACATGTATATTTGTATTTGTAAATAGCATGGTGCTATGTGCCATCGGGACATGCGTGTAAGATATACACATACCACTTCGTACATAGAGCACTCGGACTTGTTTGATCTTAGATTCTTAGTCCTCTGAGTATATAAAATCGAATTATTGTGTTTGCTTGAAAATTGTTACCTAGGATGCTTTGAGTTAATATTTGGGACCAAAGACCTTCATCGTGCCATGCCATCTACTCCTCTCATCCGTGCCGCCGTGCAAGTTTTTGTGCCGGTAATGTTTTTTTTTTTTTTTTGAGAATGTGCTGGTAATATTTAAACACGACATGATTATTAACCCACGAGTAACTACAGAAAAATGGAATATCCGTGCCAGTTAGTAAAAAAAAAAATCTTCGAGAGTCTACTACCCAAGCTAGCAACACACACATACTTCACTGGTGGTAGGAACATGAGCTTTATTTGTTCGTTTTTAACCTTTGTCGTCTAAAACTCTGGTTAGGTGTTTAGATAATACGAAGTGTAAGCTTGTCCATGTTAGTCGGGTGTTTTCTTAGCGTTTAAGTTTTCAAGAGGTTACATAATCTCCTAGAGTCCGAACGATCCATTCTACACATTGAGTGAGCAATACATTCATGACCAGACAAACGAGGGGAACGTTCTCTCATGGTACACGCATATCACAGAGCCCATGTGCACATCCTTGATCCACCAGTGACCGTGTGTTTTATAAAGGTCGCAAACGGGTTAGCTCCACTGTACGCAAAGAGTGAAAAAATGTCTACCATCAATCCACCGGTAGCTTGTGAGAGGCCGGTGAAATGCATGACGATACAAAATAAAAATAAAGAAGAAAATGGTGACCACTACTAGCATTGGCTGCTCGAAGCAATTAACGCACATACCCTGGCAGAGTGAAAAGTGAATTCTGAACAGTGTGTGGCCACCAGATAAGCAGACGAGACTCTACAATACAAGGCGGCCGTGCAGTGTACCTTACCGACTCGATCTGACGACGTTCTCTGTAGCTGTAGCTAGCTGGTACTTGGAAAAATGTAAAACGAGCGGTCAACTGAAATGCGATTCCTCAAATTCCTCATGGTGGTATTCCATAGTTTCTGGTACGTGCTGATAGCCTGAAATGCATCTCATATACATACGTCTGACGAAGTGTCATGAGTACTCAAGCAGTAGAGCAAAGCGGTCGACAGGCTCTGAAAACGGCACCACTAGCTCTAGCTGGCAGCGTTGCCGCCGGGCCTTGTTCGTGTTGGCCTCATCATCAGATAGGACATGGAGCCTGAATTTAATGTGCACCGTAGCGAGATTGAGATCCACGACCGGATTTAATCTGCATTGGTCCCGACCTGATCGATCGACGGGTGTTAGCTAGCTCGACCACTGGCCTCTTGATGCCTCGCATCTCCTGTGCTGTTGGCATGGTCGTGGTCGTGCACGCTGCGTCTGCTGCTTGTTCCCCGTGTGGTCGCACCCCACCCCCACCACACCCCGGGTCCCAAAATCCGAACAAAAGCGGCAGAGCCACGTTGCCGTCACCCAGAGACGAGACGAGACACGCGGCGGCGCCCATGGCGATGGGCCACACCGGCACACTCCTTCTCCTTCCCTCCCAAAAAGGCAAAGCAGCATGGCATGATCCCCGACCGAACACGGATCACCAATCCATCCATCATCGTTTTCTAACCAAAAGAGGGGGCCGAGCCCCAATCAGTGGCCGCTCTCACCTGTGACGTCGTCGCCTCCCCGGGGCCCGGGAAGCAGCTGCGGCGTGCTGCTCCGGCCCGACTCCGACGTACTGGGACACTGGGTAGGGTAGGGTAACAGATTCCATTTCCACAAGCACCACACACACCGAGCACCCAAACAGAGACATCGATATCGCCTCTCCCGACCGGGCACCTAGTTCATTCAACCGGTTTGGACTTTGGAGAGACCCAAAAAAATAAATACGTAGCCAGCCAGCAAAAAAAACCAAAACAAATGCGTCATCATCACATCAGCGGTGGAGGAAGGAGAGCTCCTATCCCATCCGCTTCCGCTTCCGCTTCCGCTTTCAGGAGATGGATGGATGGGTAGTGCTACGAGCCTTCTTCTTCTGACGGCGCGCCGCCGATCCCGTAGCCGAGCTCCGAGATCTCCCAGCTCGTTGCCGGGGCAACCTCCTGGTGCAACCGGGTGTATTGCTGAAGAACACAAGCAAAGGGGGGGCCACAACAGCTAGCGTAAACAAGAGCGTGAACAACTCGAAGATGGAATTCAGATCGCACCATTGTGCTTACCTCCATCTTCGTCAGCAGCTCGCTGGCTGTCGGCGCAGAAACGAATATCTGGCTGCAGTCAGGGTTGATGAAGCCCTCGGCGGCGCCTTTCTCGAACAGGGCAAGCAGCGGGTCGTAGTAGCCGTCCACGTTCAGCAAGCCAACCTGAGATGAGAGAAGATGCTGCCGGCCTTAGTGCAGTGAAATGTATATATCTGTCTATCAGTTACAGTGAGTTCACTTACTGGTTTGTCATGAATTCCGAGCTGGCACCAGGTGATCATCTCCAGCAACTCCTCCATCGTCCCGTACCCTCCTGACAGAAATCAACAAAAGGTTCTTCGACTGAATTATTATTAACTATTAATATAAGCAGCGTGGCGGTCCATGGTTGTAGAAGGTGAAACCATCTAGCATCTATCAGTACCTGGAAGAGCGATGAACGCTTCGGACTGACGAGCCATCTCGGCTTTCCTCTGATGCATATCGTCGACGACCTTCACTTCTCCCACGCTCTCGCCTGATATCTGCCACAAGAGAGACGTCAGACGTGTGCAAATGTCACAGCGTACATATATACATAACTGTGAGATATGGATTTCTGAGTGATTGGGGACACTCTGTGTTCAGGTTCACATCAGATAAAATTCAAGTAAAAAGATGAAATTTACTTGACACTGGACAGAGTTGTCTATTTCCCGAAAGGAGTACAGCAACAAGAAACCTGCCGTGATTTTTATTAGCAGGCGGAAAAAGAAAAGAGAGATGAAAACAACAACACCAGCCGGCTCGACTAGGAAAAGCACAGCAGTACAGCACTAGTTATACAAAGGAAAAAGGACTAGAAAAAGCATCCTCTCCTTGACAGACTCTATTTGGCACGTGTAGTACTCAATTCAGACGGCAGCCGAGTCTAGACTCCAAATTTTCACACCTAATAAGTCTACGTATACAATATAACTAGACAGGAACCTTCTGCTAGTAAAAATAATACTAGCTCTAGCTTGGCTAGTTCTTTCATCAATAGTTGAAAGGACAACTGGAAATCGAGAAGAAATAAAAGGTGACAAAACGAACCACTAGACAGACAAAGAAGCTCAGCAGCCATTCATTGAATCCTGTCCTAGTTGTGAAGCTGAATTATGCATGAATGGGACACGCTTAAATTTGACTCAACGAGAATCAGTTGCATGATTACACACTAGCCCCGCTAAGCTGTTCTAGCAAAACGCTGGGCTAGCTGACGAACAGCACTTAACTGCTACTACCGCACCATGAACAGATCCCGAGTGAAGAAAACACACATACCTCAATAGGCATGAGAGCTTTAGGAATCACCCTGTGAATGAATGAACAAATCAAAGCAAACGGAAACACCAGCTCCAACATCAGATAGGATATAGAGAATTCAAAAGGGTTGCACAAAACAAGAAGAAGAGGAGAGAAACTGCAAGAGCGGCAGGGTACCCAAGGACATGGCAGCCGCCGTCGTGAACCGTCCGAGCAATCACGCCCATCAGGCCGATGCTGCCGCCGCCGTAGACCAGGTTGATGCTCCTCCGCACCTTACGTTGCAGTCACAGAAAGGGAAAAAGGCACGGACAAACACGACGGTCAGCTACCAAGCAAGAACTCAAAAGATCCAAGAGAACGACGGTGGCAGTGCTCTAGCGCATGGAGGGCGTGGTGAGCTCCCTGGCTCCCTCTGCCTGCGCACTCACCAGCTCGTGGCCGAGCTCGAGGGCGGCGTCGGCGTACACCTTGCGGCGTCCGGCGTTGCTGCCACAGAAGACGCAGATCGTGCGGAACCTGCTCGGCACCGCCGCCGCCGCCGCCGCCGCCCTGTCGCCCATGCCGATCGGCGGCCACGCACGCCGCTGCCTAGCCTAGCGCCGGCCGTCCCCTTCTCTATCTCCTGGCGCTGCCTAGCCGGCGAGGAGCGGGAGCTCCGAGCACGGGATGGTGGTGCCGTGTTTGGCTGCGCGTGCGTTATCTCCAGCAGCGGGTCTCGGCAGAGGCTCTCCCCAAAGTGATGGCGGCATTAAGCAAGGCGAGTGGTTTAATCGATCGCTATACCTCCCCTTCTAATTCCGGTGGGTCAAACACCCAACTGCACCGCGCCTCGTCCCCCCGCCGCTGTCATTTTCGCGCGCGGGCGGGCGGTCCGGTGACCCAGTCACCACTCACCACACCGGCCGGCGGGGCCCCTCCCGTAACTCTGCATTGTCTGTCCCCGTCCGTCACCGTGTCCCCGAGAATCTTTTTGCATTGCACCGCCCCCAGTCCGGCCGCTTCCACTCTCCACCACTGTGCTGTGCCTGCCTGCCGGCGACGGCATGCATGGCGCCGGCGCTGTTCCCCGCGTCTGGACCATCCGTTCTTGTCTCTGTCTCCCTGCGCTGCCCAGACGCCGCCAAACCAGACCTGACCTTTTCCACCAGGGGCGCCACCAGCCGGTAACTGTAAACACGAGCAGCTTCAGAGTTTTTTCATGGCGCGGTGATAACGTTGCTCGATCGGTTCCGGCGAAGAACGACGTAGTAGTTTTCAGCACGTCGCTGTCCGCCGCCTGTGCACAGGTCAGGAGTGGTACAGCACTCAGGCCGCAGACGCGCAGCGAAATGAAATCCCATCGGCCGCAGATTTTCTCCCCATATTCTATCTCTCCATCCGTCGCTAGTTCGCCAAAACTATTTATTATTATTGCAACAAAGAAAAAGCCTAGACTCTGACAGGCAATGTGGTCAGGGCTCACGTAGACCTGGGCGTTAGTCAAACAAATGGCGAGCGACTAAACAAGTCGAGGAGGAAGCTCGCCTCGCCATTACCGACCCAAAGTGGTATCCGCAAATGTCTGCCGGGCCGATTCTGATGAGGCCATCATATATCCGGCGGCCAATCGGAATGTGCGTAGCAATTGTTTGAGCGCCCGGACGATCGCCCCAGACATGTCATGGGATCTTCAGCGACGAGGACACACGGTTTCGCCCCACAAACAGACAAGATGAGCCTACAAAATTATATTTAGGCTTTTGGTGACCCAGAATAAGATACTATCAACATCCACCACGACTCTTAAATACTTAGAACGCGAGATAATTGCCCTTTGCATGCTAGTAATGAGTACTTACATAGTTTATCGGTAGAGACTAGAGACAAGGAAATTAGAAACTGGACATCGATTGGATGTGTACACAAATCACACTAAACTAAGGATGATGATAGCTGCAACAAATATATATGGTTATAAAGATTTCTTTGTCCATTGATCGATCGGTCGATCAATCGTCATTCTCCTTGTCTAAGCTTCTCGTCATGCTCCGGCCACCTTTCAGGGACAAGCTGTTCAGTCTCCTGGAGGTGACTGAAATCTCTTTGGGTGTCGATTGAAGACAGGGCCACCCTTGACATGTCACCGGACCGTTGTCGCTGCAACGACTGCTGCAGCCACTCAGCCTAGCTTTGGCAGACTTGGTCAAGCTCATGTAGTTCGGTCCCCCGGCGTTGCCACTGTCTGACCTTGCTTCTGATGCTAAGATGGTGTTGGTAGCAGACGTCAGGGTAACCGATGACCTCGACGGAGTGCTCTCGTCGCACACGGAGTCGGAAGAAGCAGCTGACAGCACGGAAGGAGGAGGCTTGGCTGCTGCTACCCTGGTTGTGACATTGTTTCTTCTAATCTTGACTGAGCTGGCATCAGAATGCTTGGAGGCAGGCAGGTTCAGCTCCTCGCAGTTCTTCGCGAGCTGCGAGTCGGTGTGGTTTCCCTCCATAATTCTGGTCTCCCATGGCTTTGTTGCCATCCATCCTTCCAAGAAACTCAAGTTGTCATGGCTTCTAGCACAGCTAGCAGGAGAGCTTGGTCTTCCCTTGTGTCTTGAACCTCGAGGCTGAAAGGCATATATGATCGACATGTTATGAAAATGAAACTATGGATGCAGTATTACCTAGTGTTATTACAGCGTGGCAAAGATGTGCTACATGCAACATGTACCTGCTGAGACAGAGCATAGGCAATAGCCCTTCCTCTTTTTGCTGCACCTTCGTGCTTCATGTGTAACTTTGATCTTACATCATCAACAGATCCTTGAAGGTCACACCATTGTTCCTTAAATATTAACCAGCCAAGAAATCTTTGCACTGTCGCATTACTACTCTAGTGGAAGCAGCCGAGCAGGTATGCAAGAAGCTGTTCATGACCTCATCCAACCAAAGAAAATCCATATAGACAGCATACTGTAGTGTGAACTCATTCGCTTTTAGTATTTCTAGTCAACTGTAGTCTGAACATGAAAGTTGCGAGTTACAAAAGACATTATTGGTGCTATCACCATAGGGCTTTACTTACCTAACAGCGTCACCATCACTACAATATTGATTCAAACACACAATGTCAATGTGAAAGAGCAAGAAACAACCGTAATGGACGCAATCATTACAAAAGATAAAGGAAGCTTAATTGTCCATGTCATTCTTACTGATACAGGTCCCTTTCAAATAAAAGCAACCCACCATATCAACTCTCACGTCAGTTTACCATAAGAAATTCAGTGTAAGAAGAAACACAAGGAAAGTTTTAAATAGTCAACACATCGGAATTCAAAACTCAAATTTTTACCACTTTCTGACTTCCTAATGATCTCAGAACTCTACGGTTCTAAAAAAGTTCACAGGGTGTGATCATTAGCGTTGAAACAGCAAATTGAAATTAAAAGTTTTAATATGATCACCTACCTTTATTTTGAACAAATTCGTAATAAAATCCAGCGTCAGAATTTTGGTCGTTCCCCCAAATTCTCCTGAATGGCAGATGATATTTAGCTGTCTACTCGGAAAGGGAGAAGTTTCATAGGCAGCTTAGCAGCGAACCAACAACCATTTTCTTGGTGTAGCATTGCACATTCTGATTCTGAATGAAAGCAGAAAAAACACAATTAAGACGTTTTACGTGTTCCACATACCATAGCGTCTTTGGTAGAACTGGCACGGCCGCTGAGTTTGTCCGGGCCCTGCAGGGACCCCTGGCCGCCAGCGGAGGAGCGCGCCCGGCGCTCCCGGGCGCGTTCCTGCACCCGCAGCAGCACGTGCATGCACTTGAGCGTCACGGCGAGCTGCTTGCGCACGAGCCGGCCGCGCACCAGAGCCTGCAGCCGCACGATGCCCCTCAGCGCCTTCAACGCCCGCCTCGCCTGCCCACGCGCGCCGCCACAGGATAGAACAGAGAAGCTAAGAGTCAAGATCACAGCACGTGGATGGAAGATTGGTACCAAACGGAACCGGAGAAGGAATTGGGGCGATACCAAGAACGCGCGGAAGGCGGTCTGGATGCGGACGGCGGCCCATTCCTGCCTGATGAGCAGGAAATCCCTGGGCGGCGCGCGGACCACGGCGGCGAGGACGGAGCTGAACGAGTCGGCCGACGCCGAAGATGCCTCGGACGCCAGCGCGCTGCTGCCCTCGCCGGCGCTGGCCCTGGACGCGGCCGACGACGAGCTTCGCCACAGACGCCACTTGCGGCCGCCGCCCTTATTGTGCCCCGCCGCCGCCTTCTCGGGCGCCTTCAGCGCCACCAGCGACTTGATCCACTTCCCCGACGCCCCCATCATCGGCGCCGCCGCGCAACACGAGACGCGCGCGACTGCCTACTCCTCTGCTCGGCCGAAGCTTCCCCGGTTGGCTGTGTGGGGGCACTCGGCACTGGGATATGGAGGAGATGGAGATGCCGAGGCGAGACGGGACGCGACAAAATGGAAGGAGAAACCACCAGTGAAGTAGTGGGGGTGGTGGAGGAGGTAGCCGTTGTCCTTTTCCGCCACGACGGCGGGGGAACCGTTCGTCGATCGTGCAGCGGGGATTCAAATTTCGAACGGCGGAGAGCAGCAACCGGCAAAGGTGGCGGCCGGGCCGCGGGATCCGCGGCGCTCCGACTCCAACTGACGTGCCGTTCAAGGAGCTCTGGGCCCACATGTCATTCGGCCCGGCGGGCGAGGAGAACGGCGAAGACCTTGGCTGCTCATCACGGGCTCGCTCGCTGGTTGGCTTTCCGCGTGTTGGGCTTCGAGAAAGGAGGGGACTTTCTAGGGACATGAGCCCAAGTTGCCTGACTGCCGTGGAGTAGGTCTACAATAAAATGGGCCCGTGCGTGACGGAGTTGAGTGGTCCAGGCCTGCCATATGGTTTGGTGAGTTCTCATGTGCCGCCGTGCCGTGCTAAAAAAAAAGTACCGCCGTGCCGGTCCCGACGACGGGGCAGACACGACACTGCGGCGATCGCGAGGAAAGTCGTGGCCGGAGCTGACAAGTGTGACCACGCACCGGAACTCAATGGAACGGATACTGCAAATTGTACTCTAATCAGGTCTAAAAGCATCTCTACGAGGTCGTCGAAAACAAATCAATCCCCTCTCCCTATACCAATGTTTCTGACCCGGCCAGCTTCCAAACCTTAGTCAACTTTCGAGTCATGACCAAAATTTCAAAGTTTACAACCTCCTAACATGTCTCAAGTAGCGCTATAGAGATAAAAAAATTTTAATCCAAGTGCATGTGGTTTACTCTTTATGTCTCTCGTAGGATGTTAGGAGCGTGTTTGGTTCAACTTGCCATGCATGTTCTAGCGTTGCCAAGACAACCACCATATCAATCATGAAACATACATTTCACTAGACGAGGATGTCAGGCCGACGACAGGAGAGTGGAATGGGATGCATCATCGATATCACCCTCAACCAAAAGCAAAAAGGCGTCTATCATGTATCCCCGGACAGACCCCGGGGCACGAGGGGGCAACAGCTGGATGAACCTAGTTCTAGGCGGATATATGCTATTCGTCTTCACTAGCTCCTTGCGTGAGTTGGGTG
Source organism: Bothriochloa decipiens (assembly GCA_023333625.1). Taxonomy (NCBI): domain Eukaryota; kingdom Viridiplantae; phylum Streptophyta; class Magnoliopsida; order Poales; family Poaceae; genus Bothriochloa; species Bothriochloa decipiens. The sequence goes on from CM041641.1 coordinate 6,089,988, forward strand.
TTGGGGGGGTTGTGGGGAGGGGGTTGTGCTAGAAAATGTCGTAGCTGTTGCGTCAAGTAATTTTGTAGTTTATGGCATTTGAGGCGTCAGGTAAACTGAGTTTGCAGCACACACTAACGATACTTCGGAGGGTGGGGGGTGGGGGAGTGGTTGTGCTAGAAAATGTCGTAGCTGTTGCGTCATATAATTTTTTAGTTTACGGCATTTGAGGCGTCAGGTAAACTGAGTTTGCAGCACACACTAACGATACTCCCCGTATAGGTTTTTTTGGGGGGAGAGGGGGGGGGGCGCTAGTCCTATTTCTCAACTGTTATCTAGTCTCAAGTTTGCCATTAGTCTATAGCAGTAGAGCATTAACATAAAGATGGTGGGTGGTGGCCGTGGTAGAGATGCTAGGAAGAATAGGCAGAGGCACACACACCGCTTGAAAAGAGAAAAGAACAAGAGATTAGTGGGTATTTTGCGTTGACGTCGTGAACAACAAATTAAGGTGTGAGTGGACCCTAAGTGATGTGGCTTAAGTAGAATGCACGAAAATAAGCTAATGGGGTTCTCACCTTTTTAGGTATAGGAGATAGCTTTTGTGTTTTTTCCATTATATTACGATCGAGCTAGATAATTTTGTTTTTAATATCAGTGGTGATTAAAATCTGTCGAAATGATTGTTAGATTTTTTTTTTGATATTTTTGAGAAATTTGTAATAACTTAGGTTGATAAAAGAAGTCGTTTGGACAAAACTTTGTATCTAGGAATATCGATCATTAATAACTTTTAAAGTTGTTGAGTTTAGGAATGTGAAACTCATATGAATAGATTTGTTTTTAAAATAATTTTATAAAAATATAAATATATCACTTTTCAATGAATACTTTTATAAAAATGAGAAGTGAAAGTTATGGATTGGATAATGTGTTGCTGTTCAAAACGATTTCTTTTATCAATCTAGATTAGAGGAGTATATATTTTCAGCTTTGCTCTCTCGAGTATGACTTTTATGACTTTATTCATAACTGAATGGAGTTTTTGTGCCCCTTTTCATTCGACAAGCCCATGCATAACGCATCATAACACGTCCCCGGTGACGGCCTCAGCCATGGTTCGTCGCCCACGTTACCGCACCACCGTCATGTCGAGACTCCTGCCGCGCGATGCTGCAGCTTGTCACTTGGCCTAAATTACATGTGGGCAGGGGGACCAAGGTCGGCGGCCGGCCGGCCGCTGCCGGAAGTCGCGCGCACGGTCAGGCTCCAGTTCCGTGCACGGATCCCTGATCCAAACTGGAGCGGGCTTTGAGTCGAGGGCTCGAGGCCTTTGGCTCGGGATCGAGACGTTCTAAGACGTAGGTGCGGCAGTCGTTTGCACGCTAGGAATAGGCTAACCGACCCAGCTGCGTAGTGCCTATGCATCGATCACGACTCACGAGCACGCAAAGGCTAAGATGTGTGGTCCATTGCTGGCTGGATACATGACGTGCTATGCTATGCTAACGCTATCCTGTTCTGGCGCGTCTCGTTTCGTGGCAAATCGATGACAGATTACAGATTGACAGACGAGATCGGACTCGATACGATATTACCGTGGCTGTGACACTGACAGTGACAGAGACCATCAGGAGGGAGGGGGAAAATACTGCAGGTTAGCTAGCGTCTAAACACAGCGCTTATCTGCTCACATTAGGTGGCTTGATAGCGTTGGACGCGATGATTTGGCGCGCACATTGCCCGTTGACCTGATGGCGAGTCCAGACTTGTTTGTCAATGCAAGAAGAGCACGTGCCGGCACGTGGCCGGTGAGCTCCTCAATCAATTCACCGAGCTGCAAAGACGATTGGGCGGAGCGCGCGGGCCCATGTGTGTCCGGCACGGTCCAACCATGCCATGCGATCGATGAGCCCCATCTCGTAGTAGTAAGCCTCAGTACGTGCCGTCTGTTTTTTATTTGTCGCTGCTACTACTAGTACACTGTAGGGTACACACATCATCAGTCTGTATTTTGTCGGATCCTCCGCTAGCTGAATTGAGGCCTTGTTTATTTTATAAAAAAAATAATCTAATAAATAGTATTATTTTCGTCTTATTTGTCAAATATTGTCTAATAGTGGACCAACTAGGATCAAAAGATTCATCTCGTGATTTCCAACTAAACTGTATAATTAATTATTTTTTTACCTATATTTAATGCTCTATGCATGCAGATAAAAATTAATGTAATGACGAGAGTGTGAAAAATCTTAAAATTTAGGGGTGAACTAAACAAGGCCTGAATTGTCAACAACTGCCAATAGTTCTATCCCATGAACTCTCGACTTTTCAGGTTAACTTGCATGCATTTTCATTATGCTGCATTTGCTTCTGACGATATTAAGTGGTGACCGGAAATCGGAGAATCTTCTTTTTTACATAATGTATTTTTTAAAGTTTGAGAAAACTAAACATGGCGGGGGAATTTCCAATTTCCATTGCCAGCCCCATCGGTAACTTCAGCTGCCATTACCGTGGCCTCTTGTTTATATGTTAGTTTTTTTTTTAACTTTGCTACTGTATCATTTTCGTCTGTATTTAACAAATATTATTAAATCATAGGCTAACTAGATTTAAAAAATTTATTTTATGATTTATAACTAAATTATATAATTAATTATTTTTTATCTACATTTAATGCTTCATATATGTAGCTAAATATTAATACGACTGAGAAAGAACGGAAAAAACTTAAAATTTAGTTTACATACATATAAACGAGGCCTTGAATGAAATCCAAGAGGTCGTGCAATGGGCCAGTCAGTGGGTACAAGGCAGTACTCCGTACACTGTTTTCCTTTCGAAAGATCCAAACGCTTCACTGTTGCTAGTACTAGTGTGACCGTACTGATGGCTGTTGCCGATGACTGTCCGAGGCCCGCGTGGCAGTTATGCCTCCCGCGTCGTTGCGGAGCGGGATGATGCCATCAAAGAAGGCATGGGCATCATCAATCAGCCTGCCTGCCTGCAATCCCGGCGGGTCGGCTCGCGCGGGCACGAGGGGCGGCACTTGGATTCCCACGTTTTCCACCCACCAAGTCAGCAGGGCGCGCCGCGTGGTTCCCCGCAGCCCCAGCCACCATTTAACGCCTGACGGACGCCGTGGTCACCAGACGCCAATCCCCACCACTTCACCACCGGCCCCCCAATCTCGTCTCTGTTCCCGTGCACTCCTCACACTCAGCGCAGGCCAGAGATGGACAGCGCCGTCGACGCGGCGACGCCGCTGGGCGCGTGGGCGTGGATCCGGGGCTACTTCACGCCGGCCACGCTCTTCCTCGTCGTCAACCTCGTCATCGGCACCATCGCGCTCACCTCCCGCGCCGCCACCCAGCAGCGCCGCCGACGCAGGGAGGAGCACTACTACCACGACGACGCCCACGGCCACCACTTCCAAGAACAACCGCTGCAGCAGCCCGGGTACGGCGGCCACTACTACCACCCGGAGCAGCAGACGCTGTACGCGGCGCCGCCTCCGCCCGCGCCGCTCGCGCGCACGTCCTCTGTTCTCGACCGGCTCAGGTCGCTCGGCCTCTACCGCTTCCGCTCCGGCGACTTCCCGCCAGAGTTCGGCGCTGCTGCGGCGCCGAACTACGCGCAGGATGTGTTCGCTCCGGTGGAGGAAGAGACGGCCGCGGCGGCGCACTACGCCAGGAGCCGGTCCGAGCCGGCGCCTGCTGCGCGGGAGGAGGATGAGAGGAGGCCGGCGCCGCCCAGGGTGAAGAAGTCGTCGGGCTCGGAGGTGAGGAAGTCGCAGGTGGCGCGGGCGGTGCCCAGGGCCGTCAAGGCCGCGGTCGCCGAGGACGACCACTCCGGGGAGAAAGAGAGGGCAGAGGATCCCGTCGGCGGTTTCAGACGGGTGCCGTCGCCGCTCCAGCAAGAGTACCACCACTACCAGGAAGAAGAAGAATACGTTCCTCCGGTGCGGGCGCGGGCGCCGGCGGCACCCGCCCCACTGCAGCGCACGCCGTCCGTCCTGGACCGGCTCCGCTCCTTCGGCCTCTACGGCTTCCTCGCTCCCGACCAACCCTCCACCGCGTCAGTTCCGGCGAGCGATGGCTTCGCCACTCCGGCGGACGAGAACCGGCACGCGCACGCGCACTATGACAGGAGCCGGTCGGAGCCGGCACCGGAGAAGCAGGGCAAGAAGGAGAAGAAGCAGCCGGAGGCGAAGTCAAGAATGGCCAAGTCCAGCTCGGAGGCGAGGAAGACGCCGGCTCCGAGACCGCTGGAGGCCGGCGGCGAGTGCGTCAACGCGAGGGCGGAGGCATTCATCGACAGCTTCAGGCAGCAGCAGCAGCAGGGGGTGGTGCACCACTACCAGGAGCCGGAGGAGGAGTACGTCCCGCCTCCGGCGACGCTGCCGCGCACGTCGTCCGTCCTGGACCGCCTCCGCTCCTTCAGCCTGTACCGCTTCCGCTCCGGCGACCTGGGCCCCGACCTCCCCGCCGCCGAAACGGACGCGAAGGAGAAGCAGCAGGAGGCGGCGGCGCAGTACGGGCGGAGCCGGTCGGAGCCGGCGCGGGAGCAGAGCAAGAAGAAGAAGCAGCAGCAGGAGGCGAGGATGAGCAAGTCGAGCTCGAGCGGCGCCGTGGAGGAGGAGACGGAGCAGTGCGTGGACGCGCGCGCCGACGACTTCATCAACAAGTTCAGGCAGCAGCTGCAGCTGCAGCGGCTCAACTCGCTCCTCAACTACAAGGAGATGCTCGGCGGCGGCGGCAAGCAGGCCTAGCGTAGCCACCATCTGCGTGCACGGCGGAGACGGACAAGGGTTGCATGTAGGGATTGGCTTAGCTCTAGCTAGCTAGTAGGATCCAGACCCATAGTACCAAAAAAAAAAAAATCAATCTTTGATCAACCATTAGAGACTATAGTGTGTTGGTTATATAATAGTGCTGTTCTTTTTGGACTGTTAAGAATTGCTAGTTTTTCAGCTTGTTAATTTCGAGTCACCTGTAAAATAGTCAACCGGGTTTGTGTTCCCGGCATCCTGATATGGCTCATCGTTCATCGCCACGCTAAGGTGCAAGAAAGCGTTGATGAGTGAACAGTGATGTTAAGTGGAGTGGCGATTCTGGTGGTTCGGGCGTCGGAGTCCGTCCCTCTGCCGCTCAAGATCTTTCTGCTGTTACCCTACCCGTTGATCGACCTCGAGAATGAATTGATTAGTTAATTAACAAGGGTAGAGCTGGAGCAAGCAAGTTTCATAGGATCATGGGCGTTCTCATCTTCTTGGATCGCATGGGGTGGCCCATGCAACGATGGCGCCTTCTCGCGTGCAGGGTGGTGGAACGAGACTATCCGCACGGAACTCTAAATCCCAGCTTAAAAAAAAAATATTCTATGTTAGTCATGAAGATGTTTTCATTCAAGGAACCCATGCGCCATACATTACTTTTCCCACCCGTTCTCTCTCCTCCTTTTTTCTACCTTTTCCCCACCCGCGCTCTCTCTCCTCCCGGCCTTTCTCCTTCCTCCTCCCCACCTGCTCCACCGGCCCCTCCTCTCCACCCGGCGAGCACCACCGGCGACGATGGCCTGCTCCACCGACCAAGGCCGGCGAGGGGCCGTGCGCACGCCTCTGGGGAGCACCACCGGGGATGGCATGCTCCGCTCCGCGAGGTGGGCCGCGTGCGCCAGCCGGGGCGCGGCCGCGGGCAAGCAGCTCGGCCCCCTTTCTCTCTCCTCAAGCGCGCCACAGACCCCGTATGCCCGCCCGTGCGCTTGCATAGCGCGGAGTGTACCGTGCCCCGGTGCAGGCTTTTTTACGGTAAATCCATACTCTACTCCAGTGCAGTCAGTCCGAAAATGGCAGAACAAGTGAGCCTGGATTCTATGCACCTGTCTAGGTGGGATCCCGCGCTGTGACGTCTCATGCCTGGATGGAACTTGCATTGGAACCTCAGAAATGCTCAAAATGCAATGCTGTATCGTGTCGTCCAACGCCTGGTCCTACAGTAGTAGTACTAGCGGTAGCTTTCTGGACCCGCTGATCGTGTACACTGTTGTCTCGTCGTCTGCAGTGCTACGCATTTCGACGCCGATGAAATGAAATGTACACTATGCATGATGCATCGGTCTCGTCTGCCTGTCAGTCTTTGTGAACAATGTGAACGCGTCGGACGCAAAGAAGCGTTTCCCCGGGGATTAATTGATGGATCGCCATCGACGACCCTCCAATCCAACTACTCCACTGACGTACTGCGACGACCCATCCATGTTACGCTAGTACTGCCACTGCCACGCCATGGATTAGCAGTGGCCAGCCCCTGTGCTGAATTCAATTTCAGCAAACAGAATGGATACATCGCCATCGACAGCCTCCACACACACACTTGCGCGGCGCACCCACGACATGTGCACACGGATCGCGTCACGGCTATCCCCAGCAAGTGCAAAGCCGACGGCCATGGATCCAGACGCAATCTCGCCCAGAAACCGCCAGCCGCGACGTGACACGCCTGTCCCGTTCAGTTCCCGTTATTATTATTCACTTATCTCCTGGCTCCTGCCGACCTCAGCTCACCCCTCCTGAAACCAAGCATATTCGCTCGTTCCAGCCGTTGCCGCGACCGCGACAACCGCGGCACTGCCCACCGGTGGCTTAGCTTGCACTGTACGCTGGATGCATGGACCGCTGGACGTGAGCGAGCGAGCGAGCCGGGACGGCGGCAGCCACCGAGACGTGGCCGCGCGCGACGTCGTCCGGTCACGGGTCACCGGTCGTCGCTCTCCGACACGAGCGATCGAGTCCTTTCTGAGACGTCCATCTCTTGCCTCCACGAACGGCCGAAGTACGGAAACGAGAAAGAAAGAAGCGTCGGCCTGATAGATCCACGGCATGTCCCGTCGCCCCGTGGCCTCCGGGCGTTTTGTTGTGGCATGTGAGCCGCACCGCACCGGGGCAGCAGGCGGTCGTCTCTGGTGCACCGTGAACGTCTCTCAATTTCCACTCCACGGGTTGGCTATACTTGATAACCAATTAAAGAATCTGTTGCATATTATTTTAAAATCTCCATTCCAAGCAATTAGAAAGGATATATAAAGTGGGTTGTTCGTCTGTTAGGCTCATAGCTTCTGTGATCGATAAACCAACCGGTCTGATAAGTTCAAGCAAACAAGGTTGTCTTGGAGGTCCTGCTCCGCTGTCTGCATATCTGTTGATCACCAATGACTCGGATGCTCATCGCCATACAGCCCGCAGCCAGTAGGAAGAGCAGCATCACAGTAGAATTGACAACTCTGATTGTCGTTTTGAGCAATTGCAGTGCAAACAGAACGAGAACGACAAGCGCACAAAAGGACAAGAGACAGCGACATGTCATTCCTTCTATTATCCCAGGTGCAAAATCCGGCAATAATCTAGTAGCGCTTGTCTGGACTCCGAACACAATCTCAGTGCAAGCATCTACCAAATCATGTGAAAGCAGCAGGTGTCAAAATTTGAACAACCTGCTGTTTGACCAGCAATATTTTTGTCTTTCCACAACCAAAAACAGTGAATGCCACACCGTTACCCTTTTTATTACTTGTAAACACAACAAGCTCACCGTAGGGTGTGTTTATTTCTGATTCTGGAGCTACTGATTCTACTGATTCTTCGCTATTCCTCTCTTATTATTCCTCACCTGATTCATCTGATTCATCTGATTCTGAAGCTGAAACAAACACACCAGCCACTTAGGAAAATCTAGCTACTAGTTAGCCACTTGCTTCTGCTTCAGTGCTCTCCAGCCAATGTCCCGCCTGAAGAACCCTTCTGGCCAGTCGACAGCGTCTACCGCATCATATGCTCTTGCCCTTGCTTCTTCGATGTCCTTGCCCTTGGCAGTGACACCAAGAACTCGCCCTCCAACGGCGACAAGATTGCCATCTCCATCTAGTGCTGTCCCAGCATGGAATATCTTGACAGCTGGAGACACTTGCTCAGCCTTGTCCACGTTTTTTATTAGGGTCCCCTTCTTATAAGAGCCGGGGTATCCCTGGCTTGCTATCACAACCACCATTGCCATTTCAGGTGACCAGGTTAGTGAAACATTGCCTAACTCTCCCTTGCAAGCGGATAACAGAACTTGTGCCAAATCAGATTCTAATCGCATCATCAGAACCTGCAATAACAGAAAAATAGATTAGTAAAGAAAAGGATAGTCGGAATATCATGGCAAAGATATTTCACAGGTCGAGCAGATGATTTCAGCTAAAGTATTTCATCTGAAATTTGTGCGGTGTACTTCTGAGATGTACTAGACAAGAACAATGAAGATGCAGCAACGGAAATTCTTCATGAAGTTCAAACATATATTACAATTTAGTGATCCATTAGGATTTTTACAACAAATGCAATTTGAACAGATGCTGACCTGCAATTTGGATTCATATGTACTTAGGCAAACAGCTACTCTGAAAAAAAACTTTTTCTAATGACAGTTTTTCAGATTTAGTTTTGACATGGTAGTACTTCTACTGGTACTGCATGTTTATTGTTCCAGTAGCCTTATGATTTGTTTTTATTTAGAAATAAGATTATATTGGTTTGTTTCTTTAATCTAAGAAATTAATTCCTTACGGTCAAGTTGTCACATCTACATCAGGATGGCTTTTATTGTATCTCCTCTCATTAAGCAAGAAATCTGCCTTAGTTTCTAGCATCTCAAATATTCTTGACCTTCTGGTGCTACTGCTGGGCAACAGCATAGTAACACTGCCTGGGTTCAGGGCCATCTAAAGTATGCCCATGACACTAATATAGGCCTAGGTATTACTGAAAAATTAACTGGTACAAGTTACAAATGTAAAACTGACGTTGGTGTAAAATAAAAGTGAAGTTTCTACAGCAGCTAGAGTAAAAAATTGGAGATTTCACAGTGGTCAAGAAATGTGAACTTCCAAAATTACATGAATCAGAGAAACTTTATGGTGTCTGATATTGATTAAATGGATAGCAAGGAACAGTATAATGGCTACCCGATTGGTCCTGAATAGCTTATATAGATCACAAAAAGGCATGCATTGCAATTTTTCACTTCATTTTCTCAGATTGTACATCATATATCTGATTACTAGATCCACTATGCTATTCTATAACACAAAAATGCACCATTCCCGTAGCACCATAGGAAATAAATCTGCTCAACTCATCCAATGGAACAAAATAGAGTGAACTATCAGTGGCAGACCTAGACAGAATTTCAGGGAAAAAGTACAGCGCAAGCACAGACTCTGTTTGCAGATCCATTGCATTCAGTTGTCCAACGAAAATACAGTGATCATAATTCATATAGTGATTATATCAACCAAAACCCATATTGGAATGATTAAATTTAGACATGTATATAAACTATAATGTATTGTTCCGCTAAATTGAAAGCAATTGGATGATTCTCTTCCAAAAGATCCTGTTCTAAACTTTTTGTCTGTACTGGATTCTTGTTGGATGCATTCCGACACTCCCCTATACAGGACTTATATTATGTGAATATTCTGTTTAGCTCTTGTTTTGACAAATAATTTTGGGGGAACTTCTTGCCAGTTAATCTACAAAAATGAATACTGGATGTTAAAGATGGGTAACTAACCTGGCATTCTGGGTCACCAAATCTTACATTGTACTCAATAAGCTTAGGCAGCCCAGATTTCTTCTCGATCATAAGCCCAGCGTATAATACGCCAACAAACTTGCAACCTTCGGCTGCCATGCCTTTAACGGTAGGGATAATTATACTTTCCATTACAATGTGTTTGAGCTCAGCTGTCACTATCGGTGCAGGGGAGTATGCACCCATACCACCGGTATTTGGGCCAACATCACCATCACCAACTCTTTTGTGATCCTGTGCTGATTCAAGAGGCAAAGCATTTTGACCATCTACCAACGCAAAGAAAGAGGCTTCTTCACCCTCTAGAAATTCTTCAATGATAACCCGTGAACCAGCAGAACCGAATGAGCCTTCAACCAACATAGAGTCTATGGCTTCCAACGCCTCATCCAAAGTCATTGCAACAACCACACCCTTTCCAGCAGCCAGACCATCAGCTTTGACAACAATAGGGGCTCCTTCATTTATTACATATGTTTTAGCTTCCACAGCATCCGTGAATGTGCGATACTAGGGAGAAATAAGACCTCATATTAGAAAAGTTTGATTGGCTTAACATCTGAAATTATCAATACTTACAAATGAATGGGATGTGTTTTACTTTTTTGTATACTGACCTGACATTCTCTCATTTCTAGAGCAACACTACTACTTCAATTTAAACAAAATAGCTAGGAAATTTTTAGAATTACAAATAGTTCTTTAATACAGTTCAGCCATAAAACCAGAGATGCCATGGAAAATCATATTTAACTTTTCTATTGTTTGTGACTATCAATATGAGATTAGTACAACATGAGCAGGGCTAACAATTTGTCTCAAAACAAAGGAAACATCTACACAAATACCTAAAACAGTATATTGTTTGGTTCATATCTTAACTTACAGACTCTGTCAACTATATGCAGGCATTTCCACAATATAACCCAATTGTCATGCCAAGAGTAACTTATCACATAAATGAAAAGGAAGTACCTTAGCTGTAGGGATATTGTACTTATCACACAGCTTCTTCATGAAGTCCTTTGATCCTTCTAATGCTGCAGCCTCCGATGATGGGCCAAAAGTTGGTATCCCAACTTTGACAAGGTCATTTGCAAGACCGGCGACAAGAGGAGCTTCAGGACCCACTACAACCATTCCCACTCCCCTCTTGCGGCAGAACAAGATAACATCATCACTACTGGAGATGTCCAAATCTGAAATACATGTTGCATCCCCGGACTGAGCAATACCAGCATTACCAGGGGCACATAGAACTGCAGCACATGATGGGGAATGGTTCAAGGCATAACAAAGAGCATGCTCCCTGCCTCCACCACCAATGACCAGTACAGTTATCCTCTCATCTGAGAAAGAAAAAGCAATAAACAGGTGTCAAGCCAGCTTTGCGCTTGGATTGGCATTTCCATTAAAACATTTCCCTTCCGAGCTGAGTTTAAGATGACAAATAAAAATAAACCAGCACATACCAGAAGCAGTGGCAGCATCAGTTGCTGAACCTTTTGAGTGCCACATTGCTGAAGCCTTAACAAACAAGTGACGATGGCATGCGACATGCCGCATTGTGATGGATGAGCAATTGCTGCTCCACCACTGAGCAACAGGGTAAGACAATGAAGACTTGAAGCCATTGCACGAGTTGTTACTAGTCAACACATCTGAGCCTTGCCTTGCAACGAGCTTAAGAGGGCCTCTGATACTGTAAGAAGCACACGCCATGGACAGTGGTGGACCCAGGATAGTCCTAGCCAATTTCTGTAATACGCAATTTTGTAAGATCCAACACACGATAGTCTACAAGTTAAAGATTTGCCAAGAAATTCAGTATACAAATATATACAAAATAATGAAAATTAGGATACATCTATATATTTAAAAGGTCTAGTAATATATCAATAAATTCAACAAAAATAACTTCAAAACTTGCATAACTTGTTGTACAAATAGGTATAAGATAATTTGCTGATCTATGGTAAATAATGCATTTCCTGAAAGAAGATACATAAAAAAAGATGCTTTATTAGGACATTTGCTGACTGTAACAAACCCAGCTACTCTTATGGTCATTGGGACTTACAAATGGACGATGCAAGTTTCCAAGCACTGAATAAGTGAATAGGCAGAGCAAGAATTGAAAAGTACTGACCCTTTGTTCCCACGGCAGATGCTCTTACAACCTCTTTGGCTTTCGAAGCTACAAAAGTGTAAATACGCCAAGGATCAAATCACAGCCGGATAAGAATAAAAGAATCGAATAGGGCGAAGATAGAAGTCGAATGGACCTCGGTGCACGAGCTTGAGGGTCCGCCGCCCGCTTTCAGAGCTTTTTGCCGGAGAGGGGCTTCAAGATGGGCGCCAGCGAAACCGGGGTCTCCTTTGCGGGGCTTCGGCGCGGCCTGGAGAAGGCACGGTGGCCGGCGGACCGCGGCCGTCAGCGCAGCCTGGAGAACGCTCGGGGGGGGCAGCAGCCGCGCCCGCGCCTAGTCGCGAGGAAGTGAGCAACTGGTTAGCTCTCCGCTGTGTGGTGTCGGCGGCGGCGGTGGTCTGGGCCTAAATCCAGGTACTGACTCGCGGCCCGGTACCCGTATGCAAGAAAAAAACAATGAGATCAGCCTAGCACTCGCTTTTCTTCGCTTCGATGGAATTGGATGAACCCGACCCAAACTAAACATCTCTAAAAGGTGCATACGACTCAAGCAAACCTACTTCGATTCTAAAACTAAATGTGTTTTGTCAAGCTCTTGTTGGCTCTGGCTCCTACACTGTGTGAATTGTGTATTAGATAATCCAAATACGGTGATGCTAAAATAACCAGCTCCGGGTGGAGAAAAAGGAGGGAGAAAATAGCTTCAGTAAACAGCGCATGCATAATGCATCCACAATGGCATGTCAGAGGGAGCCGAAGCCACTAGTATCAAAAAGCCCTAACTATCTCACATAGATCCATCTCTGGTCTCTAGGGTAAATGCATCAAACCAAGGGCAACTATTCTTAATATGTTCATTTTCTAATGAAGCCAGCCATTTGGGAAGCTACGGCTGCCACTGCACGCAAGGTACTATTGCTACAGTGTGAACATAAATAGCCTCGATGCTGACAAATACAAACAACCACGTCACGTTGATCTCTTTCTAGCATGTAATGTCATAGAGTCTACTATGGATAATCCATACAAAACAACAAAAGTTACTATTACACAGCAAATCGCAAGCTCCTAGGGTGCAGGCGTGAGACCTCAGTTTACAAGGTTTTAGACCAACAAGACATCACAAGCCTTTCTATGCCCATCAAATCAGTGTAAGATTAGAATAATTAGAATATTTCATTGCCAAACCAGCAAGACACCCCCTTGTCAAAAAAAAAAAAAAAAAGAACTTCACAGTGCTCGAAGAGATAGCTTTAGTGTTTAATTCCTCTTTTTTTTTGACTTGAAGGCTTTGTAACCCATTTTGTACCCTTTGTAACTACCATTCTTTTATTTTAATGAGTAAATAAAAAGAATAGGTAGGGGGCATAGCCTTTATTACTTTCAATAAATCTAGGTCACCTATTACTTTTGTATGAGACTACTGCCTCTATTACCATGCACATGTTGGGATTGGTCATTAGTTCTACCAAATTGGATTCGTAAACAAAAAGAATAGGTAGGGGGCATAGCCTTTATTACTTTCAATAAATCTAGTTCACCTATTACTTTTGTATGAGACTACTGCTTCTATTACCATGCACGTGTTGGGATTGGTCATTAGTTCTACCAAATTGGATTCGTAAACAAAAAGAATAGGTAGGGGGCATAGCCTTTATTACTTTCAATAAATCTAGTTCACATATTACTTTTGTATGAGACTACTGATGCACGTGTTGGGATTGGTCATTAGTTCTACCAAATTGGATTCGTGACATCCAGATGGCGTAGTATGAGGTTATCGGTTGTGTCAATGACGCGATGGTTCTTCCGATTCTATGGCTGCAATGGCAGAGGGAAGAGGTGCCTCACATCCCCAACCTTCCTATACCCTCCACATTATAGACCAAACATCTAGTTCATCCTCGTAATGCATCTCTAATAGTTAGCTACTAGTTAATATTAATGATATGTTTGTTTGCTCCTCTGAAACGATCTTTAACAGTATGTACATTATTTAGGATCAATCTTCTTGTTATCTTACTTATCTTCTTTATTCTCATTATTACCCGCTTACCATGATTCCTTTTTGGGCCTAAGAATTAGATTGATCATGTTAAGCTTAGAGATATAGAGCCAATTAATGATGTTCCATTTGTCTCTATAATAGTTAGTGTCGTTTAGCGACTTCGTTTTATATTATAACACACTCGTTATCCCGTTGTTATGTGTATACTATTGCCACATATGTATTTTTGGCATGCATGACTATTGTCGATTTAAACAATCCATGCCTAAATCTTAGCGCTGCTGCCTCTTATTAGTTGGGCTAGTCTATCCAGATGTCTCTATAGCCATAGTTCGATTATCGAATTATTCCTAAGTCAAACTATACCAATGGTGCATATAAAAGTTTATTACGAACCTTATAATTACACGAAAGAAGTTATGGGGGTGTTTGGTTGCCCGCCAAACTCCACCACGCCAAACATGCGGCAGCCACACTGTGGCCAGTGTTGGTTCCCACAATAAATGTTGTTGTTTGGTTAAAAGCAAAGCCACGGCAGCTACGCCTTTTTTCTTTACAAAACTTCGCCACATTTGTGGCGATGAATTTCGCCACCGCGAAGACACCGCCACAACTTGCCAAAGCTTGCATGTTGACTGGTATACGCTAGGCCTCGGTGGCACCACACAAGTGTTGTGGCAACATGTGGCCGAGAGCCAAACATGCCCTATATCTTTTGAAAAACTAGAACTTACGTGGGGGTACATGCCCCCTTTTCTTGTGTTTTGGGTCCACCTTAGGTCAACTCGCAAGAAATCTTGCAAACCAAGACGGATCGAATGCATTCTTCTTCTAGATAACGTGGCTTAGGTATATAAAGTAGATTAATTATACGGTCAATCAAGGTATCAATCAAGGTGTGAGATGATTTTTTTTAGATTTTATGAACTATGCCATTTCAACATACACTATATATTTATCATTTTGGAAAGCATTTCTATTAATATTTTATCCTTGTGTACTATATATGTTGAATTTTGTTGCTACACATTCAAAGCATGCACTCGGTCCTTATTGAAGCTCTAGCTACGCGAACATTCAATATACATGGAGAAGAGAAAATATATCACTTTTATAAGATTCCTAAACAGAAAGAATTCACCTAGTGCTAAATCAAATTTTGAAAAGAACTTAAAACGAGGACACAAAATGAAATCTCTCAAACCAAATGGTGGCCGAAGTGTGAATTTCGCCGTTGGAGGTGGAGCCGAAGCTTCCGGAACCCAAACCCCCATTTCGGCTGTTCCTCTAAAACCCTCGTGTGGACCCGACGGCAAAGCAATTTGCGTGGGCACACGAGCAGCCGCAGGCAGCCAGGCACACTCGCGCGACCATGTACCGGGCGGCGGCGGCGGCCATCTCGAGGTCCTCCTCAGCGCTGAGGAGGCAGCTCGCGGGGGGCGCGGGCGGGGAGCCTCCGCGTCTGTTGGCGCGGGGGTATGCGGCCACGGCGAAGGAGGTGTCCTTCGGCGTTGGCGCCCGCGCCGCCATGCTGCAGGGCGTCAATGACCTCGCCGACGCCGTCAAAGTCACAATGGGCCCCAAGGTTCGCGCTCCCTGCTTCGCCTCTGTGCAGCTTCGCGTTGGTCTGGGGTGGGGCGGGCGTGGCGCAGCGGCGACCGGCCGGCGTGGATCTAGTGGAACCGCTGGGCTTTCGCGTTCGATTGAGTGGGCTGATTGCTTGTGTTGCAGGGGCGCACTGTGATCATCGAGGGGTCCCTTAAAGGTCCCAAGGTCACGAAGGATGGGGTCACTGTTGCCAAGAGCGTGGAGTTCGAGGATAGCGCCAAGAATGTTGGGGCGAATCTGGTGAAGCAAGTTGCTGATGCTACCAACAAGGCTGCAGGGGATGGTAGGCACAAGGGCTTCGTGAAATTACTGTGCTTTGTGAACTAGTGCCTGCTTATCTCTTATCTCTTATCTGACTTTGATGTCAAAATCATGATGCTTTATCGTCTCCATCTTGTTTGTGCTGTTCGAACAGGGAAATTCTGATTGAATTGATTTCTTTGCTAGTTAGAATGCCATGTTTAGTGCCTGAGAGGCTACACAGTCACACTGGACTTACATTGCCATAGTTTGGGGCCTTAGATTTGCCTTCCTTCTTAATATTCTTATTATCATGTTTTATGCACTAAAATCACTATGCCAACCAAGTACTGTTTCACACACTTCCAACCTCCAGTCTAGGCCCATGTTAAATCGTGTTTGAGTTTTTTCACAAAATATTCTGAGGAAGATGGATCGTAATTTGAACATAGATTTTCTTCTGACAGAGCATATAGGTAGTCTTGTCTAGATACTGAAAACACAGTTAGTTTCTGATATATTTCGCCAATACACATGTCACGGAACATAAAATTTGAGTGCCCTACCAAAATTTCTATCGGCCATCTTACAATACATCAAACAGCTTTTAAATCAAACCAACTTTACTTGCCTCAATGGAGTATAGTTCCACTCACTTTTTTCTGATGTGTTCTGGAAACAGGTACCACTTGTGCAACTGTACTTACACAGGCAATTCTTACGGAAGGATGCAAGGCCGTGGCAGCCGGTGTCAACGTTATGGACTTGCGGAATGGTATAAACAAGGCCATAAATGCTATCACTGCTCACCTCAAAAGTAAAGCATGGAATATTAATTCTCCAGAAGAAATCAACCAGGTGTGTAGAGGTAGCTTGCTTTATTTGCTCCCTTCAAGTCCATCATGCCATTTATTGAAGGTTCATTGTGTACCCCTTACATCTGCTGTAGTAAACAACCACTAATCATCATTGATTCATTGTGACTATGTACTATTATGCTCTCATGTAACATCTTTTTGCATTTTATGCTTGAAAAAACTCTACTAAGCATGCATAATTTCATTTTCCTCTTGTAATCCAGGTAGCAACCATTTCCGCGAATGGTGAAAAGGAAATTGGAGATCTAATATCAAAAGCTATGGAGAAAGTTGGAAAGGACGGAGTCATTACTATTGTTGTGAGTGTCGAGTGTTTCTTTTTGCTGTTAGGCTCTTTCTGTATAGTCATTTTACTGTACTGCAACTTACCCTTTGGAAATTGGCAGGATGGCAAAACATTGGACAATGAGCTTGAAGCAGTACAGGGAATGAAGCTGTCCAGAGGATACATATCTCCTTACTTTGTGACTGATCAGAAGACTCAGAAATGTGTAAGTCTGCATTTCTTAGTTGAACCAATTAATTCAGCACAAGTGATGTCCTAACTAATTTTTTGGGGAAATCTTAGGTACCCTTTTTTTTCCTAGGCATGCTAAAGTTGGCAAGGAAATAAATGTGCCCTCAGTTTCTTTTTCTTTCTTTAGAAACGAGAAGTTCTCTGCTTTTATTGAAAGCATATAGGAGTTCTCATGCCCTGAGTTTCTATTTTTGCAAGTTTTGTGATTGTGATACTGACATGTATGCTGGTAGAAATGTGTGTGCACTACTAGGGAAGTCAAAGGCTGTAGTTTGTTCAGGAGTTTCTGTATAGTCACTAATACTTGGCTATTAGATTTCATTTGCAAATGTTTCATATGTGTTTAGTAGCCCTTAAAATTAGGGTATCTGGGATAGCTTTTGGCTAGATGAAAACATAGACAAACATGCACATCAAGTCATCAACATACAGGAAGATTCCATGTATATAGTCTGAGATTACTATTAATTTCACAACTATTTGTTTTATACCTGTGCAGGAGATGGAGAACCCTCTGATTCTTATCCATGACAAGAAAATCTCAAACATGGATTCTCTCCTTCCAGTATTAGAAATTTCTATCAAGGTAACTTTATTCACTTATTGTGTCTCAGCTTTTGGTGCTATGATATCTGATGGATGGTATTTGGCCTATGTAGAATCGCAAGCCTCTTCTCATTGTTGCTGAGGATGTTGATGGAGATGCTCTGTCAATGCTTGTACTGAACAAGCATCGTGCTGGACTCAAGGTGACATTAACAAATTTCCTGAGTGCCTGATATATACTGTGCTGAAATGTTTATATAAGCTACTGGACTTTCTGTACTTGTTCTTGAAAGTATACCCTTTTCTTTGTCATCATTCTTTTTAATCAAACACCAGCCACATGCAGTGCTTTTTCCCTTCGCAAGGCATTAGGCTATATCCTAATTATTATCATTGTGAAACTTATTCATGTAAATTCCAACTAATTACCGGTCATCAAATGTAGGTATGTGCTGTCAAAGCTCCTGGATTTGGTGAAAATAGAAGGCACAATCTGGATGACATGGCTGTGATGACTGGAGGAGAGGTTAGCTAATCTCGAGTTTCCTAACATGAATTACGGTTATGACTCAATTTGACTTTACATCATTTTGCTTTCAAGGTTATCAGCGAGGAACACGGTCTTGATCTTGGCAAAGTTCAATTACAAATGCTTGGCACTGCTAAAAAGGTTTGTCAGCTTTCATGAATTATTGTGCCTGAGATCCATACAGTGACATTCTTCTTCACAGGTAACTGTTTCTCTTGATGATACTATCATCCTAGATGGTGGAGGTGACAAACAGCTGATAGAGGAGAGGTGCCAACAGGTATTGAAAAAAATATCACATTTTGACTTGTCAGATCAGATGTCAAGACGATCTGGATAATTCTAGAAAGAAGGAATTTCAATTGGAATCACATTGTTCTGATGACCTTGACAGCTTAGAGAATCAATTGACACAAGCACTGCTGTATTCGACAAAGAAAAGGCCCAAGAGCGTTTATCAAAGTTATCTGGAGGTGTTGCTGTACTCAAGGTTTGTAAAATTTTAGAAAGCGGTTTGTGCGAAGTTCCTTTTCCAGTCCTCTTCAGTATGTGCATGTAAAGTGCAGATTGGTGGTGCTAGTGAAGCTGAAGTTGGTGAGAAAAAAGATAGGGTAACAGATGCTCTAAATGCTACGAGGGCTGCTGTGGAGGAGGGCATCGTGCCAGGTTCTAAAACTTTCTCAAGGGATCATCTCCATCAGATCTCCTATATCTAAAAAAACTAGTATTTTAGGAGATAGAGGTGCTGCAGCAGATTTCCTATCTTATCTCTTATATCTACTAATTTTAGGAGATATCCTAAAACCAGCCCCCTCTCCC
>CM041641.1:6133898-6161704 GCA_023333625.1 Bothriochloa decipiens
AGAAGGTTTCGGAAGAAAGGAATCAAGGAGAGGTTTTTTTTTTTTTTTGAGCAGTCGCACAGGGAGCTCTCAACTCCATTATTCGTTACTCAAATCACCAGGAGTCCATGACTTGGGGCGTCGGCAGGGGCAAAGAAATTCGTTGAACAGTTCCTCTAGCAAGGAACTACTCGTAATCATTTACCCATTTTTTTTTCTAAAAAATATGTCTAGTATATTTAATAAGTTTGTGGCATCGACTCGTGACGTTGAATACCCTTCCCTACTTTGTCAGTAGCCGACCTTCCTATATTTGAAGTTGAAGCAGTTTTTTTAAAGGAATTGTATATATTCCCTTCATTTCATCAAATTATAATAAAACGTTTTGGCTTTTTGATGAACTTGAGTCTAAGTAGCTATGTCTAGACATAGCAAAGCTGCCAAATAGAATGAAGGAATACTTAAAATTGTTTAGGAAGTGCATTTTGAAAGAAGACTTCATAAACGTCACCAGATGATTCTTTTACCAACACTTTGCATTAGTTTAGATAATGTTGTTCATCAAAGGTATGGATACCATATTTTAAATAAAATAATTGATAGAAAAAGGTCATTCAATCATTCAAACTTTCAAAAATTACAAAAGGTTTTCTTAAATATCGGACAATTCCAATTTCATTCTGATAGGTTTAGTGCTTGCTAGCTATTTGCCTTTATCCAATTTCATTCGTTTTTGTTAGCTCTATAAATTCAGCATAAGGCTAAACCGTAAGTCCCCGATGATAGATTTTCTGACAATTCTAGTTTTGGATTTATTTACCTACGCAAAATAAACTATGGCCTTGTTTAGATTGCGTAAAGTTAGAATTTTTCTCACTGTAGCAAGTTCGTTTGTATTTGATAATTAGTGTCAAATCATGGACTAACTAGACTCAAATAATTCGTCTCATAATTTATAACTAAACTATATAATTGGTTATTTTTTAATCTATATTTAATGCTTCATACATGCGTGTAAAGATTAACATGACGTAGAGAGAGTAAATTTTTTTTTTTACTTTTCATCTGGATCTAAACAAGGCCTAGAGCCATTTTGGCTTTATTAACGGCTCTAACTACTTTTCCATGCAGTGTACCGTGGAGCAAAGTTGTTTAGACCTAGTATGCCACCTAATAATGGATTAGTCGAGTACTTGACTGCAAAACTACACCGAATAAAATTTTACTTACAATTATATTAATAAAATTCTTTGAATTGTGACTTTTTTATAGCGTACGGTACGGACGTGACAGCGTGCAGGCATATTCCAGCATTTCTCTGGCCTACAGGTGGGCCCAAAGGTACACACCCACCCACCCGCCCTCTCCCGCCCACGACTGGCGGAGGCGCAGTCCAAACTCCAAACCCAACCGGCGCCTCGCTCCGCCTCTCTTCTCTCGAGTTCCCACGCGCCTGCTATAAAATCGGAGCCCTCAATCCCCACTCTTTTTTTATCCCCTCCTCTGCCATCCCCTCCCTGTCCCTTCCCTCAACCCAGCGCCCCGACCCCCGCCGCCGCTAGGGTTTCTCTTCCCCGGCCCGCCTACCCCCAAATCGTCCCCGAAGCTTCCCAGTGCCTCGCGGCGCAGCCATGAGCGACGGCAAGGACTCCCTCGACCTCTCCTCCCTCGGCGCCGCCATCCCCAACTCGGCCGGTTCGTTGCTTCGCCTCTCGGTTTCTATTGCTGCCTTTGCTTGGGCGCGGTGCCTTTGTCTGATTGGTTTGCGGCGGTTCCGATGCAGAGCTCAGTGCGGAGGACAAGGCTCACCTTGTGGCGTCGATCAAGGTGGGTTTCTATTGCATTCGGCGGTTCGCTGTTTTTTGTTGCAGTTTCCGCGGGGCTTGTGGCCGGGTTGGGCGGTTCCCGGGCGGTGGTTCGCTGTTTTTGGTCGCAGTTTTGGCGGGCTTGTGGTCGGGTTGGGCGGTTTTGAGGGATTTCATAGTGAGCCTACGCTGAATCGGTGTTTTCTCGCGCTTCTATAGAACACGCTCGAGGGATTGGCGTCGCGGCATACCGACGTGCTCGAGAACCTCGAGCCCAAGGTCAGGAAGCGCGTCGAGAAGCTCAGGGAGATCCAGGTATGAAGTTGCTTACAGCCTTACACTTTATGATGTTGGTTTTGTGATAGTTTCTGCAGCTGTGGCATACTTCGGTAGGGAGCTTTGTGTGGTCATGTTCCTGTATCATTTGTCATTTGTGTCTAATATAAAGGACGCATTATGTGATTGCGTTTATACTTGTCATAATGGTATGGTGGTGTATGGTTTGTGTGCACTAGCACCAGCAATTACAATCCTAATAGGAGCTGGCTCGAGAAGTGCCAGCCACTGTGAATGTTTGCGTCACAGTCACACACTGGATGGTATCTATGATGCCTAGTTAGGAGCTCTAGATTTATTTTTGGCTGTAATCACTAATGAGCCCTTGGCTGCTGAACTCAAAGCTGTATTTGGTATTTTGTTAGAGAATTTTGGAAATGGTACGAAGCTGATACACATTATCTTTATAGATCTAACCATGTGAAAACCTTAGTTTAGATTGGACAGAAGCTCTCTTATTATGCTTGTGTTTAGACCGTGTTTACTTTGTGCAACATATTTCTGCCTTGCTGTCATGCAGGTCTATCGCTGATTGGTTTATCGTTTGGTTCTGTATTATGTATGGACAATTTGAATTGATGCTCTATATACCATTGGTTCTTCTAGGGCCAACACGATGAACTTGAGGTGAAGTTTTTCGAGGAGAGAGCAGCTTTAGAAGCTAAGTATCAGAAATTATATGAACCACTTTACTCAAAGGTATGCTTGTTCGTGTCTTGATACAATGATGCCTCTGTATATGTTGTGTTCGGTTTTGTACTGTTGCTTTTTTTTTTTCAGCTTCGAAACTGTTCTGAGAATTCATAGCCTACCATAGCAATAGACACTTGATTAGCATGTACGGAAAAGAAATGGATAGTATTCTGATGCTCCATAGTCCATAAAGTACAGACATCCCTTAACTATTGCTGCATCTTATTTGATGCCATGAACCATGAGTCATCTGATTGTTTTATTGGACCTGAAATTGGCAGCGTTATGAAATTGTCAATGGTGTGGTCGAGGTTGAGGGTGTCACAGTAAGTGCAGCTGAAACTCTGGCAGAACAAAAGAGTGGAGATGAGACCTCTGCTGAGCAAAAAGGTGAACATAGTTTCCACCTGTATTAAGATCTTTTGTCTCCATTGGGTAATGAATCTCTATTATTAAAGAAGAAACTTTTCCTCCTGACAAGTTTTGACTAAAATCACAATGCTTTCCCTCAGAAGAAAAAGGTGTACCTGCTTTCTGGCTTAATGCAATGAAGAATCATGAAATTCTAGCTGAGGAGGTGAAGCCTTGCATCTCTTTACTTTTTTTTGGGTTCCGAGGGCCATCAATACTTTGTGTTCCAACATGTAATGCATTCTTACACAAACCAGTCTTTTGCTGGCTGTAAATAATTCTTGTCATTCAATTTCCAGATCCAGGAGAGGGATGAGGAAGCTCTCAAGTACCTCAAGGACATTAAGTGGTACAGGATCAGTGAGCCGAAGGGCTTTAAGCTTGAATTTCACTTCGATACAAATCCGTTCTTCAAGAATTCTGTGCTTACAAAAACATATCACATGATTGATGAGGATGAACCAATTCTGGAGAAAGCCATTGGGTAATTAATATTTTCCTCTCGTGGAGTGAAGTTTTCTTTTGGATGGATAGAGATTTTTAGTAATGCCTATGTTCATCAATTTCAGTACTGATATTGAATGGTACCCTGGGAAGTGCTTGACACAAAAGGTGCTAAAAAAGAAGCCACGGAAGGGGTCAAAGAACACTAAACCTATCACAAAAACTGAAGATTGTGAGAGCTTCTTCAACTTCTTCAATCCACCTCAAGTCCCTGATGACGATGAGGAAATTGATGAGGATACAGTAAGTTATTAGCTTATGTACCTGTTTTTATGGTTAAACATGCATACATGAACATGATTGAATTTGACTTGATGTTCACTTTTCAATAGGCTGAACAGTTGCAGAACCAAATGGAGCAAGATTATGATATTGGGTATGTTGTTATGTGTTATCTAGTGGTTTCCCTCATGTAGATTATGCTTCTGTGGTCAGGGATTTGTTCAATCTGTTGATGCATCAAAATTGAAAGTTTGTTTATGTCCTCTAAACTATCCTTTCTATATCTGCCAGATCTACCATCAGAGACAAGATCATCCCACATGCTGTCTCGTGGTTCACTGGAGAAGCTGCACAAGATGAGGACTTTGAAGTTCTGGATGGTGAGGATGATGACGAAGACGATGATGATGAAGACGAAGAAGAAAACGACGAGGATGAAGACGATGATGATTACGACACAAAGGTATGGAAACCTTTTCTCTCTCTCTCTCTAATGAGTAATATCACGTCTACATCCTTTCCATGTTCTGAGTATGTTTTGACTTCTATCTCCTTTCCTCTTTGGAACAGAAGACCAAGGGAACTGCTGGAGGGGAAGGGCAGCAGGGCGAACGACCTCCAGAGTGCAAGCAGCAGTAAGGTGTTGTACATCGAATATTGGCAGGCATTGGTTGTGGAGCAAGTAGTTTGGTTCTGCTTGATGCATTGTCATTGAGTTGGTTTTGTGGAGCCCTTGAGGGGGCGCTTGTTGGTTTTATGGAATTGGCCGGGGGAATTTTTCTGGGACATGGTGTTATATGTGGTAGTTTTGTCACTTGCTGTATTGGGTTTCAGATATTATATATATGTGCTCTTCTTATGCTTGGAGTGAAGATGGTTGCCAATCTGGTATGTCTTATTGTGCATACCACTGGCACAGTGTGCTGTACTTTCATCAAGCGTGCCGTGCCACTGAGAAATTTTGCTCTAGGGGAAAGGATGGCCTTTTGCCTGAAAGTTTTGCGAATTGCATCTTGTACATGGTCTTGCATTTACTATTTTGTCCGTTATTACACAATGACCTACTCGTTCCAGACTCCATTCCAGCAATTTCAGCAATTTTCGAGTTTGCAAGTAAAGATCAGCCCATTTTTGTTGATCATGAAATATCGCTTAAGTCTGGTTTTGGCGTGAACTTGGAAATTGCTGACTCAGCTAGGGCCCTCCGTCTTCCTCTCCGGTATCGTCTACTCGCGCACTGGCTGTGTTGCAACAACTGGTTGTGTTGCAATCAGCAAGGGAGGCGTTGGAGGCCATTTTGAAACTGAAACTGAAACCTGTCATACAGAATAAGGTGATCACACTCTTGTACATTTGGTCTGAAAGATGCATCGTCAGAGGGTTGATCAACACACATGCGGAAGAGTGGTCACCATTTATTCAGGTAAAGCAACAGAGCCACCCACCAGGAATCTCTGGCAGCCACCACCAAGAAATGTAGTCAAACTGAATTGCGATGGTGCTTTCTCTGCCAACGCACGTAGTGGGATGGTGGAGTGATCAGCGCTGGCTATGGAAAACTGGAGAACGTAGGTGAAGCATTCCATGCTTAAACTATAGCCTGCGCCCTGCTTGCAAGACATACAACGAGCGGCTGATTTGGAGTGCAAAACTTGATTCCGGAAACTGATGCTGCAATGGTGGCGCAGACAGTGAACTCCACAGACTATGATGGGAGATGAAAGACTTATTGGCAAGCAATTTCGTCTTTTGCTCTTAACCAAATCCCTCGTTCATGTAACTTGGTAGCTGATAGTCTTGCAGCCCTTGGGGCAAGTATAAGCGTGGGTGCTGAGCCAATTGTGGACAACATTCCAAGTTGTATTCATGAACTGGTTGCCAACGATTTGGCAGCAAGTTACGAGTAATGGAAAGATTTTCCATGTCAAAAAAAAAAGGACGGGAGCTTATAGGTAGCCAAATACGTTAAATTGGAGCAGAACCATGCGCCTCAATTGTTTGAGAGGAGAACAAGCGGGACCAAATGAGAAAAGAATTGGAGATTCATTTGTGCAAGTTTACGCTGGGGCAGCAGCGTCAGTGGTACGCTAGAACATCGATGAGGTGAAGCACACGTATCGGCACAGGCGAAAGAACAAGGGTTACGATGACGTGAATGACCAAGCTAACATCGTTCACGAATCAGAACCTTGAGGCTCGGTTACATCGAGCTAGTTAGTAGGCAGGAGGAAACCAGCATCCAGTTACAAAATGCTCGAGCTGCTGCTTCCTGTGTACCTTCGGCCTAATCCCACACCCCATATCGAATCCCAAAATCTGTGAAGAAACCCCTCTAGCTGTTACAACCTACCCCTGTCCATGAACTTCTTGACCTCATCATACAAAACGAGTATGGCGGCAGCACCAGTGCTCCTAAACATGTTAGACAGTGCACCGCGGTAGAAGGACCGGATCCCCTCCAGCCTGTATATCTTCCTCCAGCAGTCGAGTGTGCTGCTGTACATCTGCACCTCCATCCCTGACTGCATCATCATCCTTCGCCGCACCGTGTCCAGTGGGTACGAGATGAGACCTGCCATGGATGTCACGGCCTGCGCTGCAACCCAGCGCTGCCACAGGGGGGACTCCAGAGGCACCAGGACATCTTTGGCAGTGTCGAAGCCGCCAAAATACAGGCCCCGGTGAACGACCATTCCCTGGAGTGACGCCGGTAATCCCCTGTAGATGCCTCTGATGCCATTTTTCTTGTAGATGGTTTGGATGAAGTGGTGAATGCCTCTGAACTGGCGGGTGTCTGTACGTCCGATATCAGCTGCAAGACGAGTGTGAGCAATGTCGAGTGGATAGATGAGGACCAGGGTAGTACATCCAGCAGCAGCACCAGCAAGGAAGTTGCTAAGAGCAATAGAAGTGAGCTTATTGTCTGCTGAGGTTCCAGCATCTTTCAGTATGCGTCTGTACAGATCCTGCAAGAATAGTGGTAACAGGTTAGAGACAACAATCCGAGTTGACTAGTTGTGACTTGTGAGAGGATGCTCTTACAAAATCACGGACATACTCATCAAACTTTCCAATTCACTCATGTACTTCTCGATAAATTAAGAAAACTGAACATATGTACTCATGTACAAGGAACATGTAACATGCTAATTGCAAGAGGTTGATGCCATCATTATCTTAAAAACATAGCGAAGAGGGCTGCAAAACGAGCGGTGAGTGCAGCAAAAGGTCAGGCGTATGATGACCTTTATCAGCGGCTAGGCACGAAGGAAGGAGAGAAGGACATTTATAGGATGGCTAGGATCCGCGAGAGGAAGACGAGGGACATCAACCAAATCAAATGCATCAAGAATGGGACGGATCGACTTTTGGTGAGGGATGAGGAGATCAAGGACAGGTGGAGAGAGTACTTTGACAAATTGTTTAATGGGAAGAATGAGGGTCCTACCTTAGAGTTGGATGACCCATTTGACGATACCAACAGACGCTTCATGAGGAGAATTCAGGAGACAGAGGTCGGGGAGGCTTTGAAGAGGATGAAGGAAGGTAAAGCGATGGGCCCTGATGGTATCCCCATTGAGGTGTGGAGATGCCTAGGTGTCAGAGCGATAGTATAGTTAACTAAGCTTTTTAACCTCATTTTTCGGTCAAACAAGATGCCTGAAGAATGGAGGGGAAGTATATTAGTACCGATCTTCAAGAACAAGGGAGATGTTCAAAGTTGTACTAATTACCGTGGGATTAAGTTGATGAGCCATACGATGAAGCTCTGGGAGAGGGTTATCGAGCATCGTCTAAGAAGAGTGACAAGTGTGACCCAAAACCAATTTAGGTTTATGCCTGGTAGGTCGACCATGGAGGCGATTTTCTTATTACGACAGTTGATGGAGAGATATAGGGAGCAGAAGAAGGACTTACACATGGTCTTTATTAATCTCGAGAAGGCATATGACAAAGTACCGAGAAATGTCATGTGGTGGGCCTTGAAAAAGCACAAAGTCCCAACTAAGTACATCACCCTCATCAAGGATATGTACAGGGATGTGGTGACGTGTGTCCGAACATGTGATGGCGACACCAGTGACTTTCCAATTAAAATAGGACTACATCAAGGGTCAGCATTGAGCCTTTATTTATTTGCTTTGGTGATGGATGAGGTCACAAAGGACATACAAGGTGATATCTCTTGGTGTATGCTCTTTGCTGATGATGTGGTGCTAGTGGATGAGACTAGGGCAGGGGTTAATAGGAAGTTAGAACTATGGAGGCACACGTTAGAGTCGAAAGAATTTAGACTTAATAGGACCAAGACCGAGTACATGAGGTGCGATTTCAGCGCGACTAGGAATGAGGGGGGAGACGTTAGCCTCGATGGGCAAGTGGTGGCCAAGAAGGATACTTTTCGGTATTTAGGATCGATGCTACAAAAGGATGGCGACATTGATAAAGATGTTAGGCATAGAATTTCAGCCGGTTGGTTGAGATGGAGTCAGGCTTCAGGCGTCCTCTGTGACAAAAGGGTGCCTCAGAAGTTAAAAGGTAAGTTTTATAGGACAGCGATTCGTCCGGCGATATTATACGGTGCTGAATGTTGGCCTACAAAAAGGCGACATATCCAACAATTGAGTGTACTAGAGATGCGTATGTTACGATGGTGTTGTGGGCACACAAGAAGGGATAGAGTCCAGAACAACGATATTCGGGATAAGGTTAGGGTGGCACCAATTGAGGAGAAATTGATTCAACACCGGTTGAGATGGTTTGGTCATGTCCAACGGAGGCCTCCTGAGACGCCGGTGCGTAGTGGGGTTCTAAAGCGGGTCGATAATGTAAAGCGCGGTGACTTGAAACGAGTCGGTTAAGAGAAACCTTAAGGAGTGGAATATTTCTAAGAATTTAGCTATAGATAGGAGCGCTTAGAGACTAGCA
Organism: Bothriochloa decipiens; assembly: GCA_023333625.1. Lineage (NCBI taxonomy): Eukaryota > Viridiplantae > Streptophyta > Magnoliopsida > Poales > Poaceae > Bothriochloa > Bothriochloa decipiens. The sequence continues at coordinate 6,142,778 of CM041641.1, forward strand.
ATTAACGTGTCTGAACCGTAATCTTTTTTCTTATATACTTTATGTGTTCTTTGTTTCCAGGTCTTTTTTGAGTTTCATCTCTAGCCTACCCCAACTTGCTTGAGACAAAAGGCTATGTTGTTGTTGTTGTAGGGTTATGAAATGCAATGGCCATCTACAGTGTAAGTTCAAGCTGGTCTCCAAGACTTCTGACCGAATATGGTGTACCATTTGGCATCCTAATCATAAACATTCATTAACTTCTAACTGAAGGGTCTTCAAACCATGCGACGGTAAAGAATATCAGCTACATTTATGTATCATTACTGGTTACATAGTCTTGGTAAAACACGGATAGTATGTCCACTGTGAATGTCACAGTCAGTAATAATCATAAAATTACTAAAGAGTCCACTTCACAACATGGCATACTTTCCAAAACCCGTTAGGCCATTGCAATAAAATATCAAAATAAGACAGTATGAATCTATGACATCCATTACTTCCAAAACCCATGGAAAAAAAATGGCAAGTCCAATAGATGGTGGGGAAACTATTATTTATACAAGCACTATCTTTCTGCTTTGCCTTTTGTCATCTTGTGCCAAAGCTGTTCGACAGTTCTAAACTTTAACAGCCAAGCTTTCATAATAAACAATTACATAAATTTTAGTTTAGGGATCCATATGTCACTAGATTATGGTGAATTATTACCCAATGAACTGACAAGTAACCCCAGATCTTTTGCATGCTAAACAATTTTGACAGGATCATGAAACCAAATACTCATTGTAGGTCAGGCCAACAAGCAATCAAAACTAGCATAACACTATCCCACCAAGGGGCCAGTTGTCAAAATTCTGGTCATGAATAATCCTTAACTCCCGGATCCTCGACAGAAAAGAAAAAAAGATGACTCCAAAGTCCAAAATGGACATAAAGCGCAAGCATATATGCCCAAGACACCAATGACTATTCTGATGGTACTTGCTAGTATGTGGTGCTCTCTATGATGAGACACATGATCCCTTTATTCTCTCATTCTTTTTTGCCATTTGTGGCTGGCAAATATTTACCTGCTGAAAGTGAAATCCCACCAAATCTCATCTGTTGGCAACAAAGATCGACGGAACCAAATGCAGGGAGGGACATATTCTTTCATTCACACCACACAGCTGCACCCTGCAAGCATAAACATGGACAGTACTCGATGCCCCCCGTACAGTCCTACACCAAGCAACCAACTACCACCCCAGGAGTTGAACCACAAATCTAATAATATTTGCATCCGATGCAATGCCCTCTATGCCACCACCTCAAGGAAATGACAGGTGTAATAATGGAGCAATAACTCGTAATGCACGAACGAGAAAGGGAACTCATAGATAAAAGGACGGCAGAGGGGGAGTGTTTGCGGATCGGGGGAAAGGGAAGAACCTTAAGCGAGAAGTTGAGGGCGACGGAGGGGTAGTACCGGATGACGGCGGTGCCGTTGCCGCGCCAGAGCGAGAGCACGCCTTCGTCCCGGACGGTGCGCGCGACGCAGTCGGCGAAGCCCCGGAACCTGCGCGCCCTGCCCAGCAGCGCGGCGTTGCCGTCCTGCGTCTGCAGCAGCAGCTTGACGCGCTCGATCGGCGCCACCACGGTGTGCACGGCGCCCCCTATCAGCGCCCCCGCCACCAGATCCCGCTCGAACTGCCACACCCGCCCCGTAGCCGCCGCCGCCGCCGCCGCTTCCGCTTCCGCCTCCCCGCGCCCATCCCGCCGCGGCCGCCGCCCGATGGACTCCTCCACTCCCGCCGGAGCCGCCGCCGCCTCCTCGCTCATTCGCCTGCCCTCCCCTCCCCTCCCACCGGAGTCTGGAGTCTGGACTCACCACCAGCTCTCGCCCTCCTCGCCGCCACCCCCCTGCGCTGCGCTGTGCTGTGCCGCTGTCGCCAGTCCGGGCGCGGCGCCGGGCGGCCCTGAACAACTCCTACTACTACCAGTCTACCACTACCAGATGGCGCTTTTGTTTCGGCTCGGGTCGTTCCGGCGCAGGCTTCACCACTTGGACTCGGGTCGGTTAGGCTTGGGCGCGAGCGTATCTCATCGGGATGGCTTTCGTCTTGCGTGTCCGGTGTCCCCCATGCGTCCATCGATCCTATCCTCTCCTCTTCCATGGGAGTGAGAGGTCCTGCCATGCGGGGCCCACCTGTCATTGTCACCGTGCAGAAAGCCACACTGGTCTCCTCTTGGACACAATGCAATGAGGGGATTTTAGATGCCTGGCACTGACTTTTTTGAATTCTAGAGTCACGCTGATTTGGACGGCCGATGTTCTATAGCAACTCGGGTTCTGGTTCTGGTTCTGGATAAACACATCCAGATAGTACAAACCATATCCACAATCCTGGATTGGAACAGGGGATTTTTTTGGTTCTCTCCAGGTCAGTTCGCAAGTGGTCAAGTAGGTGTGGGTGTGCTCTACAATTTCGGACGCGGGCGCAACGTGCCGTGGTGGAGATGGGACCGGAGGAAGCCCAGCACCAGCGAAGCCAGCTCCTCCTCGTGCCCGGTGTAACGGTGGTTGGCCTCCGCGATGATGCGCAGCTCGTGGTTGCGGATGTTCGCCGCGAACTGCCGGGGGTCCTCCACCGGGACGATCTCGTCTTTGGCACCGTGGATCGTGAGAACCCTGCACATCAGTACATCACAGGAGTGTTTTTTATTTTCCTCAACCATCAACGGAGGAAGGCGTGTGTAGCGCGCGGAGGTGTCTCACCTGCAGTCTTTGCTTATGGCACGGCTGCGGGAAAGGGTATCAGTGCTCAGCCGGTCTTCCAGGCTCGCTCTCGCCACCCGGTACTCCAGCTCCCCTGCACAACCACCAAAACAATAGCGATGACCGATGAATGATGATTCTCTTTATAATCGTTCCACTACATTGCCACGTGTCCTGGCTTGGAAAGAGCGAGCAGAAATACCGACCCTATAGCTTAACTTCGATAGTTCCAAGATTGGCACTAGATCAGATGCATTTGTCTCATCCTGTGCTAATTAATTAGAAACCTAAGCGACAGTCCATTGAATCGGTCTCGTAACATTAACAGAGAAAGAATGCCATATCAATCACAATCAGTAAAGAAAAGGACCTTTTCTATTCTTCACATCGATGTAACCATCTTTGTTTATTCTCCTCATGAAGTTCTTCCCAAGGCGCCCCTCAATGCCTCGCTCTAATGCAAAGCGACAAGAAATATTCACAATGATAGGGACATCATGGTACTTGGAAGCATATAGAAGCACAGCATTTCCTCCTGAAGAAAAGGAGTACAAGTAGTAAGACCATATAATATATATGGTGTGTTGTTACCTGAATGAAAAGCATGGGTGGCATGCTAGGATGAAAACACGTCATCAGAAAAGGAATGATCATACAAACTTGGCTAAGTATGTTGAACTACAGGAGTACATGACAAGTCAAATAATTCTCCTGCAATATCGAGCACTTTCTGTACAAGTTCTTGTCGAATAACTCCTTTTATGGGACTTGGTGGATAACTTGGCTCTTCAGCAAAATGTGCCGGATAATTTGGCACCTAACTAAACCAGGGCCATACGCTAGTAAGCCGGCTTATAATGCTTACTCTTTTGGCCCATCAAGTTTGCACCATGTAAACGCTGTAAATAGATTTGGAAACCTTGGGCTCCACTTTGCTGCAAATTCTTTATTTGGCTGGCAATCAAGAATAGATGTCAGACATCCGATCAACTGGCTAAAAGAGGGCTGCCATATCCCACTATGTGTACCCTGTGTGAATGCGTGATCAAGAAGAGGAGACAATCAAGTGTATCCTGGTCTCTTGTGTCTTTACAAGACGAGTTTGGTAGCTCATCCTCCAAAAACTGAGTCTGGTAGCTCTTGTCCCTCAGCCTGATGCAAGGAGCTTCTCTAATTGGTGGAATAGTACTGTCAGAAGTGTGCCCAAGGATTTTTTATTTTTATTTTTTTAAAAAGGCATCAACTCCCTCCCTATTCTGGTGGCTTGGGAGATATGGAAACACCGCAATGCTGAGGGTGTGTTAGTGTGTTACAGTCGGTGGCAAATGAGAGTAGCTTGTGGTGCTTGAGCCCTCCACGAGCTACTCAACAGGTGGCTTATCCTTCACAATTAGGTCAGAGTGTGTGTGGTGGAGATCAGGTTTTCTAATTTAAGTGACACAGCTGCAACTATATATCTATAGAACTGGTCCTCTAGCCTTTCCTCGTATTTTTTCCTTCTTATTATAATGAAATGATATGCAGAATTGAGGCTGCTGTCTACTACCATGATCACCTGACATATGATTTACACACACAAAAGAAAAGAAAAAGAAAGCAAGAAATGGAGATCAGAAGCTATATGCATGCTAGGTACGAAACACTAAACTACTTAAGTGATTACTTTCAGTTATAGTGAATGTTCCTCAACTCGTCTTTCCACTAAGCAACAAACTCAGAAAGCACTAGTTCAAGTTTGCATCCCAACCAACTTTTGATGCCAATTTTGCATGTTAATGCAATTTTCTATGCATGAACATATACTGTGCATGATAGGCATCAACACAAAAGGAGAACTAAACCCATATAAACAGTAGCTTTCCTACCTTTGCTATGCCCAATAAGAGCAATTATGTCGTATTTCTGTTCTGAGAAATGTAATACTACAGAGCGCAAATCAGCTGCCTCTTTTCTGTAGCTTCCATACTGGAATTCACCATCACTTTCCCTTTAAAGGAGAAAGAGGACACATAAGTATAAATAGGAAGACAAATTCAACGTGGTCCTCAGAACGGAAAGTATTCAAAGAATTATAAATTAAATTGGAGAATGATGGCTGCAGGCTGTAGCTACTTGCTGACACGGCATGACAACATTTTAACTCAGCACTAACATTAGAAATTTCCCATTACATTGATACCATGCTCTTATATATGCCATGATCACCACAAGGTGTTACAATGGCTTACCCATTTCCAGAAAAATCAAACCGAAAAGCACTAATTCCTTCCTTTGTGATGGCATCAGCAAGGTCAACCAAGATGCTGTCATCCTGTAGGTTTTGTTCAAAAGTGCTAGATTATTAATAGTGACAGTAATAGTATAAAACTGAAGTAGAAACATATTAACTTTTTATCCACAATCCTTTCTGCTCTACTTTGTGAATTCTGTGTGATTTTTTCCTCCAGCTTACCCAACTTGCTCAGGGTTAAAAAGGCTTTGTCATTGTTATTTTTGCCATACATTGATAATGTACATATGTACATTGAAAATATACATATACTTTGTAGTGACAGGTAGAAGGGTGTTCTTATTGCTCATTTCTTTATAATAAGATAATAGACTAGCACGGCCTCAATTGAATTTATATCAGAAGTGGAACAACTTTGCACAAGCGAAAGTTTACAAAAAGAAAGAGAAGGATGGAAAGAAAGAAAGAATCAAAGAAAGAAGGAAAGAAGTTGAAGCATCTTGAAAGTGTTATATCTCAAAGGAAAGAGTAGAAATAAAGCAATACCATATGCTCCATCCCTACCTAAAAGAATAATTTTAGCAGACCAAATAGAGACATACAAGAATCTCCAGATCTTTGATGTTTAAATACCTGGATTTATACTCCTTATCAATTCACTCAACATCCTCACAAAGTACATGCACAGGGAATTAGTACCAAAGAGCATCAGATACTCAATTAAACTATTTTGTTCCTAGAGTATATTAGATGACAGCAAAACAAGTATAGTGGGGAAAAGACAGTAAACATAGGGCTAAACTCAATATCTAATTCTAATCTATCTAATACACTTAAATGCAAAAGTTTCCCATGGATGGTATCCACTTGCCTTTGTGGCTCGGAATCCATGGCAAAGGATCACAAGTTTCTTTGAACTTGTTTGATGTAATAAACCAACAAGCTTCTCCCCATGCTCGTTTGGAATTAGAGCTCTTTGTTCACAAATAACTGTAAGCCACATGTTCAAATCGTCATACAAGTACAAATCAGAGTAGAAAACAACATTATGAAACAAACGTGTAGTCAGGTATAAATAAAAGGTTTTGAATATGAACAAATTTTAGACAGCTCAAATACTCATAACTTTTAAATGAACCGAGTCAGTACAAAGCACATATATAGGGCTCAAAATTAGCTTGTTTAACCCAGTGTGGACTCTGACCAATTGCAAAGTGGAACAGCAGTGAAGTGGCCATCACATGCTTTGCGACGCTCGAAAACCCAATCAAAATCTCACGAATTATGTAACTAAAATTCTGAACTCCACCATGTATGATGAGAGTTGAACATGCAGATGCCATATTCTATAATAACAAGCCATGAACCACATAACCACGGCCGAAAGAAACATATCGGTTAGGAATTCAGTCACCAGAGGAACCCTCGCTCGAGCTCGCACGGGCCGCGGGGGACCTCCTACCTGGGGACTGCGGCCATTTCTCCAGCGGCATATGGAGGAGGACGGCAGGTGAGGGAGGAGCTCTCGAACCCCGACCAGCTTGCCCTGCCTCAAAGCGCTGGCTGCCACGAGATGCGCGTCTCGCCGGAGGGAATAGCGTTGCTGGCAGTAGCAGAGGCGTCAGGCGGAGAACGGAACGAGTCGAACAGGGGAAGGAACAAGAGAAGGAAGAAGCCGCTCTGGACGGTCCAGATCTGCCGGCACACACGATCGAACGGTGTCTCGCCCACATTAGGCCGCGAGGGTTGGGTTTTGCAGCCGCAGGGTGCTCTGCTCCCTCCCACGCAGGCAGACGCAGGCTACTCTTCCTCCTTTCTTCCTCCGCCGCCGGCCTCTACCTTTCTTCCTCCCCCGCCGGCCGGCGCCCACCGAGGGAAGATGGCGCTCTACCGTCGTGTCCTGCTCCTCCGCCGCCTCTCCCACCTCCACCCCTCGCCCGCCCCCGCAATCAGCTCCTCACCACCACCCACCCTTGCGGGGCTGCTCACCCCCATGGGGCGCCGCCACATGGCCTTCTCGTCCGCCGAGGAGGCAGCCGCCGAGCGCCGACGCCGCAAGCGCCGCCTCCGCATCGAGCCTCCAATGACCGCCATCGGCCGCCGCGGCCCGCCTCCCCCGCGGGACCCCAACGCGCCCCGCTTCCCAGACACCACCTCCGCGCTCACCGGCCCGCGCCTCAGCCTCCACAACCGCGTCCAGTCCCTCATCCGCTCGGGCGATCTGGACGGCGCCTCGGCCGCCGCCCGCGCTGCCGTCTCCTCGCGCGTCCGGCCCACCGTCTTCACCTGCAACGCCGTGGCCGCGGCCATGGTACGCGTCGCCCGCCACGACGACGCCGTCGCGCTCTTCGATTTCTTCTTCCGCCGCTCCAACATCGTCCCCAACATCGTCTCCTACAACACCATCATCCTCGCGCACTGCGAGGCCGGCCGCGTCGACACCGCGGTGCAGGTCTACCACGACATACTCGCGTCTGCGACCTTCCCCCCCTCTGCCGTCACCTTCCGCCACCTCACCAAGGGTCTTGTCGCTGCTGGCCGCATTGGTGATGCCCTCGATCTCCTCCGCGAGATGCTCGGCCGCGGCGCTGCTGCCGACTCCCTCGTCTACAACAACCTCATCGCTGGTTACATCGACCTCGACGACTGGGGCAGGGCCTTCGAGCTCTTTAACGAGCTCGCAGAGAGGTGCCTTGTCTACGACGGTGTTGTCCACACCACCTTCATGGAGGGCTACTGGAGGCAGGGCAAGGACAAGGAGGCTATGGACAACTACCAGTCCCTTCTTGATCGGGGCTTCAAGATGACGCCGGCCACCTGCAACGTCCTGCTCGAGACACTCTTCAAGCACGGCAAGCACAAGGAGGCCAACGACCTATGGGAGACCATGATTGACAACCACACCCCGCCAAGCTTCATTGGCATCAACGCCGAGTCCTACAATGTCATGGTTAACCAGTGCTTCAAGGAGGGTAAGTTGCAGGAGGCGATTGAGGTCTTCCATCGCCAGCCTAGGAAGAATGTCCAAATGGACGTCGGCTGCTTCAACAACATCATTGGCAAACTCTGTGAGAATGGCATGCTATCTGAGGCAGAAAAGCTCTTTGAGGTGATGGAGATGAAGTCAGTCCTTCCAGATGTGTACACCTACACTTACCTTGTTGACTCATGCTTCAAGGAAGGCCGTGTGGAAGATACAATGAGATATTTCTACAAAATGGCAGATGGGAAGCAGCATGGGCCAAAGTTCAATATTGGTTTCTTCAACCGCATGTTTGAAGGGCTTACAGAAGCTGGCCGGATTGATGATGCCTTGAAGGTGTACGGGAGGATGCCTGACAAGGAGATCAAACCAAACATGACCACTTTTGAAATCCTTGTCAAAGCCTTATGCAAAAAAGGGGACTTGGATCGAGCAAGGAGCCTAGTGATGGATATGGCAAGAGGTAGTATTGTGCCTCCTCGAGAGTTCCGTGAGTCTGTTATTAGCTTTTTCAAGAAGGCTGGTCGACTGGAAGAAAGTGAGAAAGCTTTTGAAGAAAAACCTATGCTAACAACTCAGCCTAGGACAGAGTATCTGTCGAGGACTGAGTACCACTCTCGCAATGCAGTTGGTACTGCTCAAGTAAAGCAACCTGGCTTTAGCTCTGCTCCAGCAATGGAAGCTGAATTTGTTAACTCTCAGCCACAACAGTCAACACTATCAACTCAGCCTAGGACAGAGTATCAGTCGAGGACTGAGTACCAGTCTGGCAATGCAGTTGGTGCTGTTCAAGTAAAACAACCTGGCTTTAGCTCTGCTCCAGCAGTAGAAGCTGAATTTGTTTACTCTCAGCCACAACGGTCAACACTTCGTCACACTCCAAATCAGCAGCCTCAGTTTGGCTCATCTCGGTCATGGAATTCAGGTTTTGGTGCTCCTCAGGCGCAGCCTGGATATAGTGCACCTCAGCAGGTACAGGCTGTTGTTGGTTCATCTCAGCCACCCCGGCCACAGTTTGGTGCTTCTCAGGGTGAACCAGGATATAGCAACATAGGAAATCAGCACGGTCAGTTTGGTTCTCCCCAGAGAGAACCAGAATTTAGCAACCATCCACCACAGGTTGGGTATCGTGCCCAATTGCCTCAGTCAGGATATCGCTTTGAGCTCGAACAAGAACAGGTTGGATTTGGAAATCAAGCACAACCTGCATATGTGGCTTCAAGCCAACCCCCATATGACACCCGCTGGAGCTCAAGTGGTTATGTACCAACCCAAGGGCAACTGGGATATGGTGGTCCTCGAGCACAGTCACAAGAATCTCAGTTACCACATCACCAGGGAGGTTTGGGTATGCCACATATCCAGAATAACAATGGCTTCTATAGACACAACCCTGGATACATGCCATCTAATGGTCTGCAGGGATTTGATGCTCCACATGATGATTCTAAAACTGCTGCATCTAAAGACTATCAAGAGACTACCACTTCTGAAGACCGGCAACAACTAGCATTTCTGAAAGCATGAGGGCTACAAACATATTTTGGATGCAATCAAAAGCTTTTTGAGTCATATGACTTAGTTCTTTAGATATTAAGATTTTAATGAATAGATGCGAACCAAAATTCGCTATTGTTTCTTCCTCAAAAAAGAAAAAAAAAATCACTATAGTTCCTATGGGTCTCACTGCTGTTCAACTGAAATCTCCCCCTCTTTCTCAGACATGATATGGGTGCATCAGGAATTATTTTATCAGTTACCATATATACATGTGGTTCAAAAATTGAAATATGTTCTTTTGTAGTTCAGCATGAGATAGAAATGGGATACTCAATAGATTTTGAGTGGCAGATCCTAAATTCCTAACCTGGGCACAGTGTGTGGCAATGTAGATTAGTGGATTAGGAATTAATTCATTTAGAATCTCTGGCAAATTCTCAAAAGAACTTTATATTTGCATAACTTGTTTCTTAGGTACTGTTTATTTCTATATTTTGATTTCTCACTACAATTATAAAGCAGCACTGAGAAGATACATTAATGTACTCAGACTCCTCTTCATCCACTTCCTTCTGACATTGAAAAATCAAGTTACAGGCTTACAAAAGGTTGCTTCTCTGTTTGACATCATTGATAAATCAGTGATCCTCTGAAGTTTCTGTTTCGGTGCATCCACTTTAGATTTTAATAAAATAAAAAAGAGATAAGAAAGGAAAACGAGATAAGAAATCAACAAAAAGAACAAATAAGAAAAAAAGGAAAATAAAGATAAGCATGGAAATGAAACTAAAAAATAGTGTAGGAATATAAAAAAATAAGAAAAATGAAAAGAAAAAAAAACTAACGTGGAGCCGACCTAGTGAGCACTGTGCCTGTCGTAGTAGGGGCTTGCTCGGTTCTAAGCCAATCTTCGCCAAACTAAAATAAGGGCAAGTTCAAAAGATTTGACATGTAATTGGTTTGTTATCAAAGTTTGGCAAAACTTTCTAAAATTTTAACAAGACAATATTTTTCTCTCTTGTTGGTAGCAAATCAAATAACTACGCCTGTGTTCGGCTGGTATAAACTTGGCAGATTTTGGCTGAAAACAAAGCCAGACGGCCGGCTGACTGACCTGCCGTCCTGCCGATTTCAGCTAGCACCGATTCAGCCAAACACAGCCTACTTTAATTGTCTTACCAAAATATTGGCTTACCATAGTATTTATGTGTCTATATTTTAACTTGTCTTCAAATTGGTTTGGCAAAAATTGACATTCGCCCTTGGCCTTCCACGCTAGCTACTCGAGCGTGCGTGTCTGTCAGTTCAGCTTGGTGCCAAGAAGCATTTTTTTGCTGCTTCAAAAAGTAAGAAAAGGTCGGATAGTATCATTGAGCTGTTTCAAGACTATAAAAAAAATGAAATTTGTATGAAACATCTTCACTCAAAGCAAACCTTTATTTAGTTTCATAGACATTTAATTTCATAATCTATACAGAGTTGGTACTCTTGCCAAGAGAATTTTATGTAGATGAAACTTATTTCTCCTCTCTCTTCTCAAATATATTTTCATATCATCAAATATGCACATAAAACTTAAGTGAAACTCTCATGGCATGGGCTTCCAACTAGCAGCAGAGTAAACATAAAACATTTTTGTGGGAAAAAAATAGGACCCTAATAAGAAAATCGACACCGAGAAGATTTGTGCCTTGCCGCACAACAACTGACGTGACATCACACCAAACACGGAGGCTGTTTTGCTGCTTATTTCAGTTAGCCCTCGTTAGTTCCCTCCCAATTTCAGCATTTAGCACTATAAAAAATAATATTTTCTGTTACATCAAAATATCGACATATGCATATAGTACTAAATATAGATAAAATCAAAAATTAATTACACAGTTTAATTATACTTTACGAGACGAATGTTTTAAGCTTAATTAATTATTATTTAGACAATTATTCACGAATACAAACAAAATACTATAGTACGCTATATAAATTCTGGCCCGTCCCAATTCCAGGAACTATACAAGGCCTTAACTTTACGAGCCGTGCTATCGACTTGTTCTCCCATGGAATAAATCAGCCATGGAAACATCACAACTTCATAAGGCACTCAATTTCCAAACCTGATCACATGCTCAGCAACGCTTGAAAACCCGATCAAAATCTCATGAGTTGTGTAGCTAACATTCTGAAGTCACACCGTGTACATAATAGGAGTTGAGTATGCATATTCGGAGTGAGTCACTGTTGGAGCTACACGGGGGCCACAGTGGGCCATGCCCCCTGCCTCAGTGGGTCTGATTTTTTTGTTTCTCTGCGTACAACAATTTGTTACGGCTGATTATATGCATTCAGCCATTTTGGCATGCATATATATAACGGTCAAATAACTTGGCATTGCGATGGTCTTTACGGACAAATAACGGTCACTTGTATTCGTTGAATTTTGATCTAATTATAAACACTAAGACTAACTTTTTGATGACCTACTGTAAGTACCGTATGGGTTTCGGTAATGCTTGTTGTCTTACGTCCGACGCGTCAGACAGGATCGCACCTAATGGGCCGCGGCCCACCGCGCGCGCCTGCCCTGTGCCCAACTAGACTGTCACACCAACCTGCCTCGCGTGCTCCGCCCGCTCCCATTCCCACTCTCGTTTTCTCTCTCCAGCTCTCTCTCCCCCGGCGCACTCTCTTCCTCTCTCCCCAATGTCGAACCGGAAGGAGCTCCGGTGAGCTCCACACCGGCGAGCTCGCCATCTCCTCACCGACAGCGGCCTCCGCTCTCTCTGCTCCGCCGAGCTGTTCTCCTTTTTTTTGGCTGGCGGAGGCGTGGCGGGCTCCGGCGATGGCGGTGGCGGAGGGAGCCGGATCCGGCGACACCAGCCTCGGATCCGCCTGATCCACTAGGTGCGGCGATGGATCCGGGCCAGGGAGGCATGCTGCCCATCCTACCCCCGTCCTTCCATCTCCGGGGGGTAGGAGTTAGGGTTCCGGCGATGGTGGTGGCGGAGGGAGCCGGATCCGGCGAGACCGGCCTCGGATCCGCCTGATCCACTGGGTGCGGCGATGGATTCGGGCGGATCCGGGCCAAGGAGGCATGCTGCCCCTCCTACCCCCATTTTCCTTCCTCCCCCTCCATCTCCAGGGGGTAGGAGTTAGGGTTCCGGTGTGGCAGGGGCCAGATCCGGCCATGGCGGTTACGGCGGAGCCGGATCCGGCGGTGCCGGCCGCGGATCTGGCGTGTGCGACAATGGATCCTGGCGGATCCGACCCAGTAGGCATCCTTCTCCTCAGCTCTTCTATCTCTTCTATCTCCTCCATCCCTGGCGACGAGCTATGGGTTATGACGAGCTCATGCTTTTTTCTTCTCCAACTCCGGGTTGTTGTTTCAGCTTCGGTCCTTTGGTTGGTCAACATCTTTCACGTGATGTTTCTTGGGTTTTTTGGCGAGCTCATGTCTTTTCTTCCCCAACTCCTGTTGGTTTTATGTTTCACTGTGTTTTGGGTTGTTGTTTCACCGTGTTATGGTCGACTGTTTCACCGTAATCCTTTCAATCATTTTGTTTCAGTTGCATTCATTTTATTTTTGTTTTATTAGTTTCCTTGATTCATTTTTTGCTTTTCGTTTTTGTTTCATGAGAGGGCTACTGATGTTTCAGGAGCTTGTGGCTTGTTGTTTCAGGAGTCGTTTTGGTGTTGTTCCAATGGTTCAACTTGCGTCGTTCTTGTTTCATAAGATGTTTTGCTGTTGTTGCAGTAGCATGCAAGGGGTGTTTCTATAGTTTTCTTGTTTCATTTTTTGCTTTTCGTTTTTGTTTCAAGAGAGGGCTACTGATGTTTCAGAGCTCATGGCTTGTTGTTTCAGGAGCCGTTTTGGTGTTGTTCCAGTGGTTCAACTCACAGCATTGTTGTTTCATAAAATGTGTTGTTGTTGCAGCAATATACAGGGGGTGTTTCGGTAGTTTGTGTTGTTTTGTTACTATAGTTTGTTTGATGTTTTTTTTTGTTTCAGTTCATGTTTCTTTTTTGTTTCAGTAGGATTTTCCTTTTGTTTCGGTTTGATGTTCCACCATGTTTCAGTTCTTGTGTTTTTGTTTCATTATAGTTTCATTTGATGGTGCAACAACTTTTTTGGTTTGCTGCAGGGGGGCGATTCACGCGGGGGAAGCATGGCCGGCGGTGTCCTAGCGAGCTGGTCGGAGGCGTATAGGGGGGCGGGGGCGTACACGCGGGGATTGCGAAGGCGCAAAGGGTGGCGCGAGTGTGTGTGTTTCGGTTTGGCGGGCACTATCCGTGCCGGGGGGGGGCAGCGAACGGTGACCGACGACGAGGTGCGTACAAGGACCGATGGCGGAGGGCCTCTTCCTGGCTTTTTTCGGCCAGAGTGGGCCCAACCCTGCTAGCGCCGACCGTCCTATGGATAAGACGTCCTAGCGCTAGCAGGTCCCATTAACAAATTGGCCCGCGCTAGTCCCATTAGCAAATTAGCCCCCTCTTTATATTGGTTCTGGCTCCACCACGGGATGGAGTGACATGCCCCGGACAGGCCAGATCTGCCGGCACACACGATCGAACGGTGGCCTGCGCGCATCCCAGGTCAGCATGGCCCACATCTTTATCCAGCACCAGCAGTGACCAGTGAGCACGACACTCCCGTCGGCACCAGGGTCAACCTCAACCACCGCCGCCACCGGCGCACGCAGCTAGGCACGAGGTCTCCTCCCCCGACGCCCGCCGCGCCGGACCCAGCCCAGCAACTCGCCCCTCCTCCTCCCGCTGCCGGTGAGCGCTTGGCCCCGTTCGCACTGTCGCGGGGGTGTCCATCAGAATTCAGAAGGCCGGCCTGCTCATGGCGTCCCCTGACGCGTGGCTCGTAAGGCACGCTTCCCGCGGTACAACTACAAGTGCGACCCACGGCGCTGGCGGAGAGGAACCTAGGCCTAGAAGCGGGCTCAGGGAGGGATGGCGTCCGGTGGAGCCTTCCACTTCCAGAACCTTATCGTTCTCATGGTGCTGCCCCTCTGCCTCGCGCTCGCCTCGCTGGTACGTATGGTCAATTGTTCGTCGCGCTTTTTGGTGCCGTCCTGGGGCCCGATGGTCCGGCGATTCGATGTCGAGCCCCTGCTGAATTGGTGGCACTGCTTCCTTGTGTCGGTGCCCCTGGATGGTTGGGTATTAGGTCGGTGGCGAGGCGTCGAGGAGGTTCTGGATCGAGAACGACGCCTTCAGGAAGGATGGGGCACCATTCCAGATCGTCGGCGGGGACGTCCACTATTTCCGCACTGTTCCTGAGGTGAGTTTTTAGTTCCGTGAAATTTCCATTTTGTGCTTCTCTAGACTAGTAACTACAGTACTCTGTGAGGTTGCCATTTGATAGACTGCTGTTCAACCAATTTATTTTGAGTCTTTCTGCTTCAACTGGAATGAATCCATCTAGGCCAGAAGCACTGTTGGTAAAAGAAGGGTTTCAGTAACTAAAACATTTGTCAGTGCTAAGTACCTCACATGCATATGAGCAAGTGGTCCTAGTGTTTGGAGTTTGAATTCCAATTGTTCTGCATACACTTTGTTTTTCCCCTAGTAATATTGTTGAAGACACAAACTTCCGAAATGTTTATACTACTATCAAATGCTGTATATCGTTGCCTCATATGATTAGACACTAGTGTAATTTCATTGGAGGGATTTTAGTATTCTATGATATGATACGCCTAGTTATTTTTGTGCCTGACGCCAACTTGCAAAGTGCTTAAAGAGTCCTATA
This sequence comes from Bothriochloa decipiens, assembly GCA_023333625.1. Lineage (NCBI taxonomy): Eukaryota > Viridiplantae > Streptophyta > Magnoliopsida > Poales > Poaceae > Bothriochloa > Bothriochloa decipiens. The sequence continues at coordinate 6,157,992 of CM041641.1, forward strand.
GAAATGACATTATTTCGTTGATATGGAAATTGGAAAGTGCACATAACTATGTAATTGACCTTCTTTATGAGCTCGTGCCAACATGTTCTTTATATCTTTATTATGATATCATGACCTTCTGCAATGTACTGGTGCAGTATTGGAAGGATCGCCTTTTAAGAGCAAAAGCATTAGGCTTGTATACAATTCAAACATATGTACCTTGGAATTTGCATGAGCCAGAACCGCAGAGCTGGGAATTTAAGAGCTTCGCGGATATTGAATCATATCTGAGACTTGCTCAAGAACTAGAAATGCTGGTCATGCTTCGTGTAGGTCCATACATTTGTGGATGTAAGTTCACATTTGTATTGAAACTTCATACGTTTAGTGTGCCAATGGCTGAAGATATAGTTGTATATTTATATTGCATTGAACAAATAGAATTATTATTGCCGCAGAGGATTAATAATGTCAAATGGTCATTACAGAAATCAGAAGTGTCACTTCTTGGTTTTCAGTAGTACATAAAATATAGATCATTGAATCTATGGTAGAAGAAATATATCTTTGCTTATTTGTAAAAGGTGTAACTCAATTTTACATTTTGATACCATGTAGCGGTTCCAAACGTGGTGAAGTAATGCCATGATTATCGTTTTCAAATTTGATTGGATTGTGATGCTGCATGTCCTTGAAATAAAACTTATTATTTGTAATGTGTGCACTGCAGAATGGGATCTAGGAGGTTTCCCACCTTGGTTGCTCACCATAGAACCAGCCCTTAGACTGCGATCATCAGATTCGACCTATCTTTCCTTGGTACTCTTATCAAAACATGATAAATCTTTGGGTATATAGCACTGGTTTTCGATGTTTCTGGAGATATTTTGACCAACGTTACAATGGTTTCAAGGTGGAGAGATGGTGGGGAGTACTACTTCCGAAAGTAGCGCCATTATTATACAATAATGGAGGTCCAGTTATTATGGTTCAGGCAAGTTCCTCAGAGTTTAAGTTGCTTTACTACTTCCTGATCATTTTTATTTCTAGTGTATGTAGCTTTTGTATATATGGAAGAGCCTAATTCTATAGCATGTTTGGCAGATTGAAAATGAATTTGGTTCTTTTGGAGACGATAAGAATTACCTTCATTACCTTGTTCAACTGGCCAGAAGATCTCTTGGAAACGACATTATTCTGTACACAGTTGTCTCTGCTCATACTTTTAGCTATACAAATCAGTGCATTTTTGTTATGTGATTATGTCCATTTTGTATGGCTTTAGAAGTTATGATATAGCAATTACAGGAGTGATTATGTACGGATGATTGAGGTTTGGTACTTGTTTTGTGTCCTTATGAAATTCTATAGATATTTACTGCACAGATCTTATTTATATCATTGTGCCAATGTGTGGGACCAATAGTGAGGATGCTATAAGAATTTGACTGACATGCTACTGCCCACATGCTTGTCATTCAATATAAGTAAACGGGGAATATCAAACTGTTAGATTTGTCAAATAGTATATAGAAGTGTTTTTCAAATGTTTGCCACACACTACATGCAACAATACAATAGCATTTTTATTTTAAAAAATGGACCAATACAATAGCATCACAATTTGACAAAAAGAAATAACGAGAAAAAACGAGTCCAGACTTTGGTTTGGTTGATTTGGTTCTTAGATGATTTCATCCGATTAATGTTTCATATGATTTCATCCGATTAATGTTTCATATGATTTGGTTCTAATTACCAAAGTCGTGATCATGTGTACTCTTAATTCCTCTTTCAGTTATACAACTGATGGGGGCGCCATGGGTAATTTAAAGAATGGTTCAATTCCTCAAGATGATGTTTTCGCTGGTAAAAATATGATAACTGAGCTGTGCTATGATGTAGATTATTTCTTGCCTTCGGTAAAGAATTATATTTTCTTAGTATGCTGACATGCCTAACTTCCTAAATTTCCAAACTTATATTTTACCTGATTTTCATCAGTTAATCCCTTTAGCTAATAATAATATGGCTGATGTGCAGCTGTTGATTTTGAAACTGGATCCAATCCATGGCCCATATTCAGATTGCAGAAGAAATACAACTTGCCAGGAAAATCAGCCCCTTTAAGTTCGTAAGTTGGCTACAATACACACAATGTTAAATATTCTCTGTCGTGAATTTTTTTATGTGACTTTACCTAATGTTGGCACATCTTACTTTTCAGGGAATTTTATACTGGATGGTTAACACACTGGGGCGAAAGAATCGCAACAACAGATGCTACTAGTACAGCTGAAGCCCTTAAAACTATTTTGTGCCACAATGGTTCTGCTGTACTTTATGTCTGTCACTGGAGCCCATTCATCAATGCATTGCATTTGCAGTCCAGGTCTATTAATTCTATTTCTTCATGAGGTTGTCCAGATGGCTCATGGTGGGACCAATTTTGGATTTTATAATGGTGCAAATACTGGTCAAGATGAATCTGATTACAAGGCAGACCTGACTTCATATGACTATGCAAGTATCACTCCAAATAATTCGTTTCATTTATTGATCCCTTTTTTTTTGCTAGTCAACTTATTTGTGTGTCCTCTTTACTGAGCAGGATGCACCGATTAAGGAGCATGGAGATGTGCATAATGCAAAATACAAAGGCATGCTGTTCTTTTTTGTTTTTTTTCAAACACACAGGAGAGCTGCACATCTTTATATTATGTAGCGAAGAAATAACGATCCCCTACAAACAACCTCCCTGTCTCAACTATGAGAAAAGGAAGCTTTGTAGTCAAGTAAGAAAAGCCTGAAACAGAAAAGAAAAAAACTCCCTGGCCCGATCTTTTTTCTCTCATATCTTTATATTAAGAAGAAAAAAGGGGCAAGAACCCTTACAACACACACCCAAGCACACTTGGTTTCTATGCAAAATATGTGCCTTTTTTATATAACAAACACGACCTCGGCCTCAACTAAAGAAAACCAGTTCTGTGATGCATCCAAGTTAGATATTCACTTACTTGGAACCTTTTTTTTTGGCTCACTTTGTCTCAGCCTGTGAAATTCAGCATGACATAAAAATGGAATACTCAATGGATTTTGTGTGGCAGATCCTAACCTGTGCATAGTGTGTCCCAATGTTGATTAGTGGATGTAGGAACTACTTCATTTGAATCTCTGGCAAATTCCCTAAAGAACTTTATATGCATATAACTTCTTTTTAAGCACTGTTTTATTTCTATATTTTGATTTCTCATTACGACAGTTGATGGAGAGGTATCCAATTTGGGTTTATGCCTGGTAGGTCGACCATGGAGGCAATTGTCTTATTACGACAGTTGATGGAGAGGTATAGGGAGCAGAAGGACTTGCACATGGTCTTTATTGACCTCGAGAAGGCATATGACAAAGTACCGAGAAATGTCATCTGGTGGGCCTTGGAAAAGCACAAAGTCCCAACTAAGTACATCACCCTCATCAAGGATATGTACAGGGATGTGGTGACGTGTGTCCGAACATGTGATGGCGACACCAGTGACTTTTCAATTAAAATAGAACTACATCAAGGGTCGGCATTGAGCCCTTATTTATTTGCTTTGGTGATGGATGAGGTCACAAGGGACATACAAGATGATATCCCTTGGTGTATGCTCTTTGCTGATGATGTGGTGCTAGTGGATGACTCTAGGGCAGGGGTTAATAGGAAGTTAGAACTATGGAGGCACACGTTA
>CM041641.1:6215852-6250018 GCA_023333625.1 Bothriochloa decipiens
AATATATAAATCATTGTCATCATCCGAAGATGAGGACTCAAGCAAATCATTCATATAACTGAGTCCATCTTTAGAATCCATGGTAGGCACGCTTTGGGCTATAGCGCAAAAGGACAAATTATTATCTAAATCAAACAATATAATTATCAACCAATTGCAAAATTCTATCGTGAACAAACCTCTATGGCCGTGATGCCCTTCAAGGAAGGATGGGGCAGCCGAAAGCAGGTGCCGCTATGTCCGGCGATGGCCTTCAAGCCGTGCGGCCGGCTGGACGTCCCGAACGGCCGAATCTGCCCCTTCCTCAAGCTGTGCGTTCTTTCCAAGTGGCGGCGCAAATACTTGACGAGCAGGAAGACGACGCCCACCGCGCATATGCCGCGAGGCCATTTGCCGATCTGGAAAAAACGATGACGTGGCATAATTAAATATGAAGAGTCGTAGTTTTTACCGAGTCTGCTGAAGACCACTACTATTTTTTTGTCGTTTCTATTTTAAAGAGGACCTAAATCAGGAAATTTAGCTAGTCTTTTTGGAGAGTCTCTTGGAGATGCTCTTATGTCTGTCACTGGAGCCCATTCATCAACGCATTGCATTTGCAGTCCAGGTCTATTAATTCTATTTGTTCATGAGGTTGTCCAGATGGCTCATGGTGGGACCAATTTTGGATTTTATAATGGTGCAAATACTGGTCAAGATGAATCTGATTACAAGGCAGACCTGACTTCTTATGACTATGCAAGTATCACTCCAAATAGTTCATTTCATTTATTGATCCCTTTTTTGCTAGTCAACTTATTTGTGTGTCCTCTTTACTGAGCAGGATGCACCGATTAAGGAGCATGGAGATGTGCATAATGCAAATACAAAGGCATGCTGTTCTTTTTTTTCCAAACACACAGGAGAGCTGCACATCTTTATATTATGTAGAGAACAAATAACGATCCCCTACAAACAACCTCCCTGTCTCAACTATGAGACAAGGAAGCTTTGTAGTCAAGTAAAAAAAGCTTGAAACAGAAAAGAGAAAACTCCCTGGCCTGATCTTTTTTTTTCTCTCATATCTTTTTATTAAGAAGAAAAAGGGGCAAGAACCCTTACAACACACACCAAGAACACTTGGTTTCTATGCAAAATATGTGCCTTTTTATATAACAAACACGACAACTAAAGAAAACCAGGTCTGTGATGCATCCAATTTAGATATTCACTTACTTGGAACCTTTTTTTTTTGGCTCACTTTGTCTCAGCCTGTGAAATTCAGCATGACATAAAAATGGAATACTCAATGGGTTTTGTGTGGCAGATCCTAACCTGTGCATAGTGTGTCCCTTAGTGGATGTAGGAACTACTTAATTTGAATCTCTGGCAAATTCCCTAAAGAACTTTATATGCATATAACTTCTTTTTAAGCATTGTTTTATTTCTGTATTTTGATTTCTCATTACAATTATCAAGCAGCGCTGAGAAGAGTGATACATGAATGCACTGGGACACCTCTTCATCTACTTCCTTCTGACGTTGAAAAAGCAAGTTACGGGCTTGTGAAATTACAAAAGGTTGCTTCTCTGTTTGACATCATTGATAATATCAGTGATCCTCTGAAAGTTTCTGTTTCAGAGCATCAACTTTATATGGAACAGATAGGCCAGGTATCAACAGATGTAGCCTGTTCGTTTGAACTTATCAGCCAAACCAGCCAGCCATTCAACAGTATTTTTCTCTCACAAAAAATCAGCAGCAGCCAGAACCAGCCAGCCAGAAACGACCAAGCGAACAGGACAGTAATTATATGTGTATTTCCGTTATTGTTACTGAACTTATCTTTTAAATTTATATTTCATGTATTTGTCATGGGGTTTATTTTGTCAGATGTTTGGGTTTCTCTTGTACATGTCAGAATACGAAGGGAAGCTCCCATCAGGCATCCTGTCAATTGCAAAGGTTGTGACTTTGATATTTGTTTTGTTGGCATGAAAGAAAGATCATCTCTTCTAAAATCTGAATTCTGTGTTAATGCAGGTACATGACAGAGCTCAGGTGTTTGTGTCTTGCTCAGTTGATGGTGTCAGAAACCTAAGATATAGTGGTGTAATTGAAAGATGGTCTAATAAAACACTAGAGATACCGAACTTAAGATGTTCATCTACTACCAGCCTATATATCCTGGTAATCTTTCTTGAATTTTCTTCAGAACTTTCTTTCTAGCATTGTAATACTATTGTTAATTGACTCAAATAGTGTTACGCCTTAAAATGATTTTTTTTTTCATTCCTGAAACATCAAATAAAAAAAAGGACAGAGGCTATGTTTCTCCCAAGTCTCCTTTTCAACATAAATTATTCTTACAGTCCTACTTCGAGAAACATTCTTACAATCTTAATGGTTTGTTGCTTACCGTATCCATGTTTCATCTGCAGGTAGAAAATATGGGTCGTGTAAATTATGGGACATATATTTTTGACCGGAAGGTAAGTACCACATGGCCTCTCGTTAGCTGCAGCGCCTGCATGGACCATGGCTATAGGCTTCTATTGCTGATCAGTGATCAGTTTTGAAATACAGGGAATACTATCTCCTATTCAAATAGATGGCATTACTATCCATCACTGGAAAATGTATCCACTTGCTCTCAATTCACTGGACAACCTTCCAAAACTTCAACTAATCAATGGTAAATCTCTACATTCAAAAAGTTCTGCAAGCAGTGAATGGGTATTTGTAGAATAGTCTGGCACAGTTTGTGGACCATCATGGGCTCATGGCATGAGTAAAAACTTACTTCTACATACCACCCTTTGTCCCAAATTATAGGTCATTTTAGCTTTTCTTACCTCGATATACGAGATGTCTAGATACATAATAAAAGTTGTGTATCTAAAAAAGTCAAAACAACCTATAAATTGGAACCGAGAGTACTGATCTGGAGCAAGATATAACTATCTATGTGTCATATGCAGTTCCTAGGTGGGTTACTACACGTGGGGTTCATTCTTATCTTTAATTAGTTAGAAGGTTACACTTGTTAGTGATTTCATTAAGTCAGAGATGAGATAGCATACTGATTAGATGGAATCTGTTAGGGGCTTAGGGTCATGCCTTGCTCTATACAAGGATTAGCTGGCATCTATTATGGGATCAAACAAGAAAAATAAATCAATCTGGCCCCAGTCCCTACTTCACCCAATCCAAACAGTCTAAGCAGCAGACACCATATGGTCATCCTCCTGGTGGTGCTTAGCATGATTGCAGCTTTGCATAGATTTTGCCATACTAACTAGGAGTGTGCAAGTGCAACTGTGAATCCAAATTTATTCACATAGTAGTCGTATAACTATAAGGATCATGCTATCAGTTTCTGAATCTCATGGCTCGATTGTCCCCACTTGTTATTTGGATCGGGACAAGCTAGTGGAGCGATGGAGCTTTTATGCTAGGCAACAACAAAAAAAATTGAAACTGGAAATTCTTTGGAATTTCTTATATTATTTTTGGTTGAGCTACACATGAATTTACTCAATATCCTTGCATCATCTTATAACAGGGAGCATTTCTGCACTACCTGCGTTTTATGAAGGGCATTTCCATATTGACTATGAGAATGAGATAAAGAATACATTCATATCATTTCGTGGTTGGAACAAGGGTGTTGCTTTTGTGAACAACTTCAACATAGGAAGATTTTGGCCGGTACAATCCTGAGAGTTTTGTTCTGCACATTGTTTATGAATTCCAGTTATATTTGTTAATTTCAATAAATATAATCTATGTGTTTGCTCATTAGAGCTGAAATTGATTTTTTTTTTCCAGGCACGCGGACCACAATGTGCCCTTTATGTTCCAGCGCCTATCCTCAGACCTGGGGACAACATCGTTGTATGTAGTTTATCTATCCTTACTACGTTCATGCACTGTCTGATTATAACACTTTTCAGTTTTTTTCTGTAATTTTTTTTTCAAAATTGTGGAGAAATAGCATTGGTCCAGCTTTATATACAGAGAAATGTTTTCTTTATATACTCAGATCTGGTATTTTCTTGTTCTAATCCATACTGTCAAAATAAAAGGAGGGAAAAACACTCAACAATATTTAGGAACCTATGTTAACGCCTTAGTAGATTTATTATTTCAGAAGATTAATCTTAGGTGTTGAGTACGTGATGATTGATGAAGGAACTTACATACGCAACATTATTTTTGTTTGTCTTCAGGTAATCTTTGAACTGCATGATCCAAATCCTGAGCTCACTATCAATTTTGTTACGGAGCCGGATTTCACGTGCGGTCCAAAACAGTAAAAAGGATGGCACTTGTGTACATACTACATAGTACAACAGAGTGGATACAGTGGTTTCCTACCTCTGGCTTCTCTAACTGCGCCCGGATCATTCTGCAATGTCTGAATCATTCTCAACTACTACATAGTGAGCTCTGCATTTTGGGAAACGGAGTGGATCCAAATGTGTCTGCTATACTTACTACTTGTGGTTTGGTTTGGATTATGTTTGAAGAGCTTTGGAGAAGTAGCAGTTCATGGCTTGATGTCCAAATTTTGTCACTTGTCAGCGATTTGATTCTCTATCCACCAGATTTTGTCAACATCTTACAGGGCGTTTGCTTTCCAAATCTTTGGTATAACTTTTGGCAACAAACGAAGCAGCCCCATCGCTCCCCAGCAACGTGTCAACGTGACACCACACCAAACGCCATCACATCACAGCTTCCACAAGGCACTCCATTTCCAAGCCCGCCCCCTGCCCGCACCGCGCCTCCACGTCTCCGGACCCCAGCGCGGCAGCACCTAACCAACCTCTCTTTCCGCCTAACCGATCGAACGACCGATCCCTCCCCCGGATTCTGCATTCGAAATGAAAGGCAAGTGCGGACGGACACGAGGCAGCTGCACAGATCAATCCAACGGGTCCCCTCCCGGTCCCGAACATCGCGCTCCAGAATGGCCGAGCTGCGCTGTGCGCTGCGCCGCATACGGGACGTGGTGTACGAGCGCCCTGTTCGCTTGGTCGTTTCTGATCGTTTCTGGCTGGTTGATTTTGCCTGCTGCTGATTTTTTTTTAAAAAAAATACTGTTGAATGGCTGGCTGATTTGGCTGATAAATTCAAACGAACAGGCACCTGGCAGAAAAAGATGCCAGAGCTGGCACCTGGCAGCTCCGTTCACACGCGCACAGCACAAAAAGGTAGTCCAGGGACACTTGGGCCAATGGCGGGTCGCCACGGCGTAACGATCGGCGACGGCGACCGGGTTCCTGCGGATGCATATCCCCAGCACGCCAGCCGGCAGGCCAGCTCCTCTCTTCCCAGATCTTTTCTTTTCTTTTTATTTTTTATTAGGGAAAAAAAAATCTCCGTCTTCGCATCTTTGGCGGCGAATTTCTCATCTCATCTCGCTTTTGAGAGACCCCGAGTAGAGCACGTAATTTAATCTGCTGTCTTCCTTCCTTGACACTAACGAAAAGGAAAGCTACCCCTGGTTACTCACTCATTTCATGGAAAAATTTGCAAGTCTAGATTCTTATTAAGAACGAGTTGTTAGTGGAGGTAAAAAGTAACATCTGTTCCCTAGATACCTATCCACTTCGAGTCTGCAATCACATTGTTTCGCAGGAGAGAGAGGAGTGCAGGAGATGAATAGCGAGCACAGGAGTCAGGAGATGGTGCTAAAGGATACAACCATGGGGTTAGATCGGGTAAAACTTTTTCAAATTTAACTGAATTTATAAATAAATATCAGCATTTACATTTAAAATTAGATATGCTATGAATTGAGTTTTATAATTATTGCATGATTAATGTAATGATATCTGTTCGGTATTGAATACTTTTTTTATGCAATTTGTTAAAGTAAAAAAAAAACTGTTTGGAAAACAGCAAGAGTTAGGAGGGGAGCAGTGCATTTTTGTTTGAGACGCGAGAAAGATAATCCAGCCGCAGACAAAAGGACGGACAGCATGATGATTCATGGGCATTTCCTTACTTTTCCTGCTGGAGCGTCCGGCGGGGTGCCAAGTGTCCGACTCGGTGGCGCGGACGCTCACGTGCCGTCCTGGGTTTCGGATCTGGATGGAATCGCCCGGGGAAACGCACGCACCTCCTTCTCCTCGCCAACTGTATCGCAGCACTACGTGGCAACCTCCCTGTCTGTCGCGCAGCAGCGTACATTCTCCAGAAACCAGAAAAAACCTTGGAGGCCGTTTTCAGCTACAGGAAAGTAAAGGGAAAGCGCACACACTACTATATATGGAATGGATGGCCCTACGATATATACGAGGCCATGAGTACTTCTGGAGCCCTCGGTTGGCGACGAGACGAGACGAGCACGAGACGACCCGGCAGTCCGGCTCGACGAGCCTACCAGCTCAACCACTGCATCCTCCTTTTCCCCCTCCCCTTTTCCTGCTCGCATCGCACGGTCCCTTTTTTTTTTTTCCTGTACCCGCCCGTACGTACAAGAAATAGTAACTGTGTGCACGTACGTACTACGTTGGTAGCCGGCGTATAGTACGTAGGCGTCGCTGTCGGCGTCCGTGACGGTGTGCACCGAGTTGGAGCAGCAGCTACGACGATCCCGACATACAGTGCATACATGCGAGCGAGCGCTATCCGTTCCGGCGATGGCGATACTACTACTAGCTGGCGGCGCGTCGCACACGGCAGCCGCCGTAAAGCACAGGCGATCGCGGTCGTCTCTCTCGGAAAGAAACGAAAAGGCGCGAGATGCGAGAGCTTTTCTCGCGTCCGACGTGGCCAAGTGGCGGGCTCCGATTGGGCCTCCGAGGGAACCGTGGACCAGGCGTGATGCCTTTGAAAGATGATGAGAGGTGGGAGGGAACGCTCCGCCTCCGACCTGAACGAACGCAACGTGTCAGGCGGAGGGGCGATGGGAGAAGGGCGAAAGGGATCGGGTTGGTCGAATGGATCGGATGGAGATCGTGGCTTAGGCGCTAGGCGGCTACCACGCGCGGACGCATGCGTTAGCAGCTGGTCCCCGGCTGGTGTCGTGATCCTAAAGAAGAAAGAAATTCCGATAACGCTGAGCTCATTCCATCGTGAAACAGCAATAGCGCGTAACATTATCATTGGACCGATAACCAATATACTCCATAACCGTAAGTACAAAGCGACACAGGTACAACTGGCATTTCCCTTGAGGATGCTACGAGTTCAAAGAGTGGTGTCAAAAACGAAATGTGAAAAATCCAAAGTACCAATAAGGAGCTTATTAAATACTCTGGAACTCCACAAAATAGGTTATACGTATACTTCGCAGAAACAAATATCTTTTCAAATCGTAGGTGAGCGCCGGAAACACGAAACAGCTCGCTGCATATCTGTGCAGTACTGTACGTACCCGGCCAGAAAAGTCAGGAAAAATCCGTACCTCCTCCAAGTGTCAGGCTTCTCGTGAAGATCGAAACACTGACAAACCGGCACGAAGTGGTCACGCACGGGCACAAGCGACCCACATGCGAACAAGTGCGAGCGCAGCAGGTGTGCTCCGGGGTGGCGTGACGGTAGCAGAAACCATGGGCCCGACTAGGAGAGAGAGAGAGAGAGAGCGAGGGCGGGCGCGGCGCGCACGCGAGTGCTAGAACGCGACAAATAATATCAAGCGCCCCCGGCGCCACGCGGACCCTCCCCAGCGGCGTGACGAGTCGGGGAGACCTGCCCGCGGCGCGGCCCCCGCCGGGCCAATCCCCTCCTCCCTCCCCCACCCTTTCTGCTTCTTTCCCCTTCCCCTCCCCCTTCCCCTTCCCCTTCTTCCCCCTCTCTCCCCACGCGCGCGCGCACCACACCACCCCACCTCCTCCTCGGCTTCCAAATCACCCACCCCACCGCCACCGAGACTGTAGTCTGCAGCAATACCAGGCCCCCTCCTCCTACTGCAAGGCCGGCCCGTCCGCCCGCCCGCCGCTTCCTCGCGTCCCAGGTGCGTGCGTGCCTGGTGTCTCGACCCCGGCCGCCTCTCGCGGTGGTGGAGGTTCTCCGGCGCCGCGGTTGGGCAGGGGACGAGCGGGTGAGGTACCGGGGGGGGGGGGGGTGGTTGGGGTTTGCTGCGATTTCGTGATGGCGGCGACGGCGGCTATCTGCGTGGAGGACGAGGCGACCTGCGCCACCGCGGAATGCGCGCCGGGGGTCGAGAAGCCGGATCTCTCCGCCGCCGTCGCGGGCGGCAAGAGAAGCGTGTACCTCATGGACTGCGCGCCGGTCTGGGGCTGCGCGTCAACGCGCGGCCGCAGCGCCGAGATGGAGGACGCGTGCGCCGCGGCCCCGCGCTTCGCGGACGTGCCGGTGCGCCTGCTCGCCAGCCGCCGGGACCTCGACGGCCTGGGCTTCGACGCCGACGCGCTCCGCCTGCCGGCGCACCTGTTCGGCGTCTTCGACGGCCACGGCGGCGCCGAGGTACGCTTACGCCCGCGGGCTTGGGGAAACTTCAAAAGCCGCTCCAGTCGATGACACCTGATCCGTCGCTTCCTGTTGATGTACAGGTGGCGAACTACTGCCGGGAGAGGCTCCAGGTGCTGTTGCGGCAGGAGCTTAGGCTGCTCGGCAATGATTTGGGGGAGACGAGCGAGGTGGACATGAAGGAGCACTGGGACGAGCTGTTCACCAGGTGTTTCCAGAGGCTGGATGACGAGGTGTCGGGGCAGGCGAGCAGGCTCGTCGGTGGCGTCCAGGAGTCACGGCCGGTGGCCGCCGAGAACGTGGGCTCGACTGCGGTTGTCGCCGTCGTGTGCTCGTCCCATGTGGTGGTCGCCAACTGCGGGGATTCGCGTGCTGTCCTCTGCCGTGGGAAGGAGCCCGTAGAGTTGTCGATTGATCACAAGGTGAGCCTTTTTTTTTTTTTTGAGTTGGAGCCATGATGCTTATGGTGTTCATGTGATTTGACCCTTGGTTGCTTCAGCCTGACAGGAAGGATGAGCGGGCGAGGATTGAGGCCCTGGGAGGCAAGGTCATCCAATGGAACGGTTACCGGGTCTCCGGTATACTTGCTATGTCAAGATCAATTGGTATGTATATTGGTTCCTGAGCTAGATCTTGGCAGAATGACCTGTTCTCTTTTTAAGTGGGATGGAAATTATAGTTGTAGCAACATGAAAATGCTTATTCTTTCAAGAGTAGGCTGCATGATAGTGTCTTAGTTAGGTGTAGCAGGCCTTTTTGCAAGTTTTAAGATCAAATCTAAGCAACCAGTTGGTGCAGGAATTAGTTTTTTTGGGTATTATTATCCTTATCTATACATTCTCATTGAATCTAATGGAGTAAGGTTTCATATTGACCTAACCTAGAAGTCATTTTGTTGAAAGACTGTACCATACTCTGTAGCATGGTGATTCTGCCATGCTTCCATTTAGGACGAGATATTTTTATGTGCCCGCGTTTACAATTACCATGTTGTATTTGTTCTACACTAAAAAAGTGCTTACTCTATCAGCAATTTGGTTTAAACAACTTGTTTCTATCTGAGATAGGAAAGCATGATAGACTTGAAACACTACTGAAATCATGTTCTGGGATTTGACTGTCTGGATATTGGCTCTAATCCTATCAATGAAGTTGTAAAATGAGCTTAAGCATATTTCTATGGTATAGAACTCAGAATGCAGATGTGATTAGGAAAAGAAGCTCTTCAAAGTAGAAAAGCCATCTTTAATCGACACGACAAAGGTACCTCATGTCATGATTCCTGCAAGTGGCACTTGCAGCTTGGACCATGGCTAACCATCAATGAATCTTATTTGGAAATGTTAACATCCATTGCCATCTTAAAATCAGATGCACCATTGTGCTAAACTCTCGGACTATTGTTCCTCCAATTTCAAAAGAAATTTAGTTGAACCAACAGTTCAGCTGACTTCTCTGTGGGTTGGATAGCATTTGTCCAATTTTCGTCACCTTTTTTCTAACTTGAACATGGAAACACTTGTTGCAGGGGACCGGTATTTGAAACCATTCGTCATTCCAAAACCAGAAGTTACAGTCTTTCCTAGGGCGAAAGATGACGACTGTCTCATTCTTGCAAGTGACGGACTGTGGGATGTAGTGACAAATGAAGAGGCATGCAAAGTTGCGCGTCGGCAAATCCAGATGTGGCACAAGAACAATAGTGTCACATCATCGTTGTGTGATGAGAGTGATGAATCCACTGATCCTGCTGCACAAGCTGCTGCTGATTATCTTATGAGGCTCGCGCTGAAGAAGGGTACTGAGGACAATATCACTGTAATTGTGGTTGACTTGAAACCTCGAAAGAAGCTCAAGAGCAATCCATAACATTGAGCTGGATCCTTCAGAGTAGAGCTGACCATTATATGCCTAAAGACTTCTTCTGCTAGTTGGTCGTCCGGATGAGACTTGACCCACAGGTTTTTTTTCGTTGGGCCTCAAGAATTGTACATGTATATGCTAGATGCATTTTCCATAGAGGGGTTATGATGCTTAACCCCGCTCTGGTTTCTGGTGGCTAAAATACTCCAATCGGCTTCTACCTTGAGCCCTGGCACTTGGTATCCCCAATGCTGTATGATAGTCGAACTTGTAAAGAGCCAAGCGGCTGAGACTGTCACTAAAATTAACATATTGTTACCTTAATGATTCAAGGCCTACCCATCTGTCTGTATCCAATGGAAGTTGTGTATTGCAGGTCCAGTGTATATTGTGGTGGTGGTGGTGTGTCCCCGGGTATAAAACTATAGTCCACCCAGAATTTGCAATCTTATACAAACCTAACCTACAAACCTACTGCAATATAAACACAAAATTTTGGTTCTCGCGGATAAAAGGTAGCAGGTCACTAACTGACGTCTCCTCAATGTTTGGCATCGACTTCGAGATATCTTCAAGCGAAAAAGGTATGCTGCAAGAGAAAAGAAATTATTAAACTGAGTGCAACTGAACAAATATCATTTGGGGGCACCCCATGAAAACTAGAGCCTATAAATTGTCAGGGAATAGACCTGGAATCATCATCCAGCAGGACCGAAAAGCTGGAGACGCTACTTGATTCTTCACGCAGCATAGCTCTCATGCTTGATATGAACTATGGATAGGAAAGGACATTAAACGAAGGTTGCTGCCATTTCGCCAAACAGTGTAGGACTAAATGGATAAAGCCTATCATCTTACCTCGGCTGAAGTTACGTTTGTTCCGTTTAAATCATCCCAATACATACCGACTATTCGCTCTAGCTGCTGCAAACTGAGAGCCTAAACAAATAGCTAAATGAGTATGAAATAGTGTTAAGCAAATGACAGAACGGTCATGGACAAAGCGAACACTTACTGGGCAAATATCATTGCATATCTCTTCCCATGTCCTTATTGGCTTCAGAGAAATTACCTGATGAATGGAAGGGGAAGGGGGTATATTTGAGAAAAAAGTATCAAAGTTTCATATGGTTCAGTTTGTGTACAAGAGCCACAAAGGTTTCTTAAAGGGGAAAATGATTCAAACCACAAAGTCAACAGCTTGTCTTATATGCCTCAGTGCTACCCATGCTGAGTCTGCAAACTGGGTCAAAACAAATTATAAATTAAACGGATTTATAAATTTTCTCTGTTAAGAAAAGGCATGTAAAAATGAGAATTAAGCAAAACAAGTTTTTGGTCCTAGTTTCAAAAACCTGATATATCTCGAATTGTGACATAAAATGCCAGATATATAGCCCTAAAGTTTTATGAAATTTGTAACCCCACTGTGGTGAAATCAAACCTAGGCTGACTAACAAAGCCCACCCATAGCTCCACATTTCCTATTGCAAAGTGGAGCGGGCAAGGAGCCAAGGACAACAAAGCCCCTTCTTGATAGCTCGGGTGTAATGTTCTAAAATTTGGGTTTTGTTAAACATTAAGAGCAGTGAACTGGTGCTCTTATGTAATTTAGATAAGTGAACCACCTCTTGACTGACGTCATTGCACCAATATCTTAGTTGAGTGAGCCCATCTTTGATATATTGCCCATTGCTAAAGGAACAACACTCACGCCTCAAGAGGAGCCTGTTTTCAAATAATGAAGAGAACGCCCCAGGAACAAAAGTGAACTGTCATACTTCCAAGAAGAAAATATGATAGGATGACCCAAAACTTACCTGTTAAACAATTGCACATTGACCATAGAAAATATTTGGGTAAGCAATTTGTGGACCAAAATTGAGGGAACCTACAAAGTAACCACATTAATTGTTTTTGAAATACTGCAAATGCATACTGCATTGATGATTGTGCTCATTTAGCACCTACATGATTTGCTCTGAGAACATGCAAATAGCTGTTAAAGATTTTCACAATGCTCAGCCAATGCATGAGTTGGTCCTGTTGGCCCAAGCCACTAGCAGGAGACATCAAGGCCTTTGCTTGATTTGAGTAAGAAGTTCTTGGATCCTAAAGATTTAGAAATCCCCAGATTTTCAGTAAAAGAAAAGTTGACAGTGGATGGTTCCTTGGCTCAAGAAATGAGGTACCTGTATGCACAACTCAAGTAATGGGTTTAGCTCCTTTTTCATTTTGTCGCTTATCACTCCATACACCTTTTCAATCTGATCCACTAGCTGCTGCTTGAAGAGCAAAGCCGGATATCTTGCTTCAATTTGGTGAAACACGGTAGCTCCATCCACTGATTGAGCACTAAGACAAGCAAGTCCACTGCTTGAAGTTTGATTGGCTTGAAAAATCCTTTCACAGGAAAATCTTCGTCTATGTGGAGTTGAGACAATTGCCCTGGTGGCTTTAAATGAGCGTTGCAGGAGAACTGACAATGTGGATAAGTTGGACACCCAGTAGGCCAAGCCTCGTGTATCATGTTGAGCCTTGAAGTAAGAACATTGATAAATATTACAGGTACTGGAAAATTGGACGCATAAAGCTGTATCATATAGAATTATAAGGTGCAGGCTGCACAGTATGAGCTACTGGAGTACCACTACAGCATAAGGAGCTTAAAAAACTCAAGAGAAGTGCTACAAACCTCAGTTGCTGAGTTTACAACTTGTATAATACTGTCAAAGACATTTGTCTTTGCTTCTTCAAAAGATCTCCAATGAAGAAGACAATAGTATATAAGATAAGCAGCAATAGGTTTTCTCCCAGAGAATCCAAGATACTGGGTAACATATTTCAGCAATAACTGCTGATGATTCTGGGGTTGCTGGTGCTGAGAAGGATACCAAAAATAAACAAAGTTACCATTCAATGCCAAGGGTTTACGATAGAATGAACTAGTAGAGAATAGCAAACACACACCTGATATACTTCATTAAATAACCGTTGCCCATTTTCATAATCCTTGTTGTTAATCAAATCAAGGGAACTACCCTGCATTGTTTAAAATAAAATATGGGATAGATCAATTGATTTGTAGAGTAAATCGAAATGAGATGCACCCATGTTTTTGAGAAAAAAGAATGGCATGCAGCCATATACTTGGTTAAACTACCATTGAGGGTCTCGTTTCTGTTGGACCGGTTGAGGACTTCATTTCAGCATATGCTACGTTGCCATTTAAAATATGACCACTTTCTTGACATCTCTGTAGAAATGCATCTACCAGTTCAGATTAGAATATTATCAGCAATTCAGATTTAGCACTACTGAAGATATATTACATGGATCATACTAATTTTAGAGCATGCAGCTTGAGAAGACTTTGCTGTGGATGGAGGAGTTGCAGCTGCTTGTTGACGAAGCATTTGATTTTCAGCCTCTAAGTTGGCAGCTTTCCCTTCTAACCTGTATTTGTGGAAGGACAGAAATAATTTAAAATTGGCCACAAATAAGAACAAGAAGACAATGAAATGAATTACTGCAACAGAGAGTTGTTTGTCTAGGTAAAATACCTTTCTAAGTTCCCTCGAAGCTCAGTAACAAGTATAGCATAATCTTCAATCTTCTTCACCAAGTCTTCATTCCTTTTTAGGAGGTCTTCATTTCTCCTCACTAGATCTTCATTTGTTCCATGAGATTCAGTATGTGCATTCTTGACACCATCGCCATCTTGTTTCTCCATTACGAAGTTAGACAGTCGAGATATGGCATCTACTTGAAGCCTAATTTATACAGACATTAGTCTCTTAGATGATGAAGAATGATCTGTAATGACGGCATTGTAGTCAACAATTAGAGAAAGTTTTTTAGATACCAACTTTTGGACAGTATCTTGAAGCTGGTGGGCCCTGTATTCACTATCCCGAACTTTCTTAAATAATACATCGTTTCTCTCCTGAGCTTCAACAAGGGACCTCTTGATTGCTTCATTTTCTTGTCTTTCAGCTTCCAAAGAAGCTGCCATATTCTCCTTAAGCCTGTTATGGGGCAAAAACAACACTACAACATCATAACGTTGAATAATAGTAATGTTGGAGTATATGAGGTTTAGGCCCATGAGGCCCATGTATGTCTATATAGCTACCCTCCCTAGGGTTAGCCCAATAATGGAAATTATTCACTCTAACATGGTATCAAGCTAGGGTTTAGCTTCCTCTCTCCCTCCCCTCCCACCCCTCCCTTCCAGCCACCGCCGCCGCCAACCTCATGGCCGGCCGGCCTCCTCCTCCCCCTCCCCACTCCTTTCCCCCTCTCTCCCACGCGACGTGGGCCCGAGCCGCCGCCGGCGCCGGCCGGCCCCCTCCTCCCCGCGCCCTTTTGGCTGCGCGGGCGGCCTGCCACAGGCCGCCGCGGGCAGCCTGGCCGCTGCCGGCGCAGGAGTGGCCCCTGGCGGCCCAGCCGGCGCGGGAGCGGCTCCCGGCGGCCCTGGCGGCGCAGCCGGCCTGGCAGAGGCCGGCTCGGGCGGCCTGCCACTAGCAGGCGCGGCCGGCTTGGGCGGTGCGGGCGGCCTGCCACCGGCGGCCGCGGTCGGCCTGCCTGTGGGCGGCGCAGGCGGCCTGGACGCGGCCGGCGCGGGCGCGGCAGAAGAAGGCGCCGGCGGCCTGGACCCCCTGGCAGGCGCCATCGTCGGCCCACCGGCTCTTTTCCCCGCCCCACCCTACGCGGCGCGCTCGGACTCCGGCCTCGCCGCTGCCCTCGTCGCGGCCCGGGCGGCTGCTGCGGAGGGCCAAGCCCGTGTTCGTGCCGCCGCCCTCGCTTGGGAGCGCGAGCGCGAGGCGGCCGACGCCCTGGCCCTCCAGATCGCCGAGGCGGAGCAGCTCCTCGCCCCTCCTGCCTCGTACGATGCTGGGGCCTCCTTCTCCGGCACACCGGCCCATCGGGTGTCCCACACCGCGGTGCTCTGGCACGACCCAGCTGACCCGCTCGTGGTGCAGCTCCACTACCAGGCCGGGGGTGTCCAGAACATCCGCCTCCTCCTCCCGGTCGTCCTCGAGCCGGGGTCGCCCGCCTACGCCCGTTGGCGGGACCTGGTCCTCCTCACCCTCCGCCGCTACGCCCTCGACGACCACGTCCTCACCGACGTCTCGGTCGCGGTCCAGACCCCAGCGTGGTACCGTCTCGACAGTATCGTGCTCTCCTGGATCATCGGGACGATCTCCCTCGACCTACACGACCTCGTCCGCAACTCCGTCGACGCTCGCCGGGCCTGGCTCGCCCTCGAGGGCCAGTTTCTGGGCAACGCCGAGGCACGGGCTCTGCGTCTCGACGCGAGCTTCCGTACCTTCGTCCAGGGCGACCTCTCCGTCAGCGAGTTCTGCCGCCGGATGAAGGGGATGGCCGACTCCCTTGGCGACCTTGGCTGGCCCGTGGAGGACCGCATCCTGGTCCTCAACGTCCTCCGCGGGCTCAGCGACCGCTACGCCCACCTCCGCACGTTGATCAACCGGCAGCGGCCCTTCCCCACCTTCCTGCAGGTCCGTGACGACCTTGTCATGGAGGAGCTCACTCAGGGCATCCAGCCCGGGTCTGCCTCTGCGCCGGGGTCCTCGACTGCCTTTGCGGCCACTCCTCTGCCGCGCCCGTCTGCTCCGCCGCAGTCGTCTCGTCTTGGTCCTCCTTCCCCCGGGCCGAGCGGGGGTGGGGGGGCCGTGGTGGCCGCTGTCGTCGCGCGGGGGGGCGTGGTGCGGGTGCCGGCCGTGGGAGCAACCCGGCGCCCGCGCCTCCACGGGGCACACCCTGGCCCTCCTTCAACCACCCGTGGGCAGGGCGCATCTCCATGTGGCCCTTCCAGGCTCTCGGTGGTGAGTCTCGCCCGCCGACGGCCATGCTCGCTAGTGCTCCGGGGTTTCACTCCGCGGCTCCGTGGGCCCCACCTCTCGGCACTTCGCCCGGACCGTCGCTGACACCTCCCGGCGCCTCACCTGGGCCCGTATGTTGGGACTCGGAAGCCTTGGCGTCCACGTTCAGCACCATGGCCCTGACTCCTCCTGCTGGCCCAACTTGGGTTGCTGACTCGGGTGCTACCTACCACACTACTTCTGACTCGGGTATACTCTCCTCTGTGCACCCTCCTTCTCCTTCCCATCCTTCGTCCATCATGGTCGCAAATGGGTCGTGTCTTCCTGTCACATCCGTGGGTGTCGCCGGTGTTTCTGGCTCTTTTCGTCTTCCTGACATTCTTGTTGCACCTTCTATGGTTCACAACCTTCTTTCTATTCGTCGTTTTACAGCTGACAATTCCTGTTCTGTTGAATTTGACTCTTCTGGTCTTACTGTGAAGGATTTGGCTTCCCGGCGTCCGCTCCTCCGATGTGACAGCTCGGGGGCCCCTTTACACCCTTCGGTTTCCGGCCCCTTCTTCGCCGGCTCTTTTGTCAGCTGCTTTCGCCGCCACGCCTTCCTCCACTACTTGGCACCGCTGACTCGGCCATCCTGGACGTGATGCTCTGATGCAGCTTAGTCGTAGCTCTGACATTCGTTGTACTCGAGCTCACGATGAGCACTTGTGTCATGCGTGCCAGCTGGGCCGCCATGTTCGCCTTCCTTTTTACACTTCTTCTTCACATGCGGCTCATATTTTTGACCTTGTACATTGCGACCTATGGACGTCTCCTGTCATGAGTATTTCTGGGTATAAATACTATTTGGTGGTGGTTGATGATTTCTCTCATTATTCGTGGACTTTTCCCTTGCGTGCAAAATCCGAGGCATTCCCCACTATTTCTCACTTTTTCGCTTGGGTGTCCACTCAGTTCGGCCTTACCATCAAGGCCGTACAGTGTGACAATGGCCGTGAGTTTGATAACTCTACCTCCCGCGCTTTCTTCCTCTCTCACGGTGTCCAGTTGCGCATGTCCTGTCCGTATACCTCCTCCCAAAATGGCAAGGCGGAGTGCATGATTCGGACCACGAATGAAACCATGCGCACCCTTCTGCTCCAGGCGTCGCTTCCTGCTCGTTTCTGGGCAGAGAGTCTGCACACCTCCACCTATCTTCTTAACCGTCTTCCTTCCGCTGCCTGCCCAGCTCCCACACCGCATCATGCTCTCTTTGGTACCCTTCCTCGGTATGACCACCTTCGTGTCTTCGGGTGTGCATGTTACCCTAACACCACTGCCACCACTCCCCATAAGCTCTCTCCCCGTTCCACTCTGTGTGTTTTCCTTGGGTACTCCCTAGATTACAAGGGTTACCGGTGTTTTGACCTCACTTCTCGTCGGGTCCTCATCTCTCGCCATGTGGTGTTTGATGAGTCTGTCTTCCCCTACTCCACCATCGCCACACCATCCTCCACCCCTGACCCTGACCTCGCCTCTTTGTTTCCCACTGACATGGTGGTCCAGCCACCTTTGCCGTTTTCTCCTGCAGGTACTGCTCCTCCGTCGCGCACCAGTGCTGCTCCTGACCCTGTGCCCTGCACGGGTCCAGTAGCATCACCCTCCGGTACGGCCCCAGCTTCTCCGCCTGACACGGGGTCGGGGACGCCGGTTCCTGCGGCCCCGGCGCGGTTTGCCCAGCCGGCGCTTGTCTACCAGCGCCGGGTGCGGGTGGACCCGGCCCCTGCTGCTCCTGGCCCTGTGCCCTGCACGGATCCGGTAGCGTCGCTCTCCGGTGCGGCCCCGGCTCCTCCACCTGCCACGGGGCCAGGGACGCCGGTTCCTGCACCCCCGGCGCGATTTGCTCAGCCGGTGCTTGTCTACCAGCGCCGTGCACGGGCGGTCCCGACACCTCCGTCGCCACCAGGGGCGTCCTCTCCACCGGCGGCACGGCCGCTGCCAGTGGCCTCTTCACCGCCGACGACGCCTACACCGCCGCCGCCACCTTCGGCAGCCCGTATCGTGTAGCCGGTGTACCACCCACCGCTCCTTGACCGCCACCCGCGGCATGTTTACCCTATGGTGACGCGGCACGCGGCGGGTACCCTGCGATCCCGGGCTCTTGCGGCGATGCCTGGCGACACGCAGGTCTCTCCTGTACCCTCTTCCATTCGCGACGCCTTGTCGGACCCTCACTGGCGCCGCGCGATGGAAGAGGAGTACGCAGCTCTCCTCGCCAACCAGACATGGGATCTGGTGCCCCGTCTGCCTGGCTCCAATGTTGTCACTGGCAAGTGGATCTGGACGCACAAGCGGCGGGCAGATGGTACCCTAAAGCGGTACAAGGCTCGCTGGGTTCTTCGAGGTTTCACTCAGCGCCCTGGAGTCGACTACGATGAGACTTTCAGCCCGGTGGTGAAGCCGGCCACCGTCTGCACGGTGCTCTCACTGGCCCTTGCTCGCTCCTGGGCAGTGCATCAGCTGGATATCAAGAATGCGTTTCTGCATGGGACTCTCACTGAGACAGTGTACTGCAGCCAGCCAGCGGGGTTTGTTGACTCTTCACGTCCAGATATGGTATGTCGGCTCAACAGGTCTCTCTACGGCCTCAAACAGGCCCCTCGGGCGTGGCACTCCCGGTTTGCTGCCTCCCTGGTGACAATGGGATTTGTGGAGGCCAAGTCAGATACGTCTCTGTTTATATATCACCGTGGAGCTGAGACTGCGTACCTGCTGCTCTACGTTGATGACATTGTCCTCACAGCCTCCAGTTCGTCACTACTCAGCCGCATCATCAGCTCTCTTCAGTAGGAGTTCCCTGTGAAGGATCTCGGTGTGCTCCACCATTTTCTCGGGGTGACTGTTGAGCCTCGTCCTGCCGGCCTTCTTCTTCACCAGCGGCAGTACACTCTTGATATCCTGGAGCGGGCTGGGATGACTAACTGCAAGCCCTGCTCCACTCCAGTTGACACTCAGGGCAAGCTGTCAGAGGCCGAGGACCCCTCAGTGGACGACCCCACAGCATACCGGAGTCTCGCAGGTGCACTTCAGTACCTTACCTTCACCAGGCCAGACATCACCTATGCAGTGCAGCAGATTTGTCTTCACATGCATGATCCCCGAGAGCCCCACCTCACTGCTCTCAAGCGCCTCCTCCGCTACCTCCGCGGCACTATCGACTACGGCTTGCTCCTTCACCGGTCTTCCTCCTTCGAGCTCGTCGTTTACACTGACGCTGACTGGGCCGGGTGCCCGAACACTCGGCGCTCCACCTCCGGCTACGCTGTCTTCCTGGGCGGCAACCTGGTGTCCTGGTCGTCCAAGCGCCAGCCGGTCGTCTCCCGCTCCAGTGCCGAGGCGAAGTACCGCGCTGTCGCTAACGGCGTGGCTGAGGCTTCCTGGCTCCGGCAGCTTCTCGTCGAGCTTCACAGCCCTCTCTCCCAGAGCACGCTAGTCTACTGCGACAATGTCAGTGCGGTGTACCTCTCCACCAACCCTGTGCAGCACCAGCGGACCAAGCATGTGGAGATCGATCTCCACTTCGTCTGGGATCAGGTCGCCATTGGCGATGTTCAGGTTCTCCACGTCCCGACCACTTCCTAGTTCGCCGACATCTTCACCAAAGGTCTCCCGTCCTCGACCTTCGCCGAGTTCCGCTCCAGCCTCAACATCACCGGTGGCTAGTTGCGACTGTGGGGGGGCTCGTGTGTTGTTCTTGCTTCTCTTCATTCATGTCCAGTCTGTAAACTCCGCTGCGCCGGTAGTTCAGATTGCGGGGGGGTGTTGGAGTATATGAGGTTTAGGCCCATGAGGCCCATGCATGTCTATATAGCTACCCTCCCTAGGGTTAGCCCAATAATGGAAATTATTCACTCTAACAAGTAATGAACAAAAAGAAGAACTATTTACGTTAAGCGACAAAAAGGGGGAAATGCATAAAACCTAGGTACTGTGATGCATGACACATAGCCCTAGATTGATGAACTGTTTCTATCTACCACAGATATTCATAAATGCACTTCTATTTTTACTTTCTGCAGTTACCATTCCTTCAAATTTGATATTCTTGCAAGACCCAAAGACATTCTGCATGCACATGGCACATATGAGCCATCAATGTCTCCCTTTGCATGTATATCTTTTTAAACATGTGACCTTGATCCATTCTAATGTAGGAAAACACCTTTCTTTTACCTTTTGAATTTCATTTCAGGAAATAAAAAAACATCTCATGCTGAAAAGGGAGAACTACATGCATGTACTTGCAATATAATGTCTATAAAAAATTGTTTTAAGGTACATACGAATTTATAGTGTTTTGGAGATGCTCCACTTTTTTGTTGGCTGCTTCAGTTTTCATCAGTAACCCCTCATTTTTGTATTCACTCTCAGTAAGTGCTTCCTTCAGGGCATCCTTCTCACGTTTCTCAGATAGCAGCAAAGTGTCTTTCACTGTGTTATCACCAAGCCTGAAATTGATCATCAGTTATTATGGCTAGCAGTAGCATCTACATTTACATAAACATGCTCACTAGCTATAAGCAAGCATCCCTAGTGCCAAACACAGCTTAATAATGTTGGCAATGGAGGTAGAATACGCGCATGCACGTGCACACAGACAGACACTTCTCAGGAATGGTGTATATCACTTCCTATTGTAGCTTACCAACTACTCCTGTACTCCTTACTGTCGACTTTTGCTGATCAAGCTTGTCAAATAAAAAAGTAAGGTGTTGTCCTTACGATAGAAGCAGCAATTACTACTAATGAGGTAGACTGAACACAGGGATTACTTATTTGTCAAAGAAAACAGCAGTCTTATAGAGTACCTTTGTACACTTCCTTGAAGAAGACCAATTTTTCTGTCAACGTCCTCAAGCTTGTTTAATAACTGCAAATTTCTTTCTTGAGTTTCAGCTTGTGCCTTCATGGTTGCATTGCTTTGTTCTCGTTCTCTCACCAGTAAAGCCTCTGCAGTACATGTGCTTTCCTGAAGCCTGTACGCATGGTAGAGATATGGAGTTTATTCAAAAATTAAAACAGATAATTTTCAGACAGAATTCATATCTTACTAGGTAGACAATAAGGAACGATTATGGACCTCTCCACAGTTAGCTGAAGCTCAAGAATATTTTTATCACAATCCTGAATTTTCTTGATTAACTCTTCATTTCTCCACTGAATTTCAGTTAGAACTTTCTTGGTCGTCTCATGTGCCTGTTTCTCTGATATCAGTATTGTGTCTCTGGCAGTAGATTCTGCTTTACACCTTTCAAAATCACTGAAAAGTCACCATCACAGTGTAATGATGATATCGAAAAAGAAGTTGGGACACGTCCTCTGAAGAAAAAAGCATCAGACCTCTTGATGGTATCTTCCAATTGTTTTCTTATTTCCTGGGACTGCTGTGACTCGTGTACTAATTCATTGATTGTTTTCTGGGCATTGGCCAGTTCTTCTTTGATCGTTTTGTTTTCTTGTCTTTCTACTGCCAACAAAGAGTCTTTCTCTGCCGTGTATTCTTCTAGTCTATGAGTAAAGAGAAAAAAATCCTCAAGCAAAGTGCAGATCACAAATGCCTGTAACAAATGAAATCTAACCTGTTAAGTGAATCCTCAAGCATATTGACTTTTTTAGCTGAATCCTCAAAACTTGTCACTAAGTCTCGGTTTCTCCCTCGTGCTTCAGTTAGTGCTTTTGTAGTGCAGTCAAGATTCTGCTTTGTCTTAAGAAGCAAAGATTCCCTTGATGTGGCATGTTTCTCAAGTCTAATTCAAAAAGGGAATATGTATTAGCTCACAAAGTTGAAAGAGGGGAGTAGGTCTCTTAAGTTGCAGATATTGCATTATGCTTAAGTAAAGAAGAAGACTCAACTACAGATAGTGGCAGCAAGATAAGAACCTCTGAGCATTCTCCAGCATTTTGTTTATAGTTTTCTCACTATCATCAACTTTCCTAAGCAATTCACAATTTCTTTCCTGAGCTTTGGAAAGTGCTTCTTTGGTTTGATCATGCTCCTGTCTTTCTGCTACATATAAGGCATCCCTTGTGGTTGTGTTGTCCTCACACCTGTATTCAGCGAGTGAAAATTCGAACATTACCAGCCTGATATATTTAAGACAGGACTAAAGATGTAAAGACATGCCAACAGGTAAACAACAGCACCCCCACCAAACTATAATCAATCCCATATACTGTGTACACCTAATTGCCATGACCCTCTTCAGTTTCTTTTGGCCCTTGGGAACGCATTTGGAAGAGTTGGGCTCAGGGTAAATGTCGCTTCTTCATGTGGTTGGTTTCCCATAACAAATGTTGGACAGCTGACCAGCTGGCTCCCCAGGGTCTAAATCCTATTATAGTTTCCAAAACTTGGACCATTTGGAATCATAATAACCACTGCTTTTATGTGGCCTCACCAAATCTTGAGAGCATCACGCTGTTGGCTGAGGAGATGAGATAATGGGGTTTGGCAGGGGCTAAAGGCATTTACCTAGCCCCCTTCTCTTGAGGAGACTTAGAGATGTTTTATTCCTCCTGGTAATGTTCTGTGGTGTATCATAGGCGATGTAGTTGTTTGAGTGGTGGGGTAATGGTGTGTGTTTTGTAATTTTTTGTTATGTAATGCGTTTTTGTAAGGGTTTCTATACCTAATTTTTTTCTTTTTAATATAATGATTCGCTGCTCTCCTGCATGTTCGAGAAAAAGAAGTTTTATAATATACTTTTTAATCCTTTATCTTCAAAAAGGCGCTAATACTGAACCTATGGAAATCCCTTTGCTGTTTCAGGAGACCGTAACATCCTTCAATGTTTTAAATACCTTGCTCACAGATATTTTTAAATGTTGTTGTTGCACCAAAGTTTTATAATATACTTTTTAATCATTTATCTTCAGAAAGGCGCTAATACTGAACCTACAGAAATCCCTTTGCTGTTTCAGGAGACCGTAACATCCATCAATATTTTAAATACCTTGCTCACAGATATTTTTAAATGTTGTTGTTGCACCATTTCGTGAATGTGTGTATGTTGAGGGATGGGGATTCAGGAGAAAGTACAGCATGCAGCAACATGAAAGGTCAGATGCATGCAAATTGTGTATATGAATAACTAGAATGTCAATACTTAACATTCCATTCAAACAAAAGAAAAACAACTCATACCAGCAGCAATTGTTGAAGTATGGTAGCATCAAGTAATTAACAAAATATGAGAAGTCAACCTTTTCAAAGAATCTTGAAGCAGATCAATTGTCTTATTGGCATCTTCAAATTTCTTCTGCAGTACTTCGATGCCCTGTTGTGCTTCAGCTAATTGTGAAATTATTGCAGTACTCTGTTGTTTCTCAGATAACAATGAAGTCTCCAATGTTGCTGCAGTTTCCTCAAGTCTATGTTAATTAAAAAGAATAATCAGCCTTGTTGTTTTAGGTTATGATAGTATAAAAATAGTAAAAAAAATTGCAGAACTGAAGTCAAGCATGGAGAGAAACCACTTGTCACTGCAAAAAATAGTTTTCCAACGACAGAAGCAAATGCATTTGGATGCACTTGGATATCTAGACCAGCCCATAGTCAGGCAAGTACTTGACCTCTCTTTGTGCATCTGTGAGAAAAAGAATTGCTAGTCGAAGAACAGTGAAGGAGGCCCTAGGAGATAACACCTGGGTTCATGGCATTGGAGGTGGGATGTCAGCGGAGGCATCATCTGGATAACTTCAACTTTGGAACCTTCTAATTGAGCTCACAACGGCAATAGATGACCAGCATATATGGATGCCATCCTTGTCCGGTGAGTTCACAACAAAATCAGGCAACCATCATTTTTCTTTTTAATTCTAGGGCATCGCCCCTGTCATTGCATAGCAAGGAGCAAATTTAACCTTACAGCCTTCAGGTGGGATTCACCCGCCTATAAATAGCCAACCATCATATCTTTGTGGGATCAGTGAAATTTGGGACATGGAGGGGAATATGGAAGACCTGCTCCACCTGGATGCAGATTCTTTGTTTGATTGGCCTTCTTAAACCGTTGTTGGACGGCTGATCATTTGTGTGCGACCAAGATGAAGAGATGGTGCCCATGTTTTTTGATCGTCCGATTAATCGCAATTAATCGTCCTGATCGGTAGTCAGCACTCCATTAGGCACTTCGATCAGATCAGACCGATCAGAAACCTGATCGTCCGATTAATCGTTGATTAGGCACGATTAATCGTCCGATTGGCTATCTGGTCGATCGGAACCAAATAGACAGATGGGTCACTTCAGTTACTGGGCTCTTTTTATTTGGGCCAGGTCCATTAGGGTTTCTCTTATATCTCACCCCACTCTCTCTCTCTCCTCAGTCCTCAGCCTCACATGTGGAGGCTGGGACAAGAATATGGAGTCAAATCTCATAGGTAAGTAACCAACTCACTAGAAATATAGAATATGGAGTCTTGATGCAAATTGTCTACTATATAAATATATATTATTATATGGTATATATACCATATATATAAAATAAAGTCCCACTATATGCTGGACAATTATATGGACGATTAGACCGATCAGAGGTTGATTAATCGTCCTGATCGTCTTGATCGGTCCTAGAGCAATTAGAAACGAAGGTCCGATAAGAAAACATGGATGGTGCAACATTTACTCACTTGTGTATTTTCAAGGAGTGTGTAGTTTTCAGTGCTATCAATAGTTGGACTGCAGCACTTAGCTCCAGGCTTGGAGAACTACAAGTTTATAGATTGGTGGTGCCATGCTTTAGCTTTACAGATGGTTCCCAATTTATCTCACAAGGGCTTCAACTCCTTGGTTGTTTTGGTGGCATGGTGGATTTGGAAACATACGAATGGCTGTATTTTTTAAAGGTTTTTCTCCTAATCTTGCTGCCATCTTGTGGTGTATAGACTATAGAGGTGAGGCAATGTTATGGTGTATGGCGGTGGCGGGAGCCAAAGGGCTCCGAAGCATGTGGTCATAATTGTTTTGCTCACGGTCACTGGTTGTGGTTAAAGTTTGCTCCTATAGGAGTTGTAAGGGCTCCTTTCATCTTAATATAATGGTATTCCCCTGCAAGTTTGAGAAAAAGAATGAAGAGAAATCAAGGACAGGAAAAAGCAACATTACAAATCACCTTTGTATGTCGTCTTGGAAGTTACTAATGTTATGTTCAGCTACTTCAATTTTATTGAGTAGTTCCTCATTTTTTACATGAGCTTCAGTGAGTGATTTCTTGGTTGCTTCACTTTCTTTCCTTTCTGCAAGTAAAGTAGCTTCTCCCTCAATTAAACTTTCCTGCAGCCTGTGATCATGAAGAAGAAAAGATAATAAGCTTTAAGTCAACCAAATATTCCTACAATTGTTCTTTTTAAAAAATAGTCCTACAATTCATTGTGGTTGCCAAGAATTGCACAGATAATAAGACTGAAATTTTTGTTAAGATCATGAGTTAGGACAAGCTTATATTTCTTACTAAACCAAAATGACCTTTGCACAGCAGTCTGAAGCTTTGTGGATTTTCCGTTGGCATTTGCAATTTGTCTCAGTAATTCTTCAACCCTCTGGTGAGCTTCATTTAGTTCCCTTCTAATTGTAGTGTTTTGTTCCTTATCTTTCATCAATGAAGACTCCAGTTCTATCACATTCTTTTCAAATCTGTATTTAATACAGGAGGAAAGTTTTTTTTTACAAAATAGAAAGGATGAGACTGGATTTACTTGGTTATGGCCAAGTATATGAGGAAAGTACCAGCATGTTCTACAGTACGCAAAAATGGAACTAAAAGAAAGGTTGTTTAATTGTAATGGTGGTTCTTTGTGAATTAACAGAAAAATATGTCCTCCTGAATTTCAACTCTCTATTATGTCTTCATTTATATCTTGAGCTTCAACGAGAGATTAAAAGCCACATCAGTTATATTTGTATTCTTTAGGTCTGTGAGGATGTGACAAAACAGAATATTATGAGATCAGCAAAGAAACAAAATCGGAATATTATGAGCTCAGCAAAGAATCGAACTAGTATTTGGAGGTCCTCACTCTATCATAACAATCACCAGGATAATGAAGTGCATGTGGACAGTTTCCTGAAGCATACATTTGTTACCAGAGTATTTCACTTCCTTGCTAGCACTTCATTTCACTTTTGAGTTCCAGCTAGTATGATCTTATTTACAACTTTACATGTTAATATCTCTCAGCTGGAGACCATACTTCTTCTTTCTTTACAACATTGACTTTTAATCTGAATTAACATGACAAAAGAGCTCGGATAGTCCATAATTGTAAAAATAATCCTTGCTGCTGTTAGTTTTCTGTTACTATGAGTCAAGTCAATGAGTCAGGGCTATACTCTATACCTTAGATTGCAAGTTAGTTAAGTCTTAAGCTGCAAATTTTAGTCAAGTCAAACCAAGTCTTGAACCAGCTAGCTATAGCTTTTATCAGGCCCAAAAAACAGACTCTCACCTCCTCACTCACGTGAAGGGCAGCACAAAACAGCAGCTGCACATACCACTATACCAATTCAACGGTAATGTTCTACTATAGTACTGCTAACAGAACTCAATCAACCAACAAATCAAGAGTACATCCTATTGTTATCTTAGTATCGCAATGAGGACTAGCAATGGCAAATCAGATCCTAACAGTATGCAATGTCAACATTTAAATATGTATGACTGCATCAGTATCCATGTGTGATGAGCCAGGCTGATGCTGTTTTGTTGTGAGAGAAAAACACTGTATGATCAGCCGAACAGCCCAGGGATACATCCTATTATAGTGAAATGTTTAGAATTTT
The DNA here is from genome assembly GCA_023333625.1 of Bothriochloa decipiens. Taxonomy (NCBI): domain Eukaryota; kingdom Viridiplantae; phylum Streptophyta; class Magnoliopsida; order Poales; family Poaceae; genus Bothriochloa; species Bothriochloa decipiens. The sequence continues at coordinate 6,242,808 of CM041641.1, forward strand.
GAACTCCTATTCTGAAAGTAATGCTAGATTTTAGTATTGGCAACTTAAAGACATTAAATTCAAAACCCTTGGGCCTTGGCTGGAGCCAAAGAAACTTGGCACAGTCTACAAAGGTCTAACATTGAGCAACTAACCTCTTTACAGTATCTCTAAGCTGCTCCATGTTTGCATCTGCAACCACAATTTTCTTATTCAGCGCGTCATTTTCTTCCCGAGCAACAACGAGTGCACTCTTAGTTGCACTGTTTTCTTCTCGTTCTCTTAACAGTAGTACCTATCAGTTAAAGTCATCCATAAAAAGAAATATCATGACACAGATAAATGAATTACTTCTACCATCAGACTCTAAATCAAACATGGGATATGTTTTGTAAGCAGGCTATTCTTTTTACCATTCAGCTTGAAACAGATGCTGTAACTGAATCAAATTTGATTAAATTACAATGCAATACTCTTTACAGATATCTACAGTCAGGATATTTCATAAGTTGATTTTGGAAAAAAAAAGTACCTTCAACTCATCAACTTCATTAGTCAATACGGTGATCTTTTCTCTTTCTTGAGCTAAAGCTTCCTCAATGGCCTTTTTTGCTAATTCTCTTTCCTGCATCTCTATGGCTTCTTCAACCCTCTGCTCCATCTCACGAAGAGCGGCCTGTAGTTTGGAAATTTCCCTTGCCTTATTTTTCTCTAGATCAATCTGAAAAGTGATACTGCGTGAGCATAAATTCATCAGTTAATTTATCCACATTAGCTTAAATTCATAATTCAAGAGCAGCATCTACCCTAAGATTCTTTTCCAATCCCAAACGGCTAGTCAGCTCTTCCACGTGCTCCTCAAGTTTCTCCTTTTCCACCTTCAGGGCTTCTGTGTCCCTTGCAGCCTACAAAACGTATCAACAAATAAAAGTGTGTACAAGTGAAATACAGAAGAATCAACATGGTTAAAACAATGATACAACTACTTAAGTACCATTTTGAGCTTTCTGAGTTCTCCTCTAGCAATCCGTCTTCTCCATGCACACTGGTAAATTAACACTGATCTTTTCAATTTAAGGTAATTCAAATGATCTCTATGGCAACGCCACCAAGCCTGCAGGCAACCATTCTCAGAGTGTCAGTTCAGAGATGAACAAATAAAATATGGATCTGTAAATTGTTAGTTATAACCAGCCTTCACTTAGATAAAAAGAACAGAATGAATCTGTAGTCTACCTGGACATAAATACAAGCCTTATTTTGTTTCCTGATAATGTATTCGTTATAAGCACCAAAGGCCCTTAACCCTGTCTGCAATGTAATGGCTGAAGAACATAGCTCTGAATAAGTCTTCCAAGCAAAATAGCAGCGATAACTTTTCTGTATATGCAGTACTGCGGCTTGTTTTCTGAGGAAAACATGCAACTTACGAGCCAATATTACTGCAATATATAATGGTTCTCAGTAATATAATTCCACCTGAGATGAGCAATGTTTCAACTTGTGATACCAACTAGCAGCACCTTACCTCTAACAAAAGATTGAAAAGATATTGATGTCATGCGTAATGCAAGGAATTGTTCATGAGCAACATGAGTGCGAAATCTACTCTGAACGGCTATAGCTGCTTTATTCCGCACTTCAGTTCTTCTAGCATCTAATTCAGCCATCTGACCAGCTCTCAGGAACACCTTTGTTCTTCCAATCTGTCATGGACATCAATAACTTAAATACCACAAGAAAAGTTTCATTTTCTCTGGGTTTGCTGCAAGCAGACACCTCTGCCATGCAATTGTGTAGAAGAACAAAACACAGAGGGGTAGTTAGGTGTCACATATTATGATTGTTGGCAAGCAAAAGAAATGAAAATCAACAAAAGAGTAATAGCATCTGATGGAGTGTTTTATTAGTTAATGGATGAATTTTACAGTGGTTTCAACCAAAATCTGTTGGTGGTATAAAACAGCTTTTAGAAAAAAAAAAATCTAATGGATCTTTATTATGTGCCACCTCATAGGCTGTAGGTACTCAACAAGACGAAGCATTGTGTGTCTTACTTGACTGACTTTTTTGGAATAAATGGAAATGAAAAGAATGTAGGCATATAACACTCTTCACCTGATAACCATGGAGTCCCGCCTTGTCCAAAATCTTTTGGCATGTTATCTTTTCATTGTTTCTGTCAGATATAAGAAAAAAGAGTTATAACATGGGATAGAACTGGCAAAATTAGCAGATCTAATGAAAAATAATTTGTTACCAAACTGTGCTTTCACCTTTCTGTGAAAACTTCAGGAGCAAGAATGCAAAATCGACAGAGAAAATCATGAAATATTTTTCTTGTAGGATATCCAGCACAGCTGATTCTAATAGCTTCAAGAACACCCTGAAATGCCAAAGAACCATTAGAGTATACAATGGGGCTTTGTTTTATGGAAACTTTACCATTAGTGATTTGTTTCTTACTGAACACCGGAGTTGCTGCAGAACATTGATGTTCTCAAAAGTAGTAGGCTTAAGATGATTATTTGGCTTAATACATCTGATGTAATGAGGTTCCGTAGAACTCAAAGTCTCCATTAGTTCTTGGAGTTGCCACTGAGAGTTGCATGGAAATATATCACATATAAATGATACTAGTACACAATACCAACGACTTTACATGAAACATAACTTGGTGGTGGAACAAACTCATATGTTCTCTTCCCTTTATCTATAAAGTATCGAGTAATATGCCATTTAATAGTCTGCAAATATAGTAGCATTTCTGTAACACACAAATCCAAAATCCACTTATAGCTGTTGGCTCACCCAACAGGTGAGCCCTCACATGTATAGCACCTCTATCACATTCGTCCTCACTTAGTGCAAAGGGTTAACTCAGAGGCGCTATGTTAGGAACACAAAGGATTATAAGCTGACCCTAAAAAAAAAAGGGCGTACCCAGTGCCGTAGGCTCCCGCGCTGTGTGGGGTCTGGGGAAGGGATTTCAGCGCCAAGCCATACCCGCACATAATGTGCGGAGGCCGGGGCTCGAACCCTGGACCTTCCGGTAACAGACGGTAAGACACTACCGCTGCACCAGGGCCGCCCTTCTGATTATAAGCTGACCCTACCTACCTAAAATCCCCATGGATTAATCTGAACATGACAAGGTAACTATTAAGGCTGGGGCATTATAATTTCATTGTCACCTCCCTCCCTTACCTGGAAGTAAACCCAACAACAAGATATGGAATGACAGTGTCACATCTCTGTATTACCACTTCTGCACTGTGCAGAAAGTTTGTTTTCTTGAGTATGCAGAAGAAAACTAGCCTCTTTTATTTCTCAAATACGCAGAAGAGCTGTGTATCATTGTATTATAGAGAAGAAAAAAGGCCCGAGTACATCACCAACTCATGCCGGAACCATACATGAGAAGAAAACTAGCCTCATAAACACATTTTCATACAAGCATATGCCAAAAGAACCATCTTCAGTAAAAAGAAAAAAAAAACTGAAGTACATACCCTAAAGTCTAGAGTTGGGGCCAAATGAATCTCTGATAAATTTAGTTCTCAAAAGAGAACCAGAGCCAAACTTCAGGTTGAAAAAAATGGGACTTTGGTAAGGATTTTTGCTCAGCGGGGGCCTCCAAACTCCAGGAACTTGTTGTTAGGTCGCTGCCTTCTGGGGCTTAGGGCATGGAGGCTTTTGGTTGTTTTTATGTTCTTTGTGTGGTGATCCTGAGGTCCAGTGCATGGGGTGTGTGTGTTGGGTCTCTTGGACCTGTGCACCTTTTTTCTACCTTAATGAAATGACGCGCAGTTCTCATGCGCTGTTCGGAAAAAAAAAAGAATTTTTTCTCCAGCCGACATGGTAAGGAATTGCAGGCATAATAATCGGGTAGGAGAATCTGTTGGAGTATGAGTTTAGGCCCATGAGGCTAAGCCCATGAGGCCCATGTATGGAAAACTATATTGCTACCCTTCTAGGGTTAGCCCAGTGATGTAAATCACAAGTTTAGCATGGTATCGAGCTAGGTTTCCTTCTCTCCCCTCCTCCCACCCCAGCCGCCGCCGTCACCTGCTCCTGGCCGGCGCGCCGCCGCCGCCGAAGCTGCCATGGCCGGCCGGCCACCTCCTCCTCCCCCACCCCCAACCTACTTCTACCACTTCCCCCCTCTCCCATCCTCCCAGACTTGGGCCCAAATGGCCGCCGCCGCCCTCAACTCGTCCAGCGCCGCCGCCGCCGTTTCTGTAACGTCCCGCCTCCTCGAGGCCGGGCCCGCTTACATCTGGCCGCTTATCTAGGACATAGACTGCCCTCACAGACCAACACTAGTCTTTTCTGCGCACTTTGTCCTCACTCGTACGCACCCGGGAAGACTTCCCGGTCGGTCACCCATCCCTAAATTGCTCCAGGCCAAGCACGCTTAACCTCAAAGTTCTTTAGTGATGGGCGTCCGAAAAAGAAGTTGCAACTTGTTTGTATGAGTATCCTATTAATCCTATTCAGCTCTGGGCCAGGGTGTTACAATTTCCTCTCCACGGCCGGCCGTGGGAGGTGCGGGCCGCCCTCCGCCCCCGCCAGGCTTCGCACAGGGCGCGCCCCGCCCCGGCGCCGCGCCTCTGCTGATGGCCGCAGGCGGGGACGCGGGCACCGGCCCGGGCGCGGGCCAGCAGCCGCCGTAGGGCGCAGGCGGCCCGGGCGCGGGCCAGCAGCCGCCGCCGGGCGCAGGCGGCCTGCTGTTGGAGCCTGGTGCCGGTGGCACTGAGGACGCCACCGCGGACGCCGTGCCCAGCGACGCCGTCGCCGATCCCACCACCGACGCTGCCGGCACCCTGGTTGTGGCCGCAGGGGTCCCTCCCTTGGGTATGCTGCCGTGGACAGCCACTCCTCGCATCATGGCGGCGACTACAGGAGTTGGGGCCGGCACCAACCCTTTCCCCGCTCCACCTCCCCCACAGCTCACCGTGGAGCGCCCCGAGTCCGCCCTTTCCGCCGCCCTCGTTGCTGCCCGGGCTGCTGCCGCGGCAAGGCAGGCCCGTCTGCGGAAGGCTGCCCTCGCTTAGGAGCGCGAGCGTGATGCGGCCGATGCCCTGGCTCGCTAGATCGCCGAGGCGGAGCAGCTACTCGCCCCTCCTGTCCCCTTCGACGGCGGGGCCACTTTCTCTGGCGGGGCCACTTCTTCCGGCTCGGCGGGCCACCGCGTGCCCCCAGCGGTCCTCTGGCACGACCCGGACGATCCGCTCGTGGCGCAGCTTCACTACCAGGCCGGGGGTGTCCAAAACATCCGGCTCCTCGTTCCGGTCGTCCTCGACACTAAGTCGCCCTCCTACGCCCGGTGGAGGGACCTGGTGCTACTCACCCTCCGCCGCTACGCCCTCGACGACCACGTCCTCCTCGACACCCCGGCCGCGGTCCAGACCGCCTCGTGGCTGCGCCTCGACAGCATCGTCCTCTCCTGGATCCTCGGGACGATCTCCCTCGACCTCCACGACCTCGTCCGCAACACTGTTGGAGCACGGGGGGCCTGGCTGGCGCTCGAGGGGCAGTTTCTGGGCAATGCCGAGGCCCGGGCTCTGCGTCTCGATGCGAGTTTCCGGACCTTCGTCCAGGGTGACCTCTCCGTTGGCGAGTTCTGCCGCAAGATGAAGGGCATGGCGGACTCTCTCGGCGACCTTGGCTGGCCGTGGAGGACCGCATCCTCGTCCTCAACGTCCTCCGCGGGCTCAGTGACCGCTACGCTCACCTCCGGACGTGGATCACTCGTCAGCGACCCTTCCCCACCTTCCTACAGGTCCGTGACGACCTCGTCATGGAGGAGCTCACTCAGGGAGTTCAGGCCGTGTCGGTCTCCATGCTGGGGTCCTCGTCTTCCTCGACTACTCTCACTACCACTCCCCCACTTCGTCCGTCCGCTCCGTCGCCGTCGTTCTTTGTGGTCTTCCTCCTCCCGGGCCAAGCGGGGGTTGGGGGGGGGGCGTGGCGGCGGCGGTGGTGGCGGTGGTGGCCGCCGTCGCAGCGGGGGGGGGGGGGGGGCGGGGTGGTGGTGGCGGTGGTGGCCGTGGGAACACACCGGCGCCGGCACTTCCACGGGGTGCAGCTGGCCCACCTTCCACCACCCGTGGTTGGGGCGCATCTCCATGTGGCCTTTCCAGGCTTCCGGCGGCGAGTCTCGCCCGTCGGCGGCCATGTTCGCTGGTGCTCCTCCGGGGTTTCACGCCTCGTCTCCGTGGGGCCCACCTCCCGGCGCCGCGCCAGGGCCTGTCGGTTGGGACCCGACGGCTGTGGCCCACTCCTTCAGCACCACGGCCCTGACACCACCTATTGGGCCAGATGGATTGCCGACTCGGAAGCCACCTACCACACCACTCCCGACCCTGGTATACTCTCTTCCGTTCACCCTCCTTCCTCTCTTCCTTCGTCCATCATGGTCGCAAATGAGTCGTGTCTTCCCGTCACGTCCGTGGGTGCCGCCGGCGCTCACGGCTCTTTTCGCCTTCCTAATGTTCTTATTGCACCTTCTATGGTTCACAACCTCCTTTCTATTTGTCGTTTTACAGCTGACAATTCTTGTTCTGTTGAGTTTGACTCTTCTGGTCTTACCGTGAAAGATTTGACTTCCCGACGTCCTCTTCTCCGATGTGACAGCACGGGGCCCCTTTACACTCTTTGGTTTCCGGCGTCTGCTTTCTCTTCATCGCCGGCCACTTTGTCAGTTGCTTTCGCCGCCACTCCTTCCTCTACCACCACCGCCACTCTTCGATGCTTTGATGCAGCTTAGTCGTAGTTCCGATATTCAGTGTATTCGGACTCATGATGAGCATTTGTGTCATGCGTGCCAGCTGGGCCGTCATGTTCGTCTTCCTTTTCAATCTTCTTCTACACATGCCTCTCATGTGTTTGATCTTGTACACTGCGACTTGTGGACATCTCCTGTCATCAGTATTTCTGGCTATAAATACTATCTTGTGGTGGTTGATGATTTTTCTCACTATTCGTGGACTTTTCCCTTGCGTGCGAAGTCTGAGGCTTTTCCCGCACTTCTCCACTTCTTCGCCTGGGTGTCTACGCAGTTCGGCCTCACCATCAAGGCCGTCCAGTGTGACAATGGTCGCGAGTTGGATAACACCACCTCATGCGCCTTCTTCCTCTCTCACGGTGTCCAGCTGCGTATGTCTTGCCCGTACACCTCCTCCCAGAATGGCAAGGCTGAGCGCATGATTCGCACCACCAACGACATC
>CM041641.1:6251283-6469039 GCA_023333625.1 Bothriochloa decipiens
CACTTCCTCCGGCTCGGCGGGTCACCGCGTGTCCCCTCCCGCGGTCCTCTGGCACGACCCGGCCAATCCACTCGTGGCGCAGCTTCACTACCAGGCCGGGGGTGTCCAGAACATCCGGCTCCTCGTTCTGGTTGTCCTCGACCCTGAGTCGCCCTCCTACGCCCGGTGGAGGGACCTGGTGCTACTCACGCTCCGCCGCTACGCCCTCGACGACCACGTCCTCCTCGACACCCCGGCCGCGGTCCAGACCGCCTCGTGGCTGCGCCTCGACAGCATCATCCTCTCCTGGATCCTCGGGACGATCTCCCTCGACCTCCACGACCTCGTCCACAACACTGTTGGATCACGGGGGGCCTGGCTGGCGCTCGAGGGGGAAGTTTTTGGGCAATGCTGAGGCCCGGGCTCTGCGTCTTGATGCGAGCTTCCGGACCTTTGTCCAGGGTGACCTCTCCGTTGGCGAGTTCTGCCGGAAGATGAAGGCCATGGCGGACTCCCTCGGCGACCTTGGCTGGCCTGCGGAGGACGGCCCGTAAAGGACCGCATCCTGGTCCTTAACGTCCTCCGCGGGCTCAGTGACCGATACGCTCACCCCGGACGTGGATCACTCGACAGCGACCCTTCCCCACCTTCCTGTAGGTCCGTGACGACCTCGTCAGGGAGGAGCTCACTCAGTGCGTTCAGGCTGTGTCGGTCTCCACGTCGGGGTCCTCATCTTCCTCGACTGCTCTTGCCGCTACTCTCCTGCCACGTCCGTCCGCTCCGCCGCCGTCGTCTCTTCTTGGTCTTCCTCCTCCCAGACCGAGCGGGGGCCGTGGCGGTGGTGCTATGGTGGTGGCCGCCGTCGCCGCGAGGGGGGCCGTGGCGGTGGTGGCAAAGGGAACACACCGGCGCCGGCGCCTCCACGAGGTGCACCCTGGCCCACCTTCCACCAAACGTGGTCGGGGCGCATCTCTATGTGGCCCTTCCAGGCTCCCGGCGGCGAGTCTCGCCCGCCGGCGGCCATGTTCGCTGGTGCTCCTCCGGGGTTTCACACCTCGTCCCCGTGGGGCCCACCTCCCGGCGCCTCGGCTCCGTGGGGCCCACCTCTCGGCGCCGCGCCAGGGCCTGTCGGTTGGGACCCGACGGCTTTGGCCCACTCCTTCAGCACCACGGCCCTGACACCACCTGTTGGGCCAGAGTGGATTGCCGACTCGGGAGCCACCAACCACACCACTCCCGACCCTGGTATACTCTCTTCCGTTCACCCTCCTTCCTCTCTTCCTTCGTCCATCATGGTCGCAAATGGGTCGTGCTTCCCGTCACGTCCGTGGGTGCCGCCGGCGCTCACGGCTCTTTTCGTCTTCCTAATGTTCTTGTTACACCTTCTATGGTTAAGAACCTCCTTTCTATTCGTCGTTTTACAGCTGACAATTCCTGTTCTGTTGAGTTTGACTCTTCTGGTCTTACTGTGAAGGATTTGGCTTCCCGACGTCCTCTTCTCCGATGTGACAGCACGGGGCCCCTTTACACTCTTCGGTTTTCGACGTCTGCTTCCTCTTCATCGCCGGCCACTTTGTCAGCTGCTTTCGCCGCCACTCCTTCCTCCACCACTTGGCACCGTCGTCTCGGCCATCCTGGGCGTGATGCTTTGATGCAGCTTAGTCGTAGTTCCGATATTCGGTGTACTCGGACTCATGATGAGCATTTGTGTCATGCGTGCCAGCTGGGCCGTCATGTTCGTCTTCCTTTTCAGTCTTCTTCTTCACATGCCTCTCATGTGTTTGATCTTGTACACTGCGACTTGTGGACATCTCATGTCATCAGTATTTCTGGCTATAAATACTATCTTGTGGTGGTTGATGATTTTTCTTACTATTCGTGGACTTTTCCCTTACGTGCAAAGTCTGAGGATTTTCCCGCACTTCTCCACTTCTTCGCCTGGGTGTCTACGCAGTTCGGCCTCACCATCAAGGCCGTCCAGTGTGACAATGGTCACGAGTTCGATAACACCACCTCGCGCGCCTTCTTCCTCTCTCATGGTGTCCAGCTGCGCATGTCTTGCCCGTACACCTCCTCCCAGAATGGCAAGGCTGAGCGCTTGATTCGTCGCACCAACGACATCATGTGCACCCTTCTTCTCCAGGCCTCCCTCCCTACTCTCTTCTGGGCTGAGAGCCTGCACACCTCCACCTATCTCCTTAACCGCCTTCCTTCCGCTACTTGTTCAGCTCCTACACCACACCACGCTCTTTTCGGTACCCCTCCTCGGTATGACCACCTTCGGGTCTTTGGGTGTGCGTGTTACCCTAACACCACTGCCACTGCTCCTCACAAGCTGGCTCCCCGTTCGACTCTGTGTGTCTTCCTCGGGTATTCCCCTGATCATGAGGGTTACCGCGTCTATGATCTCACCTCTCGTCGGGTCCTCATCTCTCTCCATGTGGTGTTCGATGAGTCTGTTTTCCCCTTCTCCACCACCACCACCACCACCACCGACTCCACCCCGGACCCTGACCCTTTCTCTCTACTTCCCACTGACATGGTGGTCCAGCCACCTTTACCGCTGTCTCCTGCAGGTATTGCTCCTCCGTGCCCGGCGCCGGGCCCGTGCCCCGGCTCGCCGCCCACCAGTGACGCCCCTGGGCCTCCACCCTGCCCGGCCCCAGCGACGTCACCCTCCAGTGCTGCTCCTGCCCCTACGTCCGACGCGGGTCTGGGGGTGCCGGCTCCCGCACCACCGGCACGGTTCGCCCAGCCGGTGCACGTCTACCAGCGCCGCGGGCGGGCGGCTCCACAGCCTCCGTCCCCACCGGGGGCCTCTTCTCCACCGGCGACGCCTCCACCGCCGGAGGCCTCTTCTCCGCCGGGGACGCCTACACCACCGCCCCGGCCGCCGGCTGCCCGTGTCGTCACGCCAGTGTACCACCCGCCGCTTCTTCACCGCGACCCGCGGCATGTTCACCCTATGGTGACGCGGCACGCGGCAGGTACCCTGCGGTCTCGGGCTCTTGCAGTGATGCCCGGCGACCCACAGGTCTCTCCTGTACCCTCTTCCGTTCGCGAGGCCCTGGCGGACCTTCACTGGCGTCGCGCGATGGAAGAGGAGTACGCGGCTCTCCTCGCCAACCAGACATGGGATCTGGTGTCCCGTCCGCCCGGGTCCAACGTCGTCACCGGCAAGTGGATCTGGACTCACAAGCGACGGGCTAACGGTACCCTTGAGAGGTACAAGGTTCGCTGGGTCCTCCGGGATTTCACTCAGCGCTCTGGGGTCGACTATGACGAGACTTTCAGTCCTGTGGTGAAGCCAGCCACCGTCCGGACGGTGCTCTCTTTGGCTCTGGCCCGCTCTTGGCCCGTGCATCAGCTGGATGTCAAAAATACTTTTCTCCACGGGACCCTCAATGAGACAGTCTACTGCAGCCAGCCGGTGGGGTTTGCTGACTCTTCACGTCCCAACTTGGTCTGCCTGCTCAACAAGTCTCTCTACGGCCTCAAGCAGGCCCCTCGGGCATGGCACTCTCGACTTGCTGCCTTCCTGTTGTCACTGGGATTTGTGGAGGCCAAGTCAGATACGTCCCTGTTCATCTATCACCATGGAGCTGAGACTGCCTACCTGCTGCTCTATGTTGATGACATTGTCCTCACAGCCTCCAGTCTATCCCTCCTCCGTCGCATTATCAGTTCTCTTCAGAAGGAGTTTCCTGTGAAGGACCTGGGTGTGCTCCACCACTTCCTCGGGGTCACTGTTGAGCCTCGCCCCACCGGGCTTCTTCTTCACCAGCGGCAGTACACTCTTGATATCCTGGAGCGAGCGGGGATGACTGGCTACAAGCCCTGCTCCACTCCGGTTGACACACAGGGCAAGCTATCTGAGACCGAGGGTGAAAGGTCCTTGTGTGGTTTTGGTAATTGAGCGACAACTTAGGTGGACTAACATGTGTTATGATTGAGATACACAGAGGTTAGTTCACAAGGTCATGTGTGTGGGCAACATATGCCATGGAGGGCTTGATGTTGTTACATTGCTCACACATGTGTTGATGAAGGAGCTTTATTGCATATGTGACATGACATGGAGTCATGTGACCAAGTTGGTGAAGATCAAGATGAGGCTTGACTCGATGGAACGGTGGATGTGTGAAGGACGAGTCAAGGCTTTGAAGCGATGGACCATGAGACGGTGAAGCTTGAGCAAGACTTGGTGCCGATGGACCATGAGACGGTGAAGAGCAAGTGAGGTCAAGATCGATGGACCTAGAAGGTTGCATGATGATATGAAGTGGATCATATCATCTGATGATCGTGTCGGTGCATTGGTTGCATTAGCACATTGGAGGACGGTGGAGGAAATGGAAATGCGCAAGGCAAAGGTATAACCATAGGGCATTTCATTTCACCGGTCTAAGGTTGAGTAGAGAAGAGCTTGACCGGATTTAGGATAGATGGCTGTACTATCAAGAGGGGCAAATTGGTTTGCATATCGGTCATCTATGTTAGTCTCTGGATCCTCGCTCTAAGTGTGAGCAGGATCCTTACTCTCATCGAGAGGATAGCACACAGAGATCTCAAAGTTGAGGCAATTTTCTGGGTTTATTTGTCACACCATGCTATGCCAACCTTAGGGGTTGGGGATACATATTTATAGGCTGCTAACCAGCCAAGCATATGCTAAGATGCTAGTCTAAGATGCTGTCCTAGATGCTGTCCTAGATGCTAGTCAAGATGTTGTCCTTAAGATGCTAACTGCTGTCCTAAAGGCAGTCAAGGATGCTTTTACAAAGGACACAAGGACACAAGGACCATGTGCTCTTGCAGCACACACACACAGGGACTTATCCATCACTCTCCCCCTAAGTCTTGTGTGACTCCTTGTGAGGTATCTGAGCCATCCCGATCCTGGCGCGAAGTTCCTGGAACTTGACTCGCCCAAGGGACTTGGTCAGGAAGTCGGCGAGCTGGTCTTGGGTGTTGATGTAGTTGGCCCGGACACTCCCTTCCTCTAGGCAGCTCCTGATGAAGTGATACCTCACCCGGATGTGCTTGCTGCGCTCATGGAAGACTGGATTCTTCGCCAAGGCCAAGGCGGACTTGTTGTCCACCCTGAGCTCCACTGCCTCTGCGTCTCTGCCAAGGAGATCGCCAAGCAGCCGGGCCAGCCACAAAGCCTGAGTAGCAGCGGTAGTGGCTGCGATTACTCTGCCTCGCAGCTGGACAGAGCCACCACCTACTGCTTGGCCGACTGCCAGCTGATCGGACACTTGCCGAGGAAGAACAGCGTCCCGCTGGTGCTCTTGCTCGTGTCGATGTCGCCGGCATGGTCGCTGTCGCTGTACCCGATGAAATGTGCCACGCCGGGGCACTTCGGGTAGTGCAAGCCGTAGTCGGAGGTGCCCGCGACATAGCGGAGGATCCTCTTCATGGCCTGCTGGTGCTCCGTCGTCGGTCGCTGCATGAACCGGCTGACGTAGCCGACGGCGAACGCCAAGTCCGGTCGCGTGTGGACAAGGTAGCGAAGGCTGCCCACAATGCGCCGGTACTGCGTCGCGTCCACCTCCTCCTCCGTACTCTCCCGGCTCAGCCTCAGCCTCTCCTCCATAGGAGTGTGGGCTGGGTTGCAGCCGGTGAGACCGCCAAGCTCCACAATGTGCTTGGCGTAGGCAGTCTGGCGAAGGGAGGTGCCGGAGCTGTCCTGGTGGACTTCGATCCCCAGGTAGAAGGAGAGAGGGCCCAAGTCGCTCATCTGGAAGGTCGCCCTCATCTTCTCCTTGAACGCCTCGATCTCCACCTCCTTGGTACCGGTGATCACAAGATCGTCGACGTAGACACCTACCAGCAAGGCCTTTCCTCCACTGCCCCGCCGGTAGATGGCCGCCTCGTGCGGGCTTTGCTCGAAGCCCATCCCCTTCAGCGTGGAATCCAGTTTGGCATTCCACGCCCTCGGTGCCTGCCGCAAGCCGTAGAGGGCCTTGCGCAGGCGAAGCACCTTGCCCTCCTTGCCGGGAACTGTGAATCCCGGCGGCTGATGTACGTAGACCTCCTCCTTCAGGCCGCCGTTAAGGAACGCCGACTTGACATCCATGTGATGGACACGCCAGCCCTCCTGGACAGCTAGCGCAAGGAGGAGTCGCACGGACTCCATCCGTGCCACGGGGGCGAAGGCGTCGTCGAAGTCGACCCCCTCCTGCTGCACGAAGCCTCGTGCCACCAAGCGAGCCTTGTGCTTGACGATGGCACCGGCTTCATCCCTCTTCAGCTTGAACACCCACTTAAGGGTGATCGCGCGGTGACCATGAGGGAGGTCAGCGAGCTCCCAAGTGCGGTTTTGCTCGACCGCGTCCATCTCCTGCTGCATCGCGGCACGCCATGCCGCGTCTCCCTCCGCCTCAGCGAAGGAGCGAGGCTCACCGTCCTCATGTGCCAGGTGCAGCTCCGCCTCGAAGTCGTGTACCGCCAGCCCAGGGACAGGCTGGTTGCCGAGGATGTTGTCCATGGTGCGGTAGCGTAGAGGCTCGTCGTCGTGGTAGGCGTCGACGCGGTCCTCATCGTCGGACAGCGGAGTGGCGAACTCCACCGAACGCTGACGGGCCAAAGCTGCTGGTGCCGATCTTGGAGATGCCGGCGCCGGTGCGGGAGAGTGGGGAGCCGGTGCAGGAGTGCATGGCGTAGCCGGTGCAGGAGTGCGTGGTGTAGCCGGCGCTGGTGGCGGACTTGCTGGTGGCGGACTCGCTGGTGGCGGAGGCGGTGGAGGACTCGCCGAAGCTGATGGCGAGCCGGTTGCCGAGGAGGACGAGCTCGGTGAAGATGAGCTGCTAACTCCCCCGGCTCCCTCCAGGTGGACGTAGTCGACGACGAAGTCCCAGAGGGTCGAAGCCGAGCCGTCGTCCACCGCCTTGTCCCAGGTCCAGCCTCGCCCTTCGTCGAACACGACGTCCCGGGAGATGCGGACGCGCTGTGTCGCAGGGTCGAGGAAGCGGTAGGCCTTGGCGCCCTCCGCGTAGCCGATGAACACTCCTGGAGTGCTCCGGTCGTCGAGCTTGCCGACGTGAGTGAGCTCCTTGGCGAACGCCAGACAACCGAAGACGCGGAGGTGGCTCACCCCCGGCTTGCGCCCGTGCCAGGCCTCGTACGGCGTCTTGCCATCAAGCGCCTTGGTGGGCGAGCGGTTGAGGAGATGGACGGCAGTCATCACCGCCTCCCCCCAGTAGATCGCCGGCATCCCTCTCTGCTTGAGGAGGGCGCGGGCGGTGGCTACCACCGTCTGGTTGCGGCGCTCGACGACGCCGTTCTGCTGCGGGGTGTACGGCGCGGTGAAGTGACGCTTGATCCCCTCATCGGCACAGTACGTCGCGAACTCAGCCGCCCTGAACTCGCCGCCGTTATCCGTGCGCAACACCCGAAGCTTGCGGCCGCACTCCTTCTCCGCAACAGCTTGGTGGTGCTTGATGGCGTCCGCGGCTGCCCCCTTGGTGTCGAGGAGGACAGCCCACATGTAGCGGGACACGTCGTCGACGAGGAGGAGAAAGTAGCGTCGTCCTCCAGGTGTAGCCGGTGTCACCGGGCCACACAGGTCGCCGTGCACGAGCTCCAGCTTCACCTTGGCGCGCAAGCTTGCTTGGCGGGGAAAGGACAGCCGTCGCTGCTTGGTGAGGACGCAGGTGTCGTAGAACTGCTCCACATGGTCGACGCACGGCATGCCCTGCACCATTTCCTTGTTGCCGAGCTGCTTCAGGGCCTCGAAATTGAGGTGCCAAAGCGCTCGTGCCACCGCCAGGCCTCATCGTCCCGCCGAGCTGCAAGATAAAAGGGTTGCGCCACCTGTACGTGAAGAACATAGAGGCGGTTGCTCCCCCTGTTCACCTTGGCGAGAAGTCGGTGACGGGGATCCCAAATGCGAAGCACGCCGTCGTGGATCTCCATGCGCGAGCCGTTCTCATCCAGCTGTCCCAAGCTGATGATGGAGTTCCTCAACGCGGGGATGTAGTAGACGCCGGTGAGCAGCCGGTGCTCGCCGTTCTTGGCGACGAAGATGACGGAGCCGACGCCCTTGATCTCCACGGCAGAGGTGTCCCCGAACTTGACAGAGCCTCGAACGTCGGAGTCGAGCTCGGAGAAGAACTCCCACCGGCCTGTCATGTGGTGGGTGGCGCCGGTGTCGAGGCACCACCCATCGATCTTGCTGCCGCTGCCGGACCCGCTGCTGAGGAGGGCATGTGCCTTGGGCTCGTCGAGGTGGAGAAGGGCCGCTGCAACCGGTGCTGCTGGAGGTAGCTCGGCGCTCGCATGTGCCATGAACAGAGCTTGTTGCTCCTCCTCTGCCTGCGCGACGTGGGCCTGGGCGCGTCGTGGCTGTCTGCAATCCCTGGCCCAGTGACCAGCACGGCCACAGTTGTGGCAGGCATCATCTTGTGCCGGCTTGGGCTTCTCGGCGGCGCCGCCCTGGGCACCTCTGCGGGCGCCGCCCTCGGCGCGCCCTTGCGCCCCGGCCTGGGCGCCTTTACGTGGCTTGCCGCGCTTGCCACGCTTGCGGCCGGCTGTTGCGGAAGAAGGCTCCCCCTTCTTCTTGTCACCTTGGCCGGCAGCCCACTGCTCCCGGGTGAGAAGGAGCTTCCCACCAACGGTGGCAGGCCCCGAGAAGGGTTGTGGCTCATCACCGTCGACGACCTTGAGGCGACCTATCGCCTCTTCGATCGACATCGTGGAGAGGTCCAGCAGGACTCGATTGAGCGAGCCATTTGCCTGTACTTCTCGGGGATGTAGCGGAAAAGCTTCTCGACAGCTCTTTCCTCACTGTAGGTGTCGTCGCCAAACTGCACCAACTTCTGCAACAGAGTGTTGAGACGGAGAGCAAAATCATCGACGTCCTCACCAGGCTTGAAGGCCAGGTTCTTCCACTCCTTGCGAAGTGCCTGCAATGTGGACTTGCGGGCGCGGTCGCTGCCGATGCGTGCTGCAGCAATGGCGTCCCGAGCCTCCTTGGCAGTCCGCTTGCTGGTAAGCGAGAACTGCATCTCGGACGGGACTGCAGCGATGAGGGCATTCAGTGCCCGTCGATCTTGGTCGTAGTCGACGTCGCCGTACCGGACTGCCTCCCACATGTGCAGCACCTGAAGTCTCACCTTCATCACCGCAGCCCACTCAACATAGTTGGTCTTGGTGAGGGTAGGCCACCCACCACCGGGGCCAACGTCCCTAACAACAGCCTGGTACCCGTGGTAGCCACGGTACCGGTCCGGGGAGAGAGAGCCACGCTGCCTACGATGGTTGTGCTCTTCCTCGACCCGTCCACCGCCGTGCCGGTTGCCCTCGTGTCCGACACGGCCGTGTGTGCGCTGCTCCTGGCGCTCGAGCCAAGTGTTGGCTCGGCGTGCAACATGCTCGTCCCGCTCGGGGAAGTCCTGCTCGCGGTCCAGTTCGGCGTCTAGCCGCGCAGCAGCCTCCCGCAGACGTATGGCCTCCAGTGCCCGCTCTTCGCGGGCCGCGTGGTTGGGGTCGCGGTTCCCTGCACTCGGAGCGCCGCCGTCGCCGTGCGCGCCTCCTCCAGGAGCATCGCCGGGCTCGTGGGCGCCTCCTCCAGGAGCGTCGCCGGGCTCGTGGGCGTGCGCAGCTGCCCACTGCGCCGCTCGCCCTCGCCCTGCCTGCCTCTCCAGCTGCTCAAGGTCCGGGTCGGCGCTGTCATCAGCAGAGATGGAGCTGCTGTGACTGCCGCGCAGGTCCTCAACCTCCTCTGCGGCTGCACGCGCTGCATCCGCAGTTGCTGCTGCCTCCACCTCCGCTCTGGCTGCTGCCAGCTCCGCTTGGGCCAGCCTCGACGCCCTCGCTGCTGCTGCAGCGGTTGCTGCCGCCGCTCGCCTGTGCTCCTCTGCCGCGGCGAGGTCGGCCTCCTGCCGACGCCGCGCGCTGGAAGCGGCCGAGTGCTGAGACTGCCCTCCTGTGGTCATGGCGCGCTGCTGCACGAAGGGCAGAGGCTGCCAAAACAACTGCTGCTGGCTGGTGGGGCTGCTGCGAGGCAGGGAGCTCGACTGGAGAAGGGATTGAGCAGGAAATGCTCAGGCTACAGGATAGTACGGCTCCGATACCACTTGTTAGTATCTGGATCCTCGCTCTAGGTGTGAGCAGGATCCTTACTCTCATCGAGAGGATAGCACACAGAGATCTCAGAGTTGAGGCAATTTTCTGGGTTTATTTGTCACACCATGCTATGCCAACCTTAGGGGTTGGGGATACATATTTATAGGCTGCTAACCAGCCAAGCATATGCTAAGATGCTAGTCTAAGATGCTGTCCTAGATGCTGTCCTAGATGTTGTCCTAGATGCTAGTCAAGATGTTGTCCTTAAGATGCTAACTGCTGTCCTAAAAGCAGTCAAGGATGCTTTTACAAAGGACACAAGGACCATGTGCTCTTGCAGCACACATACACAGGGACTTATCCATCAATCTAGTGTCACTTGAGCGATCTAACATTGCGACATGCTAGGATCGAGTGGCGTTGTGAGATCAAGAGAAAATCCTTGAAAATGATTGTGAAAATGCTAACACACATGCACATGGTGATGCACACTTGGTGGTGGTTAGCACATTTGCAAAGGCGGAGGTGTTTGCAGGGTTGAGTTGGGTTTGGTAGCTCGGGGGATTCGGCGCTTTTGGGAAAATTAGAGAGCTATTTTCTATAGCGCCTGATGTAAGTTGGTTGGTGAAAACATGCTAATTCTCGTGTACAAGGTGTTATACTTGTTGATTAGCATGTATGATAAAAGGTGGCGAAGTTTGGCGTCGACGTGGGCTTGGAAGTGCAAACCTTCCAAGCGCCGGACGCTGGCGTACGGAGCGCCAGACGCCGGTCTAGCGCGTCCGACGCGTGGAAAGTGAGACAGGCAGACTGGCGCGTGCGCCGAACGCGTCCGGCGCTGGCATCCGGCGTGACGGCCCCGAGCGAGGTATGCACTTGTAGCGTCCGGCGCCGTTGCGCGTGGCACGGAGAGTGAACGCGCCGGACGCTGAACAGTGGAAGGGCAGCGTCCAGCGCTCAGTGGAGCTGCAGCGTCCGGCGTGGCGTAACGGCCAGACGCGCGGATAGTGAACGCGCCGGACGCGTCCGGCGGTTCCATCAGGCGCGTCCGGCGCGTTGATCTAAGCCGTTTCGAGAAGTAGCCTTTCGGAGGCAACGGTCGACTTTGAACGCGGGCAACACGTGGCACAAGATGAAGCGCCGGACGCGTCCGGCGGTTCCATCAGACGCGTCCGGCGCTCATGGTTGAGGTGCCCGAGGGGGCAACGGCTAGTTTGAGCTGTTGGGCTATAAATAGAGATGGTGGCCGGCCTTGGGCGTGGGTTGAGCACCTTGGGGACTTTGTGTCTTCGTTGGAGAGTGCTTGGAGAGCCCTCTACTTACTTGAGCTTGATAGTGTTCATCTGATCGAGTGAGTGAGCGATTCTAGTGCGTTGCATAGAGAGATTTGCATCGTGTGGCACTAGGTGTTCGTGTTGCAAGGCGGTGGGCTTGTTACTCTTGGAGGTTGCCACCTCCTAGACGGCTTGGTGGCAAGAGATTCCGTCGAAGCACGCAAGGAGATTGTGCGGTGCTCCGGAGAAGAGATTATGAGGGGTTCTTGAGCCTTCCCCGCGGGAGTCGCGAATTGGCTACTCTAGTTGAGCTCGTGGCTTGGAGGATCCTCATCTTGTGTTGGTTACACGGCGCACCCGGCTGCGGGATTTGGCTAGGAGATGCCAATTAGCGCGTGAACCTCCAAGTGAGTGTATCGCCACAAGAGGACGTAGCTTGGTGGCAACCAAGTGAACCTCGGTAAAAATCGCCGTGTCATCTTGTGTCCACACTTCGCGGTGGTTTGCAATCTCTTTCACAAGCTTGTATTTACATTCATATATATTGTGCTTGTGTTGTTGCTCTTGCAATTAGTTGGCTTGTGTAGCTATCTAGTTACCTTCTAGTTTGTGTAGCATAGAAGTATCTCTTGTGTGACTAATTAACTTGAGTAGTCTAATTAGTAGCTTTGCTTAGTTTGTGTTGCTAAGTAATTTGAGCTCTTGGGTTTGGCTTGTGTATCCTTGTCCTTGAGCATCTAGTGAGCTTAGGTTGGCTTTGTGCTTTTGCTCATTAGAATTGTGTAGGTGCTCCCTTACTTGATAAAGTACTAGTTGCTTAGGTTTGTGTGACCTTGCAAGCTAGACTTGATTAGGAGGGCACTAGCTAGTTTGGCACCTTGCTTTCTTGTGTAGGATCTTTTATAAGGTGCATCTAGAGTTATAGTTAGAGGGGTGAAGTCTTGGCTAGACCGATAGTTTTAATTCCGCATTTATTTCGGTTAGCCGGTGCGATAAGTTTTAGAAAGGACTATTCACCCCCCTCTAGTCCGCCATCTCGACGTTTCAGAGGGCCCTCCCGTGGCAGATCCCACTACCTACCGGAGTCTTGCTGGTGCACTTCAGTACCTCACCTTCACCAGGCCGGATATCACCTATGCGGTGCAACAAGTATGTCTTCACATGCATGATCCCCGAGAGCCCCACCTCACCGCTCTCAAGCGCCTCCTCCGCTACCTCCGCGGCACCGTCGACTACGGGTTGCTTCTTCAACGGTCTTCCTCCACCGAGCTCGTCGTCTACACTGACGCCGACTAGGCCGGGTGTCCGGACACTCGGCGCTCCACCTCCGGCTACGCCATCTTTCTGGGCGGCAACCTGGTGTCCTGGTCGTCCAAGCGCCAGCCGGTCGTCTCCCGCTCCAGTGCCGAGGCGGAGTACCGCGCTATTGCTAACGGCGTGGCTGAGGCTTCCTGGCTCCGGCAGCTCCTCGCCGAGCTCCATAGCCCTCTCTCCCGGAGCACGCTGGTCTACTGCGACAACGTCAGTGCAGTGTACCTCTCCAACCCTGTTCGGCACCAGAGGACCAAGCATGTGGAGATCGATCTACACTTCGTCCGTGATCGGGTCGTCATCGGCGATGTTCGGGTCTTCCACGTCCCGACCACCTCCCAGTTCGCCGACATCTTCACCAAGGGTCTCCCGTCCTCAACCTTCGCTGAGTTCCGCTCCAGCCTCAACATCACCGGTGGCTAGTTGTGTCTGTGGGGGGCTCGTGTGTGTGCTTCTTTTCATGTCCAGTCTGCAACTCCGCTGCGCCGGTAGCTCAGACTACGGGGAGGTGTTGGAGTATGAGTTTAGGCCCATGAGGCTAAGCCCATGAGGCCCATGTATGGAAAACTATATTGCTACCCTTCTAGGGTTAGCCCAGTGATGTGAATCACAAGTTTAGCAGAATCATACCTTGAAGCGAGTAGCAATGGAAGATTTTGATGCTTTTGTGTTCTCCTCTAGTACCGATGGGAATAACCTTGACACGAAAGAGCACTTGGAAGCATTAAGTAATTCTTCATGTTCTACAACTACATAATCTCTGTTTTTGTCCAGGAAATGATCAGATTGGTAAGTTACCTGGAAAAATAAAATAAAATTCAAAGGAATGTATCAAACAATTGTACTGACAAGAAAGCAATGTTGTGAAAATTGCTTACTTCTCCCGCATAATGTTGTATGGTAAACGCAGTGCGAGAAAGCTTTGGTTTGCAAAATCTTTTGTTATTCCTGAATTTCTCATACAGCTTTTGAGAGAATGATTCATGTGTGCACTTAGGAAACATACTGGTGCGTGAAGGATAAACCAAAAAAACAAAGAACTTGCATTAGAAGAATTGATTTGGAAATAGAAATAAATAGTGCTCTTTATATCATGAAATAAACAATTTACAGCTGCCTTTTACATTTCATGCAACAGAAGAAGTTCAAACTCACCAAGCTTCATCAAGAAGTGCAATAATTCCACCAGGCTTCTGAAATAGAAAAAAGGAGGAGATAGGAACATTGAACTTTAGAAAATAATTTTGTTTCAACCATTAGAAAACAAAATTTTGATATGAAGTATAACAAGATTACACAATTACATTAGCCCTAGCCTGGCCACCACATTTATTTATTTTATATGACAACATGCTGTTGGGAAGCACTTGTCACAACATTTCTAGTTCTTATAATGATAATTTCGAAAATACCAAATAACTCCAAGTCCAAAACCATAGTAACGCAGAATTGTTCAGAGAAAGCATATTGCGTAAACATCATTGCCACATTTGGTAATTCAATGAAGTTTTTTAGAAGACACAAGCGCATTGTATTTACATAACAGTACTATACTCACTGACATTACAGTTTTTATTCTTGGACACACATATCTTTTATATGAATAAGGAAAAAAGGGGTACGAGAAACCCCAAAACAACAAAGATAGTTTACTGATATTTGATAAGAGAAAGAGAGGCGGGTAATAGAACTGTATTCACAAAGCTCCAAAATAAGCCATTCATAGGCCACTTTTTTTTTTCTTAAAAACTGTTTTGACTTTTGAATGAATTTGCGGGAAAGTTTATTCTCAAAGAGTCAGACCAGGATTAACACCAATCCAATAGCACCACCACATTCCGCTTAAAAAAACAGCACCACCACACCCTTCACAGTGCCCATATATGCAGAAACATAGAGAATTAGAGACTGCTTATTCTCAATTAGATTTTTAGTTGCTTTGCCTTGAGTTAGAAGATAAGATGCACTTAGCTGGCTATGATTTTAAGCAATACTTAACCTCAAAGGTCTATCTAATAGCCAGCTCAGAGACTACTGCTTGTCTCGAACCAAATTGAGACACCTTCCTCTAACCTTATTCACTACCCAATTCTACAAGCCATCTCGAAAAAATAGTAATGTTTTAGTGATAATGACCATTATAATACTGGAAAGATGCATGGCTAAGCAGCTTAAAAATTAAATAAAACTAAAAAAGTGTCAAGAGCACCCCACACCTTCTCAATCAAGTCTAGAACATCTTGGTTGTCGACAAATTCTATGTAGCTCCAGTTGATCTGCTCCCTGTTATACTCTTCCTGCTCCAATTTGAAGACATTCTGCCAAGACAAATACTAACTCTTTTTCCAGCCCATAGAAGAAAAGACAAAATAATATCATGAACATCCACAGATACCTGATTAAAATGCTGTTGAAGTTTTTCATTGGTGAAATTGATGCATAATTGCTCAAAGCTGTTTCCATAGTATGAAGAAGAGTTCAAGATGGGAGACATCTATAAATGGACTTCAAATTGTACATTGGAATCATATTTTAATTATAATTTACCTATTAGTCTTAAAACTTTCGAAACCATAGATATCAAGTACTCCAATCAATCGGTCAGAGGATGTATCTTGTCCTATGGAGGCATTTAGTCTGTTTACGAGCCTGCACATGGTACAATCAAATACACTTACAAGGCTGCACTGTATACATGATTTAGGAATGAAGTACATAGTTGTTTTCACTACCAGTCAAATAGTCGAGAATATATTTGCTTTGCTAAGCCATCCCTGCTAACAGTAGCAGAATTAGGATCAACTGTTGTGGTTATAACTCCTTCTGGTGTATTTATTTTCCTGTTGATTAATGCATTCTCCAGATTCCCACAATCACACCTGTAGCAAGAATGGCACAGTGCATCGTAGGTTATAAATGTGAATGTATGCGCATTCCCTTATCATAGGTTACCTTTTACAAGAATGAAACAGAATTTGTAGAAAAATATAGAAACATGGAGGAAATATTAGGCATACATCAAGAGCTCTGCTGCTGCATTAAGATGGAATCTAGCTTTCTCGTCCTTTATTACAGATGAATCTACCTCTCTCCCTTTCACAAAACTGATGTTCCCGAGGTGGAGCACAGCAGCAACTACCCGGAATGTAGCCTCCTGTAATACGAACATGTTTGCTTAAAAATCTATACACACATCTACATGTTCTAAAATGAATTGAAAGATTCAGAAGGCAGAAACCTGTTCCTGCTCAGTAATGCCAACTGTATTCATTGCACTTCGTGTTGCAAGATACTCCTTAGCATCACTAATTTCGTCAAGTTTAATGCACGTGGATTGGTTGAGATAGTGGAATGATGACGGGTCAGCAAGCTTATAACGTTTGATATCCTGCCAGCAGGGTATATATTCATCAGCAAATGAATCTGAGACACAGCCAATCATATTCAACTAGGAAAATTACCTCTGATGGTGCTGCACATAGAAAGTAAAAGCAATGGTAGTTTCTCTCTGGACTATTGATTTGGCAAACACGAGATCTTTCAAGCAAGTATGTTCTAATGGCAGCACCTGATATCTTCCCACCCTCATCAAATTGGATTTCGACAAATTTTCCAAATCGACTTCATCATGTCATAGAAAATAAACAGTGTTTGAGGAAATATTAAACAAGTGTTTACTTAAATATGAAGGTTTAGTTCTATTCCATAATTAAAGAGTTTAATATGCCATACAAAATAATTTTCAAACCATTTTCTTCGAAGAGTCAAAGTAGTGTAAAAAGATTACCTTGAGTTGTTGTTACGGACAGTCTTTGCATTGCCAAAAGCTTCAAGGACTGGATTAGACTGCACAAAAAGTAAAAAGTAAAATCAGATAAAACATATCAGTTCAAGTGAAACTACAGGCATGTTACTTTAAAGGCCTCCACTGTCTTTTGGACATGCAGGATACTGTTACTAACAACAACAAGAAGTCATGTAAGCAATTATGTTTCCTAACTTACTTCTAAAACTTGTTGTTCAACTGTCCTCCCCCCTGTTCTAGACCGTCCGCCCAAAAAAGCAAGGTATCTCATTAGCATCTTTGTGGTTTCAGTTTTACCAGCACCACTTTCACCGCTCACCAAAATGGAGTTGCTCTTTCCCTCATTCATCATCTGCCTGTTTCCTTATCCAAAAGAATGTCACAAAAGGTTCCATCAGCCACATTGTACTTCATTCTAGGAAATCATTCACCACTGTTAGTCTGTTTCTGTAGGCATTCACCTGTAAGAAACATCGGCAATTGCAAACACATGAGGGTCTAGCTCACCAAAGTTTGCACCTTTGTACTTCTCCATGGTACAGGGTTCAGAAAGATGGGGCAGACTTTGGAACGGATTAATTGCAATCAGAATATTGCCAGTATAGGTCTGTAACTCAGAAAAATTGGAATATTAGGAAAGAGGAGGGAGGGGGGCAAACTAATTTTGCTTTAGTCATTTCCAAGTGACAATAAGTAGTGAACAAATACTCACATAAATTATCTTTTTGGCATATCGAACAGCAAGATTATTTAGAACGCCAGGTTCATGCAGGTATGATAGCCTTGTCATGTCATCAATACCATCAGATGGCACTTCTGTGTCCTTTGGATGAATGTCTGATATGCTCACAGTAACCTGGTTTCATGCAATAGAAAAAATGGCATGAGTTGTGCAACATATAACATATAAATGCAGATAAGCCTATCAAGCCAAAATAAATAGAACCAGATTTGCATACCCTAATGCAGCTCACACCAAAAATATGAAAAAATCCCCTCTAATTATTTTATTCTTTAAAGAGGTATTATAATTATAGTTTTGTCAAATTAACTCTTAAATTCAGTAAATGGCACACCTAGTTTGATTGCTCAAGATCGAAATCATGTATAGACTAGGTTTAGACATTGATCTCTATAAAAAAATAATAGAATGTATGCTGCTTAGAGCACTGTTGCACATCATAGTAATACAGTGTCGCCATTTGTGATGTTAGTGATGCAATTATAAATGATGAGAGAGATAGAGAGGTACTAGACCATGGAAGTTATAGGACACATACACAAATTAGATGAGTCTTATTATGCAGAAATGGATGCACTACTGAATCATGTAAGATCAAGAAGCAACATCTGACACACATACCGTCTTTCCATTGGTAGTGTGGACATGAACATTTTGACCTTCAATCCGGAAAACCTCGCCATCAATCCAAGCTAAATCTTTATCCTCTAGCCATATATGAGAGCCTACAACAATCTTTAATGTGGCAGCCTGCACACAAGCCAAGTCAAAACCCCCAGCATGTCTGAAAAGTCTATGTTGATTAAAAAATGAATGTACATCTCTGCTAAAGTTTCATACAAAAAGTGCAAAAGGACAAAACACCATAAAATTCAGGAAAAGATTCCTCCCTCCAATCCAAATTGTAAGCTGTTCTAGATTTTCTAACACCTCTTATAATCTGGAATGGAGGGAGTACATATTACAATGTATTTGACAAAAACTACATATTTAACTAATGGCACATAGTTCTTCACAAAAAAAAACAACTAATGGCACATAGCATGATGCATGGATCATTGAAAAATACCAGATGACAGATTACAGAACTATTTTGTGCCAAAAAGCATAAAGTCAGAACAAAACCATGAAAGATACTCCATATGCTTTCAGAAACTGGATTATACTGTTAAGGATAATGATGAACTTTACACCATAGAATCTAAGGTCACAGATGAACTAAAATGACAACCAGTCATGAACAAGAAAATGCTAGCATTTCGGTCACTAACTACTTGCCAACAACAATATTGACTGGTGAATGGTGATACCTATCTTCATGGCCAAACTAAAGTTTCAGATATTACTCATTCTGGCTAGCATATACATTTATTAAGTCCATCATACCTACCATAACTAACAATGCCTAGAAGTGGGCTAGGTTTTAAACTTTTAACCCAAAGTGCATTTTAGCATGTGGCTCTGCTTACTGATAGTCTAAATACTCACCCATTGATCAAACACGTCAACTACATCAAATGAGGCTGATGACCAAGTGTACCTAGGGAATTCTCAAATTCCAACCAGCTGGGTCAGTCTTACACCAAATACTAGAAAACCGAAACTCTCGCCCTACCAAATCCAACGAGTTCACCTTGCACTCGACACACAAGCACACAACCAATAGCCGCAATTTCCCTTAATCCGGTCCGACAACCTAGTGACGTGGCAAAACTGCAGGACGGGGCAGCGCGCACTGGCACCGCACACGGCACCACCAACAAAGTACAAAGTACAAACAATGGAATCCACTTTCATATGAGAACGAGAGCACAATCAGCGAAACACCCACCATGATTCACGCAATCACCAGAATGCTGCTACGGCTGTCGTCGGCGACGTTGAATCGGGTTCGGCGGCGGCGTTGTCTCCCTGGGCCGGTCGCCTCGCCGCCACGTGGGCACGCCGTGCGGTCCCGTCTAGAGCGCGTGCGGAGGCGCGCGAACCAGCAGCGGAGCGGGAGGCGGAGGGGGGAATGGGGCGCGAACCAGGCACCAGAGGCGATTCCTCATCCTCTTTTCTATTTTTGGCGCTGGTGGATTGGGGGTGGAGGCTGGTAGGAGGCTGGTCGCTCGGGCCACGAGCGCGCGATTCGAGGCGGCGTGGCATTCGCCGGAAAATGGGGGAGAACCGTAGGAGGAGGGGGACGAGGCTGGCGAACGCAAGGTGAGGGGGAGGGAGAGCAGCGGTGTGGCTGCGGGCTGCGGGCTTGCACTACAGCAAAACATTGTGCCGTTGCCCGTTGGCGTGGCAGGGTGTGGGAAACTAGTTTCGAAATCTATACCACGGCAAATGGGCTATATAAAAATAAAATAAACGAATTACAAAACCGCTCACATTTTGCACTGGCATCATCCACAATTCTCTTGGACGAAAATATATTATTATATACAAATTTTGAGTAAACTATAGTGACATATATATATACGAACACGAGAATATACTGCTTCGTGAACTGGCTATGGAGTTGTTCGCTCTTATAAAACCAAAACATGCAAATATGTTTTGGTTTTGAGGTGCGAAAAAATCGCTCTCACATGGAGTGGTCCATGCTCCATAGTTAAGACTAGATCTTATTTTTGCGAATTATTTTATAAAACAACGGTTACCATTTGGTCTTAACTGCGTGCGAGATCGAACTGAGGTTACCTCTATTCATTAGATCATTTGTTAAGGATTCTTCGTGCTCCACTCAACCACTGACGTCATCAATCCACAAGTGTGTCTATAGTGAATTGTAAGGTAAACCGATACGGTGCAATTTATGTTATCTCTTGTGTACATAGATACGAAAATAAGAGACAATTTGGTGAGTCCATTGGAACCAAGAACGACACAATAAGAAGTCATACACAATAATCATTTTTTCGCTTAGACTTGTATCTACAATAACTAGAAATTGTAAAACCAGTAAACTAAGGATACCTCGGTATTTTTGAGCCGTCTAATATTCTAATTGTTTGTAGTGAAACGTGTAGGATAGTAATGCAAAGAAGCAATGGATGACATATAGGGTGTGTTTATGATAGATGCGATAGTAGGACAGAGAAGATGTCAAGAAGTGTACAAAAGAGGTTGACACAAATGTAATAGTCTCATCAACACTCCGCTCCAGCAGATCTTAGGCGCAACCATGATAAGGCGGTGGTTAATGACCTTGACAACAATAAGGTTGATAGAGACATGATCAAACGGAACTAACTAAGAGTCGAAAAAAGAGACGGAACTGACTAAGAAAAACATGATAGCCCCAAGTATTTGATCTTAACAGAGATGACTGCCCCATACAGCAGGGGATGGCTGCTCCAACCGCTGGGAACCTCCTCGTCTCCTAAGCTCTAACCCTATGTTGGCACCGAATATGGTAGCAATTGAGGAGTGCCCCAAATCCAACCCAACAGAAATTGGAAAAAAATTTACAAGTGGAGTTATGATCAATGGTTTTCTACATATTTTTTGATTTAGTGTTTACACATTTTAATAGGCAACGTATGCTATGAAAACTAGGGATCTATGAAAACTATGGAAACTCTAATCTAAATCACAGGACTCTAATCCGATGGCTAGAGATAAAGGTGGGATATTTTAGCACTTAACCCCCCACTCATCCCTACCTAATCTCGGCTTTTGCAAATCACCCACCAGTCATACGGCTCGACTCCTCCGTCGCGCGACTGTAAGGCAGCGCGTCGCCCCCTCGCGCATGATCGAGCCCGCCATCTCCCCCTCGCGATCTACTTCGGCACCGGCCACAAGCGGCGTGAAGAAGCCGGCCACCGTCGCGCTGCGGGAGAGCACAAAGCTGCTCGTCCGGGAGATCACGCAGGACAGCTCCGCCCTCTCGCAGGACAACAAGGAGCGTGAAAAAGGCAGGGGGTGTCATCGTCGTGTTGTTACCCTACGACACCTCCGAGACCGGCATGGAGACTCCTGGTTGCCCTGCTCCTTCTCCTTCTCCATGGGGCGGCGACGCCGTACACGGGAATTGTGGAGATCGCGACGATACCACGAGAAAGGAACTGGCGTCGGCTGGGCAGGAGGGGGTGTTTAGCAAAAGATGGAATTAGGATGGGATGAGTGGGGGGTTTAAGTGCTAAAATATCCTACCTTTATCTCTTGCCATCAGATTAGATTCCTGTGGTTTAGATTAGAGTTTTCATAGATTATATAGATTTCTGGTTTACATAGCATATGTTGCCATTTTAATATAGCATAATGTAACATTTTTATCTTAATTTCTTATCACGTGACTTTGATGTACGTGCTCCGTGTGAAGCTAGAGCTAGGACTTAGCTTAGATCTGCTCCCTCCATCCCAAAAAGGATGACGTTATGGAAAGCGTGTAAGTCAAATTTTTTAACTTTAACTAGGTTTGTATAAAATACATGCAACATTTATATCTCTAAATAAATTTATTAAAAATTAGACTTAAAGATCTTTCCGATGATACTAATTACTTAGCATAAATATTTATATATTTTAATATATAATTATCGGTAGTTTAAAAACGTTGACTTTTCGGAAAGCGAGAATAACATCTATTTTGGGACAGTAGGAGTATATAATATCAAGTGTAGTTCACCGCTGGATCCTAATATTGCGATGGAGAAAAATCAAATGACCTCTACAGAAATAATATATATCCACGTCCTCTTAGAAAACATACTTCGCTTGTGGCATGGCTGACCCGGTGTGTGTTGTGCGTATACATACCGTACATTCCACACATGCACTGCATACGATCGAGATGTAAGAATCCAAAGTATCATGTCCAACATTGGAACAACCTCTGTACATCTTATTGCACGGTCAAGGCAGTGTATGCTACATTTCCCGAACTAATTTGGCTGAGCTTAAGGCAATGTGAAATTAAACCTCTTGAGCCCAGCATGAACAGAAGCAGCATCACTACATACTATTCGACCGCAACAGCAGCCAGCCGCTGGACCTTTCCAATTTCCATGATCGAAACAGGAAAAGGACTGGGGAAAAGAGGAAACCCAAACGAGAAATCCACCCCGGGAAACCACCGACCCAGCTGATCATCACCTATCGGTATCGGCCTATCATCCTACTAGTAGTGTATATCGACTAGCTAAGCTAGCTGCCATCTGGGAGTC
The DNA here is from genome assembly GCA_023333625.1 of Bothriochloa decipiens. Lineage (NCBI taxonomy): Eukaryota > Viridiplantae > Streptophyta > Magnoliopsida > Poales > Poaceae > Bothriochloa > Bothriochloa decipiens. Next base: position 6,273,625 of record CM041641.1, read on the forward strand.
GAAACACTGTGCCGTGGAGCGGATCGTCGTGCGCCGCCGCGATGGGTCGTCGGGATATATTAATTAGTTGAGGGAGCCCGGCGGCTGCGTGCCGGCGACGAAGAAGCGGCCGGAGGCGGCGTCCTGGCTGGCGTAGTACACCGTGCTTGGGCTGACGTGGTTGTGCGTCCCCTCGTACGTCGTCACCACGTAGCTGGGGTCGTCCTTGTCCCGCTCCACCCGCTTCTTCACGTTGCACCCTTCCGTCGAGCACCGGTAGTAGTTCCTGCGCGGACGTCATGTGCGAGCGAGTGAGCCAGCAGCCATATATCGCGAAATGCGTGTACACTAGATTACTAGTGCTAATAATCGTGTGATGATGGATGTTCTTGGTGGACAATATAATTATGATGTTCAATTGTGTACTACCTTGGGTTGGGGCTGTTCTTGACGGACTTCTTGCCATACTTCCTCCACTTGTAGCCGTCGTCGAGGATCTCGATCTCCGACCTCGTCCGGAACGCGATCCGCTCCGTCAGCGGCCGCTCAGGCACCGCCTCCGCCGCCGCCACAGCCGCGCTCCTAAAATGCCCAGCGCAAACAGAGGTACGGTTCAGACCAATGGAGGAAAGCCCCAAGCAGAAACAGGTGCCAATTAAGCAAGTGCCGATCGAATCGACGCGCGCGCGCGCACGCCACTCACCCAGCGGCGGCTACGCTGATTGCACCACCACCACCAGCTGCGGCGGCGGCATCCGGCACGGCGACGGCGGGGGCCGCGCTATCGGCGAACACGCCTGGCGCGCCGATGTCGTCGAAGAGGAACTCGGAGATGTCGAACTGCTCGGCGAGCGTGGTCGTCGTGGGCGCGAGCGCGGCGGAAAAGCTGGCGGCGGACGCGGGCGAGCTGGAGGTGGTGGAGCTGCTGCCTCCTCCGTGGGAGAAGTAGGAGGAGGACATGGAGGCGGCGGCGTCGCCCGCCGGCGCCTGGTGGTGGTACAGCACTGGGCGCGCCCCGACTGCCGCCATGGCCGGCTAGACCACCGCCGGGGAAGCTTTGTATTTATAGCAGTAGTAGCCGCTCCGGGGACCGGTGAGCTGCCGGTGCGCATGGGGGAGTGAAGGACGTCGACGGGGGATTTGTAGCGGGGGGATGTGATCTTGGGGGGTTCTTGCACCGGCTTCCCGGTGAGCTTCCTGGGCGGGATGGCTGGGGAGAAGGTTCGGAGCTGCTGCGGGGGTCGCCGCGCGCCGCCGCTTGCTTGCCCCGCGCGGCGTGCCACTTATAGCCGGGGCGGAAATGTCGTCTGCGGAGCCACGACTTCAAGGGGGTCTTCGCGCCACGTAGTGCCGTGCGGGGTGGGCCTGTGGGGAATTCGCAGGGTCCGGTCTGATGTCCCGTGTCCGGTCCGATCGATTCAAGCAGTTTTCGATTGCCGCTTCCGGGTGCTCGCTCTGCTCTGATCACTCTGGTCTGGGAGCCTGGGATTGTGGACGACGACGACGACTGCGCCCGGAACAGTGGACTTGGTTGGTGAGGCGCGACGACCGTATGTGGCATGTTGCAGGGATGGACGGGTGAATTGCACCATGTGCTTGCATTTGAATATATAAAAAAATGTATGGATAATACAGAACTATGATTTAGGACGACTTAGCGGCCACTTATTATGTTCATGGTCTTTTTGCTTGCACCATGCACTTGGGAATTATTTCTCCGTTGATCTTGGCTTCCCAATTTTAATTTTATATAATCATACTTGATATTTGCAAGAAATATTGTTCCCACATGTTCGAGTTCAAACTGCTGTCCTCGTTGTACCTAGGGCAGAGTTTTTTTTTTGAGAGCAGGCATATAGCCCGTATTTTATTAAGAAGAAGAAAGTGATCAATAGAACTAAACACAGTTAGTACAAAAGGTTTCGCGGGTAATCCTAGGATTACCAACGAAGCCCAACACATAAACATAAAGCAAGAACATGGAAAGGGGGACACCCTTCACCTAACAACCCCAAAAACTAAGCCTAATACAAAATATATCTCAACACCTAGGTAGCCAGTAGTGAAAGGAGCCATAGACGAAACAGCGAGACACGGCGGCAAAGCATCCGCTCAAACACCAGACGGCCATGCATTCGTCCCCACCTCAGCGACCTCAATGGCCAACCTGTCGGAGACGCGTCCTCGGTGGCAAAGCATCCACTGAACACACCTCGGTGGTAAATCATCCACCGGAATAACCCGCTCCTCCGAGTCACAAGGGCCAAAGCCCTCCGGACCACGGGCGAGGAGGACGTACCTGAAGAGAGCACCTCGGCAGCAAAGCATCTGCCGAAAACGAACTCTTCGGTGGCAAAGCATCCACCAGAACCGGATATCGGCGGCAAAGCATCCGCCCAAGCAACGACCCCTCGACGGCAAAGCATCTGTCCGAACAAGCACAGCTATGGCTACAACGATCACCAGCTAGACAATCCAGGTGAAGAGAGACATGAGGCACAATTAGGTGCAGTTAAAAACCAAAGCGACCACAAAGCAAGCGGCGGGCTGTAGAGAACCAAAGCAACCAAGTTGGAGGAGCGGCGGGGCGTAGGATTCTTCAGCAGCGCCTTCACGAAGGGGGTGATGCCAAGGACGCCGTGCGAGACGACGCACCCCAGCTGCTGCCGGCCCCGAAAGCCAGCCCCCCCGAGCTCCGCCCCTCCGCTAGCAGGGCAACCCCGGCGAGCAGAGGGCCCTCCCGCCAAGGGGCCCCACCCAGCGGGTCCCCCACCAGCACCGGCCGCCCACTGGGAACGGAGGCCCGGGCTCGAAGTAGGGGATGGGGGGATGGAAGTGGAGGAGCACACGCCGACCCGGCCATGGCCATGGCCACCACCGGCCCGCTCAGGGCCCCACACGCTGGCCACCGGGAGGAAGGGCAGGGGGAGGGGGACCAGGCGCCCGAGGTAAGATCCGGCCCCCAGGGGGGCAGATCCGGCATTGAGGTGCCTAGGCCAACCCCCCAAACGCCACCGCGCCGGCCCTCACAGGGCCCTACGCCGGCCACCGAGTGGAAGTGCGGGGGGAGGGGGACCAGACCCCCCGGTGCAAGATCCGGCCCCTAGGGGGACAGATCCAGCGTTGAGGAGTCCAGGCCGGCCCCCAGCCGTCGCCGCTCGTCGCCGTTCGCCGCCATCGTCGCCGGCGGGTTGGAGGAGGGGCGAGCTAGAGGGGGAGGTGGGAGGAGGAAGAAGTTGTGAACGGTGCCAACAGCGGGGGCCGCCGCCACCGCGTAGGAGGGCGGCGGCAGCGGCCGGAGGGGGTGCGGGTACAGGGGAGTTTGGCCGGCGGCGGGGGGGTCCCCGAGTCGCCCTATCGGGGGCGCTTTGTCGTGGCGGTAGTCGTCAATGACCACCTAAGGCGGAGTAGTACCTAATAATGAATTAATGAGTCACCCTCTTCCTGTCTTTCAGATAAGACCGGCGGTATTCTAGCTTGGATTTGCCCCTATTGCACCTCTTCTTTAAAACAACATTTTAATTTTAATTTTAATATCAATATGTTTTCAAAAAAATTTCAATAATATAAATCCTAAGTACTTATTATTGCACTCTCAATTACTTTATATTTTCTAAGGACATTATTAATCTACGGAATGAATTTATGTTTTCACATTTTAAGCAATATTATTAGTGTATTTTATAGTATCTCTAGGAAAGATATTGGCCAATGGCCATGGAGTACGAAACTTAGCTAAGATGGTTCGTGGAGCTACGCCATGAGAGGTTCGATTCAAGGCTAACATCATTCTTTGCAAAGGCCATCCACATACGGAAACCGGGCGTTTTCTGTGAACAGATCGAACACATGTTCATGAGGCCAGGACGACAGCCGTTCTCACCACGCCGTCCTCCTCCGATCATGTCCGACGGACGACGGCAGGCCCACAAAGTACAATCATTCGGGTCATGACTGATGAAGCTGATCGATCGACCGTCCAAAACGACGTCTTTTTCATATGCCAACGTCGCTGTTCGGCTGTGTTCGCACCGCATACTAAACTCGGATCCACGACGTCGCCTTCAATCCTCATCATCGATCTCAAACAGAACAAAATGTTGCGTAAGCTGAAACGTGCGCCGCGAAGGATCCACGCGCGCCCTGCTGCAAGGCGCGATCTAGAAGCCATGGACTGGCGCTGGCCTGATTCGGCGCGGCTTCCTGCAGTGGGTGAATTTATTCGCGCGCGGCCTCCATGCGTTGCTGCTGCGTCGCCGGCCGATCTGTTCCGATTCGCCGGCCGGCCGAATCCGCGCGCCCTGTGCCTGGCGCGAGCCCCGCGGAAGATCGCCGGGCACGTATACGGCTGGGGACTGAGGACGATCCAGCTCGCGACGTTTGCTTGCGGTTTCTTCTGAACTTTCTACGTGAACTCACTCGGTCGCCGGCCGTGCATCGGGCAGAGACGCCAACAGATCGATGGCCCCTGCGGTCGTGCCCCCTTGTGGTGGAACGGTGGCGTGGCGGCGGTGAACACATGAGTATTACTACTAGCACGGGCCACGGCAGATGCATGTTTCGGGGTCGCTGCCGTCGCTGGCAGACGTCGTGTTTGGCCCGGGGGGATCTGGACGGGATATCTCAGAACGCACACGTGACCCATCGATCAGTGATCGCCATGTGTGCCACCCAGTAGATTGATGACCGTCGAAGAGCTAAGCTAAGCTAAGCATAGCCCTTTGTTTAAAGTGTGTTGCGAAGCGGCAGACGCAAATGAACTGATCGACCGGATATGGAGTGATGGCTGGATCCGTGTGTGTACGGGGGGCGGTGCACCTGTGCGAGTGAGACAAAAGAAGCACACGACCTTTGGAGACGGGAACAAACAAGTGGCAATCAAGCTGGGTCGTTTTCACTAATCTTTTGGAAACGTAACTGAACCTAATAATTATTTTGCTGTGTATGCTTATCGCAATATGTGCAGCGGCTGCCCGTGCCAGCAATTCCCACGGAGAGTTTACATTTTAATTACTCGTGTATATAAACTTTACCTTTTTCCGCTTATGCAGTTGTTACGTCGTGCCCATGAAATTACTTCTCTATATGCACATCAAAGTATTTTTTTTTATTACAAGAGGATACACCTAAACAAAAAAAAGATGGGCATGAGAACAAGCACTGAGGCCCTATGCGCACCACGTATCCCTCCTTAGGGCCAATTTTGGGTGTATCCTCCAAACCCTAAACCATCCCATTCTCCCACCTTAGCCACCACTCAAGCATTTCAACGGAAGCTAGCCTTGTGTGTGGCTGCTATATGGTTTAGAAGGCCCTAAGTGAAAGTGTAGCTCATCTATTTGTCTGAACTAAAAGCAAGCAATATTTTTTGGAGTCACGAGCTCCCTTGGGAGAGAGGCTATTATCAGGGTGTCTTCCATCATCTCTCGGCTGGGTTGTTTGAGTTAAAACCTTGTGTAATGGACGGCGACGATACAGTCAATGTCGTTTTCTTTCATGGAGGTGCCATCTTGAACAACTCACTTCAGCCCTAGTTGCTTACTAGAAGGTTGTCCTTGGTGGTGATATGCTTCAGTTGTCATGGTGAGTGGACATCTCTTTTCCTTCAGCCCCCTCCCATTGTTACTCAAGATGGGAACTAGGAGCCAAGCTTGACATAGAGAAGTCGGCTAGCTAGTGAGGCGGGGCAATAAGGGCGTGTCTTTCTAATCGTTGTGACAATGATTTTTTTTTCGAGAGCGGGACTTCACTCATTTTTCATTAAGAGAAATAAAATTTAAAGTCACAAACAATCAAGTTAATGATGGTGGCGAGGCGCCCACATCAATTTCATCACCATTCCAATAAATGTTTCGCAATATCCCCTCATTTTTAAATCTAACATTTAGATAAACAGTTGTTCGTTTCTATTTTACTACAGTAATTAGCCACGGTAGATTTTGGTTCACTCTTTGCAGCCACAGTTGCAGCCAAGAGAAGCGGCATCAAGCACATCCGAAGTAATTAGTTTAAAAATAACACATAATTAACTTGTGAAGAACATCACATGTCATATTTAGAGATGCAGAGAGTATCTAGCAAGTACGAGGGAAACTTTAAGAAAAGGAAAATGATTCGCTAGATGCTTCACTTGCTTGCTGGTTGCACATGTTCACACAAGTAAAGCACTTTATGACGAAAAATATGATTACGTCAATATATATTCCCAAATCAACGTCGTCTTTCTATGTCATATATATCCTGTAAGCACTGTGCTCCAGAAAGCATCTACTACTACAGACAAAATACCATGATCCCCCATTACCCGATCGGTAACCCCAGCGACAGAGAGCAAAGGGACAGCAACGTACTATTGCTCATTCCATAAAAAAAAAACGTACTATTGCTGCAGCTGACGACAACCACCGTTTCCTGATTTCAGAAGCTTCCACCCGGTCCGCTCGCTCTTGCCCGCGCCACCCGTGCGATTCGGCACGATCCGATCGCCGCGCCGTCGCCGCTCGATCCCTCCATCTCTTCTTGCTTGGAGGAAGCCTCCCGGCGGCCCCGGCGAGGATCGTGCCGCGCGCGCGCACGGCCGCACGGAGCCACCGCTGGACGCTGCAGCACCAGGGACTCCAGGACGGCGGGGGTCACGTCGGCCTGGCCAGGCGCTTTTGGCGCGATTCGAGGGGAACGGCGGCGGCGCAGCGCTCGCTTTCGATCGCGGCGTTGTCCGTGGCGTTACGGATGGGGCCGTGGGCATCCGTGATCCGTCCACGTCAGGGCTTCAAGTTGGCCACGCGCGCGATTGCACTCCAGCGGAACCTGCCACGAACGCGGCCGGCCGGTTGCATTGTCATCAGCCTAGCGCCGTAGGGGGGTAAGCACGTCATCTGCTTCACGTATACACTGCTTTGTTTGTTCCCGCCTGTCCAATCGATCAGCGAGCAAAAATTAAGAAAGCTACTGGAAAGAGACGTTATGTGGTTGGTTGGGTCGTTGGGTATCACTTCAGCTGGACAGGGATAATAACAGATTAAATTAAAATAAAAAAACGGAGCAGATAATGTCTGTCCCGTATCCTATTTTTTCTTTTCTTTCTTGGATTTGGGTCGGAACGGAGCAGATATATAGGTACTGATGCGAAAGTGATTTTTTTTTTTCGAACGATGGAAATGCTTGTCATTGTTAAGAATTAATTAGCAAAGCGAATATAAATAACTCTTAGCAAGCATTGCAACATAATAATCTTGCAGTCCATGTTGTGGCTAACACACCAACACGATTAGCATTTTGATGGGGGTTTGTACGCTCATAAATGATAAGTTATTAGCCAATAGATAATAAGGCATTGTTTGGTTCCTCGTGGACTAGGGACTAGAGGATTTTAATCTCATTTAGTACCTAAATTACCAGACATATAGGAACTAAAAGAGGGATAAGTAGTTCCTAGTCCAGTAGTCTCTCAAGAGGTGCTAATTATGACCAGTGGTCCTTACGTAGTCCTTATTCCTTAGTCCCGGGAACCAAATAGGCCCTAAATTTAGCAAGTTCTCAACTCAATATTTAGCATATAAAACTACCACGTCACAAAATATAATTGAGTTCTCAACTCACATGTTTTTTCTCTTCCTTTATTATTAAGTTTATTTGTTCCTGGAAGACAAATTCTTAGGGTTTAATCCATATAATATTTATGATAATCTATCTCCATCGAGTTTGCCAATCTCAAACACCATATCCACTTATTGTCAGATTCAAACTATATCCCAATAGATTTATAAAAGTTGCTCCTATATATTCTTACAAGTAAGATTCGGATCAGATACGAGAGAATCGTACATACCACTTACACCCTGATCCTTAGTGACGGAGCATCGCTAAATTTTATAGAGGCCAACCTTTTAATCGTGCAATAATTACATAAGAAAGAACGGCAAGTCTTTGGTGTAATTTAGCCTAAGATCTAATCTTTCATCTATAAGTTAGCAATATTAAGGGTGGGCATGGTCCGGAACGGTCCTAACTAAGCTCCGCCTGTACTGGATTAGCTCCATGTTATAGCAAGTTATATAAACTTCTTTTTCCAAATGACTTTTGACCGTTTTATTTGTTTCAAACACTACCAAAACGGTGGGACTTCTCCTAGTGTTTTCAAGCAGTAATAAAACACTACCACTAGTGATAGCGCATGGGAATCTCACTCAGAGGCATTTAGTAGGAAATTTTTATACTAAATTTTAAATAGAAAAACACTAGAAGTCCATCCTATCAGGAGAAGTCCACCATTTTGGTAGTGAAAGTACCTGACACTTCAAGTTTATCTCTTGAAACAACTTTCCATGTCATTACCCATATAAGAACAGTATATGGATGTCATAAAAACACTTAAAATAAATTTACAGAGTTTTTTATTATGTCCATTTCATAATCAAGGATTAGTTAAAAGTTGCCAGGTACTTCGAAACAGAGGATAGGAAAAGTGTTGATGTAATAAGCACATAAGATTCGTGATGTACCGTCCAAGTCCTCAATATGCTATCTACAGTTTTTCTCGCAAAAGACTGATGTATCATGTAATTAAGCAAATGGATGAAATAGAAGATGAATTGGCAAGCTGTTAATCTTGTTTGATCTCGGCGGTCGCCTGTTATCAGAAAGACAGATTAGATTAGGTTCAATTATACGCTGCATCTTCTGTAAAGCTAGCCGAAATGAAAAAGAAAACTACAAGTGGCACGTCTGGATTTGAAAAGGGCATTGGCGAACGCAAATATTACAGCATGAGGTTGTCACAGCCCGGGCAGCCAATAAGAAAAAGTTGCACTACTACACATCTACGTCACTACATGCATCATCCACTGAAGCAACGAACACGATCCGTAATGCAAAAAGCTAGCTCCACCTGCTCATTCATTATTAAATTAATAATATGCAAACAATTAGGCAAGAGAGAGGGTCATTGAAAATGACCAAAAGTGTGGCGCTTGCAGCTTCTTTCATGGTGGCTTGGTGGTCCTAGAAGGGCTTAGTTAGTGGTTGTCCACAATATCTTAAACTCCTCAGTGATCACCAATTAAGTAGTGCCACTTTTTGTCCCTATCTATAACCTGTTTGTTTGGATACTATATTTAACCAAAGCATGTGCCGTTAAGAAGGGACCGCGAAACTCTTTTAACGTCGTAGGAATAGGATAATGTAATTATCACATCTTACTTTGTTTCGTACATTCTGATGACGAAGTCAGCAGTTCAGCATATTAGTATATATAATAATAATGTGTCTCTCTCAACCATTTTTTTTTTCTTACATGCATGCATGTACACTGTATATGTAATATTTTATAAAGTCCATATATGAGGCCATGAAGACGTGAACCCAACGCTAGCTTGTTCAGCTGGCCGGTAATATTCCCCGTCGAGCTATTACTGCTCATGCCAGAGCGACAATACTTTAAGTTAGTACGTGGAAAATCCAGGTATTGATTTTTTACTCTCTCCTTCCCAGTTTAACACACACGTCTAGAACGAGGAGGAGCAAATAGAAAGAGCCGCAAAATTACCATACTGCCGTGACTGTGCACAAGTAAAAGTCTGACACATAAATATAAAATGTGTCAATGCAAGGACAACACAACACCACAATTTTTGTCCTTTTGAAGTCAGTCCCCAAAATTTGAAACAAAGGACTAATTATTGTGTATTCGTTCGATTCTGTGTGCTAGCCGCAGTCAGCAGTATCCACCATCATATCCTGCAGTCAGCAGTATCCACCATCCAGCGCTCTAACAACAAATACAATAGCGACACCAGAGCGCGCGTGCATACACATGACATGGGCAGTGTAAAACCACATGCTAATGCTAGTGATCGAGCTAGTCACTCCTGTCTCGTCAGCAAGCTGAATCAGTAGTGGTGCGTCGCGACTCGCGAGGGCTGACTCCGGCGAGCCGGGGCATGCGGGGACGACGACGACGGCGACAAGGCAGCGTCACACTCGCAGGGTTTGACATCCCCGTGGGCCTTTTTCCGAACCTTCTCGCCGGCAACTCGGCAGGATCCCAGAAGGCGGTCAGCAGGGTCCTGGAAGCCGTCGGGGTCAAGCCTTTTCTCCCAGCCGAACCCGACGACCAGGGAGTATGTGTATGTGGAAAACTCCCTTCGTAGGTGGCAGCTGCAGGTGCACTCCCTCACCTCCGTAGGTGGCAGCTGCAGTTGCACTCCCTCACTTAGGTACTCCTCCTCACTGACTCACTGCCGCACCAGTGTTAAAAGTGACCGAACTGACTGAGAGGCGCCGGCAAAAGGCACGCGGACGCCGTCGCTGTCGCGGCGTCGTGGGCGAACTCCTGCCGCGTGGTTTCCCAACCAAGAACCAACCACCACCGTCAGCGTCAGGTTTTCACCACTTTCAAAAGATTGATTGACTGAAGCATGGTGTGCTTTCTGGGCACACGGACCAGAGGATGCTAATTGAATCAACGTTTCGTGCAGTAATCCATGCTCTGAATAGTCTGCACTCTAAACCATCACATGCAGGAGTACCATGCATCATCTGCCAGGTGCACGCTCCGACAGTACAGCGAAGAGATGAATCCCAGCAAATTTGTCGTTTTCGAATACTTGACAGGAGCTTTGGCGTTTTGGTCATTTGTCTTTTTCGAAAACATCTATGCAGATAACGAGAGAGGAGTATGTGTTTTATGTTTAGAGTACTTATTCACAACAACGAATCCGGCGACATCTTTCTCCCGTTATTTCTTTTTTTTTTAAATTACAACGCAGATGTTTCTAACTCGCACGCACGCTCCCACCTATGAACACACGTACGCAAATACTAACCTTATCCCTATGAGCACCTCCGAATAACTGAGCACCCAACAGATCTGGAGATTTCGCTACTGGCACTTCATTATCGACGACAACGTCGCTTATCACTTAACACATAACGCCGGTAAATTCTAGAAAAATCCCAGAAAAGGTGTGAGCACCAGGATTTAAACCCTAGTGGGTAGCGTCCCACTGGACGATCCTATGATTGGACTACAAGCCAATTCGCTTTCCCGTTATTTCTTAACTGAATGTTTAAGCAAGATTTGTAGTAAAAGATTGACTAGCGAAAGCCAAAGTTGTTGATTATTGCCAAAGTTTTTTTTTTCATTGTAGCTCAGCAAATTCTGCAATCAAATTGTGACACCATAGCTTAATGGTGGGAAGCTGCAGCGAGGACCATACCTAAAGAACAAAAAACACACTTTCAATGAGGTAGTAATACATAATTGGAGGAGCGTCTTGAAAGAGCATAATAGAATTTTTAATTAACCATGACTTTCAAACAGCACAACAGGTCGTTGCTACAATCTGGGAGGGGATTTAGGCTAAGGAGCGCATTTGCTCGGGTTTTGTAAAGGTCTTTGTCTTTTTGGATGTATTTTTGCTCTTGGGCTCTCTATTTATATGCCCCTTTCCTTTGGCAGGGGGAGCCTGTCATCATGTGCTCTTTTCTACTTGCTTTCTTCTTAACTGAAAGGCAAAATTCTTGCCATTGTGATAAAAAATATTGCCAAATAGAGGTCGCTAGTTTACATGTACTGTATCTGCAGCAGCATAGTTGCATCAGTAATCAACTGGTAGAAAAGCCACAGATCACAGCTGACAAGGAGTTCCATTGCTACACAGCAACACATGTCTTTGCTCAGAAGTATGTTCTGCAAGGATGTGGTTTATTATTATTATTATTTAGGAGAGCAGGCGCAAGCAGAACTTGCAAACATCCCCATCTGTGTTCTAGGTATCAGACCAATAACAAAATCACTGATGCTATAATTACAATAAAGAATGGCTACATAAGCTTGTTAACCAGCTGCCAGGTATGTGAGCTTATTGTATACAGTAACAACCACATGGTTTCAGGAAATGGCTAACTCCTAGCAAGCACATCCGCTTGTCTGTTCAGTATCCGGGACTTGTTCTGCAACTGTCTTGAAGTAACTGGGGGCACAAAATGAACAAATAACAAACGCATATGATTAGAACTGCAAATCAATCTGGGAACTGCCAGAATTTGGCAACCTGCACGGACAGAGGATAACCTGAACCCTCCTACAACTTTGTAAGTTTCCTTTTTGCTCATTTTTCAATAAAATAAAATACTAAATGCATGTTTTCTTGGTAGAACTTCAAATAGCAAGACCATAACCCTAAACCAGAAAAAAAAAACATGGATTGAGCTTTGTATCCGAACAAGGAATTGAAGACGCTTTTACTTACATGTCTTGGTCACGCTCGTGCTCCAAAGCGAGCTTGGCAATGCACAGAAAAGCAGTGTCAACATTGTGGTCTTCCTTTGCAGAGGTTTCGAAGTATGGAATATCGCCCTTGGAGGCACACCATTCCCTCGCTTTCTTCTCAGAAACCTGTGACAAGGCGCGCAAAGAGACTGCAGAGTATTCCAAATCTATATAAGAAAGTTTGCACATTCAGGAAAACTGACCATTCTTTTGCTTCCGCCATCTAAATCAATCTTGTTCCCGACCAAGATGAATGGAAAATGCTGAGGATCTGATGGGCTAACCTAGAAGGGAAGAAAATTGTGAATCCTTCAGTTAAGAGTACTCAGATCATGCAGCACGCATACACTGTACTTAGCAACGAAGCCAAAACGTAGGGAAGGTTCTGCCAGTTTATAATGCACCAGACAACAGCAGACAAGTAATTTTGTTGGGATAAACGACGAAAAGGAGTGGCTTACTTGATTGAGGAACTCATCATGCCAGGTATTGAGTGTATTAAAGCTTCTCTTAGCATTGACATCATAAACTAGCACACAGCAATCGGCACCCCTGTAGAACGCTACGCCAAGACTCTGGAACCTCTCCTGCCCCGCCGTGTCCCATATCTGCACACATAACAAGAGCATAACGCAAATACATAATGACGACCGCCTCACGGCCGTTTCCTCTCGGTGGGCCAGTGCAAGAATGAATTAGGCCTTGTTTAGACGTCCAATTTTGGGTCTAAAATTCACTATGTAGAATTTCTATTCTTCGTCACATCAAAATACCGACACATGTATGGAGTACTAAATATAGATGAAATAAAAAACTAATTGTACAGTTTTGTTGTACTTTACGAGACGAACATTTTAAGCCTAATTAATTAATATTTAGACAATTATTACTAAATAAAAATAAAATTGCTACAGTGTGACAGGACATTTATTATGCAGATTTTGGATACCAATTTTGGTATCTAAACAAGGCCTTAGCCGAAATCAGACCAAGAAAATCGATCACCTGTAAGGTGACAAGCCTGTCACCAATGAGCACCTCCTTGGTGAGGAAATCGGCACCGATCGTCGCCTTGTACTGCTGGCTGAACTTCTTGCTCACGTATCTAGTCATTGTCAAGCAAATCTAAGCATCTCCCAATACGGCGAATACCTCGAAGGCATACTTCTTCCATGACTGAAGCATAAACACCATATACTACGCAATTATCCAAAAACAATGGACATTTCGCTATATGATTCATGTGCAACTACATGTTCCCAGCTCTGAACGGATGAAGCAAAGGGGAAATTAAACAGCAATGAAACTTGAATTGTCATGAACGTGAGCAAAGATGAAGGATACTGGTCCATCAGCGACGTCTTGCCGACCCTGCACTCTCGTGAAACCAATAATCCACCAATCCATGCGAAGCCGACGTTAAGCAAACCGGAACCGAGCACCGGCAGGAACAGACAGAAGAGAAACGAAACGGTGCGAGAATTAAGCGAGGGTGGAACGTGCTGACCCGCTGTCGCCGAGGACGATGACCTTGAGGAGCGTCCGCCTCCGCCACGACTCCATGGGCCGGGTACCGTGGGACGCGCGCGGGAGAGGCGATGGGTGCGGCGGCGAGTCGGCGATCGATCCTTACACTATACCTTGTGTCACGAGGTGCACGGGAAGAGAGGGGGAGAAAGGCAGGAGAGCGTTGGAAAGGAAGCTGCGAGACCGAGAGCGCGGGCGACATTTGATCTGGGGCTCTTCTTCCGGTCTCCGTCTCCTGCACGTCGGCAACTGATGCACGGGCGTGACCGAGACGGGCGCCACTTTCATTTCCGAGCTTTTTGGAGAAGGATAACGGAATGCAATGTATGTAGACTCAAAGTTCAACAGAATTGGGCCGCTGCCTCAGTTACCCCCATATGGGGCAAATTTGGCTGAGTACCTTGGTGTGGACCAAAACTATTTGAGTTGAGCGTAAAGCCCAAGCAGGGATAGAGCTTTTCTAAGAACTAAGAAACACTTTTTATATCCTTTCTAATTTGTAGCAATAGAGTTTTTTTTTATTGAAACACTACTACCTATCAACGGTCTCTTTAAATGAATAGTCATCCTCTATTTTAGATTTCTCCCTAGACTAAGATAGAGAGCAATGATGAATTTTCTAGTGTGTAATAAAAGATATAAAAATGATTTCTATTCAAGAGACTTTCTTAATGATGATTTTGACTAAGAAGGCAGGACAAGTTTAAGAACCCCCCGGTGAATTTCACTCGGAACTAAACAAAACTGCCTGGTACGTGTGGTTCCTAAGTCTTCGGGAGTACATGACCGATATACTCCATTTACAAATGTGGCTAATTATGAGTTAGGGAAGGATAGTCAAAGGAGGATGTAGAAAACAAGCGGATAGCTTTTATTAATAAATACTACACATATAGCAAATCAAATATCTGTTTATAGAAATTCAGTAAGTTCAATAGTGGTCAACTTGGTCATTGTCCAGCGTGGGACAGGTTTGGCTTTGTTGACATAATATTGGCATGAGCCTCATGGTTTACCAAAGAGGGTTTTTTCTGTGAGGAAATAACAATATATTATTTGATGGATACATACGATCGAGCTAACAATTGACATATCGATAGCCTTTCTCTTGTTCAAACCAAAATATAGCACAAAATCATGGGTTGACAAACCAAAGTGTCTAAGGAAAGGAGATAATACATGTCAGCACACTGCAGGATAAATCTAACAGAGTACATTCATCTAGCTTGAAAACTAAATGCCATTATACTTACTAATGAAAACTTTGAAAAGGGTCGGTTGATAGGTCATGTACTTTCTCAGCACCTACAAGGTCATCATCAGGTGGATCAATCATCATTCTACGGGGTGCAAAAGCGATCTGTGCACCCCTCGAAGCCCTGTTTTCAATATGGAGCCGCTTATGCTGTGTTGCAATCCACATGTCGCTAACATTCTTGGATGCTAAACTAAGCCTCAGTGACTCCAACACTTTGGAATTCGATATAAAAAGCTTTACAAAGTTAATATGTGACATGCTTCCTTCATAGTTTGCTACCATAATTTTCCTCACACGAATGTCAAGGGTAGCAATAAGTTTTTGGCATTTAAGATACGACACATCTTTCATCCAAGCAGTTTGTGCCTGCGAAAGCACAGTGAACAAACAAAGATGTCAATGGTCAACCTAGGCATTAGAAACAATCTAATTGACTAGAAATGCTGAGTCACCTTGATGTACAACCTCTCCACGTGAGGAAAGCACTTCACTAAATTAATAGCGGCATCCAAACAGGCAAACAAAGTCTCACATCGCATAAAGATAAAACCCTCACACTAGTTAACACAGCTGTCATGCTAGCAACAGTTGATCCCTGAGTTATATTAAGCATACAATCAAAACATGATTAACTGAAGGGACTTGGATCCCTCATGAAGCTAAGGGGCTGGTGAAACTGAGTGGTGCCTATACCTGAAAAAAGGCTGGATCATACCGAAATATGTGATAACGACTGTGAAAGAGGTCTCCCCAAATAACCAATCTTGGCGCAGAGATTACCGAGATATCCGGCTGCATTCCTCCAAAATATAGCAGTCTTTCTAGACACGGGGCATCCTTGATGACTAGGGCTGAGCTCTGATCTCTCCGAGAAAAATGCACACCGATGCTTTTGAGGCTAGGGGATACGATTTGTAGTCGAGGGTGGTTGATGAACTCACCAATTAGCAAGCTTTGCAGGATAGGGCAGCCTTCGAGCAAGGCACGCAGAGAGCTCTCTGAGATGCTTACATTCAAAAGAGTCATCTGATGAAGAACCGGCAAGCGTAGTGCGCTAACAACAATGTTTCCATCTGGAAAGCTGCAGCCACTGAAGCTAGCAACACGAAGGGTGGATGAGAAGCGGTGCACCGATGCCGGCAGTAGACCCAAGCGGTGGAACTCGAGCTCCTGGAGGTTGTCGAGGGCAGGAGACTGGAGCCAGCCATCCAGGGTAGCCGTGGTGGGATTATCATAATAGTAATACTCCTTGTAGCCGCGAGCCAT
The DNA here is from genome assembly GCA_023333625.1 of Bothriochloa decipiens. NCBI lineage: Eukaryota > Viridiplantae > Streptophyta > Magnoliopsida > Poales > Poaceae > Bothriochloa > Bothriochloa decipiens. The sequence goes on from CM041641.1 coordinate 6,289,926, forward strand.
GACCAAGCGGCGGCCACGGCCAAGGTGCGTAGAGAGGATGTCGGAGATGTGGCTGGCACTGGTGAGCATGTTGAGATCGAGGTTGAGAGGAGCAGAGCGCCATATATGGCGCCAGCGGGAGGAGAGGACCTGAGTACAGGCGCCGTCTTTGGTGGGGAGGAGAGACACGATGTCGCCGAGGACGCTATCAGGGAGGTTGCTGATCCTGTCGGCCAGCCGCTCTTCCTCTTCTTCCAGCACACCCATGGCGGCGCCGCGTCCAGGTTTGGGGATCGGGAAATAGCGGCGCCAGCGTGATCACGAACGGTCAAGCGGGCCAGCAATATATATTTTGCTACTAGTTGCCACAGCGCCATCTGATTATGTTTCTGGCGCAATAAGTTTTTATTTCGGCCCAATTCGTTTCTTTTGGTCCACTGCAGCTTATTCTGTCACTCGATCAACCTCAGCACGAAGATTCCACACAATACGGAATATACTAACAAAACTTCACGGTTGGGACTGGGAAAATTTGTTATGGTAACAGTTCAATTATATTCACCGAACAATCAGTTTTATAGTTTTTTTATGAGGGAAACAATCAGTTTTAGGTGCTGAGGAGGATGAAAAATCGAACGTTTAAAAATTGCCACAGCTTGTGAAAGACCATCTACATCCAAATGTGCAGTTACTCAAGTCACTGAAATTCTGTAGCATTTTGATAATCTCAACCACTACAGTCCATACTAAACATTATCAAAGAGGAAAACTACGAAGGTGAAGTGATAACCCAGTGCCCATTGGCTTCAAAATATACAATTATAGTCTTTGGATTGATGATCCAAACAGGTCAGTAAAAGCATCTAAATGCGCAATTTAAGGAGTCGCTAGGAAAAGCCAGACTATTTATGATCTCAACCACTGCAGAGGAAAACTACAAAGATGAAGTGATAACCCAGTGCCTTAGTCTTTGGCTGCAAATATCATCACCATGATCTTGTCATGGTAGGTGTGAATTTCCATGTGTATTTCTGGCTTAGAGAAGCTTCGTTAGTTGTAACAACATGCACAACTCATTGGCCACAATTTCAGTAACCGAGTTGTCGAAAGTTATCGTCATCTTTTCATGGTGTTGCCAAATGCTAACTGATCAGCTGATTGACAAAAGTAAATTCTTGTTTCAGTTGTTTCCTACGTATGCTGCAAAGTGTTCCATCCGGATGTTATGAATGTAGATATGATGTTGCACATGTGGTAATAGGATTCACCAGCCATAGCCAGCTGTAGCTCCTGAGGCAGTGGGGCGCCGCCGCAGGTGTAGACGGTCCTCGTGTGCATGCTCGTGGGAAACAGAGGGGGCACGAGTGGTCCACGTGTGCGGTAGGGTGAGTTATGTGGGCGGCATGGACCCCATTGCGAATTTTTTAGAGTACTTTTATTTGGAAAAAAAACTCCTGAAGACGCTTCTAGCTAGTTTGCGATTTCTTTCTCAACTGCAAAATCAAACATTCTCATACCTTTAAGTCAGTCAGTCATCCATATATAAAACCATCGACGTATCAGCACACGAAGAAAAAAAAAACATTTTAAGAGGTTATTAGGAGAGTGTGAACGTCTAGTTTTACAGTTTACAAAGGAATAACTTACACGGTAGTTCAGTGACGTGTTGGCTTGAGTTGGGACCTGAATCTATCCTACGTTTGGATCGATCCCTTCCTAAAGTTTGTATATTCTTTGGTAATTTGTGACTCAAGCGAACCCGTGAGAAGGCAATAAAACGATTGCTTTGTTTTTTTTTAAAAAAAAAGAAATAACTTTTTCAGGACAGTAAATATAAATAATGAAAAAAGATGAATTTGTTCAGCAGCGGGCCAAATTCAAATTGAACGGAATGAAAGCGAAATGGGACCAGACAGTCAGGCCTGCACATGGAAGGATAAGGTGAGTTGTCCATCCACCCTAGGGGCCAGATCGTTCGGGATCCGCGCGCAACAACCCAAATCACCCCACGCGGCACCTCGATGCCGATGGCGTCTCTCGCGGGGTCCACATCGCAGCTGCCCTGGAAAGCTCGCCCGCTGGGATACACGACAGATAGCACGCCGTCAGAGTGCAGAGAGCGGACGCAACAGCCAGCCGCCCTCGCCGCCGCCGATGAGCCGCCTCCTCTCCCGGCGGCACCTTGCCGCCGCTCGTCGATCCGCACCCCTCGCGTGCGTGTCCAGGTGATCCATCCGCTTCTCGCCTCCGCTCCTTTTCCTTTTCCTTTCCTTCCCCCGCGATCTGTTGCGCGTGCAAATGGAGGCGCCGTTGCGACGTTGCGCGATCTGACGCGTGCGTACCGTGTAGTGGCGAGAGCCGATAGGGTTCCGTGCCCTGGAAGGGCTGTTTGGTTGTTGACTTGTTGGGGGAATCGGGGGAGCCGTGGGTGTGGTTACTACGAGTACTCGGTGACGCACTAGGTGTGGATGATAAGTTCACTTGGGCCTGCTGCGGCTGATTGTTCGGGTGATTTGCAGGTGGCTGCACACACCGTCATTTGCGACGGTGTCTCCGCATGAGGTTTCAGGTTCCAGCCCAGCGGAAGTGCAAAATTTTGGTAAGGACTCTGCTTGTGAGTTTTTTCCCTGTTCGAAACCAATGCTTGTGTTTTCTTCCTCATGAATCCCATGGAAATGGAACCATATGACTGCTCATCAGGCTACATACATGCGTGTATTCACACTTCCAACTGAAGAAGATATGTTGTTTTATCTCTACATTTAGATGTAAAGCAATGTAAATCTAGCCTGAAGTTGTTTCTGTCTCAACCATAGTGTTTCAGTGCAGGGAAGCTGGACAGCATCTGCTAACTGGAACTGGATAGTTGATCCCTTGAACGGTGACAAATTCATCAAAGTTGCTGAGGTCCAGGGAACTGAAATAAAGGTATGCTTAGGGATAATTCTCTTATATTGCCCATTTGCGTTCATGAAAATGTTGAAAACATAATCCAAATACATTTAATCTTTTCAACTTCCCTCAACTTTTAACAAAAAAACACCGGTAACTTTGTTATATATAACTTGACTTTCCACGTGCCTCTTATTTTGGTAAGGATATGTAACTTCATCATACCACTATGAAACAGCTAAGATAAAACATCGAGAGTTGTATTTAAAGTTGTTTGATATTTTCATATTGCTATTTGAGGATAGAGATGTTTCTCGAAATCTTGTGTCAAGTATGTTGTCATACAATATGTGATGTATTTTCTCTTTTCTCCTTGTATAGCCATTTGTGGAGAGTTTATCTAAATGCCCAAAGCATGGACTTCACAACCCACTTAAAGCTCCAGAGAGGTGTGTTTGGCTATCTTCTGTTTTGAACTGTGTTTCAGGGCTACTTATTTTGATGCTCCAAAATGAGCAATCTAACATGACAATTATTAAGCCTGGACCACTTATATGCCTGTCCTCTGAATATCTCATTAATATTACCATTTTCGAAGTTGATCGTTACTCTTTACTTGATAATTGAAATTTATGCTATGCTACAAAAATTTCTTGTCATGATGTCCCTAGATATCTGACATGTGTTTCAACATCCTAATTAGTCGAAAAAAGGATACTGACACATGGTTTTGTAAGATCATAAACTCACAATTTTGGTAGATTTTACTTTTCACGTCTCCAAGTTTTAAATCATTATTTGCCATAACATTATTGCTCTTTTCTTTAAAAAGCTCTAATGTGCAGGTACCTCATGTATGGAGATATATCTGCAAAAGCTGCGCATATGCTGGGCCAACCTACAGTATGCCATCTTGTCCTGTTGATACTAAAATTGTTTATCTGCCTTTTATCCTTATAGATATTCCCCAAGTGATTCTAGTATGACTGGATTGATCTGCCTTGTGAAATGCTTTACACCACAAAATATGTCATGTTGAGAAGAGACACAGTTAGTACTTTAGTTTTATGGCTCATTATTGTCAAAATTCTCAATGCAGGTCTCAGATTTCTTTGCTAAACTTATCCAGAGGGTATCTCCAAAGAGCTACCAACAAGCTCTTGCAGAAGTTCAAGTTACCCAAAAGTTTTTGGAAAACTTTTGTGGAGATCAGGTATTTTCAGCCTCTGTTTCTTTATTGTTTTAATATATAAGATTTCTTCATTTGAATGATGGCAAAAGCTTCCATGAGTAATAATCTGTCCATTACTGTTGATCTCTTAGTTGTAATTTGTTGAGAAAATGCAGAGCTATCAAAATGGTCTAGTCTGAATTGTGCAGATTGGAAGAAAATACTCCATTTTGTATATTCAAAGAATTTCACTCATCTTCTCATTTCTCTGTTGTAACAGGTACGCTTTCTGGCAAGGTCATTTGCTGTACCTGGCAACCATCTTGGACAAAGAAGTAATGGCTACCGATGGCCATATGGCCCAGTAAGTGTTCTTAACAGCCTCTTCTGCCAAAAAAAGGTTTTTGAAATTTGGACTCCTTTTTGTCTCTAGTCTTTAGAGCACATAAAAAACCATTGTGAAATAAACTAGTTATTATGAATAATTTCCTAGAGGATCAAGTTAATTTTTATGGATCATTGTAGTTAGTTTCAAAATATATCTTTTCATTTCTTGGGGTGGGGCATGTCTTTCAAAAAAAAAATTGTGGTACTTATTAACTGGAGTTGAAGAAAACTTTTACTATGCTAGTCAAATTGGTTGTTTCCATGTCTGTATTGCTAAGTGTCGACACATTCGAATGAAGTCTGCATGCAAGCTGTCACATTTAGCTGACGATGTAGTTCTATCTTATGCTGTATAACACAAATATTTGTATTTCTTTTATTAAAAATTTTGACATGTTAGAGCTAACAGATCTAGAATTTGTGCAGGTTGCAGTTATCACACCATTCAATTTTCCGTTGGAGATTCCCTTACTACAAGTAATGGGAGCACTATACATGGGAAATAAACCGGTACTCAAGGTTGACAGCAAGGTTAGCATTGTGATGGAACAAATGATTAGGTTGCTTCATGATTGTGGATTGCCAGCGGAGGATATGGATTTCATAAATTCTGATGGTTTCACAATGAACAAGCTTCTGTTAGAGGTATGAATGGTTATTCTATAATTTGATGGTACAAGTTATAACAAGATAGAGTAACTAGATATTTCATTCAAAAAAAAGATACAATAACTAGACAAGGCAACACACATTTCACTGGGGTCAAGGAAGTTACTTTGGATCACAGACTTGATTGTTTGAAATTTTGAACATTTGTTTTTGGTTCCTTTAATTACTATGTTCTGTGACAAACTAGTTCCATGTTTGAAACATGTGCCTGTTTCTTTGTTTTAACATTTTAGTTTAAGAATTAAAGAGTTGTTCATCTCATTGATAACCACCACATTTTCATTTTTTGGTCTGCGGTACTTATTTTATGGGAAGTATGTGTCACATAACAAGTTCGTTTTATAAGATGGCACATAACATTGTGTTCTGCACTTGAGGTCAACAGAGAAGAATATGCAATCTGCCTGTTTATATTCATTCAGTGCCGAAAGTCCTTGTCGACCAAGTGGACTTAAACTCTGCTTTTATGTGGAGGTTCTCATGCTTGAATTTTTTTGTGATCTCATGTAGGCTAATCCGAAAATGACCCTTTTCACTGGGAGCTCACGGGTAGCAGAGAAATTGGCTGCTGATTTGAAAGGCCGAGTCAAATTGGAGGATGCTGGTTTTGATTGGAAAATTCTTGGTCCAGATGTTCAAGAGGTCTAAACCATATTTTTGTTCATTGTCTAAAAATCATATATTCACAATCAGAATTATGACCTGACTGGATTGCTTTGATTTGTGACCAAACAGGTTGATTATGTAGCATGGGTTTGTGATCAGGATGCTTATGCTTGTAGCGGTCAGAAATGCTCTGCTCAGTCTGTTCTATTCATGCACAAGGTAAAGACTGCCAAATGTGCCTTACTTTGCTAATGATCTAGGATTGTTATTCTTGGCTGCGTTCATCACTGATGAAGCATATAATGTTCTTGGTTGGTTGATCTATGACTTGTGATCCCCTTTGTTGATCCTTTGGCGCTTTTGTTGTCTGGTAACTTGGTCAATGCTAGGGTTACTACCTTTCTGATCATATTGGTCTAAAAGTTTAGGGTCATTATGTATCTGCTCAAGAGGATAAAAAAAAAAAAAGGCATCAACAGCTGGGAGTGGGAGTGGATGACAGTTATTGTGGATGCATGTGCTATTGTAGATTAATGAACTTTGGAAGCTATCTGAGATCTTACAGTGCCCTTTTGGCATATTTTACATTGCAATCGAAGTACTCTGCTTCTTTGCTCTGTATTTGTTGTATAATTTGCTTCCATTTGCAGAATTGGTCTTCTAGTGGTCTGCTTGAGAAAATGAAGAAACTTTCTGAAAGAAGGAAGCTTGAAGATTTAACAATTGGTCCAGTCCTTACAGTAAGTGAATAACTCTGGATTGTGATCACATATTGTTCTTTGTAACTAAAATGGTATGGTGTCATTTTGGGAATAAATAGTAGTTAAAAACTTAATCAAGCAATAAATGAATCAGGTAATAATATTTTTTCCTGTTTTATAATATGTGAGGGTCCAGACATCAGGTAGTGTGTAAAAAGAGAAGACAAAGGAAATTGTCTTTGCACAGTTCAGGTTTTCATCTAAAAGGTCAAATATGTGTTGAGAAAAAAAGAACATGTACTATTTTTTATCACTATTTTTTGTATGAACTGTTTATATGGTTACAACTTGATTAGTGGTATAACAGTTTTTTTCTTTTTCTTCTTAGAATTAATTAATATCATGGATCTTTTCTGATCCAGGTTACTACAGAAGCCATGATAGAGCACATGAACAACCTTCTCAAAATACCAGGATCGAAGGTTCTGTTTGGTGGTGAACCGTTGGCGAATCACTCAATTCCCAAAATTTATGGTGCCATGAAGCCTACTGCTGTCTTTGTTCCTCTAGAAGAAATTCTAAAAAGTGAGAACTTCGAGCTTGTGACAAAGGAGATATTTGGTCCATTCCAGGTAATAGACCGGGTTAATTCATGGCTTTATTTTGCTCAAAGCAATAAGATGCAATGATGCATAGAACTTGAAAAAACGATATTAATTGATGCCTGGCATTCGTGTGACACTAGTATCAATCCAGTATAGCAATTATTAAGCCCTTCCTGGAGCATCTACCTGAGATGGAAAATTTCCATGACTACAGAAAAGGTATAGTTCAAAATACTATCATTTGTTTTGGACCGCAACATGTACCTGCAGGTTTTTCCTACATTCATTCAAAGCTGCATGCTGTTGACGCTGTATCCTAGCGTCGTCGAGGGGAGCAGCTACTGCTCGACCCTCCCCTCAACCCCCTCTCTGAACCAAAAAAGAAGACAAGCTTGAGCTTGAGAACACACGCACACACAGCACCCGCTCTGGTTCAGCTGAAACTCTGAAATGTGGTGGCAAGAGCTACCTTTTACTAATTGCATTGCATACATATATATACACAAGCCTCCACCTGCTACCAGGCATGGGCTGAGCCTCCTACTCGAGATATGGGCAAAGTATGTGCCCCCACTACTCTAGTACTATGCTTACATCAGTCCAAGACATGGCTGATGGAGCTTCTCACCTACTCCTATATGGCCTACTGCCATACTGCTACAGGAAACAAGGACATGGTCAGCCATGACTATGAGCTGACCTCTGCTAGCCCTTGACCACGCTAGAGAATGATGGGGTGGCAGCAGATTATGTCTAACACATGCAACATGCATATTTTTAAAACCAATCTTTGTTGTCATCCTTAGCGCCCATACCGACAGATGCTTTGTCAGGAGTTAAGTACATGTTTCTGCGGAGTTGATTTATACTATTAGGGCTGCTTAGTTTTAATGTTTTATAGTAATAAACTGACCTATTCTGATTCCATAATCCAGGTAGTTACAGAATACTCCGAGGATCAGCTTGAATTGGTCTTAGAAGCATGTGAAAGGATGAATGCACATCTGACGGCTGCAGTAGTCTCAAACGACCCGCTATTCCTGCAGGCAAGTTCATTTAACTCGCTGCAAGTTGGTTTAACTCCACATTTCTCACATGGAACTAGTTTGATAAGTTAGTATTTCTTCAGCATACTCTCAGGATATTCCAAAAGCATCGCTGTCAGTAACCAAACACTTGAATGTTTTCAGAACGTTTTCCTTATCTTGGTTTATTTGCAGGATGTACTTGGGAGATCTGTTAACGGGACTACATACGCTGGAATTCGAGCGAGGACCACTGGCGCGCCACAGAACCACTGGTAAGCCAAGACCCAAAACCAACTTGATATGCACGGTTTGTAAGGTAACAAGTATATACATGAATTATGGCAACTAAACACTTCCATCACACTGTAAATCCAGGTTTGGCCCGGCTGGTGATCCGCGAGGCGCAGGGATTGGAACTCCGGAAGCCATCAAACTTGTCTGGTCCTGCCACAGGGAGATCATATATGACATCGGCCCCGTGCCCAAGAGCTGGGCGCTTCCTTCCGCGACTTGATTAGCTAGACGAGGGGAGAGCATTCCATTTCATGGGGGAATAAAAGGGGAAGAGAAGCTAAGCTGGCAGGACCCGGAGTAGTCAGAAACGACCGAGAGCTAGCGACCTTTTGAATGAATAATATAACCTTCATTTCTAGGCAGTCTCTGCACCCTCAATAAAACACAATAAATGGGTCTTATAGCCTGATGTACCAATATTGAATATTCATTCCCCATGGCTGGATTGGATTAGTTACAAACAACATGGTGGATTTCCTCGAAAGTGCTCTGACTGCGTCATCAGCGGACAATCGTCTGTTCCCAGCTGCACTGGGCCCTCGCTAAGTTCTTCAACTGGTAAACACATTATTCTGTGCTGATTATATAAAATTCTCGAATATATTGTAACCAGTTTAGCAGCCGGGGGCTAGTGGTGATTATATACATGCACTGGTGGCTGAACTTGTCCATTCTCAATACATCGAGAATTAGCAGCCGTGACCATTTTAGCAGCCGGGCAAAGAACACGTGAACACGCCTATATCCTATATATAACTGGTACCAAACATCGCCAACCACGCATCCAAGCATACACAGCTTCAAGTAGCTCTAGCAGTCTAGCCCCAAGCCTCCAACGCATAGCTACATACAGAAATCTAATCTTGCTAGCATGGCCAAGGCCGAGCTGCTCCTCCTGGGCCTCGTGTCCACGCTCTCCGCGCTGCCATTCTCCTCCCTCGCCGCGTTCCAGGACTTCTGCATCGCCGACCTATCCGCCAGCGCCACGCCGGGCGGGTACCCGTGCAAGCCCGCCAAGGACGTGACCGCCGACGACTTTTACTACGGCGGGCTCGGCAACCCCAGCACGGCGTTCAAACCCTTCAAGATCTCCCTGGGCTCGGCCGTCGTCAACACGTTCCCGGGCCTGAACGGGCTGGGCATCTCCGCCGCGCGGATGGTGATGACCCCCGGCGGCGCCACGCCGCTGCACTCCCACCCGGGCGGCACCGAGCTCATCTTCGTCGTCGAGGGCAGCGTGGTGTCCGGCTTCATCAGCGCCACGCTCAACAGGGTGTACACCAAGACGCTGCACGCCGGCGACCTCATGGTGCTCCCGCCGGGACAGCTCCACTTCCAGTACAGCCACGGCAACGAGACGGCGGTGACGCTGTCGTCGTTCAGCAGCGACAACCCCGGCCTGCAGATCCTCGACTTCGCGCTTTTCGCCAATGACCTGCCCACGGAGGTCGTGAACAAGTTGACCACCCTGGACGAACTGCAGATCACCAAGCTCAAGGCGCTGTTCGGCGGGAGGGGCTAGGCTAGGCGCACGCACGGGTCAACAGTGTTGAGACTTGAACTGAACGTGGCTGTGATGTTATTAGAATAATTATTTGCGCACGCTCTTGTGAGTGAGCACGTATTTTCTATGCTAGTGATTTTTGTCATTCTATAAAATAAATTGTAACGCAGGAGGCGTACGTGAGAGTGAAAATATTTGTTTGTTTGTTTTGAAAGATTATTGTGAGTGAAAGTAATTGTCATATTTGATGATGTGCTAGTATTTATCGATTCCCTCTTCTTCCTCATCGGTTGGATGCTAGGAGTGGAATGCGAGAACGTTCAACAGGAAGGCAACTTCCATAGTCCAGCTAGCAATACTGATACAGTCTACAACAAACACATTATTTCTCGAGCATTGTCCTCAACTGCATCTTTCGGTTGCTGAAGTGCTTCAATGCAAGCTCGTCCATCCCAACTTCAACCTAGCTTTGCGAGGTCATCTATCCGGGTGCATGCGTCCTCGACGCCCCTGCGAGTCTGCGACCCCCAACGGTTTTGTCTTCGCCATCACCATTGCAGCAATTGCAGTCCTCAAGCAGGACTTTGTTGTAATTTGGTCTTTTTCTGAGGACTTTTATGTAAAACGGATGTTATGATAATATATATATTTGTTTGTTGTCAAAAAAAAGATAGCTGGTGCTTCAAGTAGCTAAGGGCGCTCATGGCGCTGGTGTGAGCTTGGCGGCGATGGCTTTTAGTCACAAAATTATTCGATATGTAATCACAACCACATGCGAGTTGGTGTCGGAAGGGCTTGGTAACCTTAGGTTAACGTCCCTTAGTTTCATATACTACTAGTAAAACTTCTTTATGCTTAATGAAATATGCGCTTAGGAATGATTGAAAAAATGTGCCAGTATTTATATCAGGATTGTTATTAATATTGAAGTTCATGGATTCCTCAGCGAAAGAACCATTATACATCAGCAAGATAACTCCATCGGTCAGATCTCACCTTGGAGAAGAATGGTCGTCGGATCCACTTTTATATACTCCGTCCATTCCATAAAGACTGCAACCGAGTGGTTCAAATCTTGTCCTATAAAATTTGCACTTTTACACAAGTATTAGAATGTAGGTTATGATGTCAGCGCATAGGACCCACTCGACTATAAAGCACCCTCATGTACGGACGTGGCACCTCCCTGTCTACCCATTTATCTTTCAGAGCGCATTCTCCCATAGCCATAGGGCAGAGGAAAGTATGCACTGCAAACTTGGTAGACACTGTAGGCGAATAGTTTAATCATTTTGCTACCTTCATTGGTATCTGCATTTGTGTCGATTATGGTCTTTTAGAGACAAAGGGAATGCTACTCTGTTGCTCAAGAATTCACAAGTCTATTCCTCCGACACACGGTATCACAAGTCTATGTTCACACCCTAACCCTAACCACTGTTGGCTCCCACAAAGCATGCCCTGAGACCGGAACATCAATTTCTGTCGGGGGCAACATCACTAAAGGTTGATCTGACCACCATCGTTGTCATCATCATCATCAAGCAACAAATTAGGCCTACCCTCCTCATGCTCGTCCTCATCTCGATGGGCTACTGTCGTCGTTCAGGGTGTTGGCTACCACCATTGACACTAGCTGTAGCACACCATGGTGGCCACTGGCCAGTTGTCACATTGCAACGATGTCGGGCCACGCTATGCTCGAGCCCATAGTCAACATCTGATCACACATGTTTTTTCTTTTGATCGTTGATTTGCGTTGAGTCACAAAAGGGATTTAATTTGCAACCGAGAACAAGAGCAAGACAAGCACGCACGGGTGAATCTACTTTTGCACGGAAGTAATGTGTTCCTAAGGATACTAGCGATAGGGCCGCGAGAGTGACAGGTCATGACTTGCCTTGTTGGTGATTATATCACAAATCCGTACAAATTAACAAGGGATCAGATCAGGAGCATAGAAGGGATGCTCACTGTTGCGCCGGTGATTATAGATCACAAATCCATACCAAATCAATAAGGGTTTGAAGCAGGAGCTGAAAGGGAAGCTCACTATTACGCTATGGAAAGTCGAATGGGGCTATTGGACGTAGGGGGCTCATGCCCCCTTCCCCACCCCACTCCTACTGTATAAGCCCACAAACTAAACCCACGGTGCTTGACGCGCTTTGCACTATAGTTCATCGCCAACAAACTCTCGCTAGAGGGCAGCATGAGATTCTACATAAGATCTTCCTCGGTACCCTGGCGGTCACCGTGGCGCGATTCCATGCACGTCTACGTTGCGACCACTTTTTTGCTAGTTGTGTCCTCTTTTCCTCTCGGACAATGCATGCATTGAGAATCAGACTATTCACGGATTGGCAGATCCATTTTTCTGCTTCCGATCTAAAAAAAGAGGTGTCTAAGTTGTAGATAGATTCTATCATCAGAAAAAAAAAAGAATACACATGTGTGAAAGGTCTACTAATCGAAATAAAAACACTAGTGCATTGTACCCATCTTGGCACACCTTGGCCCGTTGATCAGCATATCAAAGAAGATTGGACGGCATTGGGACCGGGTGGAGCTCGTGCCACTCCTCTACCACACACATTTTTTTTTTTTTTTTGCGAGGATCCTCTACTACACACATGCTTAGAAAATTCTCTCCAAATACTCCTTTTAATCACGTCACGTACGCGTCAACGACTGCATTGGCGCGCGGCGGGCCGTGCCTGCCTGCCTGTAACGTCCGGCGGAGTTACCGAGTTGGCTGACTCTCGCTGGTGTCGTCCGACCAAACGATGAGTTTGTTGCACCGGGATGCCGGGATGGCGGTAGTAGCAAACGATAAGAGCATCAGTTGCGGTTGTTAAGCTCAAGAAATTAAATATTCTAACTTGTAAGGACGACGAGTGTGCGCTCAACCGCGCCCTCACCCCGGTGAACCGTCCAAGAAGTCTGAGCACGGAGTGCAGACCCGGACAAGCGTAGCCCAGCCAAAAATCCAAAATCCCCGCACAGGTTTCTCAGTTCTTTTTGCCGCTATCTTGGCGCGGCGCCAAAACCATACTCGACCGGGGAAACGGAATGATACTTTGCCTCCTTGTTCCAGCATGTTGGAAACCCAAATATGCTGTCAGGGATACCGTAAAAAAAAAAAAAAGCACGCGCCCGCGCGTACACACAGGCAACGCAAGCACGCCTGGATGAAGCAGCACGTCTGGTCTCAGCTCGCAGCTAGCTAGCCGCGCCACCTGACAAAGGACCGCAGCAGGTGGACTCGATGTTCCCAAACGCGAGCCAGGACAAAGCGGCATAGTGGAGACAGACGGGGCGTGGCCCGTGGCGGCGTGGAAACCATCAACGCCTTGTCTCGTGCGCTCACCTGCGGACAAACCTTGCCACCGGGCGCGGCCGTAGCGCGCCTATATAAGCCGCGCCGCACCGGCGGGTTCTGGCGTCTCACCGCGTCGCAGCAGCAGATTTTTGAGCTTTTGCTCTTTCGTTCGTTCGTTCGGCGTGCTGCATTGCTGGAAGCTGCCGTGTAAGTTTCTGAGCAGGGAGGACGAGGAACGGAGTGGTGGTAGGGAAGAACTAATGGAGAGCAGCGGCATGATGCTGGTGAAGAGCGAGATCGAGAGCTGCTACCCGGGGCCGTCGTCGTCTACGGCACCACCTGGCATGGTCATCGGCGGCGGTGCGCCGGAAGGTGGCGAGGGTGGGCATCATCATCAGGTGGTGGTGAGGCGGAGGAGGAGGGAGCCGCCGCTGCTCGCGCCCGTCGCCGGCGGCGGCATTGGCAAGCCGCTGCCCAGCATCACCGTCAAGAGGAGCTCCAGGTTCCGTGGGGTCAGCAGGTAGCTGCTCACCTCAGTCACAAGCAAACTGGCAAGAGCTCCTTGGGCTGACGCTGACGTTATAGGACGGGTGCATATCTCTGTTATGAAAGTATATTCAACAATCTATAGAATGATACTAATTAGTATTATAAATATTAATATTCTTTTATACATAATTGGTTAAATTTATAAAATATTAACTTCTCCTAAACGAAAACGACTTCTATTTTGGTATAGAGGGAGCGTTGGTGGTGTTATTAACGGTATGGCTCTAGCGTAGCAGCTAATCTGCCAGTGTGTCTTCTTGCAGGCATCGATGGACAGGTCGTTTTGAGGCGCATCTGTGGGACAAGAACTCGTGGAATCCGACACAGCGGAAGAAGGGCAAACAGGGTAGGGGTTCCTTTCAGTTTCAGGAACAAAAAATAAAAAAAAACGGCATAAGAGTACTTACGTTGTTGCTTGTTGATGATCACGAACAGTGTATCTGGGAGCTTACGATGAGGAGGAGGCTGCTGCGAGGGCCTACGACCTTGCTGCTCTCAAGTACTGGGGGCCCACCACCTACACGAACTTCCCGGTATAGCCTTGGAACATCTTCTTCACTTATAGCCTTGGAATATCTTCTTCACTATCCTGTAAACCAAGATTCAATCAACCACAATGGACTAGTGAAATTTGGCATTTGCATACAAAAGATGCGTAAACCTTTTACGTATCTGAGAAAAAAAAAGTTTGGCATTTGCATATGACTGTGCTAGTGACATGATTGAGCTTGGATATCTCAGGTCATAGACTATGAGAAGGAGCTGAAGATAATGGAGAACCTCACAAAGGAAGAGTACCTTGCATCACTGAGGAGGTGCATATTGCCCCTAGAAAAAAAAAACATTTTTTCAGAGGATCTTTTTAGAGGACTGAAAGTCTGAAACCACACAGTTCAAATTCTGAAATAAGTTTATCTTGACCACAGGAAGAGCAGTGGCTTTTCAAGAGGAGTGTCCAAATACAGAGGCGTTGCTAGGTATATTTCTGACAGCAAAAATAAAATGATTCAATGTCACCACAAATTCACATCCCCAAAATTTCATCAGACAATGCTCAAATGTTCCATCCAGACATCATCAGAACGGGAGATGGGAGGCAAGAATTGGCCGTGTTTTCGGCAACAAGTACCTCTACCTAGGAACTTACAGTAAGCACATCATCCTGGAAAACACAATTCTACCTGCAACAATTCGTCTCCAACAAAACAAAGCACACAACTTTGTCATCAAAACACCATCATCATGCATCATCGTCATCACTGACAGTAGATTAAAAAAAACTTAAACCTGCTCCGATCCAGGCACTCAAGAAGAAGCCGCCCGGGCATACGACATCGCGGCGATAGAGTACAAAGGCGTGAACGCGGTCACCAACTTCGACCTGCGATCCTACATCACATGGCTGAAACCCGGCGGTGCTCCGGCGGCCTTCAACCCGGATGGTCTGGTGATGCAGGCGGCTCCGGCCGAGCATCAGCTCCGCCACCCGGCGGAGATGGGCCAGATGCTCTCGCGAGGCAACCCGTTCCTGCAGCTGGACCACGGCGCCGCGCCGCCGGGCAGTGGCGGCAGCGGCCAGGCGGACGGCTCCATGTCGTCCATGGTGTCTCCCGGTGCCGGCGGCGGCATGAGGAGGCGAGGCTCCTCCACGGCGCTCAGCCTCCTGCTCAAGTCGTCCATGTTCAGGCAGCTGGTCGAGAAGAACTCCGACGCCGAGGAGGGCGTTGTCAGGGACATGGAGGCTGATGCTGCTGCTGGTCATCCGGCTGGACCAGGAGAGGCCTACGAGTACCACAACTTCTTCCAGGGAGAGGCGCCGCCAGACATGTGCGATATCTTCTCGTCACGCGGCGGCGGCGGCGGCCACGCGCGGAATGCAGGGTTCCATGGAGAGATCGCCGCGTGCTACGACGACGGCGAGGGGTTGGATGGCTGGAATGGGTTTGGCAGCATGTCGTCCCTGCAATAGTTGCTGTTTATTGCAATGTAAATTTGAAAATTTTGTTCCAACAAAAAAATAAATTTCAAAATTTTCTACTGCAGTTTCCGTTTCACACGCTCCACTTGATCGGCAAAGGTTAATCCATGGAAAATCCCAGCTGTTTTTCCTGTTGTGTCTGCCTGCCAAATCACAGCCAGCGGCATGTTGTCAAGCTGTTCGGTATCTTGTCTGCCAAATCGCAGACTCAAGAAAACAATGAATAATCTTAATTGATCGAGCTTGAGAATGACATCAAATCAAGATTGATCGATGAATCCATTACATTAGAGCCTCAGCAACGAGGCATGAGACGATTGCGATTTGTATGAATAAAGAAGCGATCAGTCAAATAGTTGAAATCTGAGATAGTGGTGACTCGTGAGCTCTGAATTTTCTCCAAATGCAAGGGGTGACGAAACAACATCACCGAATAGTAGACAAATTGCTTAGTTTTCCACTTAAAGAGCCCGTGAATGGCAAAAACAGTCGGAAGGACGACGTAAATTGTAACAGAAACCTCTCAGCTAGTTTAAGGCAGGGTAACAGGCAACGAATTGGGTTTGTGGGATCAGCACCAAAGTTGACAAGTTCAGTTTGCTGGACTCCAGCTGCTGATATATATAAAAAATAAACCTAACATCCCAAAAGCAGAAGCTACCCTCAGGGCTTGAGGACCAGGGAGAGCCCAACCTTGGAGCTCTTCTCAATTGCCTTGGTGTCCACCTCTGCGGAGAGGGTGACCAATGACTTGGGCCTCCACTCATGCTGAATCAGTGCACTTGCCATGCCGTAGTTGTTGAAGCGTGCCTTCACAGTGGTCAGAGGGTCCAGGGCATGCTGCGTCCCAAAGGTGATGGTGTTCCCGTTGGTTGAGAAGCTGTGGCTCAGCTCTCCTCCGACAGCTGTGGATGAATTCACCAAGTGGTAGTAGGAAGCAGCAATGTTGTCTCCTTTTTGGTTCCTGAAATAGTGAAATGCAGAATCAGCTTTGTGTCAACCAGAATTATTTATGCTGATCACACATTTGTCACAACATGTGCTACTAAAAGATACATCGCGCAGAGGACAGTAAAAGAAGCAGAAACAAGGTATGCGCTTTGACACGCACAATTTTTCTACTTTATAAATTCCCTAGAGATATCATTGGTGCTAAGGGCAAATGGGATCCCTAGGACACAAATAACAGTTACAAACAGAAAATGTTAAGCATTGGAACAAACTACTTACAGAGTCGCTGCAGCAACAAAGTCAGAAGTAGTGTAGCTCAGTCCACCATTGTATTTGGTGAAGTCCCCAGATTTAGTATCAAATGCAGCATCAGCGCCAACAGCAAAAGTTTTAGTTCCAAATACACCAGAAAGGTTAACAACAGGGTTTGCATTTAGCCCAACACTTGCGGCAACACCAGCATGGTGATGCAAGTACTGGAGTTCAGCCTAAAACCACAAAAGAGAAAATAGATTGAATTGAAGTGTGAATCCAGTGCTTCTAGCTTGATCTAGAAAAAGAAAGGAATATATACCTTTGCAGATTTCTGGTATGGGAAAGGAATGCATAAAATTCCCTTCAGGCCTGGTGTGCCCAGCTCGTGAACTGTGATTGTAGCTACCAGCTGGTGAAAAAGGAAAGCTATGTATTATTTTACAAGAAAACAATGCAACTGTTATGGGAAGATTGAAATTAGTGAATGGTGTGGTAATAGACGAGTAATAACAAATATTTACACTTACATTTGATTCAGTAGTTGCTTTCACATCCACAGTCACATTGCCGTGCTTCAGCTGGCTCTGGATTTCACTAAAGATAGCTTCATCTTTCCTCGTGCTTGAAGCAGTAATGGCCTACCACAACATAAGTGACTATAACTAACACTACTTTGAGGGGAAAAATATCAGATTGTACAGCAAACACTATCCAAAAGAATTAGATTGGCAAAGA
Source organism: Bothriochloa decipiens (assembly GCA_023333625.1). Classification (NCBI taxonomy): domain Eukaryota; kingdom Viridiplantae; phylum Streptophyta; class Magnoliopsida; order Poales; family Poaceae; genus Bothriochloa; species Bothriochloa decipiens. Next base: position 6,307,552 of record CM041641.1, read on the forward strand.
AACATCACAACAAAGACAAAGACCTCTATGAATAAGGAAATAAATGCAGTTGCAGATTTGCAGCATGGAAACTGACGTGCACAACTACCTGAAGCACCCACCAGTATATATAAGATAAAAAATGTTAACAGTCTGACATCAAGCATACCAGAATTGCTAGTAAGGTGGCATATATAAGAAACTGGAGAGTGGACATGAAACTGAATAGCTGGTTTACAACTCATTAAAAGACGCAAAGGCAATTCACAATGTATTCAAGTTCCCTAATAAACAGGAGTAAGTAAATCAAACAAGTCAATGGCTAAGCTAATTTAAGGATTGTCCAGCCAAATTTTCAAGCCCACATGCATTATAAGATTGCAACCACGCCACAATATCTTGTACTAAAAATTTTACTCTATGTTACCAATCTAGTTCTAAAAGTTGTACTTTATGTTACCACACATAGAGTTGTCCTCATCATGCACAACATGCCCACTGAGTCATGAGGAAATCCAGAACGAATTCATTGAAGCAACAGAAGAAATCTGAGTAAAGCAAGCACTGGAAAGCACAAGTAGCTTTGAAACTGCCAGAACAGCTGCCATATCTACTGCATCACTAGCACACATATTGAACCCCTGGTAAACATTGCGCTTGCATGGACTAAATCTACAGATAAAGACCTGCCAAGAGTAACAGCACTCAACACCCTCAATACTATCCATCCAAAGATTAAACCGTTCACTAGTCGTCACATGAGCTAATAGCCTGTTACTAGATTCTCTACATCCAAATCTCAGGTTACTCAAAGCCAATCCGCTCTAAATCTAAAGCCCACCACCGGACAATGCAATACAATGCCTCCCCGACAAGATCACGACTAATACTTAAGCAAATATCCACGCAAAGGCAAAAATATATATAACTGCAGCATCAATATCAAAGGCAGTACAGCTAAAATCTGCCCCAAGTTCCCAACTACACGCACAAGCAAATCTTGCCTTTGACAACTAAAATCGCACCATGCCAAATCGAGGCTAGCCAAAAAAGTAACTAAGGCGATATATCACACAAAAACAAGCACCGGAGAGTGGAAACTCACAGCTCCGTTGGAGGCGTAGGTGGTGAGCGTGAACTTCTGGTCCGTGTGGTAGTCCTTGTACAGGAGATCTGCGGACGCACGAGGAAGAAAAGCACCGCGACGACAACCAAAGAATTATTATTAGCAACCCGCGAACTGAAACAAGCGCAAATGACAGAAGCAGAAGTCCCCCAAATCGAAGAAGACAAACCTCTGGCCTTCTTCCCGATCTCGGAGTAGAGCCCTGGACCCGCGGCCGCCATGGCTGGCGGAGGGGGGAGGCGGAGACGGCGCCGGCGGCGAGGAGGAGGGGGCGAAGGGGAATTTTGGGCTGGGACTGCGAGGCGGCGAAACGGGTTGGAACAGGGCCGACGGAGGCCCGCCGCTATTTATTAGAGGCAGGAGCTGTTTGTTGCTGGCGTTTTCTTGAAGAGAAAGAAGCAGATAGAAATATTTCTTCTCTCTTCCCCCGGCAGGGCTCTGCGTGTATTGTTGTTGGTGCGCGTCCTCTTCTCTGACCCGCCTCCTCCCGTTCTTGTCTTGGGCAAAAAGATGGTGCTCTCGTCTTTCCTTGGATTTTGCTAGCTATAGGCTGTCATGTTTATCGGATTCCAGCAATTTTTTAAAAGGAAGGACTTTGGTCCCGTTTGGATGTTTTTTGAGTAATATATATATATATTCTATTCCAACTAATATGGTCCAACCAATAGCTTAGCTGCAGCAAATCGAAATATCACAGCTAATTAGGCCAACTAAGGCCCTGTTTGGTTGGGCTGTAGCTTTTGAAGAATCAGCTGTGAGCTGTGGCTTTCTGAAAAGCAGCTGTGAGATGTGAGCTGTGAGGAAGCTAAAAGCCTGTTTGGTTGAGCAGCTGTGGCTTTTGAGAATACTGTTCAATGGACCCCACTAGTCATCCACATCTCTCCCCACCGCCAAGCTAACGAGAGGATCGAACCATTTTCTTTGTAACGGATGGCAGTGCGGGTAATTTTTTGCTCTCACAGCCAGTGAAAGCAGGTCTCCCCCTGCTGTGAACTTTATACTGCGCAAAAGCTAGCTTTTGGTGAAGCTGGTAACCTCTTAGCAACCCTTTGGTTGGCTTCTCAGCTTTTGGGGGCAAAAGCTACAGCCAGAAGCTAAACCAAACAGGGCCTAATTGCTTAGCTCTCAGACATCGCAGCTAGTCCAATCAATAACTTAAAATAAACTATTTTAGCCATTAAAAAGCTATTAGAGGGCTCTATAGGGTAGGTTTTACGTAGGCGTTGTGAACGTTTGCGTTGTACTATATCATTTTTTAAAAAAACTAATGATAAGCTAATAGCCCTAGTAAAGCTATTAGATGACTTTATTCAGTTGGCAGCTAATAAATAGCGGTTTGTGCCATGAAAATTTAGCACAACTAAAAAAGTTCAGAATTTATTTTTAGTGCATGGACAAAGGTACTCATGACATAGAAATGGGTGTGCTGGGTTGAGAATGGGGTTGTATCGTATATTCAGATGAAAGAATACATGTTGTTGTATGTTTAGTGACTTTGCATGAGTGGTTGTAAAAATAAATTATGTGACTGATAAGTTGGTTCATGTGTGAGAGAAAACTGGCTGATACGTACATGAGCAGATGCATTGAGGGAAAATGTCAATTTAACCTCACTCAACTATTGTGTAAACTTGATTTGCATTTATTAATTACAAAATTAAAATTTTAAACTCCTCTAACCATTGAAATTGTCCTATTGACCTTCCTGAGTTGTATTGAGTGATTTTGACTGAGCCACCATACAGCACCAAATCAGCCACCGAGAGATGAACCTTTCAAAATAGCATAGGGAGGTCAACTAGACCTTTTCTCTGTTTTGATTGATGAAAGGCAAAGGTTTTTCATTCATTACTTTAAATGCATACTACATAAATGGGGTGGAATAAACCCCATTCAAAGCTTCGAAGTGCCATTTGCACATAACTATGAATACACGATAGCTTGACAAGAGAAAAGGCAAGCACTTTGAATAGCGCCTTCCCTATTTTGCTAGCCTATCTGCAACTCCATCGCTGTCCCTTCTACTCTTTATCGTGGAATGTCTCATCCATTGTTTGGCTTCAGGTTTTCAGATGGCAGAGGCAAGAGAAGGACAAAAGAAGGGCCGCAGGAAGTAAACCTTGCTATACCAGCAAAACGCATTGACAGCAGGATCACATTGCATTAGCATGGTGCCAGGCCAAGTCGACACCAACAAACCATCCAGCAAGCCCAGCGGACACCCTAGGAACACAAACAACATTCCAGCGACACTGCACCTCCAAATGGCGTCAATGTGGAGCAAATCTCTTCATTGTTCCACATTGGCGTTAGCTCGGCAATGTCATTAACTGTGTCGCTACACAAAACAAATAAGCATTACAAAATCTGAAGCACAGAACACTATTCAGACAGAAACATCTCGCCCTCCACCACTCTACTGGCAACATTATGGGATCTCATCATTGACTAACCTTTTTCATGAGGTCTATCATTTAGTAAAAGTACAAAAATGCATTCTTGCCACCAATTGGACACGTACACCAAACATCACTGATAGCACCCAAGTCATCCACGTCCAACAAGATGCCACACCACCAAAATTACAGCACTTGAGCAGCAGTGTTCAACTTCTCCGCAATGCTGATTTGTGTCCTTGTGATGCTCGACAGGTATACCAGCGCAAGGTTATCCTGTGGGGTCAGTAATTTTTAACTCATCAGCAAGCAAAGCAAGGTGGCCATCCTACAGACATCAAGAGGCACAAGTAATTTACCTGAATCTTGTCATTGAAAAGCTTATCGAAAGCAGCTGGGGGCAACTTTGGCATTGAAGCAACAGAATCAGAGATGAACCTTCCAATCCGGTTATCAGGTGCCACGCGTCCTTCCTACAATGTCATAGAGATGATTGACACCTGCATCCGAATAAATCAAAATAAAGTAGGAAACAGTTGCATGAGAGATTCTTACCACAACATCATCGACATATTTGTAGATCTCATCAATAAGAATGTAAAGCTTCTCCATTGAGGACTCCATTCCTTCCAGATCATTGGGGAGCTTCTCTACCATGGTAGATTTCAGGATCTCGACTGTAACAGAAGGTAGTAATTGTGATGGAAGTTACAAATGTTCTGCAACTATTAAGACGGTAGCAGAGACACTATGGTTCTGACAAACAGTAGCTGTCTATCAATGAGAAATAAAATATGTCAATGGAAACACAAAGACTATTACGAACAAACTACACCGCAACTACCATGAGAAGTTCAACAAAGTAATCGAAAGACTATAATAATTGAAAGACTATAACTAATACAAGTGTACAATGAAATTTTCCCCAGACAGCAGGTAAAAATTTGCTATTCACTGGTAATTAAATCAATACATATAAGAACATAAACGAATTTAACATTGCAAGTACCGGAAGGCTGCTAGCAGAGTTTATGGGTTCATTCAATATTTCAATGTAGTAAGTTCATTCTTCTATGCCATTTATTTACATATTTTGTTTGAAGTGTTTCAGTTATTCGAAGTTCATTACCAGTAAAGCAAAACAATCATCCATATATAATACATGACAAATTAGCAATCAGGAAAGTGACACATACATCCAGCCTTTTCTGCCTCGATCATCCTTAGATCCAGAGGGATTTCCTGAAATTGCGCAGCGAGGTGCCTATCTCCGAGGGACAGGTTGGATGAGATGTAGGCTTTGATGGAAGCCTCTCCCCTAGTGAAGCCAGTGTCGACAGTAAGATGGATGGGGTTTTGTACTTCCCTTGAATAGAACTCATGGATGAGGGTACTTCCCCCAGAAACACCAAATCCAGTCGAGAACCTACAAACAGCAGTAGAAAGGTAACAAACAAGTTTCATTTCAAAAGTTTAGTAAGGATACTTAGTAAATTAACCCCAGACTTTTCAAAGTGACTTTTCTAGTGTTTGGGAATGTGTTTTGGACGATATCAAACCAAATCAACAGACACAGAATATAGCTTTGGGCCCATCAATTATTCTGAAGCACAAACACGGATTTAATTACTCTAGAGCTAAAACAGACAACAGCTGTAGCTGCTAGCAACAATATGTGTGGTGCATTTGGTTAAAAAAATGACTGCATCCACTAAAACTAAGCAGCTGAAAAACAAAACTACTTTCCATTGGGGATTTAGCTGTTGCATATAAATGGAGATTGCAAAAAAAAAATGCCCAATTTCGCGCTATGGATGTACTACAATTGTGAGGCCAGGATATGGTTGCTCACCATCCGACGATGACTTCCTTGGGGTTAACCTTTTGGTGCGAGGCGTACATGTTATGGTGGTAGTCGATGTCGATGGCGACCTGCATCACCCCCCAGCATCAGCAAGTAACCCATTGCGAACGAACGAACCAACGAACGAACGAACGAGTGAATCAATCAGGGAGTTGGTTGGAGATGTGATCTGAACCGACCTGGTCGGCCGACTCGCTGTGGGGGACAACGTAAGAGTTGCGGACGTGGACGGTGCCGTCGGGGAGGAGGGAGCCGAGGAGTGTGCCGATGACGCGGTCCGCCTGGTCCGGGCGCCGCACGTAGCTGTCGCAGACGTTGAAGACCACCACCGCCTCCACCCGCGCCGACGACGGCGCCGAGGACGCCGAGGAGGGAGAAGGGAAGAGGAGAGCTGGGGACGTCGCCATGGCCGAGTCGGAGGAGGGAGGCTTGGGCAGCAGCGGCGGCGGCGGCTACGGCGGAGAGAGAAGGGGCCAAGGGTGTGACGGGCTAGGGTTTCCTTGCTCTCCTCCCCGTCTCTTCTTCTTGTCTCGTCGCCGAGGAAAAGGCTGGGCCTTAGAGAATTTAGCTTAGTGACGGGCCGGCCCACTTAACTTGTATCAGGCCGCGCATCCGGCCCATCTAGGGAGGGATCGGGGTGGGCGTCCAGATCCAGCTGCCTCGCCATCACCCACCCGCACCACACACGAGCACACGCGACGACTACTGAGAAGGCGAGGGGAGCAGTCGGCGACGATGGGCGGCGGCGGCGCACATGCCGGCACCACCTACAAGGGCTACACCATCCCGCACAACAAGCGCTGGCACACCGTCGCCGGCAAGGGTCTCTGCGCCGTGATGTGGTACGCATGCGCGCCCCCCTTGCTCCCCTTTCCATCGTACGACTCCGATCCGTCCATTTCCTCCGAATCCGGTAGCTTCCCTTCGATTCATGGCTGCCTGCGTTGACGCCTCCCTGCCTTTCTTAGACTGAAAGCTGCGGCGCGTGGGATTCTCCTTCGCCTGTGGCCTTCCGCACGGGTAGATCAGGAAATGCTGGCAACAATGTTTTTTTAATGGATTGTTCCTTATAAATAGCGCGATTGGGTTGGGATTAGACGTGGCCGGTGTTTTTTACGCGCAACGTCGTAAAGTAAAGGCCCAATCTGCGTAGATAAAATCCGATTTGGTGATGTGGAAATGGAGCTGGGTTGCTGCTGTTCACCTTATCCCATTTCGGTAGGACTGTCGACTGACTGCTGCATCCGAGAGACGCAACGGTGCTTACCCAAACCGTCTTTGCGACACTAGGATGGCCGGACTTTCTTCGTGCTCAGGCTCTCGGGCAAATCTGATGAGAACTTCTAACATCCTTTGATGGCTTTATGTCCCTGTTCTAGTCACAGAATGTGTAGCAACGACCTTCAATTCTTGTTTCATCTTCACATCAAATGAGTTCATTTGGTTCATTTCATTGTTTTCACAAACCTAGCCGGCTGAACAAAACATATTCCCAGGTTTGGGACTGTCTACATTACGAAACTTTGATCTCTGAGTCTGTCAGCAATTAGTAACTTTGAAAAGGCTACTGTGGTTTGCGTGGTTGGCATTTTTTCTTGACCATGTTTGCGTCTTCATTGGCTCAAGTTATAAGAAACCATAGAAAAAAGCTCTGAAATTTTCTTAACACTGCCCAATCATGCTCTAGAAGTCTTCTGTTGAGCCCCCTCCCCCTTCCTGTGAGATAAGGGTCATTTGGACAGTCACTAACAATTGTTGAGCTTCTGTTACCATGTGCATAGATGCATAAAACAGAAAAACTTTAAGCTGCCTTTGTTTTCAACCAGGCATACTGGAACCATCTTTGTGACAGGCCGAATCCTTCCATGCTTGACTAGCTTGAGGCCCTTTGGTAATTTGATAGGAACTTTATAACGCCCTTCTATGTCTTCATCTTCCTGTTCTACTCACAACATTTGTGGGAACGACCTTCAACTCTTGTTTCATTTTCGCATCAAATGAGTTTGATTCAAGTCACTTTGTTTCTTTTGCAACCCTGGCTATTTGAACTAAATGTATTCTGAGGTTTGGGACTATATCTACCGTATGAAAATTTGATCTCTGAGCACATGAGCTGTTAACTTTGAAAAGGAGTTCGCAGTTGACATTTATCTTGACCACCTTTGCATCTCCATTGATGCGGTTATGAGAAACCAAATAGAAAAAACCTGATTTTTAACATGGAAAGTTGGAAAGTACATTACCAAGCATTGTTTTCAGAAAGCGCAGTCTGCAGAAATGCACTTTGCATCATATTGAAGTCTTTATTTTAGCTTCCCCTTTCTGTGGGCTGCAAGTCATTTAGACAGTTGCTAACTCCTGCTAAGCTTCTAATCTGATCATGTGAGAATAGATGCATTAACCTTATCAGAAAAAATGATTGCTAACTTTGTTTCCAAGCTGGAGCCACGGATTCTTAATGTTGTTTAGATTTCAGAGTTTAGACCTGAAGTTGTGATTGTGTCATGTTTTCACAAGCATAATCAATTGTGCTGCCTGCAGGTTCTGGGTCTTCTACAGGGCTAAGCAGGACGGTGCTACGCTATTGGTAATATTCTTTTTTGTTCTGACCAACCCCAATGCTACACTTAATCTTGTTTAGTCGAATATAAGTTAAAGTGAAATGGTTTCAGGGTTTGCGTCATCCTTGGGATGGGCATGATGACCACTCTCATGGTCATGGACATGGACATGAGGTAGGACCATTTGATCCCTTCTATTTACTTAGCATTACAGAATTCATTCTTTTAGCTTGTTTTCTTAGTAAATTGCTGCTTCACTCCTGTCAATTTGCAATCTTATTTTCATGTTACATTTGATGTTTTTTATCTCTTCGCATCAGGTTTTCTAGTAACTTTTTAATGTGTTATATTTTGAAAATTTGCTAACATGGTAAGAAGAAATTATACCTGGTGACCGAAATGTCTGTTTCTGCAAATCTCACTTTGTGGATGGTGGTAAAAAAAATACATTTCAAAGTTATGAGAGATGGATAATCATTTTAATGTATAATATGGTGCTGACTATTTGATTAGCTTAGCTTGTTCTTCGTTGTGTAAACATTATTTCCTTTTTGTTTGCATTGGGGGAGTGTGACTGGTAATTCCCAGATATAAGGGCCTTTGTTTACCGTGTTTCCTTGATGCTTATATTGTGCATGTTTGAGGATTTATATTTTCTACTAGCAGTTGACTGTGTGTACTGTTCTGGCTGGCAATTAACCCAAAACTGCAGGCAACGAAGAATCATTTACGTACATTGATCCACTATCCTATTCCGGTCTTATTTAAAATAAATAAAGCAACAAATGGAGAATTGAAAGCTTTTAAGTTCAATGGGAGCTCATGGATTTCGTATTATTTCATGTAGGCATCATCATCGTCTTCGCATTAAGTTCCCTACGTGCGGCTGACGGTGATTCAATGCTTGGCATGTTCCAACGACTAAAGATTGAGTTAATAAATTCTACCATCCTGCATGGACTCATGTTGTTTGCAACTGGTTTAGCACAAACTGGTTTTGTAACGATTATGCTTCTGTATTTGATTTGAAGCTTCGGTTCATATGTTGTGGAAAAGAATCTGGTGTATGTTGATGTTCCTTGTGATCTGTTCAGTAATTTGCTCTGCTTCGAATCGCCCTACAGAAAAAATATATATACTATCATCATATAAACATGTATGCTGTTGCTTTTGATTGGTGCGTGTATTCTTTTGCTTCCGGAATGGTGTCGTATGTGAAGATGCTACTGGTACAGTACTTCCTTGAAGAAATAGCTGTTAGCAGCAAAGTAATCGAGTAACCTGGAAATTCAGCTCGACCTCTGTTAGCAACAAAGTGATCCACTAACCTGGAAATTCATGTCGATCTCATTGTAACAACCTAAAAATTCGAACTACAAAATTTTTTCGACAAAACCCTGAGTGATGTGGTGTGACATGTCATCATCTACCCTTTACATATGCATCAACCCTAGCATGTTATGCATGGCATTCATATGTTTTAAATTAATTAACATCTCATAACAATGCTCTATGTTCACATGTTACATTTTAATGTTTCAATTGTTCAATCATCATGTTGCATTAAAAAGAGTGAGTTGGATTCTTATTTGGTTTATGTGTTGAATAATAAAAATAAAAACATAATATTTATTTTGACAAATAAATATTAAGGGAATAATACCCTAGCCTTCTTTGGGCCATGTATGCTCACTATTTTGTTGCACAAATTTAGCACACCACATATATATGTATATATATAAGTATATATAAAAATGTATTTGAAAATAAAAAAGGAAAAGAGAAGGAAGAAGAAAGAGAGGTCGGCCCGAGCAGCCCAGCCGGCCCGGCCCGTCCGCGCACGCCCGCAGCTCGCCCGCGCGACCGCGCGCTGCGCGGCCCAACCAGGCCGACGGCCCAGCAAGAGCCGCGCGCGTCCGCACGCCGCACCGAGCCACCGCAGCCGCTGACGATGGGCCCCACAGTGGGACCCACATGTCATCGCGCCCGCTGAGGTCACCCGACCGGCCGCGCGCGCTTGCGTCAGCGCTGTTCCCTCGCGTCGCCTCGAAGCAACCTGCCTCGACCACTCGATTCTGTGTCGCCCCGCATCGACGCGCGCCCGCAAGCCACCGGGACCGACCAGCCCGCGTAAAGTGCCCACGACCGCAGGCAAGATTCTCCGCGCGCGCGCACCTGCGCTGTCGTCGCAGTGGAACGCTGTCGCCGTAAGGAACTTGACACCCAGCGCTACCTAGCCCCCTCTCGCTGCTCTCTGGACCCAGATCGAGCCTCAGCTGCTGACATGGACATCCCTTGGCCGCTCGATCAAGCAGAAGCCGTGATCGAACGTCCGTCGGCTACCTACTTCCGTGTCCGCCCTATAAAGCAAGCACCCCCGGCACCCTAGGGTTCCTAGGTCGCCGCCACCACTCTGGTGGAGCCCAATTCCACCTTGCCAGCCTCGATTGGAGAAAAGCTGAAGGAAGGGGGAAGAAAGGAGTCGGGGAAAGAGAAGAAGCCGCCGTCGGAATTGGGGAGGAAGACCGTTGACTCGGAGCCGCCGCTGCTGCGTCGGGAGCAAGAAGGAGGAGCAGTACCGCGAGCCAGAGCCGCTTGGACTTGTACCGCACCTCCATCCTCTTCGACCCGTCGGTGAGCACCGCCATCGCCGCTCTCTCGAACCCTCCGCCGTGCTGTTGGCCATGGCGCTCCGCCGTGAGCGCGTAGGCCCAGGTCACTACCGACCTCACTGGACACACCCGCACACACACATGAGACTAGCCGAGCCTCTTGGACCACGGCATTGGGAGGATGCCGGAACGGAAGCCGCCCAGTTCATCGCCGCGCGCCAAGCGCCGCTGTGGCGAGATCACCCAGCCGCCTTTCCGTTGAGCCTCGACCTCCATTGTTTCCGGATCCGCGCTCGCCTTGATGAGACGACCCCGTGCGCACCCTAGCTCCGCGTTTGCCTCGCCAGAGCACCGACCCGAACCACCTTGTCGTCGACGTGTCAGTACATTGCCGCTCCAGAACGCCGCCGTTCACCGTCGTTTCCTGCCACCATCGACCACCCTCGAGGAGCAAGAGAAGCCGGGAAGCTCCGCCATGACGAGCTGCATCGATTGGGCAAGGAGATGGAGACCGTGGACCCTCTCGGAGTGCCGTTGCCGTGCACCGAGGACCTGTCGAAGCTCCGCCGTGGGAGTTGCTGCCCGCGCGGACTCCGCCGTGTGTTTTGGTCACCGCCGGCACCTCGAGCAGGTGCTGTGTGACTCCAATCGCCCATCTACGCCACCAATTGGAGCTGGAGTGACTTGGTGTGAAGTGTACATCGAGCGCCGTCACCATCGAGCCACCGTCCGCCGTAGAGCTCGTCACCGGAAGCAAAGCTGCCGCCCTGAAGCCCATCAACGTGACCGTCGTGAAGTCCCGAAACCGATGGGCGGGTTAATGGCGCCGGAGATCCATTGTGGCACCAGGAATCGAGGGTTTCCCCGTCGCCGATCGCCGAGGAGGAACCCCGCGCTCGAGCCGATCTCGTCCGAGACGGATCACGCGCTCGAGCTGAACCTCGAGTTTGACCCTTCGACAAACCGACCCTCGAGTTTGACACCTCGATACGTCGACCCTCGAGTTCGACACCTCGAGCACCGTCACCCTTGAGCCACTGTCCGCCGTAAAGCACATCGCCAGAACCAAGCTCCTGACTTGAAGACCACCTTCGTGTCCGCCTTGATGACCCGAGGATGATGCATGGGTTAGCGAAGTCCTGGAGCAGCCCTTCGCCGAAAAATTAACCCCGCCGTCACCGGCCGAGCACCGCTGTAGAAGCAGAGCAGTTTTTCGTCTTCGAGCATACCCCCTCGAGACCGTATCCTCGAGAGCATACCCCTCGAGATCATACCCCTCGAGACCATACCCCTCGAGACCGTAACCCTCGAGACAGTATCCTCGAGACCGTACCCCTCGAGAGCATACCCCTCGAGATCATACCCCTCGAAAGCTAACCCTCGAGACCATACCCCTCGAGACCGTAACCCTCGAGACAGTATCCTCGAGACCGTACCCCTCGAGAGCATACCCTCGAGAGATACCCCTCGAGAGCATACCCCTCGAGACCATAACCCTCGAGCCCTTTTTTTTTAGAAAATGGTTAAATCTTTGAAAATTCATAACTAATTCATACGAGCTCAGAAAATTATGATCCACATATCCAAATTTTCTATAAACCGAGCCCTATCTATCTAGGCTATGTTTGAGTGCATTTGGATCTTCTATTTTACAATGGTTCTTTGTGCTAATCTATAGGGGTCGCTTCCGCGACCGTTAAATCTCGTTACAGGCTCAAGCGAGGACAAGTCTGATGACAGTGACTACCAAGAGAAGTCCGACAGCTACGTCAGTGAAGGTGCCACACACCATCCAACCTCGTAGATCCTATTACGCATGGCAATTATAGTATGGCTAGTGCTTTAAATTCATGTTGCTATAATGCTATGCCTGTGCTAGGACTGCATGATAGAGTATTTATTTGATGAGCCCTACCTTGTTGTAAACTATCATCTGCTTACCCGCTGTTATGATAGCCACCTGCTTATCTGCTATACTAATATTTCTATACTTCACTCGCTTACATTTTGATGCGACGTGATGAACCCGGGGAAGGCCTGGAGGGTGCCAGGCTGGATGTGTGAGTTGATGTTTCAGATGGGCATATGAGCTGATGATGTTGTATCCGGGTTTGGGGTGGAACTTACGGCAGGGAGTAGGTTGAGGGTTGAGTCGATCGAGCCGGGATCTACGACGAGCTTTTGGAGCAAGTCTTGCCAGGGAATGGTTCTGGACATTCCCATGAGAGGAGCCTGTGGCGGGCTAACTGAGATGTGATGGTGGTCCTTGGGTGTGATCCTCTGAGAGGTGGAGCCCGGGATGAAGGTGCCGTGGTAGCACGTTAAAGATAAACCCTGATGAAGATATCCCGGTTTGGTCAAATCTAGGAACTGTTGCGCTGGTATCCGGACCTAGGAATCTCTTGCTTTCCACTCGCTCTCCATGGGGGAGGGGAGACGGCCGAACCGCTGGATAGGTCGATGCCACTACTGCTAGGCGAGAAGTGATAGGAAGGTATATGCATGGGATGGAGCTAACACCCTACCGAGACGATCATGGCACCCCCTTCGGGAGTGGGTACATGGCATGGCATCCTCTACGGGAGCGGATACATGCTCTCTTCACAGTTCCAGTGATCCAGTGCTGGATGGTAGAGTGGCATCGCCTATGGCAGTAGGCGCCCGGAATCTGCCTAGGTGCGCGCGTGCATCGATGATGGTTATCTGGTGGATTAGTGAAACCTCTGCAGAGTGTATGGTTGATCGATCGATACATACACCGAATCTTCGGCTATGGACCTTTCCTATGTTTCGCATGCACCGGACTAGTGAGTGGAGTGTTCTACCTTCCTCTGAGTGTGATTTCCGGCCGTGAGCCAGTTTGAGGGCTGCGGGCCGCTGAGGCAAGCCAAGAGGGAGTTGGCTTGTCGACCAGAGTCTGAGAGGGTGTTGGAGGAGATGAGATGATGCTACAGATATGGATGGAGATAGATGAAGGGAATGTGTTTGTGTTTAAAACTTGTTTATTATACTATTGTTTTATATACTTGAACAATTCATAGGAAAACCCTAGCCTTATAGGTTCCTTTTGAGATATCCTTATTTTTGCATCCACTTCCACAAAGCAATACATAGGGTGGGAGTGTGGCCAGTACAAATCGTACTGAAAATTTGGTTTCAGGTTCAAGGAGTGAGTACTCTTCTGGAGAGTACAGCGATTGAGGGTTTCGTGTCTACGCTCAAGTTGGAGAGAAGAAGATAGCTTCCGCACCTCAAGCTTTTACTGTTATGCTGCATGAACTCTGATTCCGCCCTGTGGCGATATAATAAGTTATTGTAACTCACTCTATTTGCTCTCTTTTGTTCGATGTATGGATTATGGATTCAACTGTTATCGGGTAATGTGATTTAAATGGTCATATTATACTCCAACACTGTGGATTTTCCTTCGCGAAAATCAAGGTCGTTTCACTCATCGTTTTTTAAACCAAGAGAAAAAAAAAGACGAGATTGACCTCTAGTGTTGATCAAGCTCCCTACCATAATCTTCAATCCATTGAGCTGTAGGCTCCGTGAGTTCAGACAGACAAGCACTGCAAATTGACATGGGGATCCAATTTGCTGTCCAGGGTTATCTAGGGCGTTTGGATGAGCTAGGGTTAATTACTTGGCGAACTAAAAATTAGCTCAAGTTGGCTAAGGTTGGCTAACAACTACATGAGGACTCTGACCCAAAAAAAAAAAATGAGCACGCCTATTAGCCCTGTTTTAATACACTAGATCTAATTTTAGCTAACTTTTATGTAGCTAGCAATTAGCTCTTACATCGAACAGCTCGTCAACTCGTCGAGAATACAAACAGGAGTCTGAGGAGAGGTGCTGTCCTAAGATCCATGCATATGTAAGTCATTTTAGAACAGAGGGAGTAGGATGGCATCACCTGTGGCCATTGATATGTATTGCACACAGATCAAGAAACTTCGAATAGAAAATACTGGGACTTCAAGGACAATAATCATGAATGGCACACAACTATCAGTCAAAACGCAGCCCAGATTGCCCAAACAGGACTAAGATTGTTCAACTCAATCCATACAGGTTCTCGTTCTCTCTAACATCAGCAGCTCTCAACAAGCAGGAGGGGAAAAGTCTGGGGATCTGGGAACCAAAGCAAACCGGGAAAATACTTCAGCTATACATCACAAATGGCATGACCGAAAACCCTATAAATAAGTTGACTCCCAGCAGATTCATCACAACAAAGCCGAAGTTCATCGCCGCGGGTGATGATAAACATCTTTTTTACATCACAAGCAAAACAATCCGAGCAAACTCCAGACGCCATCCAACCACAAAAACAGTTTTACTAATCAAATGGAAGATTCAGGGTTTGAGTTGCCACCTCAACGTCTCCACTCAGCTTTCAGTGGTCTCTCTGCAAATATTCAGATATTTAGTAGCGAAGACAAATTAATTTGGGTCAGGTACACTTGGGGAATTTCTAGTTGATAAATTTTCTCCTAAGAGCACTGTATTTTCTATGGGGCAGAATATAATATAAGTATAAGTATGCATTTCAAGATAATAACAAGCAAAGACAGGTGAGTTTTGAAATGTATGTTGAAGCTGCAATGCAAGGAACATGCAGCCTCATCCGTCCAGGTTATTTAAATAGAATAGATAATTTTACAGCCCAACTATTTGGAATTGGAAAGGATAAAAGTGGGTATGGTATCATATTCTAAAGCAAACTAATGTGACAGAATATAATGTTAGTACAAAACAACAAAATGACCTCTTCTTTCATTAAATATCATGTCTTAAGACCTGATGTTACCAGTTCAAGCAGTATTTGTTTAGGTTCAATTAGCTTCAAAACAAGAAGATCAAGTGCATATTATGACAATGCATGTGGTAGACATACAAATGTAACAAGTTTTCGAAGTTTCTCTTTTGTACATACCGTTTGCATCTCTTGATGACAGCATAGCCTTGTCGCCTTTCGCTCCATCCTTACCACCAGCATGGGTTGGCCTTTGTGTACGTGGAGAATGTGAAATCACCTTACCATTGTTAGAGGACGGAAGGGAATGACGACGAGTGAACCCATTTTTCTCTGCTGAATCAGAGCTAAGTCTTGGTGAACTATTTCCCCGCAGCTTCGCCTTTGCAGATTGTGTAGCAGCCATGTAGCTTGGCAGAGCTGGAGAATTTTTGGAGCCATTTTCTGGATATTCAGGTTTAGTTGAGAATGAAGACCTCCTCTTGCTGCCTTTCTGGCTCTCAGTAGAAGGATGTTCTTCTTTGGATCTCTCTTCCACATCATTCACCAAAGCATTTTCATCATTGTTAATGTCTTGCAGCGGCATAATTTCAGCCGCTGGAGCAACAACAGACGGTGGTTCATCAACTTTTTCTTCATTTGTGATTGTGACTGGATCTGAAGTAACTTGCACATCAGGCTGGATATCAGGTACCAGAATATCCACCTTTGCATTGTCCGATAGATTAACATTCTGAGGCTCTTGATTCTCAGGATGAATTGGAACTTGTTTTGCACTTCTTAGTGGTTTCTCACATTGGACCTCTTGATGGTCAGGAATCTCAGTTGTTGGATTAGATGTGTTTGAGGTTTCAGCTATGGAATTAGTAACCTTCCTAAGGCTACGTTTAACCTTCTCAAGTTCTGTTAACTGGCCATCAGGAACTGACTCAGCAGGAGTGCTACTTAATTTCCTTGGATTCCGTCTTGGCTTCTCAATTTCAATGGCAGTGTTTGTTTGAGAAGGTTCAAATGGCACTGCAGAGCTCTTCCGTGCATTCCGTTTTAATTTCGCTGACTCTGTTTCCATTGCATAACTGGCCTTCCTTGTATGTGGCTTAGCATCAGCACCAACTCTCTTTGGTTGGGAAATGGGCTTCCAGACATGACTTATCGTCCACCTCTCTAACCAATTGAAGGCTGAATTAGGGTCCATCTCATCATACTGGAAGTGGAGAGCCTCAACCACAATTGGTGAAGATAGAAGCTAAATCACAGAAAAAAGATAACTGAATTAGCATAAAACGCCTCAAGCTGTTAATTCTTTCTGATTCCTACATTCATATGCCCCTCTAAAACTGTATTTTGAGATTACCTTGCAAGCAAATGCATTTGAAGACAGCTTCTCCTTCCAGGAACCAGGTTTGCCACCCTGCAAGAAGGTATATATCATATAACCACCATTTTTAGGTCCCACCTTAATAAGTATGACAGTGAGCGGCATGGGCAAATCATGTAATTTTGATCACCTAAGTCAAAAACAAACAAAAAAAAGGAGGAAAAGAAAAGAGACCATAAAGGATAGAGGGTCCTGCACAAGATCATATTTTCCAATGTAATAGTACCCTTGCTTGAGTTAAATAATCAACGCAGAATACACATGCAGATAAACAGACATCTCTGTTTACCATTTGCATTGCCACATTGGTAGATAGGAATAGCAATAGATTAACATTGATCACATCCAAAGTGACCACAAAGTGTGATTCAGTCAGTACGAAATGTTGTTTTAAATTTGATACAAAGCAGTAATGAATATTTAGAAAATCAGTAGAGCAAACAAAATTCCAAGACATGCAGCATTAGGCATGTATGGAGCACAAGAAAATTTCCAATGAAGCATGCAGAATTAGCAATTCGATAATACTAGGAAATAAACCTACTATAGACAAGCTTTTTATTTACTAAAGGTGCAAAATTTGTACATAATAGCTTCTCAGCATTTTGGCATCCAGAAGGGAGCTAGCTAATTAAATGTCACTCCAAGGCTTCTTTGTCAGTTCCACACTTATATGCAAAACAATATAACCAATGCAATCATCAGCATCGGAAATGGTTCAATGGAAGATCCTTTTATATGAGAATGAATTTTGACATATTGTTCCCTTTAGCACAGATGTTCATTTTGACATATTGTTCCCTTTAGCACAGATATTCATTAACCAAATATCCATAAAATTTTCTCAAATACCACTCAAAGGAGAATAATGGCAAGTACCCATGTCATCTTAAATAGTGACAGACCTCAACAGCAACCTATGCAATCGCTCAGCGTGTGCTGTTCAGGTTTTAACATGGCTTCTATCAGAATAAAGCACACTAAAACAGATGGGAGCTGTGTCTCTACTCAATTAGATGTAGTATAGCAAAATTATAAAGAGGGACATGACCATGAAAAATATATTAGGTATGGTACAGAAAACAAATTGTAAGGAAATTACCCCAAAGTTCTGTTGGGAAAGTTTCCTAGTTGCTTGAATGGAAGCTTGAGAAAGTCTAACGTTCCTTCCACGGACCAGGGCTTGAAACTTCACAATCAACCATGTTGCACGGAGAGTTGAAACAGCTTGCCTCCTTACAAGATGTCCCCGAATCAGCGCCTGTAGTCTTATGATCCCTTTCAGGGCACGGAATGCTCGGCGTGCCTGGACCAGTACCACAACACGATTAGCACCATGGTAAGCCAGGTGTCTATGAAAAATTGACAATATTATTTATGAACTGCTTAACACAACAATGATGGGAGGATATGGTTCTGCAGATATTAAGCATTAGAAATGAACAAAAAGAGACGAAAGGATCAAATTTATTAATAACACAGTAGTGTGGACAGCATTTTTTTATTTGCCTTATCGTTTTTACATGAATGACTCCAAGAGACTTGGAGCAATGCTAGATAACATTGGAACATGGCACGACCAGATAGCACAAGTAGCTAAGGTTGATGAAACAGATAATTTGAGGGGAAAAAACAAAATTTACCAGATAACCACGGAAGGCAGCTTGTGCCTTCATGGCCGCTTGTTCTTCCCTCAACCTCTCAGCATCATTGGACGCATCAGACCCCACAGTGCCCTGCTTCTCCAGGTCCTGACTGACATCAATCACTGGCACTTCCTGCACGCCGGAATTCTCACCCTTGGCCACCTCCCGCACAGTCTCATTGTTGTGGGCGCTAACAAGCACAGGTTCCGAGATCACCGGAGAGCTCTCAGAGAACGCGGGCTCCTTCCCGGCAGCAGCATACCCTTTGTTACTCGCACCCTTCTGCACATGGAAAATAAAGGCATCAGTTACTACAACAGATCTCTAGTCCTTAGCCGGACTCGAGGCACACTCAGAAAATCGAAACCGCAACAGCATCCTGAAACTACGGAGGAAGAAGATGAACGCACCGATAAATCCTTGGCCTTGGTGGAGCCGGACCTCGACGACGACTTATTCCGGAAGAGCACGGACTTGATCCACTTCGCCGGAGACTTCCCCATTGCCGCCAAATCCGCCGCGCACCGACCGGAGGGGGTTCAGAGCCTGCAACAGAACCGCGCATCAGTGCACAGATCTACTCCACGACCACAATTCATCCACAGGAAATATCGGAAGCAGGCAAAGACCGGATTCTTCTTACTACACCCACCGGCAACCCTTGCGGAGGGCTAAAAGGAATCAAGAATTTTTTTTTTAAAAAAAAAGGAAACACCGACACCTGAAAGGAGCGAGCGCGCGGCGACCTCCCACAAATGCAGCACGAAGAAACCCGAATCCAGGCTGCAACGCACCCAAACCGTCACGGAGGCGGGCGAAACGGCGCCCTCCACGGCCCCAAACGGCACAGATCTAGACGGCGGCGGCGGCGGCGGCGACGCGAAGGATGCGCGCCCGGATCTACGGGAGTGTCGGCTCACTTGAGTGTGACAGAAGGCGGCGGCGCAAAACCCTAGCTCCCTCCTCTCTCTCCCCTCCCTCCCTCCCTGCTGCGCCCGCCTACACAACCATTCTCGAGAGAGAAGAGAAGAGAGGGAGGGAGTGTGGGAGAGACGCCTGATGCTCTGCTAGCTCGTAGTACTGCGCACGCAAGCAGCGCCGAGAAGGCGAGAGAGAAGAGAAGAAATCAGCTGCGCGGAAAAGAAAAAGAAAACAATAACCAAAAAAAAATAGAGCCACTGGAGTGTGTGACTGTGACGAGATAGTGTGCGGGCCCCACCGTGCAAACGGAACCGCTTCGCTTCGTCCTGGTTGAGTGGAGTGGTGGGACGGGTTCGGTGACACTGACACCGACGTCTGGGTCCCACGCCGCGCGCCACCGGGGGTGACTCGTGGGCCCCGCAGCAGGTAGTGGATGGATGATTTACTGCTACGTTTTCGACGGTGGGGAAAAAGCCGAAAAGATGGCTGGGGACTGGGGTGAGGCGGCGAGGAGTGGGGATCATGGTGAAACGTGGGCCTACATGTCAGTTACAGAAGATATTTCGCGTCCGGTCCCTGCGCAGTTGTGGTCGTGGCGTGAAACATTTTTTTTTCCCCAGGGCCAGGGAAAAGAGCTGGCAGGGTCTCGTCTTTTGTTACCGGCTAGCTGTCAACCCGTCCCTACTACACAGCCGCAGGGGCTTTGGACCGGTCCCCGCCGCGAGCCGGGACACATTGTCAGTGTCCGTTCTCATCACCTGTGGACTGTGACCACGAACCGTTGCCTGCGTGAGTGAGGGTAGTAGTGCGCGGTGCCCGTGCGCGAGAGATCGGCTGGGGGTCGTGGAGGATCCGGGCCCACAGCATGTGCGGTAATTAACGTCTTGTATAAAACCGCCGTGGTGTTGACAGTGGTATCGACCATGGGGCAACCAGTGTCCACAGAAAGTTGGCCATGTGGCAACTATCTATCCATAGAAGAATCGGTAAAAGTTGCCCATTGCGCTATGGCATGCCCACAAGAGAATAAAAATATTATTTTAACTATTCATTTGACACAGCACATTAAGGCTGTGTTTAGATCCCATAAAATCACCCTAAAATTCACTATGTAGAATTCCTATCACCCGTCACATCAAATGCCGGCACATGCACGGAGTACTAAATGTAGATAAAATCAAAAACTAATTACACAGTTTTATTGTACTTTACAAGACGAACATTTTAAGTCTAGTTACTCAAAGTTTGAACAATTTTTATCAAATACAAACGAAATGCTACAGTACGCTGAGGTGACACGATGTGACATTTTCTTTCAAAATTCGGGGGAACTAAACACACCCTAAACAACACAAGGAGCCGTTACTCCCGAAGCTAGCCGTTGTCCTCCTATTCACGTGCCTGCTTGCTCCTCTACAAAACTGAAGGACATTGGCCTTACATCTTCACTTGCCTGCATCCTGCCTCTGCAAACTCAAACTTGAATCTTGTTGCTCTATTCTCAGCACCTGAGATCTACTCTAGAACACAACCTTTCAATGGAACACCCCCCGAATTTTTTTCAAACCTCCTGAATCCGGATTCTGCATCCCAGTACTCATCAGAGGGTAGTGGTCAGTTCTCACCTCCTACACCCCAATCTCATATTTTCATTGGAACATCCAACATCCAACATTCTACAAAGCTTCAATCCTTTTGGTCCTCCGGGAAACCACCCACCATATAGCCAGTTTGCACCCAGATTTCAAGGAGTTCAACAAGGGAGTTGGCTGCAAGCACCTTAACCAGGCTTTCAAGGATTTTGTTTCCAAGAAAGTGTTAGTCCTTTGGGTGTGACTGTAGGCAATAGGCCACCATCAGTGCTGTAGTTTGCCCATCTTGGTGGAGCTGCAGCCAACACTTCTTCTCATGGATCCAAGTTAAGTTCTCGATGCTCTGCACAATAGAAGAAGCAATCAGTCAACATTGAAGAGTTTAATGATAGCAGCGAAGAAGAACCAAAGAGGCGTCAACGCATAAATTGGAGTGAAGAAGAAAATGATAGGCTATTTAGTGCATGGACAAAACACTCCATTGATCCTGTAATCGGCAATGACAGGAAATTAGAGCACTATTGGAAAGCTGTTGCCGCTGAGTTCAACGACAACGCACCAAAAAATAGCCACAAGAGGTCAATCAAACAATTGAGGACACATTGGGGTGATGTCAAAAAGGATATCACAAAGTTCAGTGGAGCCTATGCTAAAGCTATGAATGCACGCTGTGACAGAACCGACCAATTTATTAGAGCACAAGCACATAATTCACCATTAGGACGGCAAACTACATGATTGAGACCTAATAAACCCGGTAGTCATACCGAAATCTCGAAGGATTTCAAAACTTTTCCGGCACGACTAAGATCGTAATAGTTTAGCGTTCATTATTCACAACGTACATAGTTCGCACATAGTTTAAAATATCGGAGTTCAAAATAAAGTTATTACAAACCAAGTTCAAATTCGAAACAAAGCAGAAGCGATTTAGTTCAAATACCACACACACTTAGTTCAAATACAGTGCCATGTTCTTGATCAACATCCAACAAAAGCATTAAGTAAAGAAGAGTAACCATGCCCAAGGTCTAGTCATCTCCCAAGGCGGGATAGAAGCAGTTCTGACAGTAGCCATAAAACATCTCACCATCTGCAAAAACATGGGAAATAAAACCCTGAGTATGAGAATGTACTCAGCTAGACTTACCCGTCATAAACTAAAAATAAAATTGACTCCAAGGAGTATGCAAGGCTGTATGAGTAGGATAGCTGACTTATTTAATTGCGAAAAAGCTTGCATTAAGGAACAATTAATAAGAACCTTCTAGCAATATATTTTAATCTAATTATCCTTATCATGCTACATTAGCACCTATACTAAACAATCATGGTAATAATTATTCAGCAAGAATAGTAACCAATTTTGGTTGAGTATCTTTCCATCTCAACAGCTCAACCATCTCATCTCTTGTTCAAGTTCTTAATACGATGCCGCTGCTCAAGTCAAGTGTTCACTGTCCAGGAACGAAGGCGATTATAATCGATTACTAACCAGCTAGCGGGTATTCCTCACATAAACCACACTCACCCGCTGAGGTGAGCTACAGATCACCGACATTCAATTCGGGAAAAGCGCGGGATCAACAGGTACCATCGTATTCAGGAACCGCCCGGCTGCCTTATTTAGGGTGACCCTGACCTCGGACTTACTCTCCGCGTAACCTGTGGTCCCCCATCTTCACCAATACGATGCGTACAGCAAGTCGACTCCCGGCCCAAATCAAAATTAGGCTTCGCGGTCGGAACGACTTATCCTTCCAGCTAAATGTGAGGCATAAATTCAATATCACTTGAGGACGTACGACGGACGGGGTCCTAGTTCAACACAGACGGGATAACCTCACCGAACCTCCAGTTCAGTCTCAACACCAATCCCGTCCGGTCTCGATTTATTATCTCCACATGGTTATTCAAGATAACAATGTATTCAACCATTCTGAGTCACCACCTATAACTCGCGGATGACAGGAAATCACCCGACTTCTACCAATCTAGTTAAAGCAGGGCTAAGCAAATAATCATACCTGAACCTAACAGGGTTGAAGTATAAACAGTGGCAAGGAATATAAGTAATGCTGCAACGGTATAAAACAACGCCTATAACTTAATGCATCAAACAAGTAAAGGACTCAAGTTAGATAATTTGCAAACCACAAGGAGAATGCTCCGGGGCTTGCCTTTCAGGAAAGAGCTTGGCTGGTGGTCGGGACACTCCGAAAGATCAACCTCGGGATCCTCTTCTGCTGCTGCTTCCCGCACCAAAGCTTCCTGCTGGCCTTCCTCTCCTTGTGCTCCGGGAACTACCGTTTCGAGCTCTGACGTTCCTGTATGATGCATAGTGCGTATGAATACCATGCATACATAGAAATACAATGCTCATACTGATGGTGAATGAATGCTCAGCTAAGATAAATGATATGATATTTGAAAACATGTATGATAAGCACATGTCATCTGCATTCTCTTCTACCGACAATTCTCCAAACAAGCCTCGCATTACAATTACCACACTATATGGAATTATAAACAACCATTATTTTGCATACTACCCTCTACTGTACTAAAACCCATACAGATTATACACATCACAAATAACATAAAAAGCATTTTTACACACATGAAATAATAACTTTAAAGCATTATTTATTATTGAAAGAAATCAGGGTATAACTACAACATAACTTTAAACTACTCAAAAAATTCTATAAAAATTACAGAAGCTTAATCATGTCTAATGTAGACTACCATAAAAATTTCAAGTCAAAACATTAATTACTTTATCCTACACAAAAATGATAAGACAGCACACTTTAATGGGCCTAAAATACTTTGTATATAGAAAAATGTCAAACAATGGATCTCAGAATATCATTAGCTCTAGATTGATATAAAAACATCCTTCAAAAAGTTTCAAGCACAAATTCCTTATATATTATTTATTATGAATTATTTATCATCACATGGAACTAGGCACCATAACTAGATAGAGCAAACTTTTCATAAGACATAGCCTCACAACATTTTTCACAGATAGAGAATGACATAAGAAGACCAACAAACTTGGTCTCACATTTTTCTGAGCAACAAAGAATTACTTATGCATTTTCTAAGATAAAAGTAATTAATAGAGATAAATAAATATATACAGAAAAGTATCATAAAATCCACATTTCATATTTTTTATGCATAGATCTTCTCATAATAAAAATACTGCAAGTTGAACCAACTCATTTGGACTAAAAATGAGGAAGTTATGATTTTTCAAAGATTTAATCAAAATCTGGAAAATCCATTTTCGAAACTTAACCGAACTGAAAATGCTACGCGTACCCGGCATGTACCCAGCGACTCGACTGCTACGTACACCTGACGCTGTGCACCCAGATCGAACCTACGCTGACGTCAGTGCTGATGTCATGCTGACGTCACCACGGGACCCACACGTCAGCGAGACGCCGCGGGACACCGGTCGCCGGCCGACGGGATCTCGCCGGCGGCGAGGTCTCCGACGACACTACAGCCACCAAACGACTCATCTCAGCAGTGCGAACTCAAACGGTGTACAAAATGCAAGAAAATATCGTGGTTTCGACCGGCGGCCACGCGCGACGGCGGACAACGGCGAGGTCTCGACGGCGAACTCGCCGGAAACGGTCACGGCGGGGTGCAAGGACTTACCTTCCAGCTACAACAGACTAAGGCAAAATGGATTAGCTAGCCAAAGAGATGAATGGCCGGTCGGAGCAACGACGGCGAGGTATGCCGACGAGCGGCGGCGCGACCCGCGACGGCGGACGGCCAAAATTCGGCGAACTCAAACCCTAATCGGTCTCATTAGCTACACCACTTGACTCTACTCGAGCAGACGAACCCGATGCGCTAGCTAATGGAAGGAGAGAGAGGTTGCTGGGCACGGCGGACCGCGCGGCGATCGGGCGGCCATGACCGGCGAAGGGGAAGATGGTCGATTCGACCTCTACCTGAGGGCTCGAGGGCAGGGAACGTGAGCAGGACGTGGCTCACGTCAAGGCGAAGCTGCTGGCAAGCTCTGGGCAAAATGTATTAAGGTTGTGAGGTGCTGTGGTGTGCGAGCTCGCGGCGGCGGCAATGGCGGCATCGCGTCCGCTAGAGCTCTAGCGAAGGAAAGGAGGGGCGAGAGCGCGTCTGGAGAAAGAGAAGAGCGCGGGGGCGAGGGTGACGCGGTCCGGTCGCCTTGATGCTGGAGCTCGGGCTCGGACAGACGGAGCAGGGCGTCGGAGCTCGTCGAGCGCGTGGCGCGCATGCGGAGTCGGCCGAGGGCGCGTGGAGCGGCCGTGGGGTCGGGCGAGCGCGGTGTGCGGGATCGGTGTGCGGCGCTCGAGTGCGGAGGCAGAACAACGGGTAGCGGCGTCGCCCCGCGTACGGCTGCCATGCGACCGGTGTCGGCGCGGACACCGTCGGCGCGAGGAAGAAGAAGAGAGGAAGAAGGAGGCCGACGGGTGGGTCCCACTTGAAAGTCCCTAGTTTGGTTTTGGGTAATTGATGAAACCTAAGGACTAAACTTATTTCTAAGTGGATGATTTAGAGAAAGGTAGTCCATGCCAAGTGGAGCTCAATGTTGAGGCATGACATGAAGTTATGCAACCTAAGCATGGTGAAGATCAAGATGGGCTTGGCTCGATGGATCGGTTGGAAGTGTGAAGGGCAAGTTGAGGCTTCGAAGCGAAGGACCGTGCGACAGTGAAGCTTGGGCATGACTTGGCGCCGATGGACCGACCAACGGTGAAGAGCAAATAATATCAAGATCGATAGACCAAGACCGTTGCATGATGACATGGAGTGTCACGTATCATGTAAAGGCTTGGCGGTTGAAGGATCGATAAAATGGGCTCAAGGCAAAGGTATAACCTATAGGACCATTTTGTTCTTTGCACTCAAGACACCATAGAGGGTGTGAGTGGTTTAGGATCGATAGCCGAACTATGAAGAGGTGAGATCTTCGGTAATTCGGTTCATGAGTGCCACTAGGTCCATCATTTCATGTGATTGCATTTAGGATCTAGTGCGCGATGAAAGTCCTTTGAAAATGCTTTGGAAAAATGCTAACACACATGCACATGGAGATGTCACTTGGTGGTGTTAGCACATTTGCAAAGGCGGCGGTATGATTGTAAGGTTGAGTTGGGTTTGGTAACCGCTCATCCTCCCCCGAGCTTGCGAGGGGGGATTCGGCGCCTTCGGGAAAATGAGAGAGATATTTTCTATTGCGCCGGATGCAAATTCGTTGGAGAAAAGAGGGCGTCGTCGCGGGATTGAGAATGCTCATATTCTAAGCGTCGGACGCTGAGCGCCGGACGCTGGCCCAGCGTCCGGACGCTACACAGAGAGTACCGGTTGAGAGACAGAGCGCCGGAGACTGCACCGGACGCTTGCGCCGGACGCCGGCTTGGCACTGTTCAGCGTCCGACGCTCGTGAAAAATGAAGGCTGAGGTTTCAGCGCGTGTGAAGCGCCGGACGCCAGGGTGTGCGTCCGGACGCTACTCAGAGAGGGTCGCAGAGCAGTTGGTGTCGCCGGACGCTGGTCGCCGGATGCCGAGGGGTACCGCCGGACGCTGACGTGTCGTGGGAGTCGACCGTTGGAGGCTGAGCGACAGAGGCGCCGGACGCGTCCGGCGTGTGTAATCGAGCCGCCCGAGGGGCAACGGCTAGTTTCAAAGGATGGGGTTATAAATAGAAGGTGGCCGGCCCTTGTGGAGGTCTCTTGGCTTTTCTAACACTCTTGTGCATCCTTTGAGCTAAAGCTTCTCCCTCCTACTCATCTCTCTTGCTTGATTGCTAATCTAGAGTGAGATTGAGTGATTCGAAGTGCATTGCATCAGTTGATTCATCTAGTGGCACTTGCGAGTCGTTTGGCCGGTGATTTCTTGTTACTCTTGGAGAGTACCGCTCCTAGCCGGCTTGGAGGTTGTTTGGAGGCGTTGGGAAGAGTTGGTGATTGTTCTTGCCCACCTCCGGTGATTGATTTGTAAGAGGTTCTTGTGCTTGTCCTCGGCGAAGTGCCAAAAGCAACTCTAGTGGAATGCGCGTGTCATTGAGTTACCACGCTTGAGAGTGGTGTCTTGCGGTTCCCTTGCGGGGGAGTGCCTTGCGGGGCAAGTGACTTGAGGGTCACACCGAGGATCCATCTAGGTGTTGGTCGACACAACCGGTGACGTAGCTTGTCGGTGCACAAGTGAACACCGGGTGAACAAAAAATAATTGTGTCATCTTCTTGTTCCCGGTGATTGGTCTTCATATTGTGATTGTTGTCATATTGTATTGATTACATATCATATTGGTGATTGGCAACATCTTCTCTCCACCGTCGGTATAAGAATTACCTCTCTACCTTGCATTACTTTCTAGCACTTATCTTGTGTAGCTTGTTTTAGAATAGTCGTTCTTGCTAGCTCTATAGATTAGAAAGTAGTGACATAGCCCTTGAGTGACATAGAGATCATACTTATACTAGATTTGTCAATAGGAGGCTTGCTCACCTTGTAGGCTAGGCAAAACCGTGGTTACGCCATTTGTTATACTAATCAAGTTTTGGCTAGTGGTTTATAGAATTTTAATAGGCTATTCACCCCCCTCTAGCCATCTAGGACCTTACACCACTGCGTCAAGATTCGTGCAGAACTTGATGAACCCCATATTTTCCAAAATAATCCGAATTTAAAGAAACTTGTAAAAGATGAAATGTTCCTTTTGATGAGTAGAACATTTCACTTTTAAACATCAAAACCTAATTCTGCCTAGAATTTGAATTTCAAAAATGGGGATTTAAAATTTAAAAGAAAATTATTTTTATAAACTGTTTTTGACATTTTTGACCCACTTCCAAGCCTTTTTATGAAATAACCCCAAAATAAGTTTTGCTCCAAATAATTTTCTCTACAAACTTCATTTAACACTCAACTTCAAAAAATCAACCTTTCACATAGCTCTAGTTCAAATCAAGGTAAGCACATTTTTATTTTATCATTTCATGTAAATAAATGACTATGCAAATAAGATGATCATGCTCATGATATGCAAGATAATGCATGGTTAACATCAGGGTGTTACACACGCAGCAGTGGGAAATCTGATGACATGGTGAAGAAAGCAGCCCATGAGTTTTTCAAGAATGGCAACAATGGTAGGTCTCTCATATATGAGTACCTATGGGATGTGGCCAAGGAGATGCCCAAATGGCACAGAATCATCAGTGAGGAGAGCAAATCAAAAAGGACCAAGCTATCTAACTCAGGAGCATACACTTCTTCGTCCAACCAAGACACAGAGGGGGAAACCATTAGTACAGAGACACGTCCTGGAGGGCAGAAGAAAGCAAAGCAAAGGCTAAAAGGGACAGGAAAATCTGCTGTGCCATCTCCTTTGAGCAGCCAACCAAGTCAAAATTTGGTTATGTATCATGAAGCTATGTCAATGAAAGCAAAGTCAGCAAGGGCCAAAAAGTATAACACCTATTTGAAACTGCTGGCAATAAATATCTCAAACTTCAGTGAAAAAGAAAAAAGCAGGCATGAGAGCATACTAGATCAGATTGCAAAAGACTTGGCTGAGGAGTAGAAAATCAGCAAGAGATGCATGTATCCCTAAGATTTAGTGTAGTTGTTGTTTTCAACTTTGGTTTGTGTATCTGTAAGCCTACGTGTGAAATAAGCTTTTAGTTATTTAAATTAGTTTATGTATTAGGTTGCATGGTTGTACCCTTAATATTAGTGTAATTGTTAGTATTGGCAGTGTATTTGTAAGCTATCGATGGTTGTACCCCATTATTAATGAAACCAGCAGATGGATGTATAAAAAAATCTTGCTGTTGTTGGTAGATGTTGCTGTTAAGAAAAGACAAACATGAATATAGCTGTTGAGAACAAAACAAACCAGAATATTGCTGTTGAGAAAAAGATAAACAAGAATATAGCTGTTGAGAAAAAGACAAAAAAGAATATAGTTGTTCAGAAAAAGACAAACAAAAATAGCAGATGGCTGTTGCATACAAGTGGATATCCGCTACCTCCCTCATTCACTAGACACCGGTCCACAGCCTGTACAAATAATGTCGACTGACTCAAGTGACTCTACTGACTCTGAGCTTGAAGCGGGGATTGAAGATGAGCTTGAGCAGGAGATTGAAGCTGAGATTGAAGCAGAATCAGCAAGGTCCTCTAGTCGACGTGGGGGTTATACCAGGAGGTGCATCAACAGAGATCATGAAGGTGATCACAACAGACTATATGCTAAATATTTTTCAGATAATCCCTTGTACAATGATGATCAGTTCTGTAGAAGATTTCGTATGAGGAAGAGTTTATTTGAACGCACAGTCGAAGCTCTAGGTGTTTGGTCTCCATATTTTCGTCTACGTCGAGATGCATTTAATAAAGTGGGTCTATCACCATTACAGAAATGTACTACTGCCATTAGAATGTTGGCTTATGGTTCACCAGCAGATCTTATGGATGAATCATTCGGGGTTGCTAAGAGTATAGCAATGGAGTGGCTGATGCATTTTGTTACTGGTGTTAGAACCTTATTCAGTGCGCAGTACCTACGCAGGCCTACTAGTGCAGACATCCAACGCTTACTCCAAGTAGCAGAACAGCGTGGTTTCCCTGGGATGTTGGGTAGTCTTGATTGTATGCATTGGGAGTGGTAGAATTGCCTGGTTGCTTGGAAAGGGCAATTCACTCGAGGTGATTATGAGGTACCTACCATAATGCTAGAGGCTGTTGCGTCTTATGACCTATGGATTTGGCATGCATTTTTTGGAGCTGCTGGTTCGAACAATGATATTAATATGCTTGACCAATCACCATTATTCACAGAACAGCTACAAGGTAAAGCACCTGAGGTTCAGTTCACTGTTAATGGGTTAGAATCTAACATGGGTTACTATCTAGCTGACAGTATCTATCTAGAATGGGCCACATTTGTCAAGACAATCCTCAGGCCACTAAGTGCAAAGCATAAATTGTTTGCAAGCTTTCAAGAAGGAGAAAGCTATAGAACGAGCCTTTGGGGTGTTGCAAAAGCGTTGGGCTATCATACGTCACCCAGCTAGACTCTGGGAACGGGAAGAGCTAGCCAATATTATGTATGCATGCATTATTTTGCACAACATGATAATAGAGGATGAGAGAGACATCTATGACACACCAGATGATAACACATATGAGCAAGCACAATCTCTAATTTAACCGGGCTTGCACATGGACCAATTTATGGATTCACAGATGTACTTGACAAAGACATGGAAATTCATGATCGATCCATTCACATGCGTCTCAAGGAAGATTTGATAAAGCAGATATGGCAAAAATTCAGTACACAGCAGCATCAAGCAGAACAAGAGCAGAGTCTCATCTATGTAATTTAGGATAGTGTGTTTTCCATGTAATTTAGGATAGTGTGTTTTCTAATTAATTTAGGATAGTGTGTTTTACAGTAAGGCAATTCAGTCTCATCTATGTAATTTTACAGTAATGCAATTGTACTCTGTTCGTTTCATCGTTCCCAATAAAAGGAACTAGAAGTACTATCCTGAACCCACTGTAGTTTGTGTTCTAGTTTTTCCCAACTAAAAACTAAAGAATTAATATGGCTGAGATAGAAGGTAGACATACCTGTTGAGATGCAGGGGCACATATTGTGCTCGGTCTTCAGCTTGGGAGTCCCCCACGATGTCAAAGCCTCAGTGTCCGCGTGCCTACCGGTGCCGAGCGCCGCCCGCACGCGAGTCGCCCCGGAACATCAGCGTACAGGTCGCCGCCCACCAGGTTCCCGCTGAGGCTGTCGGGGGGCAGGTTGCCGCCCTCTAGGTTGCTGCTCCAGGCGTCCACGGGCGCCGGCCAATCTGACTCCTTAGGCTAAATCAGCACCGAGAAGTTCTAGATCCTAGTAGATGCTATACTTGAAGTGGTAGACACGGATGGCCATGGTCGGATTTGGTGGAAGGAGTGAGATCGGGGACGGAGACGACGGCGGCAGCGGGCGGAGCTTTCCATGCGCTCGCGCGAAGGGGAACGGAAAGGATGAGGCTAGATTTTTATTTTCGTCATGGGACCCACTCCTATGGGCTGGGTGAGCCGGATACATTGTGGGTTGCGACTTTAGCTATTGCTACCTGTGATAGGGCCCACTCCTATGGACATATTCGACGGATACATTGTGGTTGCTCTTGGTGAAATCGGAATCACGGGCCATCTCTGATCATGACCATTTTGCCCCTGGATGCCTGCATGCCGTGATGCCCAATACTAGTTCCTCGACCACACACGGTTCGAAATTTGTGCCCCTAGATTCTAACGTCCCTTTGTTCCTAAATCGTTGACGTTTTAGCTCTCATCCATATGTATCATTAATTGCTTAAACCTAGACATACATGGTGAGTATAGATGCATTCAAAAGTGAATGAACCTGGACAGAAATTTTTCTCCCAGAACGTCTCCAATTTGGGGACAGAGGGAGTAGGTTCTCTAGCTTCATGAGTTGGTGTTGCCGTGTATAAACTGTGATCTATTGTCTCAAGATTGATTGAATTGCAAGCTACTATGCCCTCGGGGTAAGGGGTGTGGATTATTCAGGAAGTAATTTCTCTTTTTCAAATTACAAGATGTTTTAGATTTTTTATATACATTGCTTTTACTATGTATATAGCATAACATATATTCATGTGTACATAGCAAAAATAAAACTTTAGGAAAAAATATCTTATAATTTAAAACAGAGGTAGTAGTAAGCATTTGAGTGGGGAATAGCTAAGGTCTTAGGGATGAAGCAAGTGTAGCAGTAGCTTAATTACTACTTTGCATTAGCATTTACACAAGAAAACCTATAGAAACTGCGAAGAATGAGGATCACAGTTGTTAAAATAATGTGGTCTTACCATACCATTTTACGTCCTCCCAATATTTGACTAAGGTCCTGTTTGGAATGCGGGGTTTTTTTCCAATACGTTTTTCCTATGAAAATAAACCGATTCATGTGAAATTCCAGTGCGGTTCGTGTAAAATTCGTGCATTCCAAACAGGCCCTAAAGGGCCTGATTCTATTATACAATTTATACTACTGTACTAGCTAGTTATTTCTACAATTTCTATGTTTACGGTCATATGTTTATGGTGTTACCTACCCCCTAATTCGATTTAATTAGATTAGAATCCACGATTTCAACAGCCTCACCCAAAGTGAGCAAAGCAACTAGCAAGATCCTAACCGCCACAATCAAACCAAACAGCAAGCCAGCAGCTCTCATCTCCCAGCACGCTAATTAATTGATTAACACAACGGTTGGATCTGAAGCAGGCAATAAGCAAAAGCAGTGGCGCCGAGCGAGGGGCCAAAGGACCTGACAACCACCGGCATCTCTCCAACCTAACCTAAAGCTACGCTTCACTCTTTCGGGGTGTGGGGACCTAGGCCTCGGTTATCTTATCAAATTTCTAGTCTCAAAAGTACTGTAGCGTTTTGTTTGTATTTGATAAATATTGTCTAATTATAGTCTAACTAGGTTTAAAAGATTTATCTCATAATTTACAACTAACTGTATAATTAATTATTTATTTCGCTAACATTTAATGCTCCATGTATATAATAAAATATTTGATGTGATAGAGAGAGTGTGAAATTTCTAACCTTTTTGAGTGATCTAAACCGGCCGCTATATAGGTCACATGGCCCACATGTCTGCAGCGATGTCACGTCCATCTATCAGCCCCGACGACCAACGACGCAGCGTCAGTTGTGTTCTAACTGACTGACTGATGATGATTTAGCGCTAATGATCGTAATAACAGACAGAGAGATTAGACACTTGGCTGGCTAATTGTTACACGTGTGACGACTAACGAGTGCGGTTAGCCTAGCTTGCCACTGATCTGACGCACTGACAGACAGGTGGTGTGTGTCGTATGATCCAGGCGAGGTATGAAGCGTAACGGCGAGGCTAGCTTGCTAGACAGCTTGTGGATTCAGTCGGATGGTGAAATGTGAATGATGGTGGCCGTTTGCTGTTTCTCTCAAGAGTTGATGGTGTCAGCAATCTATCGCGACGTTAGATTCTTCTGGTAGTATAATAGTAGAAGCTATAAGCCTCTAACGCCGCTATCATCATCGTTTAGGTAGTACGGAGCTGCCATCGTCACGCGCGTCGACAGAGCAGATAGCCTCCTTTGATTAGCTCGTTTTCTGTGCGTAAAAGATGCCAACCGGTCATTTTTTTTATGTACATTGATCTCTCGGTAAGTTACTACCTGCTACGACATTGATCTTTGGGTGGCTACGTTAACGTTGAACCAGTATACTCGAAGCACATTATATTTTGAAAAAAAAATATACTCGAGCTGTCGAGCACGTACTAGCATTTTGGGCAGGACGATCTTGATCGGGCACATGATCCCAAGCTATCCGGCGCCCGGGCATCACATGCCGGAGAGCGAGGACGCATCACATGCCCGGGCAGCAGGCCGCCAAGCGCCCAAGCGTGAGCCGACGCCGCACGCGCGCGTGCGCCTGCTCCTGCCGTGCCGCGCGCGCGGCCTCACCTCACACCACGCTGTCGGCAACCGGTCGGCCGCGCAGGCGCGGGCGGCAGCGGCACCCCAGTCCCGGTCCCCATGGTTGGTCACCGCAACCGCGCTCACTTTTCGTGTGTCCGGTGTCCCTCTCCCACGGCGCGCAGGGATCGGACATTCGGATGGGGGTGCGGTGCGACACACAATGCAACAAGTCCGTGCTTTTTCCTAGCCCGGCGCGCCGGTGGTCTCAGTCACACACAGAGAGACTACTCCAACCGGGCCGGATGCCTTGGGATCGCGTTCGCTCGCCTAGAGCTTTCTCCGTCGACGAGGACGTTCAGCCGTTCACCATTCCGTGTGCACGCTTAAACCTGCCATCGTCTATACCCGGCCGGAGAATTAATCATCATGTCATGGGTACTCCGTACAAAAGAAGTTCGATAACAAAAGGGTGAAAGGAAAGCCGGACGCCCGGACCTAATAAATTAAGCAGGGAAAAAAACAACCACTCACCTACTGAAAGCTTCAAGCTCCTGTGTGCGATGCGTCGGCTACTCGTTCCTCGTGGCATTACTAGTTACGGTAGCGGTACTATACTACTCCGGCTCTGTTCTGCACAGAACAGAACCCAGGCGTCTCCTACAACAACCCGGCCACGAGTTAGGGCCTCGCTTTCGGCTTTTCAAAGGGAAACCGCAAAAGAATTGAGTGGTTGCATGATTGCTTGTTCGACTCGATCCATCTCGGCGTATATGAAGTGGTTGGACCTTTGAGGTTTCCCGATGAAGAAGCCACGCTTATCCAATCAATCGACATATCTTCTCTTAAACAATGGTGTACTTTGTGTCCAGCGAAGTGATGCCAGCCATCTATTGAGAATTTGAGATAGATTGATGGATACAAATGCTTTTGGGGCTCATCAAATGCCTCGCTTTCGTCTTTCCATCGGCAGTTTTCTGATACTTAATTGGCTTCTTGGGCACAAGGCTTTTCCTCCTTGGAGTTGAGCCATCATTTTCGCCCCACGGCCAGCGTCGAATAGAGGGGTGCAAGTGCAACGATGCGACACGGACGCGGCGGACGCCAGTCTCCATCGACACGATGGTCATTGGCCTGGGTGGTCGTGCGCTGTGTTAGCTTCTAGCAATATGGCACGTTCGTTCCTGAACCTGAAATCTTCAGAGCTCCGCTGTTCTTGACCGTTCAGAAGTCATCTGATCGAATGCTGCCGTGCTGCTGGTGCGTAACAAAAAGGCTACAGCATAGATAGGTGCCTAGCTGAGTCGGTGAGC
Organism: Bothriochloa decipiens; assembly: GCA_023333625.1. Lineage (NCBI taxonomy): Eukaryota > Viridiplantae > Streptophyta > Magnoliopsida > Poales > Poaceae > Bothriochloa > Bothriochloa decipiens. The sequence continues at coordinate 6,342,227 of CM041641.1, forward strand.
TGAGAAAAAAAAATGCCAAGAAGGTGAGAACACTGCGCGTCAGACGCTCGGACACGGTGCATTCGAAGGTCACGTTCGTCCTGATCTCCTGGACGCAGCGCACTCCATCCGCGGCAATTGCTCACCGATCAGCAGTGACAACTGACATCACACGATTGTAGTCAAAGAATTCCGTGAAAGCAGTGTGGCCGAAGGGCGGCAAACATGTAAACAAACCGTGTGGGTTAACCTCCTTTTCTTTTCTTTTATTTTCTATTTTATTTTAAAAAATAGTGTGGGTTACTGTAAAGCATTGCGGCAAACCACAGGTGGGTGGGCCTAGTTAGCTCGGAACAGCCGCGTGTCTGGACCGAAATGAAAACTAGGGCCCAAGTCCCTAGCAGACCTCCCCCCGGGCGCAGGCGGACAAAGTACACAACTGAGGCCCAAGCATGGAAACGAATATTTGATATTGAATATTGAATTGACCAAAATTCCTTCCAGTACGACGATCACGATTCGGCGCCAGATTCGGGGTTTGGCACGTCGTCAGATTTGCTGAATTTCAGCCACTTCCAGTTAGCATAGGACAGGGCTTCGTCGTCGAAGGGGACAGTATCGTTGCAGGAGTGTTCCGCGGCGATGGAGCCAGGTGCCTTTGCAATTTGCTCCCGGTATCTTTGGGCCATCTCTTCAGCCTCAGAAAACACCTTCTGTAGCCAGAAAAAAACAAAAAAAAACGCGAGAGATCCTGAGCACTGAAATGAGCATATATATATACAACTGAAAATAATGTCTATATTTTTTTTTCAGCACAAGATAAAATGGTCAGATTTTGGAGACCCAAAGTTTTCTCACCTCTTTGTTAGTGATAAGCAATCCTGGTTCTCTCTCGAGTTCCTTTGTGCTGCACAGAGCCAAATAGATGTTGTCAAGTACACAAACTCATCGAGGATCGAGCAGATGCTCTTTCCACAACAAATCTTATGCACTAGAGCAGCAGTGCCTACGAGCTATACCTAAGGGCAATTCTGTCTGGAGTTGATTTTATGACAAGAGCTTTCACCGACTCGCCGACTTTCAGCACATCAGCCACAGATCTCAGCTCACCATTTGTCATGTTCGAGATATGCAGTAAACCACTGCAAAGCATTCCATGGTTGCAAAATTCAGACACAAAATGCAGTATTTGTAGAACACGACAAAAAGAAGCAAAATAGTTCATGATCCAGGTATTGGAAGAAGTTTATCAAAAGAATTGGCAGCTGTAAGGTGTCAGAGATAGACATGTTCAGGAGATCACAACTAAAAGTAACTCAAATTAGTAGGTTTCACTCATTAACAACATTGATGCAAGGAAAGATGGCGCCTGTATCAACTCTTAGCTAAAGCAAAGCACAGTTGCCCTCTGTATCTAAGCCAGGTGACTCACAAAGCAGAGATCCTTGTTAACTTGGTGTATCTTGACATTTGATTGATTGGTAAATCTCATGCCAGATGTAATGCCTTTGTTCAAATAATACAGTCCAAAATGATATTTGCACTATCTAAACTACTCATATATGATATACTGTCAAAATCAAATATTTTGTGTTGCTTGTAAATACTTTTGTATATCTGAAGGAGTAAACCATACAAAAATACACACAGCAAGAATAATTTGGACATCAGGTGCATAGTTGACCTAGACCATCCTGGCTAGCAGAATATGACCAGAAAGGAAATTTCAGCATCACTGGTGATAAATTTTTTTTTTGACCGAACACTGGTGATAAATATTGGAATTGTAAAGAAATGGGGTGCTTTCGTGCAACAGTTCTGAAAGTACATTCAGGTTGAGCCTAAGAAGAAAAATGACATCTGTAAAACACAGGCTAGGGTCTTGAGATGTTACCCTCTGTTAGTCTCGCCAATCCTAATCTGTGCACCATATGGAAACAACTTGCGTACTGTACCTTGCAAAAGAGTCCCTTCTCTAAGGTATATCACCGCCTACACAAGATTTTATTAAGGAAAAACCATCACTCATACAAGTTAAAAATTGAAAAACGTATTGCAAAAGCTATAAAGATGCTTTGTAATTGGAGAGTATTTCATAAACAGATGTTTAAGTTGAAGAGTTTCTTGCGCTCACAAGCAACCGGATAAATTGTTTAAACAAATAAACAACAGATATGTCCTTCAAACAGATATGGCGCAAAAAAGCATAAAGTTATGTGGTGTAGGCTTCAAATAACATGTAGCAGAGGCCAATGTAGCTAACTCACCCACGCTTCTTTTTCACTAATTATCAATTCATTATTCCCTTCATTAATCCTTGTAATGCAGACATGCATTTCTTGACCAACCTGTGTGCGAAAAAAAGTTTCAGTCATGAATCACATTACTATACTTGCAAGTTCAAAAGATGACTCTGAAATAATCAATCTTGATATACCAAGTATGGAATGAGGAACAGCATAAAGCCATACAAACTGTACTTTATAGAATGCACATGACACAAACTTACTTTATTCTTTAGGTCAGTGAAATTTCTTGGTCTAGTCATCATCTCAGGCTTGGGAAGGAATGCCCGAAGGCCCTGAGAAGGAAAAATGCACTTTAGGCATAAAAATTACAAAACCAAGTACTGTAGTACATATACTCGTACCTCAATTCTAGACAGCAAGCCACTAGCATTCCACTCATAAATTTTGACCTTGATGGGTACATTTAGCTGTTTTATCTGAACATTAGTGTGCACAGAAACAGTCAAATATATATGAGAATGAAAAGAATCAACATATAAAAGGCAGTCATTGATCTAAAAAATGACACCAAACTTTCTCATAGAGCAGTAGAAATACAGAGGTAATAACAATTATGCCTATTATTGTCATCAAAGGAAGCCATAATGAAAGCAAAATTGTTTACACAAAAAAAGTTTAGCAGTCGGTTATTACTATTTCTATACACTTCAACACTCCATACATTTGATCAATACCATCCTCGGTACCTAATATTCAAATTTGTGTAAGATATATCAACAACCCACTATGCTTCAATTTAACAGCTTGAGCTTTTAAGCCTTTGAGAACAGGAAATTAGTATAATAGAGTTATAATACTATTGTGCAGAGGCTGGCGCTTGAACCCTGGACCTCTTGGTCACAGACGTTAAAGCTCTACCGCTTGCACCAGGGCCGCCCTTCGATCATGAACTAGTAGTAGTTTCTATTAATCCAACTCTACTCATTCCTTGAATATGGCAGCTGGTTTGAACTAGTAGTTTCTAATAGTCCAGCTCTCCCTGGGCAGTGCGTCAAATTATTGATAACAGATGTTCAAAGGATTTCCAACAACAAAAGAAAGGGGTGGCATAGAGGACCTGCCTCGCTCTGTGCCACGCGACGCGCCGGAACAGCCTCCGCGCGGACAGCAGCGGCCGCCCGCCAAGCGTTCGACCGAGGACTTCAGCGAACACGATCGTACCGGCGCGCAGCACCCGCGCACCTTTCTCCTTCCCATTCCTCCCAACCGTGGCCTCCTCGTCCCCCTCTCCTCCGCCGCCGACCTGCCTGACCACGACGCCGACCCGCCCTTCCGCCGCGAACTCCGCCGCACGCTCGGACGCGAGGTCGCACGCCAGGTACTCGTACTCCTCCCTGTGCACCGGTGCCGACTCCTTGGCCAGCATCAGCGCCGGTTCGCCGCCGGAGCCGATGTCGACGTCGAGCGTCCTCCCGTCGTTCCGGACCACGACGCCAGCGACGAAGTCCCCGGGCTTGGGGTCGTAGTACCTGACCCCACGCCCGCCAGTGCCGGACAGCGCATCTCTCCTCGAAGCCTCCTCCGGGAGCACCTCGCCATCCGCGCGTGCCCCTGCCGCGGCCGCGTCGGGGTCGGTGCTCTTCACCTGGAAGAACTTGAGAAAAGGCGCGAGCGCTTCTTCCGTGGACAGCAGCACCGGAGCAGGCTCGGGCTCCTCCTCGGCCTCGTCATCCTCTGCGACGGTGGGTAACGGCTTGTCGAGGAGGTGGAGCTCGTCGCTCCCGCTCCCGCCGGCTGCGGTGGGGGAGGGCGAGGCGTGGAGCGGCGACGACTGGGATACAACTCTCCGGGAGAAGATCAGGGAGTGGCTCGCCGTGGGGGCCTTGTGGTGCTTTGCTTGGCGTCTTCGTGGCGAGACGGACGTGGCCGGGAGGAGGGAGACGAGGGAGGCCTGCGGCGGCATGGCGAGCGGGGTCGGAGTGGAGCGAGAACTTGTGAGCGGACGGCCGTCGCCCGTCGCACGGTTATCTCATCCCCGGGAAAAGCGTGGGAGAGCCCACGAGGCCACCACGCAGCGCAGATGATATTTGAGTTTTGCCAAAATATCCCTTTCACCATGACGCAACAGAAATTTCAAATTTCCCCGTCGGCCACCGTCGTTCTCGTTAGTCGTTCCCTCGTTCTCCCGTCCCGTCCGCGAACTCGCTAATCCTCCCCTCTCCCCTATTCCTCGCCTCTTCACCACCGGCCAGGGGCCGCGCCACCGGCGTCCTCCCGTCCGCGCTCCCCACCTCGCCCCTATAGATTAGATCGCCTCTTCACCGGTCAGGCACAAGATGCACATCGATCTAGACATCGCCCCGGGCGACGTTGCGAAAACCAAGCGCCGCCCCGCACCCGCCTCCGGCGAGGCCGCGCTGGCGACGAAACTACCGAGGGGTGCCGCACCGGCCCTTTCTGCAACGCCTCTTCTCCTCGGGTCCTCACACATGGTACCGCTCAGCGCTGCCCAATACTGCAATTCACTAATTTACTCAAAACCTGCTCAATGTTATGGTAAATTTGTTGCCCGTTTTTTTTCCTTAGTAGCCTAACACACTTCGCATGAAAAATGTCTTTTGTTAGTGTTACCCCTTGCAAGGATGTACTTGCAAAGAATTTTACTATCCTGAATATTGCTTCATGGGGGAGGGGGGGATTGCATAGTACAAGTATGTGATTATTAGGGTAAAGGTGTGCACCTTGGATTCGGTCGGTTTTCTGGCAACGACGTCTTAAGAAGATAAACTGACATCTCTGACTTCAATTTTATGTTTCCCTGAGCATCACCATGAAAGTTCACATGGAACCTTCCACGAAAATATTGCAATTTCTTTGGGCAACAAGGATATGAGCCTCCATATCCAGCTGGAACATTCCTGTAATATGCTTAAGTGCGTAACTTATTTTCCCTTCAGGGAGGGGAATATGGATCCATTTCAAACTAAGATTTATTAATATCTGGGTTCCATGTACAATCATATGATGTTCAATAGTTTGAATTACCAGATTGGTGTCCCTTGCGAAGCACGGGGGTACCTACTGGTTAATCGTATGTATCATAGTTAGTAGATATATTTAGAGTAAAGTGCACCACCAGTCCTTAAACTTGGCGGAGTGTGTCATATCGGTTTCTAAACTCAGAAATCGACCATTTAGGTTCTCAAACTTGTTTGGCTGTGTCATCCCGGTCCCCGAACTTAGAAATCATCCATTTTGGTCCTCAAACTTGTTCAGCTATGTCATCTGAGTCCCTAAACTTGGTTTTGAATCTCATCCTGGACGATCTAAAAACTCTATATAAAAGAATAATTCATAATTTTTTCATATGAACTTGAATCAAGACAAATTTTATGTTAAAATTGTAGTCCTCGACGCGATCTACAACTTTTTAGTTGAAATTTTTTTTATTTGAAGGCGTTTAGTGTCCCAAAAGTCAATTTTAATTTTTAAATTTCAAAATCTATAAATTTCAAACAATATTTTGGGACCCTGAACCGTTTTAATTCAAAAACTTTTCAACTACAAGATTGTAGATTACGTCGAGAGCTACAATTTTGATATAAAGTTTTTCTTTATTTGAGTTTATATGAAAGAGTTATGAATTATTTTTTATATATAGTTTTTAAATCGCCTTGTTTTGACCCCGATGATACTCAAAATCAAGTTTAGGGACCGGAATAACACAACTGAACAAGTTTGAGGACCTAAATATGTGATTTTCAAGTTTAGGGACCGGGATGACACAGTCAAACAATTAGGGACCAAAATGACAGAGCCGAACAAGTTTAAGAACCTAAACTGTCGATTTGTGAGTTTAGGGACCAGGATGACACAGTCCGATAAGTTTAGGGACCGCTGATGGACTTTACTCATATATTTATTTGGGATAATGCATTGCAATCATCCAAGAAGAGGAAGCAGCACCCAACTAAGCAAGACGAGGTGGAGAATGGGAGCTGGGTTGTCGACGACACAGGCATTGTGTCTACCTTAGGTAGGGTGCCGTTAACTTTAGCGTCTACAAACACCACTCTATCTGTCGTATTGTACAAAAAATTAAAAGTGTCTGATTTAGAGGCCCAACAATCAACCTCCAAAGGGAGGGTGCCATTACCGTCAACATCCATAAGCCCCACTCGGACTGCCACGAACAATAATCCGGAAGCAACAGGTAAACCACCCACGAACAAAGTCACCTTGCCCTTGCGGAGTATTACTATATGTGCTTCTTTATGACCAACCAGCTTTCGATTTCTTCGCAATCAATTAGATTTTTGTCGTGGCGTTTGCCGTGGGTCTTCATCATGCGGGCGCGGCCCCAATAAACACGATGTAAACCAGGAGCCAGAGCCGACCAAGTCACGGCCAAGCAACCCGCTGCCGGAGACACTGCACAACAAGAGGATATTACCATTACCATCAAATGATGAGACCACGACAGTCCAGAACAAGGGTATTTGGTCCCTCGCTAGTGTACAGGTATGTATAGTTGATGTTTTTTTGAGCAACAGTTCATTTACCCCTAACTAGTACTAAATTTAATTTTATTTTACCCCTAGGTAGTACTAAATTTAATTTGGTTAATGAATTAGCATAAACATACTGCGTGTGTCTGTTTAATAACCTTGAAACCTGGTTTCCACGCAACAGGTGGTACAGTTGATGTACCTAATGCAACAGTGAAATTGTTATCAGCGGATGGAGAGGAGAAAATAGCATGTTCAGATGGAACATGTCTGATCAATGCAGGTTACAAGGCTGTTAACCAAATAATCAAGGTTTGTTGCCACCACACACTTTAATTCCTTGGACTTGTAGGTAGGTACATTTGTAATAACAATAACAAGAACAATAATAGGCACTAAGACAATGGAACAACATGGATGCTGTATTTTTTTAATTCTTTTTAGTTGACCATCGGACGATCACATTAATTAAGAGAAACTAAACTTATTGGGCTAGATAACAACATAGCAGGCTCTAACCATTTTTTTCCTTTTGTGAAACATAGATTCCAAACATTGTTCGAGAATATACGACTTCAACCACGGGTTCTATTGATGCAATTGCCACAACTCAAGTTGTTGCTGATGTCACTGCAGATGCAAGGAACAACGCCGCCATACATGCCTTGACTGGCAAATCTTTCAGGTTGTTATAGTGGTCCATTGAAATTTGTTTTCATTATTTTCTTGTTCCATGACAACATTCCATGCATGCTCTATGCTCATCTCTCTGTATGTACTTATTGATTTGATTTCGGCGGAAGCGGCGAATCTAGGGACATTGTTGTGTCTAGTGTCACGGCTTACTTGAATGCCTTGAACAAGATTTCAAGTTTGATAGATCGTGCTAATGAGATGCAGGCCCTCAAGGAAGAGAACGTGCGTCTCAAGGAAGAGTACACACGTCTCAAGGAAGAGAATGTACGTCTCATAGAAGAGAAGGAGGGCGTGTCGGCTTGGTATGAAGATGTGTGTCAAGCTACTGCCTATCTCGAGAACAATCTTATGTCGGCGCAACGTGGGGTTGGCTGGTCTGGCCTGTTATTATTTCATATTTCAAATTTATCTCTTGTGGCGTGTGTTTTGACTTTGAACTGGTGATTGAACATGATGTGCTGTTGTGGTTGGCTATTGGCTTTTGAGCATGCAGAGTGCGTTCACGGCCCGCGTGCCCCGATTGAGAACGTCTTGCAGGCAGGCTCCATCCATCTTCCATCCTTGGTGCATCGATGAGTCATTGTTCAGAGTGACAGACCCTAATTGTGGGAATGGTTGCCGTCGTCCACACACGGCGATAAGGACGGCGCCGCCGCCTTGAGTAGGAGAGCATGGGAAGAAGAAGATAGGTTAAGGGTTTATTTTTGAACATTGAAGAAGATATCCATTACTCGCTCGCTACTTGAGGCCAAATCATTGGCCACCATACCATGACTAACTTACAAGAATATATACTCCATATTTTATTATAGATTTATTTAAAATTATCATGACACTGTACATGATGAATTGATTATGTATTTTCTATGAAGGCATCGACACTAAGGATTAACTTAGATAAAACCTATGATGAGAGTACATATTTTTACTTGCCATGTGAAGATCCACTTCAATTATATTTCAACAACTGACCATTTTTGATACTTTGTTGTTCTATATAGAAAAGAATGAGACGAAAGCTATCTTTTCTTTTGCCAAACTATATGGATTGTGTTCAAGAAACCTAGACACTTCGATTGGATAATGACAACAATGTATTTCATTTTTCCATATAGAAATACCTTTTATGGTTGTTTTAGAAAATATGAAGAAGTCTACTTTATATCATTCCCGAGGCTAATGTTGGCCATCAAACTCCAAAAACCATATATAATAACTTTGGCACTCGAACTATCCAAATTGGAGAATTTTCGCTCTCAACTGACGTCCAAGGTAAATTTCCATTGGGTATATGTTTTCTAAACATAATACAAATATGGTTTATTTTCTAGAATTTAATAACTAGTTTTTTAGGGAAGAATCTAATAACTAGTTCATTTAGATGAGAAGTATGAAACCAACAAAAAGTGTTTCCATAAATACAATCCACTATTGTTGCTCTACTATTTACAGTTCTCTATATCCTACTTGTTCCTTTTGCTAGTGTTTTGTTGCCGGTTATCATGACTTTTTTTCTGCACCTTATTATATGTTGATTCCTATGAATTGCATGATGTGTTGAACCCCTGTCGTATTTGAAACGTATTGCATAGTTGAGTGATCAAAGTGAAGTAAAAGCACTTACCATGCAAAATACCTAAATAAAAATATGTGGTAGAGCATGGCATTTCCGATGGTGGTGTCATCTTTTAGATCTTGCACCAACTCGGAGTCTGTTGGATCATTTCGGACTTTGGCTGACCTCCTGGTCCAAAATAGGACAAAAAAATAATTAGAGAAAAACATTGGTTGCGATTGTGAGCACTAACGCACTTAAAACGAGAATAAAAAAGATCCATATATCTTTAGAGTGCCAAGTAAACTATATTTCTAGAAAAAATACTACTACTTCCAAATAATTTATTTATAGATTTGTAGATATTTCATCATATCTCTATTATTTTAAATAAATAAATAAAATCAAAACCACATTTGAATCAGTCTTATATAGCTAAAGTTATTCGGTTTTGTTAAGTCAATGCCAAAATTGTTTACTCCCTTCCTCTTTTTAATTGTTGACGTTGGTGTGCGTACCACAAGTTTAACTCGATTTTTAAAAATGTATGAAATATTTATGTCTCTAAATAAATCTATTAAAAAATTAGATTCAAAGATCTTTCTAATGATATTAATCATGTAGTATAAATATTAATAATTTTTAATATATATTTAATTAAACTTATTTCTTAGAAAGCGCAAGCGATAATTATTTAGAGACGGAAGGAGTAGTTCAGAATTTGATGGCCTAATTGACCTCTGAATTTTCGGCCAAACACATTTTTTTAACTAACACAATTTCTTTTTGAATCTAAACACAAGCTGATCCCAACTATTTTTTTTTTAAAAAAAATTGAGGGTAGATTTTCATTCTAGCGGCTGATCCTAACTCTTGAACGAACACACTGACATAAAGGCCGCAGCAGGAGCAAAGCAAGCACACGAAGCCCGCATTCGCATTCGCATTCGCATCCGCGGCGGAAGGAAGGGAGCCAAACGAGCAAGCCACCAGGGAAGGTTGCTAGGGCCGGAGCCGTATGGGGTTCATGCTGCGGGCGAGGCTGGCCTCCTTCTTCGCCGGCGCGGCGGCCGCCGCCGCTGGCGGGGGCTACTTCCTCTACAAGGACTACAAGCTCGCCAACGACTCCATGGCCCTCAAGGTGCGCACTCCGCTCCCCTTCCTCCTCGCTTCGCCTCAGATCTTAGATTGATGCGCGCGCATCGCTATTGGTGCCCTCGGTGATGGGTGGTACTCGAGCAGTAATGCCTGAAGGCTGAAGCGCATCGGCATGTTGCGTGCGGGGTGGGGGATCGGGGGTAAACCCTTGACGGAACAGCCTACCTTCGAGCTTTAGTCCAGGCCGTCTTGCCACAGGTGTCTTGTTTGACGATCTGATGACGGTCCTATGGTTATGTTTTACTAAGAATGCTAGTGTTGATAGATTGATTCGAGGTTGGGGTAGAATTTCTATCTAGATCATGTGCTTGTGATATTATTGGGAAGGGGATTGGCATATTTGTTTTGTTGATGTGTTGGATGCTTGCATGTAGGGCCTGAGCGGTATTATTTTCTGGCTATTTGGGGATATATGAGGCTCCATGGACCTTTCAGTTTCAAATCAATTCATGCTTATATTTATTTATTTGGTTGTTTTTTGTTCTGTACAATACATACCAAATTGAACTGGCATTCCTTTTAAGTTCTATGGTTGCAGTTCCAGCACTACGTCATATGATGTGGTATGTCGAACTGAAGTTTTTCTTCTTACCAGTCCCCTACTCAATTGCTCAATCCTTTTCTGCTAAGTGTGTCTTGTTATGTACCATTCAGCGCAACTGGCATACATTTATCATATTGCTAACTCTGCAATTGGCTTCTAAATTGTCTACAACCAGAGCCAACAAACCATTCCTGATCAAATTTCCATGTAGTATATATACGTGGCTCTGGAAGTTTACCAGTTGTTTGCTGCAACTTGGGATTCTGTAAAATAGAAATGTTGTTGAGCATGTTTTTTCTGCAGAACTATTTACAATCCAACGTTTTTATGACTGGAAGCAGTGTGTTTGCAGTCCCTTGCAGACACATGATGTCATGCGCTGGTGTTTTAAACAAGTGGAACTGTTGAAGTGATTCTGAATTTTAAGATATTATTCAATTTTAAAACTCAACAGTCTTACTGGATTATAGTTGAATTAAAACGGGTTTTCTACATGTGACTTGAGCAGTTATGGTGTTCCATCCATTGCATCCTGCTTCTAATGCTGAAAACCTTATATATTCAACAGACATTCATGGCAATGTGATAACTCAGAAATGAGTGTAGTTATCTAGAGAGAAAAGTGGTAATTGTTTGCTGACTTTCTGTTTATGAGGCTGAAAACCAGATACATTCAGCAAGCATTTGTGGCTCTGTGATAACTAGAAATTAGTGGAGTCATGTAGAGAAAACCTGGGAGCTTTTTTTGGACTTTCTGTTTTTGAGGTTCAAAACCAGATGCATTCAGTAAGAACCGTCAAAAAATTGTAATATTAGCTCGTAAAATTTAATAAAATTGTGTACAGAAGACCTGGGAAAATTTTTAGTTTTGTGCAAATAGGGGAATGATGTATGGCTATAGTTTTACAGTCGTTTTCTCTTTGTTAGTTATGTTTTGTCATTGCATGAATCTCTTAAGACAATTCTTGCTTGAGCTGTAAGATAGTTTTCTATATATGTAGTTCAATCGTGCTCCAGTTGCAAAAAGGAAAATGCATTGATTTATCTCGGTATAAGGCTTCCGAGAGATTCATAGCTATTATTACCTTTTTCACATTACACAATTCTATCATGCTCACCAAATTCTTGTCTTAGCTCTGATATTAAGTTTTCTATATCTATATTTCGTATCCTGTTCTCTCAGCGAACACTTTCAACTCATGTTAAATTCCTCTACGCACTCCATGATTCTGGCTGTGTCGAAGGAAAAGCATCTGACCTTAACAATGCATATTCTCAGGTGAAAGTTCTCCAAGACTTTAACGACACTCGCTACAAAGCCCTTGAAAAGAGACTCGCTGCTTTGGAAGGTCAGCAAAGCACTGGGGCTGCACCGGATGTGGATACACCACCAGATTAGTCTGTTCACTATGAGTCTTGAACACCTATGATTTATGGCTGTTTTCCTGATCCTCAGTTGTCTTCTCCTTTGAAAGCAAGAGGCCTGACTGACAACAAAATAAGCTAGGATACTTCTTTTTGTACTGCAAATGTATGAGGCTGAGAGTTTCCCCTACGTTTTGCTTGTGTTTCATGCCAGAAAAAGCACATGATCAGAACTCTGATTGCTCGGACATACTTAGGGTGGACAAATGGGCGTGAACCAAAATCCAATTTGGTACAATGTTGCAATGGCTTTTGCCGTGCGCCCTTGCCGTCCCTGTCTCAGTTCCATTTCGGGTCCTTTTTAGCCATAGAAAAGTAGGTTCGGACTCTTGAAGAAGTAACCGTCAAAGCTTTGTTAGGATAGCTTTTATCGAGCAAGTAGTTAAGGACTAGAATGAGTGAAGAGGAATACAAATCCACCCAGGGATTTAGATCTTACCTTATGAAGCATCCCAGAAGCTGGAAGGCCTCGTAATTGGAGAATTTGACCTGGTGCTGACTTGCTGCTGTTCTGAGAAGGGGACTGACTTTCCGTTCTGTATCTGTATGGCAATGGCCCAAATGAGCAAACATACTTCATGTTCTTTATGCGGTGGCTAGGTATGGTATGCTACTCAAATGTTTAGGGAAACTTTGTATATTTTAGAACAGTTGGAGTTATGCACACAAAGCAGAAGGCGAAACAGGCTCTAGTTTAAGAAATAGGACATGGATGGTTCTGGTTCAGGTCTGTCAGTCCATGATAAAAGTGTGGTTTACATGAGGCAGGCTGGCATCTCTTCAGGGTCTCGGACTATCCTAGTTTGTCTTTGAAGATCAAGATAATCAAACACCTCTTTTGTTTACATGCGTTGGTGCAGTATGATGATACAAAGGGAAATTGATCCGTTGAGCGAGCAAAGCTTTGGAAGTCGTTTCTTTGAGAGTATTTTCAGTAAGAAATAGGTGGACAAATATTTTTCGGTATCTGTATATCCCGAAAGAAATACTATATGGATAGTCCATATCCGAATTGGACTACTTAAAAATTAGATTTCTAATATGTAAACGAGATATATCCGGCTTTACGATCAAGAAGAAAAAAGTATGAGATATAACGTAACACATGCTTACTAATATATTCCGACATCCGATCTGATTTGGGAGAAGCAGCGCAAGCCAACTCGGATGTGGCGGGGATACGGCGAGTCGGCGACACACATCAGGCCCGCACGAGCTGGCTGATCGCCCACAATTGATGGCGGCCAGCCAGCAAGCAGGGGCAGCAGGGAGGTGAGGTAGGTAGTAGGTGGTATCGCATTGTTCTTCACGATGGTCAGATAGGCAGCGGCCGGCACGCGTGTCCGTCCCGTTCGCCACTCGGCTGCACGTCAATGCTGATGCCCAACGACATCCAGCTACCCCAACCATCTCTTCCTTCCCTCCCTCTCGCCATCTCCCATTTAAATTCCATCACACTCCTGTCCTGTTGCTGTTGCCGTTGCCCGTCTCCCTCCCTCCTCATCACGCTTTCCGCCTTCTCTCTCTACCCGGCAGGGGCAGCTCTCCGCTGCTCTGGTCTGGTCCCTCTGCAGGGCCACGGGGCCCGCCGAGCCGCGGCCACCGCTGCAGGCACCGGCCACCGGCCCGGGGGCGCACGCATTTAAGGCGTCCATTCCTTGGATTGTGATCTGCTGCCGGTATCCTACTCCTCATTCCTCTCCTCCTCGGCGGCGGCCGGTGCTGGTCGTCGCGTTCGGGCGCCACGCCTCTGCTCAGTTTTACTCTGCTCCGTTTTCGCTGGTAGCTCAGCTCTGTTCCGCTCGGGGTGTTGGAATTTTGCATCGCCTCCTCCGTGCGCAGGCGTCCGCTGGGGGCGGGACCCAGCCCGATTCCAGCTCCAAAACGCGATTTCCTCGGCGGCGATTGGCACTCGGTTCGGTTTTCTGTCGAGCAGGTTGTGGGCGTGTGTAACTTGATTCAGGGAGGGATAGATCCTGCCTGTTGCGTTGCGGGCGATCGGAACTTGTCAAGGACAGCAAGTAGTAGTAGTAGCCTTTCCTTTTCAGTGTGGTTTGGGGAGCTTGTTGTTTTGCTTTTTGGTGTGCCGGGGTTGGCCCCCTTTGTTTCGGCTTCATTCATATAGTCTCGACTTTTTCTTTCACCACGATCGGGATGTTTCTTCACACGTGTTTGGACTCACATCTAGTCTCGACTTTTCTTTCATCACATACATGGTCCAACCTACTTGCCTTTGCGACTTTGCTTAGGAAATCCTATTCTGCTGGCCGCATATTCTATATTACGATTACGATACAACCAGCTGGTGCAGAACCATTTGATCTGCTTAAATAGTCGCTTCTCTGCTACCATCTTGGTATATTTCCGAAACTATTGCTTGTCTGTATGAATTTCGACTAGACTGTTGATGAATGGGAGTAGCATCGTGGTAGTGATTTGTTGATATATTCATCTAAGTACCACCTCTCATGAATCGTGATGAACGGTCTGTTTCTTTTGCTCCTACCAGGAGGTCTGAACTTCACAGGGTGAAATAATGGCGGAGCCTTACCAATTGAACGGCACACTGAACGGGATGCCTAATTTGAGGCACACATCCTCTCCGTCAGAGGTCGATGAATTCTGTAAAGCGCTCGGTGGTGACTCGCCAATACACAGCGTGCTAGTCGCTAACAATGGGATGGCCGCGGTCAAGTTCATGCGCAGCATCCGGATATGGGCTCTGGAGACCTTTGGGACAGAAAAGGCCATTCTTTTGGTTGCTATGGCAACTCCAGAGGACTTGAGGATAAACGCTGAGCACATAAGAATCGCTGATCAGTTCGTAGAAGTTCCTGGAGGAACAAACAATAACAACTATGCGAATGTACAGCTTATAGTGGAGGTTAGCACAATTTATCATCTGGACTTCTTGATTTTTCACATAATCCTGTTTAGTTTCACATGTGTTTTTTTCATTGTTTACTTTGGTAATTAACATTTCAAGTTCAACTTCACAGATTGCAGAGAGAACTCGTGTATCTGCAGTTTGGCCTGGCTGGGGTCATGCGTCTGAAAACCCAGAACTTCCAGATGCTCTAAACGAGAAAGGAATCATTTTTCTTGGGCCACCATCTGCTGCAATGGCTGCACTCGGTGATAAGATTGGTTCTTCTCTTATTGCACAAGCAGCAGGAGTTCCAACTCTTCCATGGAGTGGATCACATGTATGCCATCTCCTATTTGTGTGTGGTTTTGCTCCTATTTTCCTTTGCTACTTTAGTGTTCGCTTAACATTAAATCAAACTCTCTGCAGGTAAAAGTTCCACCAGAAAGCTGCCATTCAATTCCCGAGGAGATATATAAGAATGCTTGTGTTTCTACCACAGAGGAAGCAGTGGCTAGTTGTCAGGTGGTTGGGTACCCTGCCATGATCAAGGCATCATGGGGAGGCGGTGGTAAAGGAATAAGGAAGGTTGGTTTTCTTTTTCATCTGAACTATGGCAAAGAGAAGGGACCACTAGTCAGAAAAAAATGAAGTTAAAAATTCCTTCAAAATATTAGATTGATTATAACTAATTTTGTTGTCATCTGCATGGATCTGTAGGTTCATAATGATGATGAGGTGAGGGCACTGTTCAAGCAAGTTCAAGGAGAAGTCCCTGGCTCGCCAATATTTATTATGAAAGTGGCATCCCAGGTGAGAACTGATTCAAAGATTTTGTTTCCCTTGTTACTAACCTGGGGATTTGAGAGAATGATCTACTCCATCAGTGGAGATAACAATATATAGAGAGCCTCAGGGGCCATTTCGGCCTATAATAGATGGACCTTTATACACTTAACAGTTTTCATGTTGGCTTTGAGCCTTTGACTCTGCCTTTGTTCTTTGTATCCTGAGCGCTTCTGTGTAATATATATTTGTTCCTGAAAGCATTCATTTTGTTATTTCTTTGTAGAGCCGACATCTGGAGGTTCAATTGCTCTGTGATAAACATGGCAATGTGGCAGCGCTACACAGTCGAGATTGCAGTGTTCAAAGAAGGCACCAAAAGGTTAGCTCTTCAAATTCTTTTAAACACAATCCTAGTATGGGACAAATTCTTGGACCGTTTCCATTGTGAGTTCATTCCTTCACTGAATTTGTTCCATACTTGGATTGTGTAGTTTAAGGGCGGCCCTGGTGCAAGCGGTAGAGCTTTACCGCCTGTGACCAAGAGGTCCAGGGTTCAAGCCCCAGCCTCTGCACATTTGTGCAGGGATGGCTGCTGGCTATTTTCCCTTTCCCAGACCCCGCAGTGCGGGAGCCTACGGCACTGGGTACGCACTTAGATTGTGTAGTTTGTTCTGTAGAAGTTTATATCTTTCTTGAATAACTTTTATAGTTGAACCAGTGCACGACAAATTTTCCCTTTCTGTATTTTTATTGAAAAAAATATTATTTTTCATCAAAAATATTATTTTTCATCATTAACCTCTGCAACAGATTATTGAAGAGGGGCCAATCACAGTTGCTGCTCCAGACACTGTTAAAGAGCTTGAGCAGGCAGCAAGGCGGCTTGCTAAGTGTGTTCAATACATTGGTGCTGCTACGGTAGAATATCTGTACAGCATGGAAACGGGCGAATACTATTTTCTTGAGCTTAATCCACGGTTGCAGGTTTGTTCTAAACTTCCAATGCAGGGATTTTGCAGATGCATTCTTCTGTGGTTCTTGCATTTTGAGTTTTTGATTGGCTTTCTTTCAGGTAGAACATCCTGTGACTGAATGGATAGCTGAAGTAAACTTGCCAGCAGCCCAAGTTGCAGTCGGAATGGGCATACCCCTCTATAACATTCCTGGTATTTCAATTTCTCTACTCCATGTTTGATGGTATTTTGTTCTCTTGTTCTGACGAATGAATGAATCACTGCAGAGATTAGACGCTTTTATGGAATGGATCATGGGGGCGGATACCATGATTGGAGGAAAATATCAGCTGTTGCAACTAAGTTTGATTTGGATAAAGCACAGTCAGTGAGGCCAAAGGGCCATTGTGTTGCAGTCAGAGTTACTAGTGAGGATCCTGATGATGGGTTTAAGCCTACAAGTGGAAGAGTGGAGGTTGGTTTACTTGACTATACAATACTCTTTTGGTAACCCACTAGCAGTGCTTACCCATATCTTAACTTGTATTGTCTTGTCTTTTTCATCAGGAGTTAAACTTTAAAAGCAAACCAAATGTTTGGGCCTATTTCTCTGTTAAGGCAAGTATATGTCCCATCCAAATTGGTTCTTTACTTTTGTGTTATACATCACCACAGCTGAAAGTATCACTCTTGAGTATTTATTTTTGTTTCTTGGTTTCCATAAATTTTCTTGCTGAAGTATGTATCCTAGTATGATACAAACTAACCCAAATGTTATTTCACATTTTTGAATTTTCAGTCTGGAGGAGCAATTCATGAATTCTCTGATTCACAGTTTGGTAAGTAACATAGTATGATTTTTTGTTTGCTCTTGGTATCTCTTGATGATTTTGGTTAAATTTGGTGTTCTTCTGTTGCAGGTCATGTTTTTGCATTCGGGGAATCTAGATCTTTGGCCATAGCCAATATGGTACTTGGGTTGAAAGAGATTCAGATCCGTGGAGAGATACGCACAAATGTTGATTACACAGTGGATCTCTTGAATGTATGATGACCTCCATAATAAATGTTCTTCTATACATGATACTCTTTATCTCTTTGTGTAATTTACTTTTCAATTTTCCATCTGTACAGGCGACAGAATATCGCGAAAATAAGATCCATACTGGTTGGCTTGACAGCAGAATAGCTATGCGTGTTAGAGCAGAGAGGCCCCCATGGTACCTCTCAGTTGTTGGAGGAGCTCTATATGTATGCCTGTTTGACTGAAGAACCATGATTTCATACTGCTTGTGAGCTTGGAAGTAACATTTTATCTCTTATTTCACAGGAAGCATCAAGCAGGAGCTCAAGCGTTGTCACTGATTATGTTGGTTATCTCAGCAAAGGTCAGATACCACCAAAGGTATGATATATGCTGAAATGCCCTTATTGCAGATTATACTTGTTGCTGTTGGACTTAAAATAGCTTGGTAACTGTGTAACCTCTTTCTTCATTGCAGCACATCTCGCTTGTCAATTTAACTGTTACTCTGAACATAGAGGGGAGCAAATACACGGTACTCATGTATAGTTTTGTTTTTACATTTATGTGCTTACAACTCAGTGACTCACTGTATTTAAGCAAAATTGAACTTGATTAAACTCTACTGTAGATTGAGACAGTAAGGGGTGGACCCCGCAGCTATAAATTAAGAATGAATGGATCAGAAATTGAAGCAGAGATACATTCACTGCGAGATGGTGGACTTTTAATGCAGGTAAATTTCCACCGTGTCCTTTTTTCTATTAAAGCGAAAGGTCTCTAGCTGAGTTAGTCGGATGGCTTGAGTATCACTCAGGTCCCAGGCTAGGGTTAAAAAAATCTCCTCGTCTGTCCACGCCAAATCACAGGTCTAAGTCCCCGCCTCAGTCGTGGCTGTTCTCACATGGGCTATGGTGCCACTGTGTTTGGGTGGGGCAGGGTTCAATGGTTTTCTTGACTTGCGTGAGAAGGTCTCTTAATGCAACGTATAGGGGCTGTCTTACCCTCATAGGTCGAGTTTTTTTTTCTATTAAAAAAGTTCTGATACATCTTTGTTGTAAATTCTTCAGTTGGATGGAAACAGTCATGTAATTTATGCTGAGACGGAGGCTGCTGGTACACGCCTTCTCATTAATGGTAGAACATGCTTACTACAGGTAAAGATGGCTACATTTTCATATTTTTACTCTGTTTCATGTTAAATACTAAAACACTACATATAATTACTTGAAACTGAAGGTATTGGATCTGGCAAATTGTTGTGAATCTCTCATTCATACAAAGATCATAAACATTATATTCTTCTTTTCTGCCTTTTGTTGTAAACATACACTAAACTTGATTAGAATATAACAACATAGAGTGTTGAGAGTAGAATTTAGGAATTCATGATACAGCATGGCTCTGAGTCATATAAAATTTGCTTGAATGTACATTTCTTTCCTCCTCTGCAAGTTCTCTCTTGGCTTTTCCATAACTGTGGCATTTTATGTATCAAATCATCTAAAGTATCATCAGTTTCCAAAGTCAAAGATATCCCAGTGGCCAGTTGCCTAAAATTTTTCTGAAAGTTCCTCACCATGTTGAATTTGACTTGAAGTCTTAAACAGTTCGGATTGTTTGAACTATTCACTATATTCTCACATCATTTGGAAATACGTGGTTTCATTTTCGTTCTTTTAATTTTACTTTGCAGAAAGAACACGATCCTTCAAAGTTGTTGGCTGATACACCTTGTAAACTTCTTCGGTTCTTGGTTGCGGATGGCTCTCATGTGGATGCTGATACACCGTATGCTGAGGTGGAAGTCATGAAGATGTGCATGCCACTGTTACTGCCTGCCTCTGGTGTCATTCACTTTGTTATGCCTGAGGGTCAGGCCATGCAGGTTTTGTTCCTCTCTCTCTCTCTCTCTCTCTCTCTGCTTGCACATCCATGCTCTCTCTCTCTCATGAAATCATTATGATTGCTTCATTTATAACAAACATCATGAAATCAGCATGGTTACTACATTTATAACAAACTTGAATGTTTCCCTTTTTTCAGGCAAATGACCTGATAGCTAGATTGGACCTTGATGACCCATCTTCTGTGAGGAGAGCTGAACCATTTCATGGTTCCTTTCCCAAACTGGGACCTCCTACCGCTATCTCTGGCAAAGTTCATCAAAAATTTGCTGCAAGTGTGAATTCTGCACACATGATCCTTGCAGGATATGAACATAATATCAATGAAGTAAGACATTAATTTTTTACAATGATTTGTAATTTCAATTTACTTTCAGTTCTCTCACCTCTTTCATTATCTTCATCTACAAAGAAAACCAATTTCAAAGTTTACGGCACACACTGTCCCATTTTCTTGGAAAATAATCTGTTCCATTTTTTTGGAAAGTGGTTTAGTCTTTATGTAATATTTAATCAACATTTTCCTATCTATACTTGCTTTTGCAGGTTGTACAAGATTTGCTAAACTGCCTAGACAGCCCTGAGCTCCCTTTTCTACAATGGCAAGAACTTATTTCTGTTTTAGCAACACGGCTCCCAAAAGATCTTAGGAATGAGGTGATTAGCTTTTGACTAGTTTTCTATCAAATCAATTGTGGTCTTTCTGTATATCTTCTCTCTTCTGTTTTGGGTGCACATGAGATGTCTGACTAGTTTGATGCATTCAGTTGGATGGTAAGTACAAGGAGTATGAATTGAATCCTGACTTCTGCAAGAGCAAGGATTTCCCTGCAAAGTTGCTGAGGGGGGTTATTGAGGTCAGTTTGAGACTGCTACTTAGTGTGCTCGTGTTTGAGTATTTGTTGCTTACTTACAAAATTACTACTATAGGCAAATCTTGCATACTGTTCGGAAAAAGATAGGGTTACTAATGAGAGGCTTGTGGAACCACTTATGAGCCTGGTCAAGTCATATGAAGGTGGAAGAGAAAGCCATGCTCGTGTTGTTGTCAAATCTCTATTTGAGGAGTATCTGTCTGTTGAAGAGCTGTTCAATGATAACCTTCAGGCAAGTCTTTGAAGAGGTTGCTCAATGCTCATTTGCTCACCAAAATGCTAACTATTGTTGTGTTTTCTGTTTTTCTTTTTTTCATTTTCAGTCTGATGTTATAGAGCATCTACGCCTTCAACATGCAAAAGACCTCGAGAATGTTGTATACATTGTATTCTCACACCAGGTAATTTCTGTGAACTGTGATTTTTTATTTTTATGTTGCTACATCTAGATATCAAGGGCTTTTTTTTCCTGGCTTTTTTTTGGAAGGGTGTGAGAAGCAAAAATAAATTAATACTACGGCTTATGGAAGCATTGGTATATCCAAACCCATCTGGTTACAGGGATCAGTTGATTCGCTTCTCTGCCTTGAACCATACATCATATTCTGAGGTAAAGTTGAAGATTTTCAAAGATTGAAGTTCAATTTATTTTGCTTATATAGTCGTGATTGTTGATAAAAAAATTTGTAATATATTGTTATTGATGCAGCTGGCACTTAAAGCAAGCCAACTTCTTGAGCACACTAAATTGAGTGAACTTCGAACAAGCATAGCAAGAAGCCTTTCAGAGCTGGAGATGTTTACTGAGGAAGGAGAGCGTCTGTCAACACCTAGGAGAAAGATGGCGATAAATGAGAGAATGGAAGATTTAGTTTGTGCTCCACTGGCAGTTGAAGATGCTCTTGTAGCGTTGTTCGATCACAGTGATCCTACTCTTCAACGGAGAGTGGTTGAGACATATATACGCAGATTGTATCAGGTATCAGCGACTTTATTCACGACTTTGCTTGTCTTGATACAGCTTGAATCCTGACAAAATTTATGTGAACTAACACAAAATCGTATTACAGCCTTATCTTGTAAGTGGAAGTATCCGGATGCAATGGCACCGAGCTGGCCTAATTGCCGTATGGGAGTTCTCTGAAGAGCATCTTAAGCAAAGAAGTGGGCAAGATGTGCCCCTACAACAAGTTGAGAATCCCATTGAGAAGAGATGGGGCGTCATGGTTGTAATCAAGTCTCTCCAGTTTCTAGCAACTGCAATTGATGTTGCACTGAAGGAGACTTCACAGTACAGAGTGGGTGTCGGAAGTGTCTCGAACGGTAACCATGTAAATTCTAATCAGAGCAATATGCTTCATGTTGCTTTGGTTGGTATCAATAATCAGATGAGTACTCTCCAAGACAGGTTTGTTTGCTCTCCATATCCTTATGTGGCTACTTGTTTCATGAAAACCTTCAAGAGTGATTCCATTAAGAATTGATGTGTGCCTTCAATTTCTTATTTTACCTGTTTGTTATCTGTTTGTAGTGGTGATGAGGATCAAGCACAAGAAAGGGTCAACAAACTATCCAAGATTTTGAAGGATAATACTATTACATCACATCTTAATGGTGCTAGTGTTAAGGTTGTCAGCTGTATTATCCAGAGAGATGAAGGGCGTCCGCCAATGCGACACTCCTTCCAATGGTCTGTTGACAAGCTTTATTATGAGGAGGATCCAACGCTTCGCCATGTGGAACCGCCATTGTCTACATTCCTTGAGTTGGTATGTAGCTGTATTCATACTTTTTCATATTCTTTTAATATCCTCTCTGACTATAACGGCACCTCTTTAACATTTTTCTCTAAATACAGGAAAAGGTAAATTTGGAAGGTTACAATGAAGTGAAATACACCCCATCACGTGATCGCCAGTGGCATATTTATACACTTATCAAGAACAAGAAAGATCAGAGAGTAAACGACCAGAGGCTGTTCCTTCGTACCATAGTCAGACAACCAAGTGCAACAAATGGTTTCCTGTCAGGTAATATTGACAATGAAGTAGGCCGCACACAAGCTTTATCGTCATTCACATCAAACAGCATTCTCAGATCATTGATGGGAGCACTAGAAGAAATAGAGCTACATGCTCATAGTGAGACTGTGAGATCAGGCCACTCACACATGTATCTGTGCTTACTGAGAGAACAACAATTGCATGAACTAATCCCATTTTCAAGGTCAGTCAATGCACCTTATCTTTTTTTGTTGTGGATATGAAGGATATGTTGTTAATTTGCTTGAAGCTATCCACTTCTGCTATTTCATTGTGCAGGATGACTGATGAAATTGATCAGGATGAAGGAACTGCATGTACACTTTTGAAGCATATGGTATTGAATTTATATGAACATGTTGGGGTCAGGATGCATCGGCTTTCTGTGTGCCAGTGGGAAGTCAAGCTCTGGTTGGTTTGTGATGGGCAAGCTGCTGGTGCTTGGAGAGTTGTTGTTACCAATGTTACTGGCCACACCTGCACCGTTGATGTAAGTTCTTTGACAACTCACTACTTTGCCAGAAATAATCATAACAATAATTTAGTAACAACTGTAAGGACCTAAATATTTCTACCACCTGTCTGATATGCATAAAACTTGACAATAATCACGACCTCATAAACTACCATACATGTTTCTTTAGCTAATAGGAAATGCTCCATATGCTAAGTATTTTTGACCATTTACTTTTACGTAGAAGGATATCATTTGCACTTTCTCATGTGCTTATGTTCAAATTATTTCTCCCAGATTTACCGGGAAGTGGAAGACCCCAGCACACATCAGCTTCTCTACCACTCTGCCACAGCCATGGCTGGTCCTTTGCATGGTGTTGCATTGAATGAACCATACATGCCTTTGGGTGCTATTGACCTCAAACGTTATGCTGCTAGGAAAAATGAAACCACATACTGTTACGATTTCCCCTTGGTAAGATGCTTACAGCTCCTTGTTTTTCCTAACTTTGGTTATGGCATGCTTAAAGAGACCAATTCATATCAGTAATACTGTTTATGCAGGCATTTGAAACAGCGCTGAAGAGATCATGGAAATCAAGTAGTTATGGTGTTAGTGAAGCTAATGAGCACAATCAACTCTATGCTGAAGTGAAAGAGCTTATATTTGTTGATTCGGTTGGAGCATGGGGCACTCCATTGGTTTCAGTTGAACGTCCTCCAGGCCTCAATGATATTGGCATTGTTGCTTGGAACATGAAGCTGTCCACGCCAGAATTCCCAAGTGGCCGGGAGATTATAGTTGTTGCCAATGATGTGACATTTAAAGCTGGGTCCTTTGGTCCAAGAGAAGATGCATTTTTTGATGCTGTTACCAATCTTGCCTGTGAGAGGAAACTTCCTCTTATCTACCTGGCAGCAACTGCTGGTGCCAGGCTTGGTGTAGCAGAGGAAATAAAGTCATGCTTCCATGTTGGCTGGTCTGATGATGAGAGCCCTGAACGTGGTTTTCAGTACATTTACCTCACTACAGAAGATTACTCACGTCTAAGCTCTTCAGTAATAGCTCACGAGCTGCAACTAGAACATGGAGAAACCAGATGGGTGGTTGATACCATTGTTGGTAAAGAGGATGGACTTGGTTGTGAGAATCTCCATGGAAGTGGTGCGATTGCCAGCGCATATTCTAAGGCATACAAAGAGACCTTTACTTTGACATTTGTGACTGGAAGAGCTGTTGGCATTGGGGCTTATCTAGCTCGTTTAGGTATGAGGTGTATACAGCGTCTTGATCAACCAATTATTTTGACTGGGTTTTCTGCACTAAACAAGCTTCTGGGGCGGGAGGTGTACAGTTCTCATATGCAATTGGGTGGCCCCAAAATCATGGCTACAAATGGTGTTGTCCACCAAACTGTGTCAGATGACCTTGAAGGTGTTTCTGCTATCCTGAAATGGCTCAGTTATGTTCCTCCATATATTGGTGGTCCTCTACCCATTATGAAACCCCTGGACCCACCTGAAAGACCAGTAACATACTTCCCTGAGAATGCTTGTGATGCTCGTGCAGCCATCTGCGGCATTCAGGATGGTGAAGGGAAGTGGTTGGGTGGTATGTTTGATAGGGAAAGCTTCGTGGAAACATTGGAAGGTTGGGCAAAAACAGTCATCACCGGAAGAGCAAAGCTTGGTGGAATACCAGTTGGTGTCATAGCTGTGGAAACCCAAACTGTGATGCAAGTCATCCCAGCTGATCCAGGTCAGCTTGATTCCGCTGAGCGCGTAGTCCCTCAAGCAGGTCAGGTATGGTTCCCAGATTCTGCAACCAAAACAGCCCAGGCATTACTGGATTTCAACCGTGAGGAACTTCCACTGTTCATCCTTGCAAACTGGAGAGGTTTCTCTGGTGGGCAAAGGGATTTATTTGAAGGAATCCTTCAAGCTGGTTCAACAATTGTTGAGAATCTGAGGACATACCAGCAGCCAGCTTTTGTATATATCCCAATGGGTGGAGAGCTACGGGGAGGGGCCTGGGTTGTGGTGGACAGCAAGATCAATCCGGACCACATAGAGATGTATGCTGAGAGGACTGCGAAAGGGAATGTCCTTGAGGCAGAAGGACTGGTGGAGATAAAATTCAGGCCAAAGGAACTGGAAGATTGCATGCTAAGGCTTGACCCAGAATTGATTGGCCTTAATGCTAGGCTGAAAGAGATGAAGAAACAAAATGCCAGCATCCCGGAAATGGAGACCATACGGAGGAGTATGACTATTCGGATGAAGCAGTTGATGCCTATTTATACTCAGGTTGCCACACGATTTGCCGAATTGCATGACACCTCTGCTAGAATGGCCGCCAAAGGTGTGATCGGTAAGGTTGTTGATTGGGAAGAGTCTCGGGCCTTCTTCTACAGGAGATTGAGAAGGAGAGTTGCTGAGGATGCCCTGGCCAAGGAAGTTAAAGAAGCTGCTGGTGAGCAGCTTTCCCACAGATCAGCATTAGACTGTATCAAGAAATGGTATCTAGCATCCAAAGGAACTGAAGGTGGTAGTGAAATGTGGAATGACGATGAATCTTTCTTTACTTGGAAGGATGATCGCAAGAACTATGAGAATTATCTTGAGGAGTTGAAGGCTGAAAGAGTATCGAACTGGTTCTCGCATCTTGCTGAAAGTTCAGATGTGAAAGCTCTACCAAACGGTCTTTCACTCCTCCTTAACAAGGTAATTTTCATCTAACTTGTTTGAGCAGACCATTTTTTTCTAAGATCAACATCCTGAATTCTTAATTCTGGTACAGATGAATCCTTCGAAGAGGGAGCAGGTTATTGATGGCCTCAGGCAGCTTCTTGGTTGATCGATGGTGGCATCGCATTCCAACTGGAAAATATCCTCAGTTTTTGCATATAAACTATGTGTTCATGCAAGATCAAAGTGGTGCATGGAACCCTGCATAGTTGGGAACGAATTGTTCTGTTTGTAGTCATGTATTTAGCTGTTTATCCTGTAATTAGTCGGGTTGCGTTTCTCGATGCCAGCAATCCTGATCAAGTAATTATTTACTTTTCAATCCAAATAATACATGATTTTCATCAGTACGCTTTGTGCTTGTGCTATACACATGCACAGTAGATATCTAAGTGCATAGTAAAAAACTATGTATATTTAGAAAAACCGAAATGTCTTATAATTTGAAATTGAGAGAGCAGTAGTTAAGATGTTCAGGAAAGCATCCGGTTAACATTTGCAAGTTTGAATTACTAACTAATGTTCGTAAGATGGAACATCCGGTGGGTGTAACTTGAGCTGCTTGCTTCCCACCCAACACTGGTCTTGGTATTCTGTTCATTGCTCCAATAAAGCATCCATTTCAGGGACTTTCTCCTATTTGAGCTTGAATGTTCCATATTTTTAAAAATGGGGTCGCAACTGTCCATATTGTGAAAATTGAAATGCTGAGGTTGTTTGGCATCTCGGAATATATATAGTAGTGTGTTGTGTGTATATATATATATATATACTCTCTCCGTCCTAAATTCTAAGTCATTCCAAGAATCTTGAAAAATTAAATATCTTAAGTTTGACCGAATTTATATGATAAGATAATAATATTTAGAATATTAACTAAGTATTATTGGATTATTCGTTAATTGTATTTTTATAATATACCTATTTGATGTCATAAATCTCTGTATTCTTCTGTATAATTTTGGTTAAATTTAAAATACTTTGACTCTCTAAAATTTTTAAAATAACTTACAATTTAAAATGAAACGAGTATTTTTTAGGCTAATTGCACAACTGCCCCGTGTTAAGATCCAATTACTCGTTTAAGCGAGCAAAGACACGCGTGGTGCTCGATGAAATGCCTAGGAAGGAGTATCTGGTCCTCCACAATGTGCAGCTCTCTGTCATTGCGGTCGCAGCAGGGAGCAAGGTTCCAGCTTTCTTCATCGACAAAGGATTCCTCTCTGCTGTCACTCATTATTCGGTTTCAGCTTTAGTTGGTGAACATGGACTGAACAATTGCAGAACTAGTACGAGTTGTGATGGTCCAAGTGCACAGCTCATTTTTAAGGCTTTTGTGTAGGACGATGTAGGATTAGCAAGACAAGAGTGGCTTTATTCATTAGATCAATGCAAAATGTAAAAATGAGATTGAGAAATAAATTTGGTTCTTCTCGAGATTGTATGGATGTGGCGTCTTCTTGGCCTCAATGAGAGAAGAAGTTGCTGCCATTAAGTCAGCGGGTGTGACGTCTTCTTGGCCTCTAACACCAGCCATAGAGGCATAGAGGCCGCTTCGACCTGGCGCTTCTATGAATCTACGATGGATTGGCCTTATGGATGACTTACAACGGTGTCCAGCTCGGCGGCGAGGCTTTGCCGAGGCTCTACCGCTCTACCTTGGAGGCTGCTATGTCTTAAGTGAGGTCGCGCTGTATCGGCCTCGCCATGGCCAACCATGGCAGTGGCGTCCCCTCGTGTTATTGCGTTAACATCGGCACGTTTGCAGCAAGAAGCTTGCGTCACCATCGGCACGTTTGCTTTTAGCCTACGTAGCAAGACGAATGATATGCATACGGCATACATGCAGAGCTAAACTGAGATGTTTTTCATCAGTCTCTCTGGAGCCGAGGGGCTGCTAACGAGCCTAGCCGTCCAAGTGCCGGAGCCCCATGTCCTACTCCTTAAACGCCTACAGTCCACACTGCTCCCATTATGGCCGGCGATGCCGCCAAGCACGTCGTGCTGTTCCCGTTCCCCGGCCAGGGCCACCTCTCCGCGTTCATGTCGCTGGCCGACCTCCTACACGGCACTCTCCTCGACGCCGCCATCACGCTCGTCTCCACCCCGCGCAACGTTGCCGCGCTCCGGACTACCGCCTCGTCGTTCCTCGGCTTCCACGCGCTGCCCTTCACCCCGGCGGACCACGGCCTGCCACCGGACTGCGAGTCCTCCGACGCCGTACGGCCCGGTGCCATCGCGGACCTCCTCGTGGCGTTCGAGTCGCTCGAGGCGGCGTTCGGCGTTCGACGACAACCTCTCCGCCGCCGTCGCCGCCGGTGGTGGCAACGTCTGCGTCGTCTCCGACCCGTTCACGGCGTGGACGGTGACCGCGGCACGGCGCCGCGGCTGCGCGCACGCCTTCTTCGCCTCCTGCGGCGCGTACGGCAGCGCCGTCGTGCACTCGCACTGGAGCCACCTGCCCGAGTACCCCGAGGTCATCATCCACCGCTCGCAGCTCTCCAAGAACGCATCCGCCCCGCCGCCCGTCCTGGCCAAGCGCTTCGCGGGATTCTACGGCCGGCAGATCCCTCTCGGCTACGAGACGGGCGCGGTGATCGTCAACACCGTGGAGGAGTTCGAGCCCACCGGTCTCGACATGCTGCAGCGTAACCTCAAGGTCCCGGTCTGGCCCATCGGCCCTCTCGTGCGCGCCACCAGCCTACCAGTCTCGCCGGAGGCCGAGGTCGCCGTCGTGCGCTTCCTGGACTGCCACCCGCCGTCGTCGGTGCTGTACATCTCGTTCGGCACTCAGAACTCCATACGAGCAGAGCACATGACGGAGCTGGCACTGGCGTTAGAGTCAACCGGCCGGCCGTTCGTCTGGGCTGTCAGGCCGCCGGACGGATACGACATCAAGGGCGAGTTCCGGGCCGACCAGTGGCTGCCGGAAGGGTTCGAGGAGAGGGCGCGCACGAGCAACAGAGGGCTCCTGGTACGCGGGTGGGCACCGCAGGTGAGGATCCTGGCGCACGCGTCGACGGGCGCCTTCCTGAGCCACTGCGGATGGAACTCGGTGCTGGAGAGCGTGACGCACGGCGTGCCGATCATCGGCTGGCCGCTCGCCGGCGAGCAGTTCTACAATGCCAAGATGCTTGAAGAGGAGTGGGGCGTGTGCGTGGAGGTGGCGAGGGGGAACATGGAGAACACTGTGGTGAACAGGGCCTCGATCGCCGACGTGGTGGAGACGGTGATGGGTCAGACGGCGAAGGCCGCGGAGATGAGGCGGCGGGTGACGGAGATCAAGCAGGTGGTGGAGGGGTCCTGGAAGGAGGGAGACGGGTCGTCGAGGAAGGCGATAGAGGATTTCTTGCGGGCGATGAATCTCTGCTGAAGTGAACGAGCCTAATCGGTTGATAAATTTTGGTTGCCAAAATTTGGCAAAACTGAGTTTTCAAAATTTATCAATATATCTCCCATTTAGCGCCAAATCTGTGGCAAATAATTTTTGTTGAACTTTCGACAATTTTTGGTTGCCAAGTTAGTTTGGCAAATTTGTGTACTTGTCGATCTTTACCTGAATATTGTGCGCTATTGCGAATGGTGCTAAGTTATGTTCACCGACTTGTGCAATTGCCTAAAGACTGACTAATTACAATCCTAATAAATCAAGACTGTAAAGGGATTGCTACAGTGCTACTTAACATTTGATTATGAAGGATTTAAATTTGATGGTGATGTTTGAGAATACTGAAAAGGGACTGCTACTTACAATTTGATGACGATGTTTCCAATAAATATTGACTTTTCAGTACCAGTGACACGTTGGGTCAGATTTGAACATGATAAGCCATAATTCCATTTACACTCTTTGTTACTGCTTTTTTTTTTCTTGCTAATATATTGGGTTCATAATTTTACAGAACTATGATAACATTGCTTAATGTCTAAGACATATTCTTACGTTTTTAGGTTCTTATTAAACGTACCAAGCTCCGAGAGCACATTTTATTAATGAAAGTGTAAATTTCTCTTTATAGTTTTTATCACAAAAAACAATTATAAGTATTTGTAGCCTAGGGTGTTCCCGAGCACATCTAAACTGAACAACCTTCAGTTTGTTGGTTTCCTTTGCATCAGTTAAGGCTCGTGAATCGTTTTTTTTTTATTTTCAAACTGATGCATAAGAATAATCCCATTTGTTAGGAGAAAGTCGAAGCCTGAAATTAAACGTTATGTGATGGAATTTTATATATGTAAGTAGCGACGTACGGGCAATTAATTAACATATCGTTAATTAGATGGTTGAGGCGAGACATTACTTTATTATGCCTTGTTATGCATAAGTCTTTTCCAGGTTATATACATGATAATATACAATTATATGAAACTTATAAACTAAAAAAATATCATTTTTAGATGGTTTTCATGTGTATCTCATGACTTTACGGGCATTGTACATGGTGGCCCATGCTCAGATAAAAAGCGGATGTATAATGACTTAAATTATCCTAAAATTAATCATTCCTTGTAGATCTTTTTTTTTTTGTTCGCTGCTGCAATACCCCGTTCCCGCTCGTCTCGATTGATGGTCTTGCCGCTCGTGTCGATTGATGGTCCTGATCCTCAGTCCGGATTTCTTCTATCCCGCAGCCGCATTTCGTTTTTATTGCACAACTCAGCGGCATCTCGTGGATCCAAATTGTTGCAAGCCCAATAATGTGTGGCAGGGCTTATGGCCCATTTAGACTACCATCCCTATCTGTCTCATAGATATTTTTTTGTTAAAAAGAGCGGCCAGGATGGTGTGGAGTCTGAATCGGACGGCTAAGCTGTGGTCTCCGCCTTTTAAAAGACTGGCCCAACTCCACTGCCCTCCCTCCTCTTTCCAGTGCTGTCCTTCCCTTGCCCGGCGGCTTAAACCCTAGCTCCCATTCCCATCGCCGCTTCAGCGCCGCCGCCGTCGCCGCCGCCGCCGATGGAGTTCTGGGGTGAGATCCCTTTCTCCCTCTCTCGCAAACTCAATTTGCTGCGCTTGTTTTGTTTTTGTTTGTTTTGTTGTGCGATACGTTTGTTTGATTTTTGGATTGGACTCGTGGGTCGCCCACTCGCGAGGATTCCGAGACCTCCGACGACGAAGAAGGGGGGCTGGCATGCGAGCGCCTTCCGGCGTTGGTAGTGCAGCAGCAGCTCCGTGTCGGTAGCCCGGAGGCCGATGGGCAGGCCCGCGCCGGGCCCCTGCACGTGCCACGCGCCTGCCCTCCATCGCCGCCGATCAAATGGGATTGATGGGGGAATCGGGAGTTCACTATGGGATTGTTTCTGTGTGTCGGGAGTTCACTATGGGATTGCTTCTGTGTGACCCGTATCAACCCGCCCTAACCCGTCTTGCCTATAAACCTAAGCCGCCGCAACCCACAATATAGTTAAACCCATTTTCACCCATCTAGACACATTCCGTCACAGAACCCTCTCCAAAACTCCATAGTCCCTACCCATTAGCAGGCCTAGTTTTAGGCCCCTGCATCCCTTCGAATCATGGGTAGTGTTTGATTGGCAACTACTTACTACTGACATCTTAAGGGCGTTGATTTTTTTTTCTTTTCCGGATTATATTATATTCAGTTGACGTGTGATTATTATATGATGTTATTCTTTTATTCTAGGTAGCAACTTGACATTGCCTGCTTGACCAGTATGCTAGGAAAAAGTAGATTAAATGGTATGAAATCATACATGAACATGTTCATGTTTAGGATCTTATTATAGGAGGTGATGCTCACTGAATTTGGATTTTTGTGCTTTTGCTACCCTTGTTATAAACAGCATCAGATTATTCTTGATGTAACTGACCTCAGATTGCTCTGTGATTGTTTTGTTCTACCACCAGTGTCAATGTAGCATTGCCTGTATGTCCAGCATGATAGGAAAAGTAGATTAAATGGTTGAAATCATACATGAACGTGTTGGTGTTGTTATAGGACGTGATGCCCCTGAATATGTTGTTTTGTGCCTTGCAGGAATGTTTGTTGTGTTGCTACCCTTGTTAAACAACATCAGATTTGTATTCTTAATGTAACCTATCTCTGATTGCTCCCTGTTTTGCAGGTCTCGAGGTCAAGCCTGGATCCACTGTTAAGTGTGAGCCTGGACTTGGCTTTATCCTGCACTTATCCCAGGTAGATCTCGTTGCTATGTGTACACTTTCCTTTGTTTGTTTTGCACCATGTGTTCACTTCCCTCTCATGGATTTGCGCTATTTGTACACTTTCCTACTTCCTCTTTTTTTCTGTTGGATTTGCTCTGTATACTTACTTGGATTTAATCCGGCAGGCTGCTCTTGGGGAATCAAAGAAAAGTGACAATGCCTTGATGCATGTTAAAATTGACGGTCAAAAGCTTGCCCTTGGAACCCTCTCCATTGACAAGTTCCCACAAATACAGTTTGACCTGGTTTTCGACAAAGAGTTTGAGCTGTCGCACACATCAAAAACTACCAGTGTATTCTTCTCTGGTTACAAGGTTGAGCAGCCGATGGGTGATGATGAATATCCTTTTTGGCATTGAATTATTTTATTCGTTGAATTAGTTTGATTTTATTTTGGCGTTGAGTTAGTTGAATTATTATTTGTTTCCTTGACCTCCCTTCTGGCTTCCTCCACAATGGATCTTGATTCTGAAGATGAAGATGAAGATGAAGAGGAGCTGGACATTCCAGTAATCAAGGAAAATGGTATGTATATTTTATCTGTTTCTTTTTTCTGTTGCTGTTTTTTCTGGTGTTGGTGTTGGGGTTGTTTGGATTATGAACAAATCTGCTTGTCTCCAGGCAAAGCTGATGGGAAGGAGCAGAAAGGTCAAGAGAAGGCAGCTGCAGCTTCAAAATCAAGTCTTGTTCCTAAGAAAAGCAAGAATGATGATTCTGATGAGGATGAGACTGATGAATCTGATGAGGATGAGACTGATGATTCTGATGACCGTGAAGGATTATCTCCTGAAGAAGGCGATGATGATGTGAGTGGAAGGATGAGAAAATGTTTTTTCTGCAAGTCAGGGTTGTTCCATATTGATTAACTTTTGATTTTCCTGTTTTGTAGGATTCAAGTGATGAGGAAGATACAAGTGACGATGAGGAGGAAGAAACTCCAACTCCTAAGAAGGTATGTGCTTTATGGATTTACTCCTGCTCCTGTTTTAAATTCACTAATCTGTTGTAATATGATATCAATGTCTTGTTTTTTTTTTCAGCTAGAGGCAGGCAAGAAGAGACCTGCTGAAAAATTCCTGACTCCTCTTTCTGATAAGAAAGCAAAGGTTGCCACGCCGTCAGCCCAGAAGACAGGTGTGTAGTCTGAGTTACACATTTCTGCCTTGGAACTGTTGCTATGCTAGAGTTCAGTCTTTCTGCCATGGGACTGTTGCTACAAAACATGTATTCCTTGTGCAGGTGGCAAGAAGGGCGCTGTCCATGTGGCAACTCCACACCCAGCAAAAGGCAAGACACCTGGAAACACTGACAAATCGAAGGAGAAGTCTCCAAAATCTGGTGGCTCGGTACCTTGCAAATCTTGCAGCAAGTAAGTCTGGCACAGTTTTATTTGGTATTTGGTTATTTGGTGAAAAATCACTATATTGATCCTTGGTATCTGTTTGTTGTTCTCTCCAGAACATTCAACAGTGAGATGGCTCTTCAGGCTCACTCGAAGGCGAAGCATAGTGCCAAGTGAGTCGCAGGTCCAATCAAGCGCATGGAAGCGAAGCATGTGAGGTGCAAGTGAGTCTGGAAAGAATGTTGGTGGATGTATGCCTGGCCTTATTTTTGCTTTTAAGAGAGAGACTAGTAGCTATGTGATAGATGCAGCAAAAGAAGGCTGTGGTGTGTGAACTTGAATATTCTGGGTTGTCCAGCCGGTAGTATCTGGATTTGTGTTGTGCTGCGAATTGATCGTTTTTTTGCCATGGTCCTTTGTCTCACTGGCTCCTGTCGCATTCAGTTTCTTGAAACTGTCGTGGGGTGTGTTTAGTTTTCGCGAAATTCAAAAGAAAATGTCACGTCGTATCACCTCAGCTCACTGTAGTATTTTGTTTTTATTTGGTAAAAATTATTTAAACTTTGTGTAACTAGACTCAAAATGTTCGTCTTATAAAGTGTAATAAAACTGTGTAATTAGTTTTTAATTTTATCTACATTTAGTACTTCATACATGTGTCGGTATTTTAATGTGATGGGTAATAGGAATTCTGTATAGTGAATTTTGGGATGATTTTAGGGGATCTAAACACAGCCGTGCTTTCTTGTTTTTGTTTGAACCCGTGGTTGGTGGTTTGGTTAGCGGGCTAAGCTTCTGTCCTACGAAACTGGTTATGCTTAACCCTCTCCCCCCAGTGCATCCATTTAAGTTACAACCAGATGTTGCTTAACCTAGCCTGGACAAGGAGCACATGTTCCACCATGGCAATCATCTGCCAGAAGTGAGGGATGAGTACCTTACCTTCGTCTGGTAGACAAAATCTTGATAAAGGGCACCAGCCACGGTTACCGCACTTGCTGCAAACTCTGGGCCTGTCCAAGAATCAACAATGCTCTGCTTGCCAGCGGCCAACTATACTGTGAAATTGAACTCCCCTTGCTATAGACTGTAAATCCCCTTCCTATATGAAAGGATCAAGATGCTAAAAAGGGAGATGAATTAGGCTAATTTTAAATTTTCTTGCGAAATTTAAACCTACTAGCCCATTTCACCCTATGTGTCTAATTGTGTTCCTATAGATACTACCTATAAAAGTTTTGTACCCTAATTCTAATCCTATTCTAGCATGGCAACTCTAGAAATTGAAAAAGCAATAGAGTAAATGTTAGAAAGTAAATGCGAAAAGTTAAAAGAGGCAAGGAACACAGTGATCTTTTTTTCGAGGTATCGGAGTGTCGACGTTAGGAACCCGGGGGTGTCCTAAGCCAACGAGTAAATGTATGTGTGCGTAACCCGTTCGGATGGTGATGCAAGAAGAACACAGCGATTTATCCTGGTTCGGGCAAAGAAGGCCCTACGTCCAGTGGGGGGAGAAGATTTGTATTATCTTGCACCTAAGTGCTCGTACAGGGGTGAATACAAGCGAAGGAGAGAATTCGAGGGGGGTTCGAGTATAGAGCGAAAGAGTTATTCAGAGTCTAGGAGTCTGCCTAGGCGTGTGTTCGGTTGTTCGTGAGATCGTTGTCTGGAGTCGGTTCTTTGTCCGATTGGGCCTCTCTTCCGTTGTGTATCCTGGCGTCCCCTTTTATAGGCCAAGGGGAGGCACAGGGGTACAAGTGTCCTGGTTCGATGACGCAGTGGTGACGTCGCGGGTCGTGGTGGTCAACTCGAGGCCACTGTAGAGACGTGCGCTGAGCGTGGCTTGTTCTGTAGCAGCATGGCTCGGAGTTGACAGGCGTCCTTCGGAGGCGTGGTTGCTGACTGGCGAAAGACGTGATCCCCTGTAGAGGACGTGCGAGTCCCTGTTGGGGTCGCATCGAGAGTTGTTGGCGCAGCTTTGGAGGTCGATGTGGGTTGACCGGAGGGCGTCGACACATACTCGAGGCCCAATCAAGGGGTGGCCTCGAGCGTAGTGGTTGAACGGATAAGATTGAACTTAGGGAATCCGATGTCGGTTGTTTGTCGCGTAGCGCGTCGAAGGGTGACCGGAGGGCGTCGACACGTACTCGAGGCCCAATCGAGGGGTAGCCTCGAGCGGCCTAACAGTGCTGAGTACGGCGTAACAGTGCCGTGTAGACCGATGCACGTCCCCAGTATGGGCGGTAAAGCGGGATTCGACCGCTGTACGGACCACCGTGCGGCTACTGTAGCCATACGATAGGACGAGGTTAGGTAGTTTTGTATCAAATGCGCTGTCGGACGCACCCGGAGTTGGTGGATCGAGGGGGGGCTTGACCCTTGTTGTATCGAGGCGTCCGTCCCGTCGGGGCCTCGACACTTGACGCGGGGTCCCCCCCTCGAGTGATCATCAGTTGGTGACATCAGTGACTTGTTGAGGGTTGCGACAGAAGTCAAGTATTCTGTTGTGGGCCGGCCCAGTGGGTCGAGGATGTACGGTCTGGTCTTACACGTGTTTCTTTGAGGGTCCCCGTGAGATTAATCTGAGGGTAAACTTGGGGTTCAACCGAAAACAAGGGAGGTTTAGGGTACCCTTTTTCTTGGTAACCGACACGGAGAGTCGCCACTCTCCACTAGTTCTCATTGGAGCACCCGTGCAAGGGTGTAGCTCCCCCTTGATCCGCACAAGGATCAAGTGCTCTCTAAGGAATGATTCTTCGTCGCTCCGACGCGGTGAATCGTCAAGGACCGCTCACAAGATGAGTTGGGTCATCCAACCGTTACCCCCAACTTCAGCTTCATCGTGAGCGTCGAACGCGTCAAGGCACTCACCGCCGGACGCGTCCGGCGCGTTGTACCGTTCAGACAGAAATCGACCGTTGGAGCTACAGTGCTCTGGCCGGATGCATTCGGCGCTAACCCACCAGACGCGTCCGGCGGTCTGGGCCGAAAACTGCCTTCTCTGGGTAGCGTCTGGCGGCCAACAGGCGCGTCCGGCGCATACACCCCTTCTACTGCGCATGCCTATAAGCACCGGAGAAAACCAGCGTTCGGCACAGCTTATTCAGCCCGTTCACTTCCAATTCGACGAACTTTTGTGAACGGCTTCGAACTCAACCAATCTTGGGACCTTCAAGAAACTTCCTAGCGCTAAGTTTCACAAGTGTGCATCACACCTAAATCATTAGGCTTAACTAGGTCAAGCTACCTGTTTGCACCCCCCTTAATAGTACGACCAAAGGAAAAACAAAGTCCTAAAGACTAATCCGCCGTCACCCAACACCATTGACGGACAGAACTAATCCTATCTTCGACCTTGATGACCATCCTTTGAAAACTAAAACGATTTTATCAGGGGCATGAAAACCATATTGTCCGAGATTTTCATTACCATGACCTAACCAATCCCTGTTTCTGCAAAACACACGTTAGTCATGCTAATCGTTGTCATCAATCATCGAAACCCACATCAAGGGGCCTAGATGTTTTGAATCTCCCCCTTTTTGGTGATTGATGACAACCTCTGGAGTATGGAGAATAAGAGTTGAGGTTTTCAAACATGCTTGGTTCACATGAGTCTTTGACAATAAGATCAAAGGTTAGAGAGACTCATGTGACACCAAGCCAATATAACTGTACTCATAAGATCTGCATGAATGGTTAGTACAACATATATAGCTCATATCGATCAGAGTAAAGCACGGAAGCAAAACACATATTAGCATATAACATAACCAAGTGACATATTATAAGATACCCTCATTTTTGCTCAAATCCAAATTGCAGTGACCTTCCTTGATCGTCGAGGGTGCCCTACACTGTCAATCTCATCTATTCACAAGACCACCTTACCCTCCTCTAAGGTAGAGAGTTTATGCTATTCATATTTCTCACCTTTACATGCTTGCTTCTATAGGATTGTCTCTTCTCTAGACATATTGCTTATTGTTATGTATCCCTATCCATTCTATCCAATGCAGCATGTCGAGCCGTGTTATTTGAATTTGGATGACATACATGGCAGATGAGGCAGTTGTGAAATTGGCAGTGATAGTTGAACTCTAGGCCAAACCTATGAGTATGGATTGAGGCCAAGCCTCTCAAGGCGCCAGTTCATCATCTTGCAGCTCTCCAGTTGGGTTGATTTATTAACCAGTGACAGTATCAGCTATGGTCAGATGCAAGGGATTAGGCAGGAGTTCAGGTGGTGATGATGATCCACACAGGCGCTCTAGCATTCTAGATCTTCTCAAGGGCAAAGGGAAATATATTCAGAAGAAGAAAATGACTAAGAAGCCAAGAATGACACCAGAGGCACAGCAGGCACTAGTAGTAGCAACAGCTGCTGAGCGTGCAGAGAGAAGAGGTCGCAGAGATGGTGGCCTAGTGATCCGAGAGGCAGAATGAGCTGAGGCTCGGGAGGCAGAGGCAGAGGATATGGAGACCGAGGAGTAGATCTTGGAGCAGCAGGAGACTCCAGCTCGCTGACGCTCTTCCCGTGTTAGAGCTCAGGAGCAGGCTCAAGCACAGCAGGCAGGTTCGTCGGCAGCCCAGCAGAGCTCCTCGAGGACCTCGAGTTAGTCACACCGAGCTGCTTTAGGCAAGTGCCAAGCGGATTCAGTCGCTTAGGCAGGTGGATCTTGAGGTTTGGTTTCCTAGGAACAGGGAGCGAGGAGTTGATCACTACCACACAGCTCTTCATAGAGCTTTTGTTAGAGCTTACAGTGAGAAGTCCAAGATAACCAAACACACCAGGATATCAGCTCCCAACTTTGCCATTGTACTTGGGCAGTCCTTTCTGGAGTACCTGAATGCTCAGCCAGGCTTAACTGATCTGATTCAGAGGAGAGGCACTTATATTCCAGATTGGGTTATGGAGTTCTACGCTACAGTTTGGATAGCCCCAGATCACTCCTTCCTATCTTTCAGCTTACACGGTTAGAGGCATGACATTACCAGTGAAGAGGCTAGAGACTTTCTTGGGATTTTAGAGTAGCCTATCAAGCTTCATCAGATTTGCTTTCCAGATGCACAACCTCCTAGACGTGCACATGCAGGGGTATTGCCACCAGTTGATGTGATGAGAGGGGTATTTGGAGAGGCCTTTGGTGAGGGATCGAGCAGGCTACCCCATGATGAGATTCCCGTTGCTCGTGCTCTTGATGCTATTCAGCGGCAGACCATTCTACCCAGGCCAGGCTACAGAGAGGGGTTCACTCATTTGCAACAGTGGATTGTGTCACATCTTGTAAGGAAGATTCCATTTGACATTTGGGATTTGATACTCTGTGACATTGAGGATGTTATTTATGGAAGCTTCAAGCATGATCGCCTTATGCACTATGCCCATTGGATTACTTGGCTTATCTTCAGGAATGGCGACTTACCACCAGCTGCACGCAAACAATGGGATGATCCTACGCAGAAAGACGAGTTTGGTCTATATGATGCTACTCAGTTGCTCAGGTCCGCCAAGATAGTTACTCCTGTCCGACAGAGCTCTAGAGGACCTGTTACAGAGACAGGAGCCAAGTAGGACGCTAGGGTCAAGCAGTTAGCAGCAGAGGAGGAGGCAGAGATAGCAGCAGCAGAGGCAGCAGGAGCTGAGCTTGAGTTCACTACTTTAGACTCTGATGATGAGGACTATGCTATTCCTGTTTGACAGGCTCGTCAGCATGATGCAGCCTCAGGAGCTGTCATAGAGAGGATGGCTCAGGTACTTGATAGATTGGCAACCAACCAGGAGCGAGCCGAGCAGCGAATGGAGATAGCTCTTGCTGAGATTCGAGCTAGACAGGATGCATAACAGCAGCTACAGCAGCAGTAGTTCCAGCAGTCTATGGCCCTGTTCGCCTCTCTTTTCAAGCAGACAGGAGCTCGACCACCTCAGGATGTCCTCTTAACTACTTCAAGTCAGCCAGTACTACCAGCACAGGGTTCAGGACTAGCAGCTCAGGGTGCAGGACCTTCTTCTCTAGCCGTGCAGATGCCCTAGCACTTTCAATCCCCAGGTCTTCATTTTTCACCTCTTCAGACGGGTTTCACTCCTGGTGGCTCTTCATAGCTTTTCTCTCCAGGCTCTGGGGCATTGCAGACTACTTACAGTGCCCTTACCAGTGCCTCGACTTTGGATTACATGAGACTTGATGGCTCCACAGCCCCAACACCAGTTGAGGAGCCTACACCCCAGCCGCAGCTTCAGACAGTGATAGCTCTAGTGACAGGGACAGGCACCACAGAGATGATTCCATGTTCAGTTGGTTCGACAGAGCCACTGACTACACCCATCATTGGGACATCACCTTTCGCGGCTCCCACTCAACAGCTTGCTTCTTCTTTCGAGCCACAGGGTCAGACAGTTGCAGCTTCAGCTACAGCGGCAGTCTCAGAGACAGCTGCCCCACTTCCAGAGTCAGTTGAGCAGACCCGGACCGCTTCTCCGCAAGCAACACAGCCAGAGGGTCAGCAGGCTCCTGACACTCAGGTCTAGGAGAGTCCAATGCCTAGTCCAGATGATGCATCTTAGTTTATTGTGGCACGTTACCCTCGTGAGACTGGCTCGTCTGCTCCTTCTTCTCCTCATCCTTAGGTTTTGGTCCTTGATGCCAAAGGGGGAGAGATGGGAGTATGTAGACTTAGGGTAGCTTGTGAGTGGGATTTGGTTCTTTTATTGTGATAATACACTTCATGCATCATGTTTACTTCCTTGCATATCCTTGTTTATATATGTGTTGAACTCTATGTGACATTGTGGTTTTTTGTGTCGGTATCTTATAATATGTCACTTGGTTATGTTATATGCTCATATGTGTTTTGCTTGAAATTGTTTCTCTTGATGTGCCTTGAACCCAATGCC
Organism: Bothriochloa decipiens; assembly: GCA_023333625.1. Taxonomy (NCBI): domain Eukaryota; kingdom Viridiplantae; phylum Streptophyta; class Magnoliopsida; order Poales; family Poaceae; genus Bothriochloa; species Bothriochloa decipiens. The sequence goes on from CM041641.1 coordinate 6,382,425, forward strand.
ATTTCTATCGTTCTTCATCACAATGTTCATCAAGAGTTCACTTTGAAGTGTCTTGCCTTTTGCGAACTTTCTCAAACCAATCTTGAGATGCTCCTTCTCTTGCTTGAGCTTCTTGTTCTCTTCTTTGAGCTTCTCATTTTCAAGAGCTAGATCCTTGTCATGATCAAGATTCTCAGTGGTGACGGTGTTGAAGGCCTTAGCTTGTTCAAGACTTTTCTTGAGCTCTTCATTTTCACTCTTGAGCTTGACATAATCATCATAGTTCTCGGCCTCAACAACCTTGTTGCCCTTGTGTAAGTGCATTCACCTCTGAAGTGGGTTTTGGATAATTAATGACAATCAAATTAGGGACTAATAATTTTACCTAAGTGAATATGCAGGTGTTAGTCCATTGAAAGATTTGAATGACAATATTTGGTGATACAAGCACCCCAAATTTTATACGGATGGACGACGTTTGTACTCAAGAGTGCCCTCAATTTTTATCTTCACTTGAGTTATAGGAAACGCCGTACTATCAAGAGGGATACAAATTAGGTTGGTAATTCGAGGTCTAAAAGTGCTCAAGTCTATATTTAGAGCGTTTGGAGAGTTACCGTTGCACTCTCATCACTTAGAAAAGTCTTTTGCTTCAGCCAACCTGACCTACCAGAAGTACCGGAAATATTAAAGTTTTAAACTAGAAGTATCCGGGCTATTTTCTCAGAAAGTCGAGATGTGCAAAGTTGAAGAAACTTTGTACTACCGGTAGTACCAGTTCCCCAACCGGTAGTACCGGTGCCCTCCGGTAACACCGTATTTTATTAAAATTATACACTGGTAGTATCGGGCATATTTTCCCAAAGTCGAAGTCTACGAGTTGGCATAGTTGTGTACTACCGGTAGTACCGCTGGTGGTACCGGTTGTACCAGCTATATATATATTTATTTATTTTTAGTCCAAGTCGCACACGTCTATGGTTGCCTAGTTTTGTACTACCGGTAGTACCGGTCTTACTACCGGTAGTATCGATATGACTCCCTCTGCACGTTCTGACAATCAACAACGGTCACATTTGGTGAGGTACCGGTAGTACCGGTGGCTCCATTAGTACTACCGGTAGTTGTTCTGGACAGACCATATATATACCCCTCACCTCTCTCTTTCCTCTCACTCTTGCTCATTCCATTCATTCTCCCGAGACTTACCCGAGAAAGGCTTCTTCCAAGCACCAGCTCACCTGCTCTCTCTTCCCCCTTGCTCTCAAACTTCATCCTCTCAAGGATTCGAGCTAGGGACGTGAGATTAGAGAGTAGAAACTTTGATCTATGACTTGAGCACTTAGATTCCTCGTCTTACTGGCTTGATTTGTGTTTGTTACTCTTGGGTTCTTGGAACCCAAGCCGGCTAGGCGTTCTTCGTGGCTGTCCGTGTTGTCTCATTTGTGAGGGCGCCCCAAAGTGTTTGTATTACCCTTGATTCTTAGTGAATATCTCAAGTTTACCTTCATGGTTGCTTGAGGGAGGAAACCTTTATGGTAACCTCAACAACGGGAACGTAGGAACTCCTTTGTGGGGATTGCCGAACCTTGGATTAAATCGTGTGTCTTGCTGTGGTGGTAGCTTCGAGTACCCTTGTTTTTGTGTTCTTCGTGTTCCTCATCCCTACCCCCAAAGTTCATAGGTTGGAGGACTCGATCTACGACTTGGTGTGGTGAAACGCCTCAAGAAGTTTAACATTTTTATCAGCAACATCAACAAAGGGGTGGTAACAATTGGATCTAAATTTACAACTCATTTTACTCTGATTTTTATTTTGATTTCGTAGTTTCGTAGGCTACCAGAAGTACCAGAAGTTTGCATCGGTAGTACTGGTTTTTGTACTACCAGTAGTACCGGTGTTACTTCCGGTCCTACTTCCGGTAGGTATTTAACTTCCGCATTTGAGTTTGTAAGTTTTAGGTTTTTGATAATCGCCTATTCACCCCCCTCTAGGCCGATTAGATCCTTTCACCTTGCTACTAGCACCTTGCTCAATGCTCTCCACAAGCAAATCATCACATGATGTGGCTATATCAATCTTAACAATATTGTTAGTAGCATCATGTGTTTCGAAGAGAAGATCATAAGCCATAGCAAGATTATCATGATTGACCTTGATAGTTGTGTACTTCTCTTTCAAAGAGTCATAACTAGTGTTGAGCTCATTGTGCTTCCTCTCAAGTTTATCATGTTTTTCTTTGAGCTCCTTTTTAGAGGCTTTGAGCTCCTTGAGTTTGGAAGACATAATTTCAAATTGTTCTCTAAGCTCATCACTAGATTTTTGCAAACTTTCATATTTTTTATTTAGAGAAGTATTTTCACTATCAAGGTCATTATTTTGGGCTCTAGTTATGATGATGACTTTAGTGTACTTGTTAAGAAATTTTACAAGTTCATCATAAGAAGGTGTCATATTCATCATCACTATCACTCTCACTACCACTTTCATCATCACTATCCTCATGTTTAGAGTTTACCTTCTTGTCATGTTTTCCCATGAGACAATAGTGTGTAGAGAATGAAGACAATGGTAGTGATGGCGGTGGCGGTGGAGACCCAATACCAATAGCAGCAATATTTTCATCATCACTTTCTTCACCGGATGACCCACAAGAAGACTTAATATCTGTGAGCCAATCACCAACAATATATGCCTTGCCATTGCTTTTCTTGTGGTACTCCTTCTTGTCATCCTTCTTCTTGTGAGACTTGTCCTTCTTCTTCTTTTCTTGCTCATCGTCATCACTTGAGTCATCTTTCTTGCTTTTGCCCTTCTTCTTGTATGACTTGTCCTTGGGAGGCTCCGGGCATTGGTGAGAGAGATGCCCAAGCTTGTGACAATTGTAGCACTCCATTTTGGAGATGGGTTTTCTCTTGCTACTAGTGAAGAACTTCCTTTTCTTGCCATCAAACTTGATACCATTCTTGTGAAGCTTTTTCATCATCTTGGTGGTCTTCTTCACCATGAGAGCAAGACTTGTATCATCATCTTCACCATCACTTGAGTTGTCATGGGTGATCTTCTCTCTGCCTTTTCTTTGACGACTTGCATTGAGAGCCAAGTCTTTCTTCTTGGATGATGAGCCATCCTCGGGAGTGAGATGCATATACATCTCATGAGCATTGACCTTTCCCAATATTTGAGTCGGTGTAGCATTGGAAAGGTCACCTTGATGAAGCACGGTGACAATATGGCCATACTTCTCAATGGGAGAACACAAAGGATATTTCTTGCAACATCGGATGGAGACATTTGATTGAGTCCTAGCCCATTGAGTTCCTCTACAATAGTGTTCAAGCGAGAATACATCTCATTAGATTTCATCTCAAATGAATTTAACTTGCGCATAACAAGATGATAGCGTTCCTCACGCTCACTCTTGGTTCCCTCATGTAATGCACAAAGGTCAGACCATAGAGCATGGGCGTCCTTGTGGTTCCTAACACGGTTGAACACATCCTTACAAAGACCACGGAATATAGCATTCTTCGCCTTAGCGTTCCACTTCTCATAGTTAACCTTATCACCGACAAGGTTGAACGTGTCCTTAGGTTTTGGGAATCCTTGAGATGCGGCTCTAAGAACACCGACATCTATGGCTTCTAGGTATGCTTCCATACGAATTTTTCAATAAGGAAAATCATCTCCCTCGAACATGGGAGGGGGGCCTTCCCCATTGGACATCTTTACTCTAGGCGGTTAAGCCTAATTATGAGCAACAAGGCTCTGATACCACTTGAAAGGATCAAGATGCTCAAGAGAGGGGTGAATTGGGCTAATTCTAAATTTTCTTGCAGAATTTAAACCTATTAGCCCATTTCACCCTATGTGTCTAAGTGTATTCCTATAGATACTAACTATAAAAGTTTTGCACCTTAGTTCCAATCCTATTCTAGCATGGCAACTCTAGAAATTGAAAAAGCAATAGAGTAAATGCTAGAAAGTAAATGTGAAAAGTCAAAGAGGCAAGGAACACGGCGATCTTTTTCGAGGTATCGGAGAGTCTCCACTCTCACTAGTCCTCGTTGGAGCACCCACGCAAGGGTGTAGCTCCCCCTTGATCCGCGCAAGGATCAAGTGCTCTCTAAGGGCTGATTCTTCGTCGCTCTGACGCGGTGAATCGCCAAGAACTGCTCACAAGATGAGTTGGGTCATCCACAAGCTCCGTCGGATGATCACCAAGCTCCCAATCATCATCAAGCCGTCTAGGTGATGGCGATCACCAAGAGTAACAAGCACAAACTCTCACTTGACCTCGCAAAGCCTAAGGAGAAGGGTGGATGCATACTTGCTAGTCTCTAATCACTTATAAGATCATCAAAGCTTGAATTCTCGAATCACTAGCAACTCATGAGGCTCTTGCTTACTCCCTTGCACTCACAATGTGGCTATCAGCTGAACAAATGGGCAAGAGAAACGAAATGGAGGAGGTGAGGTTGTATTTATAGGCCAAGGGTCGAAATCCAACCGTTACCCCCAACTTCAGCTTCATCGTGTGCGCCGAACGCGTCCGGGCACTCACCGCCGGACGCGTCCGACGCGTTGTACCGTTCAGACAGAAATCGACCGTTGGAGCTACAGTGCTCTGGCCGGAAGCGTCCGGCGCTGGCCCACCAGGCTCGTCCGGCGGTCTGGGCCAAAAACTGCCTTCTCTGGGTAGCGTCCGGCGCCCAACAGGCGCGTTCGGCGCATACACCCCTTCTGCTGCGCATGCCTATTCGATGAACTTTTGTGAACGGCTTCGAACTCAACCAATCTTGGGACCTTCAAGAAACTTCCTAGCGCTAAGTTTCACAAGTGTGCATCACACCTAAATCATTAGGCTTAACTAGGTCAAGCTACCCGTTTGCACCCCCCTTAATAGTACGACCAAAGGAAAAACAAAGTCCTAAAGACTAATCCGCCGTCACCCAACACCATTGACGGACGGAACTAATCCTATCTTCGACCTTGACGACCATCCTTTGAAAACCGAAACGATTTCGTCAGGGGGCATGAAAACCATATTGTCCGAGATTTTCATTACCATGACCTAACCAATCCCTGTTTCTACAAAACATATGTTAGTCATGCTAATCGTTGTCATCAATTATCGAAACCCACATCAAGGGGCCTAGATGCTTTCACTATAGACTCCAAATAAGACGGCTAATACATCTGGAATACAAAAATAATCAGACTCCTGCTTATTGGTCACAAGAAATGAGCTCAAACATGAAAACTTTGGGGTACTGTAAAATTCTTCCATACAAATACCGTTCGTTTGTCTTGAATCATGAGTTAGATAGTGCTCACATCTTTCTAAGATTGCACATCTTATTACTCGGAAAGATCAGTATTATTTTTTTACTTTGATAGTTAGCCTGTGGTGTAAATTTAACCCAGAGCTCCGACAAAATAGATAAAGTAGTTCATTTAGCACTCTGATAACTTCATTGTCGTACACGAACACAAACACAACCACTTATGTATATAGATCGCACAAGCTTGATCAGTCCCCTCCATTCGGTTTGGCTGGATTGGATTCCACCATCACCGTCGTGGCTACTTGTTCGTTGCCTGCTGCCTGCGTCCCCTCCCCTACTAATTGTGCAGGATTGGATTGAATACTGAATTGGATCGGATCGCTGAAGATTGTCTGCGCCTGGTAATGAGCAAGGTGTGTGCTCACTTCGTTTTCAGGCTTTCAGCAAGCAAGGCAACTAACAATGCCAGTAGAGTATAATATGTTAACTTCGACCTGCAACACACATAACATCGGTCCAAATCCTGAGCTCATTGGCAAATCTCAACGATGAACACAGACTCTGAACCTTGGATGCCTGCCTGTGGTTGTTGTTACCTGTACTTGAACAATGCCACAAATCAGCTGCATAGATGTGGATAATAAAATAAAGGCAACGTTTGTCTCAATGCGACTGCTGACAGATATTGAAATGTTCTTAGCTCTGGCTGGAATGCTGGATAGGTATAGATGACTGTCGTGTAATCTGTTCCTCTCATGCTTTCACGTGCTACGGCATGCATGACTACAAGAGTGATTGTATTAGGTGCTAGATCTACTTCCAAGCTAAGATGACTGCAGAGAATTCACAGGAGTGATAGAGGCTTCCGCTGAAAACAAATCAAGTTGGAATAATTTCCACTAATAAGTACTCTCTCCATTCCAAATTGTAAATTATTCTAAGAATAGAGAGTCAAAAACATCTCAAGTTTGACCAAACTTATACAGAAAATTATAAAGATTTGTAACATCAAATTAGTATATTATAAAAAATATAATTAATAAATAATCCACTGATACTTAGTTGGTATCCTAATTGTTATTATCTTATCATATAAATTTGGTCAAATTTAAAATATTTTAACTATTAAAGACTCTTAGAATTTCTTATAATTTAGGATGGAAGGAGTATTGACCATAGTCCATGTATGAAAAGAGCCAACAATAATGTCCCACACGACACATACGAAGCATGAGATGACGATTATGAAACTCAACTATACAAAAAATGAAAAAAAAAGAATCTGTCCACTGTGATTCTGAAATTGGATATGATGAATTGATGACGACATTGGCCGGCCACATGCGCAGATGTGCTGAAATCCAGGATTTTTTTTTTCTTTTGTCTCGGCCTATCAGCATGATATGGAATAATCATGGAAGCGTGCTTCGCTAGCTGTATTAACAAAACATTGTGCGAGAACGCGCGGCATGGGATTGGTGATCTGTGTCTATCATGCTTTCACGTGCTGCAACTGCAAATATATCATAGTTTGATTGCAGAGATTAGTTTCACTAGCATACTTTGATTGCAGAGATTACATTCACTAGCATACTTCTGAGGTATGTAAAGCGTATACTCGGTTTTCTCAAGAACAGGTTGTTGCATTGTAGAGATTTTATGCAAATGATCTACTGAGACGTACTTCTATTAGTCGTAGGTGAGTGTATCATATTTTGCATAAAAACATTCTAAGGGCTTTTGGTGCAAACGACCACGGCTCTTATGACTGTAGCATTACCGAGAGCGTGTTTGGTTGAGTTGAGCGCCTCCCAGTCAGGTCTCACGTCAAGCAACGATCTGCACCTCATCAGGCGCACTCCAATCGAGCGCCCGAAGATGCTGACTACAGCTCAGCTCAGGAGCTAACCAAACACGCCCTGAGTATGGGAGCTGATGAAATAACAAATTATAGCTCCATAGGATTCTTTTATAATGATAATTATTATTTTTAAGCTTATTTTGGATATGAGATAGAAAAATATATATATTTTTTTATGAATTACACTATTACAGACGTAGAGACTCAACACGCGCACCCACACCCACATTATAACAGTGAATATTGTTGCTACAGTGATCTCACCGGTTAGAGAATCTCCAAGAGATTAGCCAAAAAAAATAGCCAAATCTATTGATTTAGCTACTTTCTAAAATACATTTGACAAGAGAATACTAGACACTCCAACAAACACTGTAAAGGATGGCTTGTGAGTCAGGAGAGCTTGTAAATTTCAAGAGTCATTTACAAAGTTTCTGGAGACATTTTTCCATAACAATAGCAAAATTTAGCTTTAAAAAACGATTTAGCTAATCTAACGGAGAAAACCACACCAGACACGGGTCGTCCTAACTGAGGTAGCATGTGTACATCGTGCTTGCTTGGCTGGTACTGGTAGACCCTGTCCTCTTGGCATAATTTCAAAGCACTTCGAGCTAGCAGTTTCGCTCATAAAAGGGTACGCGGTGCCCAAGACCCAGAGCGGCGGCCATCATCACCGCCACTCCCACCCCTCCTCGCGTGGTTTATTTTGGCGGGCCTCTCGCCTCCTCCTTCCTCCTTCGTTTCCTCCTCATCCCGTCCATTGCTGCTCCAAGCTCGCCAAGACCACCCGGCCGGAGGCAGCCATGGCATCTCCGGCAGCTTCGTCTCCACGGGTGCGGCGCATGCCCGACCACCAAGGTTACTCGTCGTCCCCTAGCTCTTCTCTTCCTCGTTCCTTCTGTCATGCGCGCAAGCTGTTCCGATCGCAGTGTGTGGTCTGGTCTGAATCTGATCCGTTTTCAGTCAAGCTTGATCCATTGTGTGAAAAAACACAACGAGAGCGCAGACAAGAAGACAACGCTATTTTTCCATGAAAGCTGTCTCTTGTCAGCTAGTAGTTTGGGCTCTAGCAGTGCCTTGACTCCCTCAACTTTTTACGAGCAACAAATAGGCTATAAGAAAATCTCGTCTTGGTTGGTTCTTGAACGATCCATCGGTCATTTCTGTTTACTAGAGTTGGCCACGAATCTTTTGGATGTATTTATCTGGCATTTTGACTCCTGTAGAACGAGACTCCCTTTTATCCTCCTCCATTTAATCCACCTTTTACAAGATCTAGAAAATAGTATAGACTAACTTTTTCCTGAAATATATAAGTAGGTGGGTATCTTTCACCCTAAATTGTTCGGGAAAAACCGAAAAATAACAGTATACTTCACGTCCTATCATATCGATCCATGGTGAAGAATTCACTTTTTTGAGAGTATAGGACAATTCACTTTGAACATGTGGCGAAACGATGCACACGCGAGGTTCAAACGCTTTATTATTGCGGTCGTCGTTCATTGTTCTGCATGCCGCCCTGTATGCTAATGCAGGCTACTTTGCCTCTCATCAGATAGTCAAATGAAGGCTGCACCATGCAGGCTTAGAAGGCAGAAATCCGAGATCCTTCGTGCTCAGTATGTTGACGTTAGAGAACTCAGGTACAGGGGTACAGAGCCATACAGATCCAGTCTACTGTTACTCTGTTAGAATTTCTTCTCTCAGCATTTCTTTGGTCTGAAATGATATCCCTGCTGTGCTCACTTACTCCTTGTACAGTCATGCAACAGTAATCCAACTCAGCAGCTACTTGGCTGAAATATAAAATAATGCTACTTTTCAGTAATTTATTTGTAATTTGCAGCAATGTTCTGTCATCTAACCCGCAAATTTTTAACATAGGATCTGCGCAGGAACATGGAATGTTGGAAGCATATGTCCACCTAGTGACTTGGATATTCAAGAATGGTTGGATATAGATGAACCAGCTGATATTTATGTTCTTGGGTATTTCTCTCTCTCCCTCGCTCTCAAATAAACCTTTCTTTTTCAGGTGGGCCAAACCTACTGTCGACTTCTAAACCTTCTTTTTCATATTTTGCAAGAAAATTATCTGACATATTTGCGCTAAATGATACCAAAATTTGGTGTACTGGTTTTAATCTTGGGAAACTACTAAAACTGTTTGGGGGTTTTAATCTTGGGAAACTACTAAAACTGTTTGGGAGACATGAACTGGATACTTGTTACATTTGAAATTCATTTAGCAATCACATGAAAGTGACAGGTATCCATGTAAGCAAACTGATACTGATATATTGTAGGCCCACGTGCTATTTGGCTATGAAATGATACAATACTGCTGCAATTGCTTTATTTATTAAAAATAATGAGTTTCATTTACCATTAAAACTACTGCTATCTTTCAGATTTCAAGAGATTATCCCACTTGAAGAAGGTTATATGATTGGAACTGAAGACACTCGTCCAGTTGCAATATGGGAGCATATCATCCATGAAACTTTGAATAAGTGTTCGGATAAATCAAAGTTCAAATGCCATTGTGACTCTCCTCCACCAGCAAGGTTCAATCCATCAGATTGTGTTCTTGCCATGGAGAATGAATTGCATAATGGATCCAACAGTGATAGTGATGGGGAGCTTCATCTGTTGTACAATGCAAAATCATCTAATTCAGTTCGCCATATTCAGCCATTGGATTTAGCCTTTGGTGTTAACAATTGTAATGGGGTTAAAAGAAAAAGACTGCAGTATGTCCGGGTAATAAGCAAGCAAATGGTAGGCGTATTCCTTTCTGTATGGATTCGGAGAAGCCTGCAGAAGCACATTCAGAATTTGAGAGTATCAATTGTAGGTGTAGGTACAAGGGGTTTTATTGGTAACAAGGCAAGTGCCAAACTTTTGTCTTTTATTATTACTCATGAAGCTTTATATTACAACAATAATTGTCTCATACTTGGAATCCTAAAATGTTGCTTGTCACATTGTCCACAATGATTTTAAATTTTTCTCCTGAGAACTGGAGTTGAAAAATGCATGTTTTGAATTTTGATGCTGCCATACATTCAAGAATAGTGAAAAGAGAAAGCTGAGCTTTGTTTCAAGAGAGACAGTTTATCATTTCAAAATATTTTATTTCCTTAAATGTTAACATGTAGCTGCTTACTATTGTATTCATCATGGACATGCTTGTTTAAATTTGTTTGTCTAAATAAATCACATGCTAATATTTGCTCCTTCAATATGTTTCAGGGATCAATATCAGTCAGCATGACTATACATGAAACTCATTTTTGCTTTGTATGTTTCCACCTGGCCTCTGGTGAAAAAAATGGCGATGAGCTAAAGAGAAACGCAAATGTTGAAGAAATCCATAGAAGGACAGTTTTTAATCCAATTCATATTGTAGGCGTTCCCAGAAGAATACATGACCATGAGTGAGTTAATCCGTGTCTTCAATACTTTGCGCTATGCTCCAATATGCACAGAACCAACTATTTCCATGACTTGTATATTAAATCTGCCCTTAAATTTTTCAGAAGGATTATATTGTTAGGGGATCTCAACTATCGGCTTAATTTATCATCTGAGAAGACACATGAACTTATCTCCAAACAGGACTGGGATGCATTGTTTAAGCTGGATCAGGTAACTTAGATACCCTAATACATCCATTACCTGCACAGAGTTTCCAGCTCATGCTTCTTTCTGTGATAGCTGAAAAAAGAACTAGGGAAAGGGTGCACATTTGACGGTTGGGTTGAAGGACCAATCATCTTCCCCCCAACATATAAATATGAGTTTAACTCAGGAAAATATGTAAGCGACGCGACAAAATCTGGGAGAAGAACACCTGCATGGTATGCTCCAGCTTTTGTTCATGAGATTCATTCTAGTCATTCTCCTAGACAGCAAACTTGAGGATATGTGTACAGAATAAGGAAATTAACATTGTCACCTGCTTGTATAGGTGCGACCGCATTCTCTCATATGGGAAGGGAACAAGGCTACTTTCCTACAAGAGAGCAGAGCTTATGTTATCTGATCATCGCCCTGTGACTGCAGTTTATATGGCGGAGATCGAAGTTGTCTGCCCCAGGAGGTTGCAGAGAGCTCTAACATTCAGCAATGCAGAGCTTGTGGATCAATTGTTATCGAGGAAGGAAGCACATCTTGAACCAGAAACCATTGATCATTGAACCATGAGCCAGGCAATTTCCTAGCTCAAGTTCCAACCAAGATGATGCAAATGCAATGCCAATGCTTGATCTCTGTATCTGTCAGAACGATTCAACTGCACAGCATAGATTAGTAGGAGTAGGATGTGCATTTCCATCATTGCTACATCCTTATTCGATCAAGTGAGTTGTATGGTATTTGTGAGACCATGACTACGGACCCATTTTAGCCATTGTATCCTTGCCGTTACCGAATTACGATGCGAATAAATAGTCATTTGTTTTCACGTACACATGGCATGCTGGACAGGTGAGTTGGAGTGCCAAAAACGGAAGGTTTAATCTTTTCAGTGGTATAAAAAAATGCAGGAGCGCCCTCACCACCCTTTGTAAATGAAAAAGAAGAGGAAGAAAATAATCCCGCGAGCTACGAGCAACAAGCGCGTGCGGCCGGTCGACGGCGGCGACGGCAGGCCTCGTTTCCGAGGCGCACAGCAAGCCAGCGGCGGGGGCGCCGCAAAGCCGGAATACCAACCCGAAGCCAGACTGGAATACGTCACCTGCTCACAGAGCAAGGAGCCCAGGGCGCCCGGCGGGACCGCGGGATCTCCACCCGCACCGCGGAGACGAGCGGCGGCGGCGGCGGAGGATGGCCGAGGAGCGGCGGGCCCGGGCACCACCCATCAGACACACACGGTCGCAGCACCACCTCCCGCCACACTTTCGTTCCTAAGCCTCCCGTCGCGCGGCGTTGTTGCCGGAGATCTCATCTAACGCCGGCAAGAGCGCCTGTACTGGGGCTGCCTCCCGTCCCGCGCTACCGGTGAGACCGCTCGACTCTCGGGTTTGTCAGCCGTGCGTGCACGTGTGGACCCGGCTCCAAGTGTAGCAGCAGGCCAGCAGCTGCCGGCCTGCCGCCAAGGTCCAGTCCATGCCTGACGCGCGCCATCGTCCTCGACGGCAACTTCCGCCGCTGCGTTGCCCTCGCCATCGACTCCGAGCTGGTGGTAAACTCCTCTCCACATCCCTCGTTACACTTACAAGCCTCTGTCATCGCAATAGTTGTGCAAGATGTAGCAGTAGGATGGGAAAACTGAAAAGGAAGAGAACTACAGCTATATGTTTATAATAAGAAGTTGGAACTCAACATTCCCTTGCTGACAGAACTGCAGTTATATGTGGAACAAGATGAAGTCTTCCTAATTAACAATTAGTGAGGAACGGTAGAAAATTCATCGAGGCCATATTGACGTCATTGTTCCTAATGCTTCAGTGGCCTTTGAAAACTTTATTTTCCTTGGTTCTCCTACTCTCAAAAAGTACTCTCCAACCCAATCTCTTATTCAGAACAAAATTGAGACTTTCTGGAATTGTTAACCTAGGTGGATAGCAATTACTCTCCAAATCCTAAATTGCAATGCACTATTAACGTAGCGGGTTTCAACGATGTCATGCACTAAAATGCCATTTGGAATGTTTGAGCAGTTTGAAGATGCTCATTCACCGGAAATAGGTGGCTGTGAAACTTGTCTCTAATCACTTGCAACTCTCTCAGAGCATCTCCGACTGGTGGGCGATCCATGGGGGTCTCCTCCGAACACCGAATCCCAACTTGCAGAATTGAAGCAATACAGGCAATTCTTGTTTCTCTAATCCTGCTCGAGTTGGAGGTGCTTGCTTCACCATCTTCTTTCTCTGTTAGTAGCTGCTGGTCTATGATAATAGCTGATAATAGCCGCGCTATCTGGCAATGACATTTGAACATACTTGCGAATCCCAATAGTTTCCTCAAATTCATTATGTGTTGGTCTTTTTCCAGTGAACATCTCCAGTAACAGGACACCATAGCTATAGACATCACCATGGGTGGAGACTTCATTGCCCAGACCATACTCTGAAAAATACACAAATGAGATCTTTCTTCAAAAATTACCTCAAAGTTTATGTTGGTACAAATATAAAATGATGCTTCAAATAGGGGGATGCTATACTACATCTGGACATTTCTCCATTTGATACCTGAATTATTTCTTCCTCCCTCTTCTCCCTCCTCTCCAACTCTGGCAAAACCAGCCACATTCTACTCCATCTATAACGAGATAGGGCTTCCTTGGCAGGTTAGAGTTATGGATTTGGGGATTGGGGATTGGGGTTTGGCGTTTGGGAATTAGAGAGATGGTCGGGGGCAGGGGGGTTGGTGGAGATGGTAGCGAGATGATGGGAAAGACAGTGGCTGGGCACTGGGGTGGTGGAGGATGGCTGGTTAGGAGGGTTGGAATGCGAGCAGCTTATTCTGACAAGTCATTGTGGCATCAGGGAGCTGCTCGAGATGGATAGAGGTCGGCAGGACAGGGAGCAGTTTACCAGCAGGTAGAGGAAAAATTAGAGGAAGAATATTGGATGAAGAAGGCTAGAGGAGAAGCAAGGTCCAATAACTTTTAGATTTAGATCCCATGGTCTAGAATTTAGGTGTAGGAGGGGCAAAACACCCAGGTGCCATGTTGATGGACCCTTGAAATAATAATCATTTCAAAAGCACTAAATTTAAAATTTTAACTAATCTCTAAACTATGAAATCAGTGTCCAGCTCTGAAGAAATCTAAAGTGTCCAGCCCCTTTCAGATTCCAAGATATGAAGTGCTAATGAAGTATACTAAGAAAAATACAAAGAAAGCCTTAAATTTTGATAGAAGAGGATAAAGAGCTACAGAAAATAGAAGCACACCTGGAGCTGCATAACCAATGGATCCTCTCATTGATGCCCAGCCACTTGATTTCTCTGTGTCTTGATGCAGAAACCTTGCAAGCCCAAAATCGCCAACATGAGCAACAAAGTCACTGTCCAGGAGAACATTGCTTGGCTTAAGATCACAATGAATAATTGGACTTGGCTTATGTTGGTGAAGGTAATCAAGTGAGGATGCCACATCGATTGCAATGCATAGCCTTGTAGTCAGATTCAGGGCCTTGTGTTGACCGTCTTCCATGATATTTTGGTGTAGCCATTGGTCAAAGTTTCCATTTGGTAGAAACTCATACACAAGGGCCTTGAATTCACGGCCCTGAGAATCAATGCTTGAACAGACTGTCAATATCTTCACGAGGTTTCGATGTCGTGCAGATGTTAGTCTCACATTCTGCGATAAAACTTTGAGACGCACCACGCTGCATGAGGTTTATAACCTTAACAGCGACGACTGCATGCTGCTCGTTGCCTCTCATTGTACCTTTGTAAACTGAGCCAAAGCTCCCTGCCCCGATGAGGTTCCCAGATGAAAAACCATTTGTTGCATGGGCCAATTCAGTATAAGATACCCTCATGTATTGCTCACCAATGACCGACCTATGTAGGTTTGCTTTTGTTTTTTGTTCTTTCTGTAGAACACAGATAGTGCAAACAATACTAGTGTGACAAAAATAAATCCACTGCATATGGAAACTATTATGGCAAGTTTCTCTGATGGCTTCTTGGTGGAGTGGTTAGAACAGGATGGCAATTTCAATTGAGGAATACCACCACACAGGCCATCATTTCCTATGATCAAGACCTCAGTTGCATTGATAAATATCCCATCATTTGGAACTCTGCCTTGTAATTTGTTGAACGAGAGATTTAATGAAGAAAGCCCTGGCAGATTGCCAAGGATTTCAGGGATTGTCCCAGATAAATTATTTTAGGAAAGATCAAGCACCAAGAGGCCCCTTAGATTTCCTAGTGACTCTGGAATTGTCCCGTGAAGGAGGTTTCCCGATGTATTGAGATATTCTAAGCTTTGACATTCACCAATGAATGCTGGGATCTCACTAGAAATTTTATTATTAGAGAAATCAAGCCAATCAAAATTTTTGAGATTTCCCACTTCTAATGGCAGGATTCCAGATAAGGAATTGTCTGCAAGACTCAAGAACCTCGACAGTGTTGGTATAAAGAATTTTAGGTATTTGACCAGAAAGATTGTTATGAGAAAGGTCCACAATTTCTAAAGGGCTGTTGTTAAGACTAGTAGGTATAGCTCCACTAATTGCATTAGTGTTGAGAATGAGGCTAGTGAGTTTTGTAAGATTACCAAGGGATGCAGGGATGGGTCCTGACAAAGCATTATTTGATAAATATAAGATACTCAAGTTCTTGAGTTTGCTGAGAGATTCTGGAATAGAACCTGTGAGAATATTATTATCCATGTAAAGTGTTTCCAAGTTTATGAGGTTTCCAATTCCTTCAGTTATTGTTCCTGTTATTGAGAGATTAGCAATTGAATTCGGGAGCACACCTTGGAGTTTATTGGCACTGACATCTAATGTCCTCAGATTGCTACAATTGGTTAGACTAGCCAGGAATCCCCAGTCAGCATCATTTGTTGCTTCAAACTCATTTATTCCAAACACCACTTTGGATAGGCTGTTTTGGTTAGTTCCCAAACATTGGGAGATTTTTCCTGAAAGGAAGTTGTATGGTGTTTCAATCATTTAAAGCATAGATGCATTGCACAGGGATGGCGGGAGCATGCCATGGAATTGATTTTTTGAAACAAGAATAAATTTAAGTTTCAAAAGTTTGCTACCAAAATTAGCTGGAAATAAAACCCCAGTGAAATTATTGACTTGTAGGTTCAGCATTCCAAGAGAAGAAAGGTTAAATATTGAAGGCGGCAGAGAGCCCTCTAGTTCGTCGTGGTCCAGATATAGTCCAGCAAGGTCATGGAGGTTTCCAAGAGCACGAGGTATGGGACCTGTAAGACTGTTGGATGAGAGAACCAGAAATCTAAGTAGCTCAAGGTTCCCTAATGATTCTGGGATTTGACCTGTTAGATTGTTTTCCTGAAGATCTAAGAATATTAATGAAGATAGGTTTCCTAACCAGGAAGGGATGTTTCCTTGGAGCTTGTTCTGCCCCAACTCAAGAGAATACAGAGACGAGAGACCTTGTAGTGGTGGGATGCTTCCTTCTAGGCTATTGTTGTAAAAATTAAGACCGGTCAATGCTGAGAGGTTTCCAACTGAGCTAGGGATTGTTCCTGAGAACTGATTGGAAGATAAACTAAGTTCTACGAGGTTCATAAGGCTGCCTATTTCCACTGGGATTTGTCCTACCATGCTGTTACTACTTAGGGTGAGCACTTTCAGATTCACAAGGCTTCCAATGCTGGAATGGATTCTCCCTGTAAGCTTATTTTGGTCAAGATTGAGTAACTCGAGATTATGCAGCGAGCTGAACTCATTTGGAATCCCCCCTTGCAAGTTGTTACTGATGAGCGAAATGTTGATAAGGTGGCTGCAGTTAGAGAGTGAAGGTGGAATCTGCCCTTGAATGAAGTTGTAGCCAAGGTCCAGAGTCTCAAGGTTACCGAGATTACCAAGCTCTGGTGGCAGGACGCCATGGAAGCGATTCGATGAAAGGTCAAGCCGCCGCATGTACGTGAGGTTGCCCAACGCAAAGGTGATGGTGCCGAGAAGGTTGAGCTCACTGAGGTCCAGCGCCACCACACGGCCACGGCGGCTTCCCCTCAAGCCGCATGCCACGCCACGCCACTGGCACATCGGAACAGATTGGTTGCCCCATGAAGCCAGAGCCTGTGACGGGTCACTCCTCAAGAGTGACTTGAACCGTTGAACGACACGAGCGCAAGGTGGTCGGTGGTGTTGCTTGTCGAAGTTTCAGGAATGGTGGATTCCAAAGCGAGCGCCACAGAGAACTAGCAGAAGATGCAAGGATGGCAAAGGTGCAAGAACGACCTACAGGATAACACCATTGCTGCCAGTGGAGCTTGGCTGCTGGGAGGCTAATCTTTTTGTGTTTGTGTTTGTTTCAGCAAAGGCTGTAGGTTCCTCTCATTTTATAGTGGATGGAGCTCTTGCGGTCTTGCCACTTTGTTTTTCTTTGCTATAATGAATATACCAGCTGGCGTCGAACTTTAAATAACCAGTAGTACGTGATCAGTTGTCATTGACCAGTTGAAAACCGTGTAGACTCTAGACTCCAATCAGTGCTGTTAACCTGTCAATGTCAAACGACATTGAATGGAGATAATATCTACACATCATCAGAGTTGTAGTACTCGTGACATTGTGAGTGATAACTTTTCCATTTGAAATAATTCATAGCAAACTTTTAAGTATTCTGTATCAATAAACGTGCACTCTTCTTGTTAGTGTTATTTTATTGTATCTGTTTAAGCAGTCTATCAACGAGCCTCAATCGTTTAACCTGAGAAATCACATCGGTCTGTGAAAAATACTACAGTAGTTCATTATAAAATTTGGATCTCATACAAAATGGCAAGTAGAAGTTTGGACCTGTGGAAGTATATGCTTCCTTGCCGACTTCCAGATGGAACTCGTTCTAATTTCTAAGATTCTATGGTCAAGTTGGCAATTTGCAGAATGTGCTTTCTGTTTACAAGGCAATAACGACAGAAGGTGGTCCATTTGAAGGGTGTAAATTTTCGTCCGTGCCTAACATGTCTTAGCATTTCCATATAGTATATCAAAGTTGAAATGTACCGCCATTTTCCCTTCAAATGGACCACCTTCAAACGAAGTGTGAGCGCACGTCTAAGTAGACTATGGGTTTGATTTGGTCTCCACGTATTTCCCACTTCCCATCAACCTGGCCCCACACGAGACTAGTCCAAAAAAACCGAGCTAGCAATTTTTTGAAGATATAAGTATTATTTTTTAAAAAGACATGAGTACTAAAAGTTCAGATAAATTTAAAGTCCATGCTAGACAAATTAGAGGAGGCTCTCTCCTTTCGTGGTGGGGGAGATGGCGACATGAAGGAATGGGGATAAGATGAAGGGGGCAAAGACTCTCTTTGCGCTAGTAGCATGTGAGCTTTGAAAGGAGCGGAATGCGAGATGCTTCTGGAATGCCACATCCACCATAGGCCAGTATTCTTCTTCATCAAGCAAGTCACTGATCCGTAGATCAAAGTCGGAGCTTGCAAACTTGGCTGTGTAGTTCGTGAGTAATCACCTAGCTAGAAGCAGTTTGAATGGGGAGGCTAAGCTAAAATGTAATATCCTGCCCTCCTAAGCAAGCACTTCTGCATTTTGTAAACAAAACTTCTATTCTTCTTAGTACAAAGATGTGCATATTGTATTTGAGAAAAAAACTAATTATTATTTGTTGTCTTTGGTCCTTTCTTGCTTGTTTATTTTCTAACCGTGGATACCTTGACTATTGAGTATTGACTGCCTAGAGTATTTAACTATTACCACTCTTACTGCCACCCAAGGAAATATGACTCCAGTGAGAGTCACGGGGTTATTATATCTAGGTTTAGGGATAACAATCACCGTTTCACATAAGCCATCTTTGCCAATATCAGCAATTATCTTGGTATATGTATATTGTTACTGCTCCACCAACAGAGTGACAACACACATTATTGTCGCTGCTCTGCTGAAATCCAAATATTTTTAAGTGGTCTATAGTTCGAACAACGCCAATGTAGTGAACGCTGGAACGTAGCTAGCATCAGTTTTGTCCTCGTGTGATTGAAGGCTACGACGTTACTGATGCTGGATATAATGCTTCCGGGGCACTATGATCCTTCTATCATGAATAATCTCGGAGGCTGGGCTTAGGTTATTCACTGTGCATGTTTCATTTGTGTCTCATTCTCGTTTAATAAGGTGTCACATGACAAACAATTTACGGAGAGATGAAACAGGTTTCATCTAGACGAAACTTTGTATACACGTACAGCTATCTGTGCCTTTGAAACAAAATGAAACCTCCAATGAGAGCCCTTAATTTCATTTCACTGCAGTTTTTCGGATTGTGTGGCTACACTGCAACAATTGTAAGACGAATGTAATTAGCTACACAATCAATGGTATAATTGGCTATTTGCCATTGCAAATCATTGCCTCCCTGTTTATAATTGTCACTGGGTCTATGAATTGTGGGTCCATCTGGGTCTATGAAATGTGGGGTGATGATAATTTTTGCCAAGTGCAATGAGCTCTCTATTGGAAGACCATGTTTTTTTTCAACAATCTACATATACTAGCATCGTGTCCGTGCGTTGCTACGGGATAGCTAAACTTTTATACAAAGACACAAGATTGCACGATAAGATATCAACCTTCCCCACTCTATGTGTCGTTCCTAACCGCCATTGGTAAGCTCAATGGCTGGATCACAATTCATTCCTCAACTGATAACCATTGGCTCCCGATGCAGTTGTATCAACCTTGTCCTACCCTAATCACACTGCTTCACCGATCACTCAGTCCCCCCCTAATCCCATTACTGCTTAGTCATTACCACTTTGCTCCATACATGAAACCAACAACCTGATCACAAGCACGATCCAAACTGAGCAAACTGAAATAAACCGTACATTAGCAGGCAAGCTTCATCGTCTGGTTCTGCTCTACGCTGTTAGCAGCAAGACTATCCCCGTAAGGTCTTGCTTGATGACACTGCATGTTGATGCCCGATCAGTCTGCCATCCTAGAGTGCGCTGTGAGGAGGGACATCACAACCTGGTGAATATATATATGCAAATGCATCATTTATCCAATCTAATATTTTTTTATTAAAAAAGAAAAAAATCCTGCTAGTTGACCATAGTGTTGCTAATTATGATAGCCTAATCTGTTCTGTATATACGTCAATACATCATTGACCCAAAGTCCACACTATTATCTATTTAAAACAAGGAGAAGCATAAACAGTTCAAACGAGGGAAAATGAAGACATATGGCTTATTCACGTAATAAATTTCACACTAATAGGCAACCTTTTAATTTATCCACTGTTTTAGTCAGAATAAATGGAAAATGATACTTTCTAAGACCGATAAATGGAAGGAACCAGTCTACTTTCCTGAAACAAAATGATACTGTCTAAGACCGATAAAAATAAACGAAGTTAAGCAACCTTTTAATTTATCCACTGTTTTAGTCAGAATAGTTTTAGAAACAAAAAAAAAAAAACTAATCACCCTGTATTGTAGTTATGCAGCACCGCACATGACCTCAATCTTGTCTTGAGGAATACAGTCTCCAATAGCACTGCGAAGGGTATTATTGCGAACTTTGTCATCTCATCTGTAGAACATACTGAAGTTGAGCATTTGCAGCCTTCATTTTCAATCAAGGGAGAAAATCGAATGAGAAGAGGGCTGACCTGTAGAATCCAATGGAATTGAATCCTAAGCTAAGGTTCAGAAGCCAATCGAGGTTCCATTCAGATGGGATTTTGGGAGCGTGTACCTATGCTGTCTCTACGGAGTTTCCCCACGGCCACCTGCGTACGGTGCTGTGCGCCGCCGCAGCACTTAGCCGTCGAGCACGGCCAACCCACCGCGCGAGTGAGCGCCATGCCGGGCCGGCCAGGGAGCCTCTCCATGGTGTCTGCTCACCTCAACCCTGCGCGCGTCTTGGAAGTCGCTAACGCCGTCATCCTTCCCATGGTCGGCAGCTGCAAGGCCGCCTGGCCAGCGGGCACCGCGCACAGATCCTGCCCAGATGGCCAGCCGTCGGGGAGTGGACGCGCGGGCGGCTGACGGAACCCTAGCCCCGCAGCCTGGCAGCGTGGGGAGAGGATTAGCGCGTGGAGAGAAGCCAGGGTGCCGGGGGAAGGAAAGCGTGCCCGTGATTGAGGCTGTGGGTCCGCGGGGGTTGCCACTTCCTTTTTGGCGCGAGGGGCTGTGGATCGCACGGGCGGGCTGAGAGTCGGCATGGGAATTTGTTTCGCACGATGTAAAACGAAAGCGACGAGAAAAATTACTGCACCAAAATAATATCTTATTTTTAGATTTAGACTAGTAACGTGCACGTACGTTATTACGGAACAACTAAACTCTTATACTAAAAACATATGAATCGTATGATAAAATAATAATACTATAAAATTAAATATTACGACCAAGCTTTGCGATGATACGTGCTTTCTTGTACGAGGACCTTTTTCTAAAAAGAAAAAACATAATGAGCTATTCATTTTTCAACGCTAAATGAGTGCTGATGGGAAAGGTAAAAGTGCTATCATGTATAAGCAAGCCTAACAAATGGTTTTCCAATTGAAAAAAATCATTTTATTTATTCCATAAAACTATTCTCATGTTTGATCCAGTGAAAATGTAAATTCCACAAGTTATAAAGACCAGAGCTGCCATCCCAACTTCAAACTTCACATTGAGATTACTCCTTTCAGTACGATGAATATAGTGAGATAACTCCACATCAGGGATTAGAAAGAACATTCTCATATGATGCTTCCATTTCAAGATCTTCTCGAGCTGCTTTGTCTGTTTCTCTTGATACAAATGTCAATTAGTCAGATCTCTTCTCTCACTTTCGGAGCACAGTTGGTCTTCAACTTGAAAACCGACAAAGGTGAGTTCTTCCTTATTCACGCCTTGATGCACCTTTTTCGTGTTCAATGTCGCCAGCGCAGTGCATACCCTATATTGTTACATCTAAAATTTATCACAACAGTCACATGTGCAACAAGATAGCTATGCATATATATGAAGTTTACACTGCAGGTGTAACACCTCTGGTGTTATATTAACTAAAACACTGCTATATCATCATATGCACTGCAAAGCATTCATGTTTAGGTCAACCTTGATATGCATCAACTAAAACAAGCTTACATTTCATAAGTGGATTGTGCTTCTGAAATATTTTGTCATATGAAATAATAAAACCATACTTTCGAATGTCATCCCAAATTACTTGGTTTATATTCTATGTACTTGAGGTGTAAACCGTGTTTACACTAGTGTCAAGCATAGTGTATAAATCTAAGTTCAACCCTTATAAATGATTTCCACAATTGAAGTTGAATTTGAATTTCAAAGCTTATTCCCAAGTCTTGCAATTCAAATTTAAATTCAAATTGGAAACCTATAAAATATTTTTCAAAAGTCAACTTGGTCAACCAAGGGTGTCTTTGGGTCATTGACCTAAAAATATCCTTGGATAATGTTGTGATCACTAATGACCAACCAATTAATTTAGAAACCAAATCGAGTTTGAATTCGGTTTTAAAAACCCTTTATTTCAAAACCTGGTTTTATCCCCTTTTCTATAATTCAAAATCTATAAGGAATTTGGGAATACTCTAAAAATATAGTTTGTAGATCTTGACAAGAGCTACAAAGTTGGTATATAAAGTTTTCAAGTTTCCAAAAAATAATTTCAAATGAATTTGAAAATATAGTTTTCTAACAATTGTCCCCTTTTGATTTTAAAATCATAATTCAAAAATTATACATAATTTGGGAAAACTTTATATATGAAACATGTTTGGTTTGCAAAGTTAAACATTTCATATTTTTGAAGATTTTCAAGTTTTATTGAAAAATCAAAAGTAATTTCAAATGTTTATTTCTAGGGTTTTATTCCCCTTTTGAATTTGAATTCATATTTCAAATTCTAGACAGAATTTGAGGATGCTAGTTAAATGAAAAGTGTAGCTCTTGAAAAGTTATGCAAATTCTATTTTTGGAGATTTTCAAATTCTTATATCAATTTTGAAGTAATTTGTTATTTTCGACAAATGGCATTTCTGTAATATTCAAGAACAGCATCGAGACCTATCGTCGGCCGCCATGGCCGGCTTCTCAAGCCGCGCCGCCGTCCACCGCCGCACATGCCACGGCCACCAGCTCGCCCCGACGCTCGAAGCACCCTCGCTGCGTGTCGCCCTTCCTTTCCTCGAGCTCTGGCTATAAATAGGGACGTCGTGGCCGACTTCTTCTTCTTTCCCCCTGCCGCCGCCGCCGACGACCTTGCTCCGCCGCTCCAATTCACCACCGTCGATCCACCGCTATCCAATTGCTTTTGCCAGAAGCTCCGCCTCAACCTTGCGTTTCTTCTGAGCCAGCTAGTGCCCGCACGCCGTCATCTTCCTCGTGGCCGGTCGCCGAGCCGCCGCGAGCTTTCTCGCCGGCCACCGCCGCCAAGGTTGAATATATATTTCCATTAACCCTTCTATCATGTTCTCCATCTTCTCTTGCCCCTCATGCGGATCTTGGTCGCCTTAATGGTGCACAGGAGTCGCCGTGACGCGGACCTTGCTGCCGGAGCACCGCTGCCGCCATTAGCGCCGCCGGCTACAGCTCGCCTCAGCCACTCCGAGCCTTCATCAACGTGCGCACCGTGCCTGTGGTAAGCTCCTGCATCTGCCTGTACCCTCAATTTCTTCTCTATCATGTTGTGGCCGCCGGTCACCGTAGCTCGCCGCCGGCACAACCTTGCCGCTCCGCCGCGCGCGTAGCCGTTGCGACTGGGGTTCAAGTTTGGTCTCATTTTGTTGCTGTTTGTGTTCGCGAAGGTGCGTAGCGCATGTAGATAACCTCGCTGTCACTGGAGACACTCCAGTGATGCCTTTCCGTCGCACTGCCGTGCCGCCGTGCCGCCATGGCCGCCGGCCAGTGCGCCGCCGTCGCCCTGCCACTCCATTAACTAGCCCAAGTTCACCGTGTCGAGCTGAGCACGTAGAACCAAACCTCGTCACCGGAGACCTCGCCGTCGGCGAACAATCGCCGGTCAAAACCCGGCCGCCGCCGGTCAACGTCGGGAGGAATTTCCTTTTTCCTTTTTCTTTTTCTAGAAAATAATTTAAATGCTATTTTCTTTAGAAAATCTTAGTAATTCATGTATAGCTCCAAAAATTCTGAAAATTTTTGTGTATGTTCTTTATGATGTCCTCTACATAGGAAATGCCAAATTTGAGTACTTTTTGCATAAGTTAAAATTAGCCCTTTTAATTGAAAAATGCACCTTTAATGATTTTTAATAAATAAAATAATTGGCTTTTTTCTGAAAATTGTTTTGCCATCTAATTAGACCAAGAGCTTTTCAAAATAAAATTTTGAGCTCAATTATACAACTTTAATTTTTTATGCCTTTATTTTATGCTTTTAAATAATTAATTAATCCCTTTAAATAAGTTTAATCATTATAGGATTTGTTTGACTTTGGGATTGATTGTAACCCTAATGACCTTGGGTCATTAACCCTAATGACCTTTAGCACTTTAATTAATTGTTTGAGCTTACCTTAATCATGTCATTAGGGTTTAATCGATGTTATTTCATGTGCTTAAATAATGTCATTAAAGATGTAGTTAACCCTAACGGACTTAGTGAGTAAGTTTTGTTGGCTTGCAACTTTATCGTGAAGGAAAGTCGTACTCAAGCCTTTAAACTGGTCATGCATCCATCGAGCATCATGTTTACTATTCCATCATGTTGAAGCATATGCTTTTATCGTATAGTTTCCGTTAACGGAGAGTTCAACGTTGTCGCCCCAGATCCGAAGGAAGAGCAGACTCAGGAGATTGGAGTTGATCCAGAGCCCGAGACCATCTACCCCGAATACCAAGGCAAGCCCCGGATGTATTTAAACCCTTCCTTGATTTTATAAAGGTTTTAT
Source organism: Bothriochloa decipiens (assembly GCA_023333625.1). NCBI lineage: Eukaryota > Viridiplantae > Streptophyta > Magnoliopsida > Poales > Poaceae > Bothriochloa > Bothriochloa decipiens. The sequence continues at coordinate 6,407,144 of CM041641.1, forward strand.
CGCTTCCTTATGAAATGTTGCATTAAGTAATAGGAGTTGAGTGAAAACCCACCAATTGCATTACCTGTCTTACTTCCATATTTCTTGTTACCTATTCTGAAAGATGCATAGTAATGCTTAGCCCTGCTTAATTAGTTAGGTTTTAAAAAGGTAAAAGAATGAAAAGAATGAGGTTAGTCTAAGTGTTGGAATCATAATGATAGTTAATAAATCTAGTTCGGACGGGTAACTTGCATTGGGAAAGGAGTCCCTCTGTAGTGTTTTCGTCTGTTGATGCCCTAGGCCCCGTGTCGATGGTGATCTGGTGATATTGAGAAATTAGAAAATCCACATGCATGAAGTGGTATACAGTGGGCCAGAGTCCCCACGTATGTCATGAAGTGATATATAGTGGGCCAGAGTCCCCACATATGTCATAATGTGTTATACTGTGGGTTTAAGTTCCCACGTATATCGGTACACTGGGTCGAAGTGCTCATGTGTATCATGTGGTGATATATGGCTGTGGTTGTTATCCCGGTATATCTGTGATCTGGTATGCATCGGAGTTAAAGTCTCCGGTATCCCAGTGATCTAGGTCCCAGCTGGGTATGAAAATGGATTCGAATCGCCATTGCTTCTCGGAGAAGAAGACTCGATCGTTGTTCATCATCGTAGTAACAACTTGAATGAAGATAAGGTATCAAAATGAGGTTGGTTGGTAATTTGGATCTAGAGCAAGACAACTTTACTATCTGTAATTGCTTTTCCGCAAAAATTCTTATCTCTTGCAAGCCTTACCTTGTCCCTCTAGCCTGTATTTCCTGAGTCTTCACCCCTTTTCTTTCATCGGGTCAGTCTTATTGAGTACTTTTGTACTCAGAGTTTGTTGAACCCTTGTTGCAGATGAGTCCCATGAGCAGGATTGCTACGCATCCTATTGCATGACCATCGTCAAGGAAAGTGATGACGAATAGGATGTCTCGCTCTTGGGCAGAGCATATAATCAAGGTTTTTGTAATAAGTTATATTGTTACTCCACTGCTACTATGGTTTGTATTAATCCAACTTATGGTTTATAAGTTTAAACTGAACGGTTTGTAAACTTATGTTATTAATCCTTCCGCTATTTTACTCCGATGTATATTATTTGTATAAAACTGTTGTAATACTGCAATGTCTCTTTGTAATGATTGATCCTGCTTGGAGAATCGTGGATTATTCGGGATTTACCCGATAGACCTTTTAAGTCTTATGGAACACATTCCTGGTTATTTGGAGTCTGTTTAGACAATAATCATGCGTGTGGGTCATATGATTTAGGAGGTTCTACCACAGCAGGGGAAGCAAATTAATGTGTAGAGTATCTGAACATTAATTTGCTTCCCCTTCCATATCAAAGTTGAAGAAATTACCTTGTCAAAAAAAAGTTGAAGAAATTACAATACAAACTTAGAAATATAGGTAGCTTATACAACAGCTCCAAGCCTCTTGAGACTCCACTGGACTTGAGACCTGGAAAAGTTTTTTCCACCAATAAGAGACATAAGAAGCACATAGAAATTCAACCAAAGACCAACGTACATGCTCTGTCAGAAAGCTCTAAAATTGCACTTCAACCATTTTCAGGTTCACAACAGTGGGATCTACATTGGTAACACGGGGGAAAAATAGTATGGTATTTCTAGTTTGATGCAAGGGCCATTATATTTTTACATAATTTTATTTGTTGCAATATTCTATTTTTGAGGTCCATATTCATAGATATTCAGCAAAGACTGAACAAATCTAAAGTACAAATTCTGAGCTGCAGCAGGACTAAATAAATTCTGACAACAGGTAGGTTTGCAATGCATTCCAATTTGAGTAGGCCCACATATTAATGCAATTGGAAAAGGCATACATATGCTACCAAGTTAACTACTACCTTGGATGTGATTTCTAATCAAAAGTACAAATATTATATCATTTGTGATTTTGCATGCACAGATGTTCACAAGCAAAAAAAACAGCAAGGACTTATTCATTTATACTATTGAGGGTGTGGCAGCCTTGCCTTTTTAATATTTGTTTTACAATGCAGTACAAGAATACAGTTTTCATAATGGCCAGCAGACCATATTATCGTCATGGTTCATACTAATGATAGAGTTCATGATCTAGAATGATAATTAATTGATAGTGATAATTTTTTATCCCTAAAACAATGGTACTGTGCAGAGTAGAAATTGATGCATGTTTGGATGGTCCCTGGTTGGTCCACTCTAATCATTGTCTGACGCATATAATGTATCTGAGCATCGATCACCAAACAAAAACAAATTCTCTAAAGGTGGAATAATGTGTTTGTCTGAATACTGAACAAAATCAAACTGCACAAATCAAACGTGAGTAAATGACTAGCAAGGACTATCCCCTGTTGCTCACTGAAGCTGAGAACTTATTCAACATCTATTGCTGTGTGCATATTCTGAGCGCAGATCGTCAACCAGATCTAAATTAAATTGCACCAATCTCTATGATGATAAGAACACAATACTACAGTACACAATATTTAGAAACTACGGATTACTGTAGGTAGAAGCAAAAATGTTATATTGAAAGAAATATAACATTAGAAAAACTGTATATATAATAATCTAAGTGTCGTACTGAACTACTAATTTATCCAACGCTAAGGAGCTCATGTCAGTCAGTCCTATTAATAGATGCTTTGATGATCTCTAGAGCTTGATAGCTCCGTTCTGAACATCAATGAAATTAAGTCATAAGTGCCAATAGCTAACCTAGCTGGAGGGGTCTACTACTGCTAATAAAGAACAATTGTTGTCACTGCAGATCTTGAGTTTGGGGCTACCATAGGCGTAGCTGCAAGAAAAACCATTGGTTATTAACACTTCTGCAGAGCACATATCTCAGTCCAGAAGAACTGAACAAATGTATTTTAGAGTCCAAACAAACACACGCAAAGACTTGTGATTTTTCAAAATTATTTTGGATACCTGTAGCAAATGTGGCAACTCCAACTCAACAAGTGTCTCTCGTACTAATCTACAAAAGGAAGATCCCTGAGAAAATAGATCATCAGCCATTGAGACTCCAGATTTGGCACTAAACTACAATAGATCATGACCATTATCTGTATATAAATACTATGAAGAAATCACATGTGTTAAGGATCCATACCTCATACGCCCATATCAGTATTTGCTGCAGTAGAACTTTTCAAGCAGTATAGGAAATTCACTGTAAACAGTTACACAATTGACATGATTGTGAGCAAACATTCATATGAAAACATGCAATGGACTTGGTTAGATTTGTTTTTTTTTTTCATATTGTACCTTTCCAAAACCACCAACAGTAGCAAGTGTAACACCTCTGGTGTTATATTAACTAAAACATACCATATCATTATATGCACTGTAAAGCATTCATGTTTAGGTCAATCTTAATGTGCATTAACTAAAACAAGTTTACATTTCATAGGTTGATTGGGTTTCTAGAATATTTTGTCACATGAAATAATAAAACCCTATTTTTGAATGTCATCGCAAATGCTTAGTTTATATTTTATGTACTTGAGGTGTAAACCGTGTTTACACTAGTGTCAAGCATAGTGTATAAGTCTAAGTCCAACCCTAAAAATGATTTCCATATTTGAAGTTGAATTTGGATTCCAAAGCTTACTTTCAAGTCTGGCAATTCAAATTTAAATTCAAATTAGAAATGCTATAAAAGGTTTTTCAAAAGTCAACTTGGTCAACCAAGGGTGTCATTGGGTCAATGACCTAAAAATGTCCTTGGATGATTTTTGTGATCACTAATGACTAACCAATTAAGTTAGAACCCAAATCGAGTTTGAATTCTATTTCAAAAACCCTTTATTTCAAAACCTAGTTTTACCCCCTTTTCTCCAATTCAAAATCTATAAATAATTTAGAGATACTCTAAAAAGATAGTTTATAGATCTTGACAAGAGCTACAAAGTTGGTATATAAAGTTTTTCAAGTTTTCAAAAGAAGTTTCAAATGAATTTGAAAATACATTTTTCCAGTATTTGACCCCTTTCGATTTTAAAACCATAATTCAAAAATTATGCAAAATTTTGGAAAATTTTGTATATGAAAAAGGTTTGGTTTGGAAAGTTAAACATTTCATAGTTTTGAAGATTTTCAAGTTTTATTGAAAAATCAAAAGTAATTTCAAATGTTTGTTTCTAGGGTTTTATTCCCTTTTCAAATCTAATTTCAAATTTTAAAATCCAAATAGAATTTGAGGATGCCAGTTAAAGGAAAAGTGTAGCTCTTGAAAAGTTATGCAAATGATATTTTTGTATATTTTCAAGTTCTTATATAATATTTGGAGTAATTTGTATTTTGAAACGAATGGTATTTTTGTAATTTCTGCGAACAGTACCGAAACCTATCGTCGGCCGCCATCGCCGGCTTCTCAACGCGCGCCGCCGTCCACAGCCGCACCTGCTCGTCCGCCAGCGCACTCCTGGACACACGAAACTTCACCGTCGTCGTGTCGCCCGTCCGTGCGTCACCCTTGGCCTATAAATACCGGTCGGGCGCCGCCGTTTCTCTTCTTTCTTCTTCCTGCCGCCGTCGCCGATGACTTCGCTCTGCCGCTCGAATTCGCCGCCGATGCTTCACCACTACCTGATTGCTCTTGCCAATAGCTCCGCCATATCCTCACGGTCATTTTGAGCTAGTTCGTGCTTGCTCTCCTCGTCCGAGCTGCCCGCGTGCCGTCGTCTTCTCCATGGCCGGTCGCCGAGCCGCCGCAAGCTTTTTCGCCGTCGACCGCCGCACAGGGTGAAAATATATTCTCTTTAACCATCCTGTCGTGTTCTCCATGTATCATGCCTCTTATGCGCACCTTGGCCGGCTTGATGGTCCACAGGAACGCTGGTGACGCCGACCTTGCCATCAGAGCGCCGCCGCCACCATCACCGCCGCCGACCGCAGCTCGATTCAAGCACTCCGGGCCCTCATTAACGTGCGCATCAGCATCAGGGTGAGCTCCTGCAGCTGTTTGCAGTATCAATTTCATCATTCCCGTGTCATAACTGCCGGCCACCGTAGCTCGCCGCCGGCGCAGTGTTGCCAGCGCCGCCGCGCGCGTAGCCGTCGGGGCTGGGGTTCCAGTTTGGCTTCATTTTGTTGCCAAACAAGATCGTCTGAGTGCCCTGCATGTGTCCATGTAGTCGCCGTCGCCGGAAACAGCTCCGGTGAGCTTCGCCGCCGCGCCCTAGCTCCGCCGCGCCGCCATGGCCACCGGCGTGGGTGCCGCCGTCGCCCCGCCGCGCCGTTAGCTACCTCCATCGACTCGCCGTGTCGAGCTGGGCCCAGTGGTCCAAGTCTGGTCGCCGGAGACCTCGCCGATGGCGAGTAATCGCCGGTCAACCATCGGCGAACCGTCGGTTAGCGCGGGAGTACTGTGCCGATTTTCTTTTTCTATTTTTAGAAAATGATTTAAATGCTATTTTCGTTGAAAAATCATAGTAATTCATATATAGCTCCAAAAATTCTAAAAAAATTTTGTGAGTGTTCTTTATGATGTCATCTACCTAGAAAAAATATGAAATTCCAAATTTGAGTACTTTTTGCATATGTTAAAATTAGCCCTTTTAATTGAAAAATGGACCTTCAATGATTTTTTCATAAATAAAATAATTGGCTTTTAATTCTGAAATTTGTTTTGCCATCTAATTAGGCTAAGAGCTTTCTAAAATAAAAATTTGAGCTTAATTTGATAACTTTAATTTTTATGTCTTTATTAATGCTTTTAAATAATTAATTAATCCCTTTATTTGAGTTTAATCATTATAGGATTTGTTTGATTTTGGGATTGATCGATGACCTTGGGTCATTAACCCTAATGACCTTTGGCACTTTAATTAATTGTTTACGCTTACCTTAATCATGTCATTAGGGCTTAATTAACGTTATTTCATGTGTTTAATTAATTTCTTAAATGGCGTAGTTAACCCTAATGAGTTTTATAAGCGAAGTTTTGTTGGCTTGCAACTTTATCGTGAAGAAAAGTTGTACTCGATCCCTTAATCTGATAATGCATCCATCGAGCATCATGTTTACTATTCCATCATGTTAAAGCATATTAATTATCGAATAGCTTCCGTTAACGGAGAGTTGACGTTGTCGCCCAGATCCGAAGGAAGAGCAGATTCAGGAATCGGGAGTTGATCCAGAGTTTGAGACCGTCTACCCCGAACATCAAGGCAAGCCCCGGATGCATTCAAACCCTATTCTATTTATAAAAGTTTTACCGCTTTAGATATGATATGTTGCATTAAGTAATAGGAGTTGAGTGAAAACCCACCAATTGCATTACCTATCTTATTTCCTTATTCCTTGTTACCTTTTTTAGAAGATAAGTAGTAACGCTTAGCCCTGCTTATTTAGTTAAATGTTCAAAGGTAAAAGAATAAAAAAGATGAGTTTGGTTTTCTTTGTTGGAATCTTGATAATAGAAATAAATCGAGTCCGGACGGCTAACTTGCACTGGGAATGGAGTCCCTCTGTAGTGTTTTCGTCTGTTGATGGACTAGGTCCCGTCCGTTGGTGAACTGGTGAAATCGAGAATTTAGAAATCCACATGCATGAAGTGATATACGGATGGTTGGAGCCGTGTATATCATGGAGTGACTTATAGTGGGGCCAGAGATCCCACATATATCATAGTGTGTTTTATGATGGGGTTTAAGTTCCCACGTATCTCGGTACGCTGGGCCGCAGAGCTTACATGTATCATGTGATGATATATGGTTGCGGTTGTTATCCCGGTATATCGGTTCATCTGGGGTGCATCGGAGTTAAAGTCTCCGGTATTCCAGTGACCTAGGTCCCAGCTGGGTATGAAAATGGATTCGAATCATCGTTGCTTCTCGGAGAAGAAGACTCGATCGGTGTTCATCATCGTAGTAATAACTTGAACAAAGATTAAGGTTTAATAATGAAGTTGGTTGATAATTGGAGCTAGTCCAAGCAAACTTTACTTTCTGTTAATCCTTTCCGTAAAATTTCTTATCTCTTACAAGCCTTACCTTGTCCCTCTAGCCTGCATTTCTTGAGTCTCCACCCCTCTTTTTCGTCGGGTCAGTCTTGTGGAGTACTTTTGTACTCAGGGTTTGTTGAACCCTTGTTGCAGGTGAGCCTCATGGGCAGGAATGCTACACATCCTGTTGCATGACAGTCGTCGAGGAAAGCGATGACGAGTAAGGTGTTTAGCTCTTGGGCAGAGCTTTTCGTTTGGTATTGTAATAAGGTTATATACTGCTACTCCACTACTATTATGGTTTGTACAATCTAAACTTATGGTTGTAAATATTTGAAACTCAAAGGTTTGTAAACTGATGTTATTGTAAGTCTTCCACTATTTTACTCCGATGTATATTATTTATATCAAACTGTTGCAATACTGCAATATCTCTTTATAACGGTTGATCCTGTTCGGAGAATCGTGGATGATTCGGGATTTACCCGACAGACTTTTTAAGTCGTATGAAACACAGTCATGGTTATTTGGAGTATGTTTAGACAATAATCATACGTGTGGGCCATATGATTTAGGAGGTTCTGCCACAACAAGCCCTGTTGTGATTGTGTACGAAACAAAGGGTGAAAGTTAACAAAACTGTAAACTGATCCTCAGAAGAAAATGAACCATTATACTCATCGGATAGGCAAAAAGGTATTGGGAGGAAAAAAATTCGCATCAATGAGCATCTTGGAAGTCTGGTACTAACAATTGTTCTCTAGAATTTGTGGAAAAGAAATACTGCACATATCTTGCATGAACCACATATTGCTATCTCTGCATACTACCTTATTGCATAGAGGCAGTTCCTAATTGCTTAGGAAGGAAAATGGGGGGAAGGATGCTACCTTCCTGTTCAGATCGCACAAATGCAGTCATACAATATGGTTAATTACATGATCATAAATTTAGAAAATTGCTACCAACTTTACTATGGAAACACATAACACATGATTCAGAAAACTATTGCTAATAGTTTAAGAACTATATCAGTCTCCAAGACTGGAGTTGCATCCATATTTTTACTGCACAGCTCCAGTCAGCATGTCACTATATGAGGAAAAGAAAATGGTAGGATGTAGCAACGGCACCCCACATTACTGGTTACTAACTTGTAGAGCACATATCTCAGAACCATTTGAGTAAAACTTCTGACAGTCTGAAGTATACAAGAAAATGTCATTGTACATAATAAAAAATAATCAACAAAATGATATAAGATGAAGAACAAAGTATCTCTAAATTAAATTGCTATTTCATTGCACTAGCCAAATGGTAGTCATGTATTTTTTCTAAAGCCAACATTGTTTAACAATCAGTCATCTTTAAGTACTAAGACAAACTAAGATTTTGTATTGCAGAACTATTTGGAACAATTGAAAAACATGGGAGATCTGACAATGCAGTTCTGAAAGAGATATGACAATATGCAGTGACATTATTTTTTTTAAAAGAAATGGAAACAAGGCTCCTAAAACCACATAAGAAATATTAATCATTGCTAATATTTCTGCTAACTCCTAATACCACTTAGAAGGAGTCAGAATTAACACATAAGCTATTTTCTTTAGCTGTTTTGATTGAAGATAAATATAGGGGTTCATGAACTGAAGCCTATAGCACTAAGCATCAACCTGTAGCCAAAAGTCATAAAACAAAACCAACATGGACTGAGTCTAGCCGTGCATCATCAGCACGATGGTGTCAAAGAAAAAGGCATATCAGAGAGATGGTTTCCTGGGAGAAGTGATTCAAGACCAGACTCAATCCTTGCTCCTAATCACATCCTGTTCCTATACTCAAAGATGTGTCAAAGAAAAATATCACATTTAGTTCCAACCTATGAGTACCACTCAAAGATGTCTGAAAGAAAAAAAAATGAATGTCGGTTCCTGCTGTGGGACAAGCACACCGAACCTTTCGCTGGAACCTGCTTGCTGCTGGAGGCGCGGAAGGAGTGCGGCGAGGTCGGGCGTCGCGGCGGCGCGGAGGGAGGGCGGCGTGGCCGGCTTGCGAGTCCGGGCGGGGTGGCCGGCCTGCGAGGGAGGACGGTGTGGCCGGCCTGCGAGTCCGGCCGCCCTTCTCTTCCCTACGAGTCCAGGTGGCCGGCAGGCCGGGCAGCGCGGAGTAGCATGACGCGGCGGTGCGGAGGGAGGTCGGCCTAGCCGGCCTCCGATTCCGGGCGGCGCGGAGTGGGCGGCGAGTCCGTACGACGCGGAGGGAGGGCGGCTTGGCCTGCGGCTTGGAGGAAGCACGGCGTGGCAGGGCCGGGCGGCGCGGAGTGGGTGAGCGGGACAGCGAAGGACTGAAGGGACGAGCGCTTTGGATTTTGGAATGGCTAGATTTAGAAGAGGCTAAATTTAGAAGGGGGTAGGAAACTAGGACGTGATTGGAGGCTGAAATTTTGAACCGGATCGATCGCATGGAAGGCAGCCGCATGGACGCTCCACTCGGTGTCGCAGATGACAGACGGAAAATGCAAAATGCGTTTGTCGTATCAAAAAGTGTCTATTTTTTTTTTATTCGTGAGAGATTTAGATGAGACATTTTTGCTATGTGAAGCGAAGCTCTCCCTGGGCCTCCCGCGGTCGTTTTACTCCATTGGTGGGCTTTCCTCAGGTCAGACTGGTTCCGCGCCGCTAGCAATCACCGCTTCTGCGTTCTTTTTCCGTTGCATGCTTGCAGCCCAATGGAGAAGCCAATAGCCCAATACGCGACAGCCACGGCGATCAGACCGGTTTACTTCCCCCACTTTCAAAAAGAATACTGTATGATTCAAAAATAAATACAGTATAAAATATATATAAAAATAAAATATTGCATAATATTCATAATATTAAAAAAAGTAAATATCTCAAGTTTATAACCAAATATATAAAAAATACAATATTCATAATATTGAATAAGTATTATAGTTAGATAAATCATATAGTATATTTATTAATATTTCTCATGATTCTAATTAAATTCCTTAGGAAATGAAATGTGTACTCTTTTTTTAATGAAGTATGGTAGTCATCAATTACAGCAGCCTTCACATTAGATGCTTATAGAAGAATATATTTAAAAACCTGTTTCGGAGACATGAACTACGATTTGCAAATAACCACTTATATTCAGAAAAGATATATGGCCACCATGCTTTGTACATGTATAAGCATTTATGGATCTCAACAGCAGTTCTCCGTTCACCTACCAATTTATAAAATTTAGAGAGAAAAAATGCGATGAGGTTTTTTTTAGAACCGGGATGGGACTTTAGTTAAAAAAATCATGTCACCCTTTTTTTTAACATAATGACAGTGTCCCGGTAATAATATTTTAAATCAGAAAGTGCTAGAAAACAGAAAGAAATAAGAAATACTAATTGTCCATCACATTCGTCGCAAAAAAAAAAGGAATTTGACCATCACATTTGTCAACAATGCAATTGTCAGTGCGAATTGCAGAAATTCTTGCAAATCAAGTGGGTGGGCAGAAGCAGAATTAGTTGGTGCGTGACAGTTAAGTGTATGGTTCAGATTTTTTGATAAAAAACAATATTAAAAAAATGTGGTTTACCGGCTGCCTCTTAGATCCCAATCTACTCTTAAAATAACATAGCATAGTCATGTCAATAAAGGACAGAGTAACATCATCATTAATGAGCGCAATGTAGCAACATTTCCACCATATTTCTCGTAGAAACATGCATACATGTCAATAGTCAACAACATTAGTAAGCGCAACAAGGCAATGATTCTGAGACGTGCCAAGAGGATTTTCTGAAAGAGATGGGTCTTGCTGGCTTGCTGACGAAAGGGACAAAAAAAAATCTCGTCCAGATTTCGTTTTGTGCCTGACATGATTACTCAATAGCAGTAGGACGGAGACGCAAGAATCGTATAAATACGGAAGCTATCGTAAGTTTTATCATGCTTCAGATTCAGATACATCTAAAGCAAGAATTGATACTCTGATTCTAAAGGAAAAACATACTCCTTATGGTGCCCACTTACGATATTGGAACATTCCATATGCATCGTTCTTTTTCGATGAATTTCATAACTTTTTAAGTATGTAACCTTTTTTCGATGAATATACATCTGCTTCTGCTTGGTTGGGTGCGGTACATGATCACCATTATATGTCAATGATGTCAATTGTTAATAGCGTGTAAAGGTTGGAATCTTTGAGAATTGAGAGTATGCAAGTAGTCAAATCTTGATGATTTAACGTCAGTTAGTTTTGGCTGATCATATCTTCCTGCAAAGTTAGAAGTGAATTGGTTAGCTTTTGATCATGGACATATCTTGCCAAACTAAGAAATTAGTACCACAGTTACAATTTCAAAAAAAATCATTTAGCTTAAGAATAAATATTTGCATTGCTTGCATCTAAAACAACTCAAAAATTCAACTGAAGAGGAGTGTATGTTAACTATTTATAAAATGCTCGGAGTCAATCAAAGCCGATAAAACAAAAAAAAATTAGCTTATCCTTTGGCTTTATCAGCTTCTAGTTTTTAATTTTAAGAAGAAGATATGAAGAACAACTCATCATCGCTAATTTTAAAACATCATTATAATATTTATATGTATTTTGAAAATTATTAAGAGGTTAATGAAGGTATTTGGTCAATTTCTTCACGAGAAAAGGGCAGCCAAGGCCCAAGCGGCGGCCATCACGTTTCAGTGTCGTCTCGTTCTCTTCTCTCAGACATGCTCGTGTGGCGGCGTCTGGGTAGGGGAGCTGCTGCAGCCGCGCGTATGGCGTCCTCTTCCTCCCCCCTCTCCTCCCTGCCGCGGCTATCTATCCCGCCTCACCGAGGGAACCACAAGGCAGCCATGGCCGCTTCGGCTGGCGCCTCCCAGGCGCTGCGTAACGGCGGCGGGATGCAGATGCAGGTTGGTCGTTCGAGGTTCGAAGCTTTTCTTGGCTTAAGTTCTTGAACCTGCTATTTCTAGGATCAAATTCTGATCTTCTTTTTTTGCTTTTCTTGTCTCTGGTTTGCACGGGACGAAGGATTTCGTGATGCAGAGGTGGGCTGAGATTGTGTTGTGTTGCGGCGCGGATTGGGGCTGCGTGCCGCAGCTGTGGAACAGGGTGGTGATGCGCAAGTGGCTCAACATCGGCGCGGGGTCCGGGGACTCCGACTTCAGCGCCGACGAGCACGACACCTCGGAGGGCGAGACCGACCGCGAAGGTTACTTAACTCTTCATTACTTCCGCCCCCTCTGTTTCTTGAGCGGAATGTTCTGAATTTCTGAATCGATCTGGTCGCTCAAGCTCGCTCTTGTTTGGAGCCAAATCAGGGAGAATTTGGTTTGGAAGTTTGAGAGGTAGGCGTTGAGCCGTTGACGGTTATGCAGAGCAGACAACACACTGTGCAATGAAAGTTCTTTCTTGTACGCTACTGTTTGGGCTCTGGTGACTTCTTTTTCTCAACCTCTTTACAACTGGATTAGAAAAAATGGCGTCTTCAATGATTGGTCAGCTCACTCTGGATTGCATTACTTGTTTGAGGATTGCTCTATTAGATTACTGTAATTGTTCATTATTTGCCATCTTTTTGATATCGTATGGATGTTTGATCATATCGCTGAGAATGCTTAACCGTTGTGATGTGCGTGGCTAACGGCTAGTACTTTCTTGGGATCAGATATTTCTTTTAGTATATTCGACCTTTTAAAAGGAAATCAAGAGGGCTATTAAGTTCTCTGTTACCTTTAAAGGTAACTTTTGGCTGTTCTTTTCACCTTTACGAAAGAAATGGAATATCAGGAATGTTGATGTGACCATCTTCTAGTTGACCTCACTATCTAATGGTTGTTGTGCCCCACATTCTATGAGCTATATATTTTTCTCTTCATTGAAATAAAATCTGCAGTTCCACAACTACATTTGTATTATCGCTTTTCCATAGCTTAAGCTTCTTTTGTGAAGATCGTTTTGGATTGTTTAAATAAAAAATTGTAATTGCTGTGTTTTTATGTCATTTGTGCAGACATATCTGGTTCGAAACATGCGCTATGCAATGAAGAAAGGATATTAGGTGGATTGGGTGCAAGCACAACTGGTAATTTATTAGCGTATTGATGTTTATTTTCCTAAGAAAATGACAAACATGCAGAAGATTAGTGTCTATTAATTATGTTTCTCTTTATGTATATTCATCTGTGAGTTGGGTCTTGTTGACTCGTAGACAAGGAAGTAGGCACACAGTAATGCTGGCGAAATACTTACCTGGCCCGAGAAGATGCTAGTTTAATAATGCAGTGGCAACAGATCTAGTTGCGGTTCATTTACCAAATGGGCAACTCCTGTGGCCTCAGTTTTGGCCCCAACTTCTTCCACTGACCTTTATGAAAAGAGTTGAAGCTTGTAGAATTCTGAATGTAAAGTGGCTCTCTCAGCCTCTTGAGTGGTTGTTGTTGTGCTTGTTTCCCTGTACAGTTCTTACCCTTTTTATTTATAAAATTTCACAGTGGGGGTTTCCCCTGCTGTATTTTACGTTCAAGAAAAAAATAATTCTGAATGTACATTGTTCTGATGGGATTTTCTGATTCTTCTTGGTTAATATTTCAAAATGATTCCTGGATGATAATGAACAGAAACATAATCGAGGGAAAATGAGCAGAAAAAAAACTTGAATGCATTTCAGCATGTGTTTTGATTCACTCTGAAGTTCATTTTTGTTACATTAGGCTTCTGCTTGATTAAGGCTTGGGTTCATAGGTTACCTTATGTGCTGACTGCTAACCCAACTGCTTAATCTTCCTTTCTTTTATTTCTTCTTTTGCCTGCATAATACTCTGCACAAACACATGTTTGATATAAGGTCTTGGGTTGACATATCGCCTTACATTAATAATACAATCGTTGATGCTGTAGGTGATGAAATGAATGATGTACGTTACAGGCTAAGAAGGCACAGATCAGAGATTGTTCGTGCTCAGTATGTTGATGTTAGAGAACTCAGGTAATAAACTACAGGTCTTGTGCCCTCATAGTATTCACTGGTTCCTAGTTATGTCATGACAGTACTTTTTCTTTCGGCATTTCTTTGAATGAAAATGGTAGTCCTGGTGCTTATTCCTCCTGTTATTCTGATACGTATCATATTGCAGAAGATTAGTAAAATTTTCTACTAGGCTGGAACTAAAAGGATGTATTAGTTTTATGTTGATGTTCTTTCAGCTAACCTGCAAGTTCAATATGCAGGATTTGCGTAGGGACATGGAATGTTGGAGGCAGATTTCCACCCAATGACTTAGACATTGAAGAATGGTTGGCTATGGAGGAGCCAGCTGACATTTATGTTGTTGGGTAATTATCCACCATACGAAATTCAGTTTGAGTGTGACAAACCCATTGTTGAGTTCTGTAACTATTTTCTTGGGAACATGCACTGGATACTTGATTATTTAACTCTTGTATTTAAAAGTTATTTGTCCATAAGTTTTTACATGTATCTAGGCACACAAGGTGCTGTACAAATGTTATATTGGCGATGAGATGATTGGTGCCACTCCTTTCATTAATAATCCATTCCAAATTATAAGACGTTTTGGTTTTCTAGATGCATAGCTTTTGCTATGTATTTAGATATACACTATGTCTATATTCATAGTTAAAACAATGAATATAGAAAGCCAAAACATCTAATAATTTAGAACGGAGGGAGTATACTGTTTGCTTAAAAAAGAATTCATTTACTGATTAGGGTCATCTTTCAGATTTCAAGAGATTGTTCCACTCAATGCTGGGAATATATTTGGTGCTGAAGACAGTCGTCCAGTTGCAGTATGGGAGCACATCATCCGTGAAACTTTGAATAAGAATTGTTCAGGTAAATCGGGGTTTAAGTGCCACTGTGATTCTCCTTCACTATCCAGGTTTAATCTGACAGATGTTGCTCTTTCCATAGAACATGAATTGCGTAGTGAGTCTGATAAGGATAGTGATGGGGAAATTCGTCCATTGATTGACCAAGACCATAATTGTGGACTTCAAGATAAAACATATGAGAATCTTGAAGCTTTTCCAGAAGAGGATTTAGCCTGTGATGTCATCATTGATAAGAGAGCAAAAAGGAAAAGGCCAGAGTTTGTGCGCATAATAAGCAAGCAAATGGTGGGAATATTACTTTCGATTTGGGTTCGAAGAAGCCTAAGGAAGTACATTCAGAATTTGAGAGTATCAACTGTTGGTGTAGGCGCAATGGGTTATATTGGTAACAAGGCAAGTGCCAGATTTAATACGCTTTCCTTATACTGTTAGTGCGGCTTCCGATTTCCGTGATAACTGCTTATACTTGGTTAGAAACTTAAGATGTTGCTTTTCACTTTATGTGCTATTTTCTCCTGACGAGAATCGGGTTTCAAAAATGCATGTTTGGTAGTGGCATTCTTGAATGCTGAAAATGCAAATGGAACTTCTTTTAAGGAGAGTTAGCATTCTTCGATATGTTATTCCTTTAAGTTTTAAATCTTCAAATTTGATTAGTCACCATGCTATCGTCTCACTCGGTTACTTAACATTATATTCAACATGGATACGCATGTATGTCATCTTTTTTTTCTTTTTTGAGAGGAAGATAGGACAGCGATTCGTCCGGCGATGTTATACGGTGCTGAATGTTGGCCTACAAAAAGACGACATATCCAGCAATTGAGTGTAGCAGAGATGCGTATGTTACGATGGTGTTGTGGGCACACAAGGAGGGATAGAGTCCGGAACGACGATATTCGGGATAGGGTTGGGGTGGCACCAATTGAGGAAAAATTGATTCAACACCGGTTGAGATGGTTTGGCCATGTCCAACGGAGGCCTCCTGAGGCACCGGTGTGTAGTGGGGTTCTAAAGGGGGTCGATAATGTAAAGAGAGGTAGAGGTCGACCTAAACTGACTTGGGACGAGTCGGTTAAGAGAGACCTTAAGGAGTGGAATATCCCTAAGGATTTAGCTATGGATAGGAGCGCTTAGAGACTAACAATTAACGTGCCTGAACCGTAATCTTTTTCTTGTACCATTTATGTGTTCCTTGTTTTCATACCTCTTTTGGGTTTCATCTCTAGCCTACCCCAACTTGCTTGGGACAAAAGGCTATGTTGTTGTTGTTGAGAGGAAGATAGGGATTTTTATTGCTCAGTTGAAATGTTTACATTCAGAAATACAGGAGGAGAGCCAAACCACACATGACGGCCAGCCCCAAGAGAACATGCATATTTAGCTAGACGATCAGCCTCCCTATTACATTCCCTACCTTCATGTACGAAACGCACACAATCAAGGGATTTAACCCTTTCCTGAATATCCTTGAGGATCATCACATAAGCACAATGAGGCATCTCATTTATGTTTCTCACAATATTTAGGCAATCAGAAGCCACTATGATTTTTTGAATACCACAGTCTTCAGCAAGAGCTAGTGCCTCCAAGCAAGCCATTCCTTCAAGAGTCTCAGATTCAGTTATATTTGGTATAACCATAGCACTAGCTGCAATGAACTGCCCACAATCATTGCGACAAACCACTCCAATAGCTCCTTTGGATCCTGCTCGGTCTACAGCAGCATCTGTATTTATTTTATATTTACCTTGCTCCGGTGCTTTCCAATGCCTAGTCTTTTGTTCACATTGAAGTTGCTTCCCACTCTTAAATTCCATTCCCCTTACCATTTCAAATTCTTCAATCAGCCGATTGATCATAACCATGATTGAGATACGCATGTATGTCATCTAATCCAAAATACCATGTGCTGACATATGTTCCTTCAATATGCTGTAGGGATCAATATCAGTCAGCATGTCTATACATCAGACTCCTTTCTGCTTTGTCTGTTGCCACCTGGCTGCTGGTGAAAAAGATGGAGATGACCTAAAAAGGAATTTGAATGTCGAAGAAATACTTCGAAGAACAGTGTTTAACCCGGTCAATGCTGTAGGCATGCCTATGAAAATACATGACCATGAGTAAGTTGGGTAATCTGCCTTCTGGTAATTTGTGCTATATTCCAGAGCTTGCACTCGATTATCCATGTTTATCTACTGTTATATGACAGGTACAATTCAAGATGACACCCTATTGATGCTATGTCTGATTTCTTATGTTAAATCTCTGTCCTTACTTTCAGACGAATTATATGGTTAGGAGACCTCAACTATCGGATAAACTTATCCTATGAAAGGACACATGAACTAATCTCCAAACAGGACTGGGATGGATTGTTTGAGAGGGATCAGGTATTAGATGGACCTGTTTATTCATTTTTATTCATTTACGTTCACATGGTTTCCAGCTCATGCTTCTTCTGTGACAGCTGAAAAGAGAATTGAGGAAAGGATGCACATTTGACGGTTGGTTTGAAGGAGTTATCAGCTTTCCCCCAACATATAAATATGAGTTTGAATCAGAAGACTATGTAAGTGATGGGAGTAAATCTGGGAGAAGAACTCCTGCATGGTATGTCTTCTTCTAACTTTTAGATTCATTCTAGTTTCAGTCAATCGGTCCAGAAATCAGCACTGAACATACCACCAGCAATAAGCAAAGACTCTCATCTATGTGTGCAGGTGTGACCGTATTCTCTCATATGGGAAGGGAATCAGGCTACTTTCGTACAGGAGGGGAGAGCTTACACTTTCTGATCACCGCCCTGTGGCTGCAGTCTACGTGGCAGAGTTTGAAGTTTCCCGCCCTAGAAAGCTGCAGAGGGCTCTAACATTCCCTGATGCAGAGGTTGAGGACCATCTATCATCAGAGAAGGATGGACTTGCTGAACAAAGAGGTCGTTGAACCACGATACATGCAATTTCTAGCGCAATTTCCAAGTGAGGTGGTGCCATCGCCAATGCCAGTTTTTAGAACTCGTGTGAGAATGTTCAGTTGCATTAGATAATCTACCATAAGCAGCTTATTTATCAATGATTATTTTTGCTGCACGCTTGTTTGATCAAGAGCAGCTCAAGCATCATGCTTTGATGAAAGCATCTCAAGCATCATGCTCCATGACATGTATCTTGCCAAATTTGTTCATAATGTTCTTTATTGCCTTCAACTAGGAAGAGATGGTTTAGCTTCTTTTTTTAATATATTTAATCAACACCGAGCCACTGTTTGTCTAGAAAGTAGAAACTCAGTAGAACTTCATAATTGTGTCCTACAACAGACATTAAAACTTTTGAGTCAACGGTCATGTCAGCCGCCAGCCCTCCATTGGGATGGCTCCTCCGCTGTGTGTTGCTGCTCCCTGTTTGTTGAGCAAAATCCGATTTCAAACCATAAAAAATGGAACAAAAATAAACAAATTCTTTCATGGATTGATATTTCTACTCATTCCTGGACTGAACAAGTTCATGGCTTTAGGATGGATACCCGGCTGTAGGATCGATGAGCTCTAATTCTAATCAAGTGAGACCACAGCTCAGAATCATGAATCACCCTGATTACAATGAAGCCAACAACATATATACAAGATTCTATCTAAATATTGCCACTTACTCACTTGTCACATCATAGCAGAGTGAGGCACATGTAACATTATAGTATAACACAAACTGAACATGCCCAGAGTGAGGCACATATAACACAAACTGAACATACCCTTATTTATCAGAGAAAAGACGAGGTCCTTTTCATGTCAATCCAGGTGAAAGGCTATTGTCTGACAACATATTACTACTGAATGACTAGCATTATGCAAGGACATTACTTCTCGTCCTTCGAGAGAGATGCAAGTGGTGTTTGAACATCGTTGGATGACCCAATGCAAGTGATGTCTGCCTTCACACTGCAGTTGGATCCCACAAGGTATCCTTTGGAAGGGTCGTTCAGTATCTTGAGTGGAATGATGTCTGACCATCCCCATCCACAATTTCCATTGAACACAACGCGACCTGCAGGTGCCATCATGTAAGACCACACGCAAGAAACAACGGTTAATTCATTCACTAACCTGCTTGGCTGTAGTGTTGTCCCTCCTCTTGGTTCAGGGTGGACAGAGTCACTTCAAACATCTTCCCGGAATCGTGAGAAAGCTCGGCCGGGTCATGCATTTTCAGGTACATGGAAAGTGAATCCGTGCTGCATTGGTCACCGAGTGGATGCATCTGGATGTGCCTGAGACAGAATGAAAACAATCTATTATGACAATTCATTCATTCATTCATATACTTGATATGAAAGAAAATAAAAAAAGGTAGCAGACATATATTTAAGCACAAGACGTGTTGATTCCATTGAAAGATGGGGGTGAATTTTCACAGCACAAAAGCACTAGGCATTAAACAACTGGGATTAAGCTTGTCAGTCGTTCTAGATATGTTAAACTCAGTGATACCTCTACACCGAAATGAGACTTATGTGAATCAATTACACTAGAAAAGTGGCAAATGCAAACCATTTGTGCCCACAGGCTTCAAATGCGGGAGAAAGGACCGGGTCCTTCAAGGCAAGGAAGTCATTCACGTTCCAGGTGTAATTTCCTTTGATAAATTCCTTCTTCTGTAGAAACAGTTCCCCAGTTGTGATAGTATTATCTGGATCCACAATAAGGTTGTTTTTAGGAGAGATATCTGCTTGTAATATCCTCACACCAAAGACATAGCTATCGTCAACCAGAAAATAAGCTGATTTCAGTAGTCCTTGAACAGTAATCAAGCATTGCTTCTCCGAATGAAACTTCTTCACATCGAAGTCGTACGTAGCTGTTTATAGTAAAAAATGTTGAAAATATTAGACAAGTAGGAACTTGTTTGTAACTACAGATAGCCCTAGAACCTTAGTTGCTTTCATCCTCAGAGTCAAACCTTAGCTGCTTGCATCCCCAGTTAGTCATTTTTTACAAAGAAAGAAAAACTAAAACCTATATTCAGATCTATCAATTGGCAAACTTCAAATGCATAATGTTCAAATAAGAAGAGTGGAATGTCTATGTATGCACTCTGAAATGCCTATCAAATTACAAGTAACTCAATATAAACTATAAAGTAGTAAAGTTTGCAAACAAAGTACATAACAAAATTGAACTAAAATGGTGCTAAAAAGAGACTTGAATTGAAAAGGAAGATACTACTGAGGTATATACTCTAGATTCCACATGTACGCCTATTTCAAACTCTATGAATCCTAAGATACCCTCTTCAAATTCCAGTCACCATGGATGGGATTGCAATCTTTTAGCAATAGCTGTACCATTTCCCTGTTACCAAATACAAACCTGGTAATGAATTGGCAAGGAGCTAGCCATGACAATGTTATAGGATTTATGTCTAGGTAAATGCCATAACAAGCGACAGATTTTGCGACCTGCAGGGGCAGTAATGGCTGACTAGCTAGCAACGAGGTGAGCGGCCCTGCCTGGAGCATTCTGCAGAACATCAAATGTACTTGAGCAGGCCTTGCTAGCAAGGTAATCATTACATGGAGCCACTTAAAAATCAGTGTATTTTGATTACTTCGTTCTTTAGTTTCTGAACTATATATTTGTATTGGCTTGTTTCTTTGATTCCTATTGTATAGCTGTCACACTGATTAACTTTTCTATTTGGAATATTATTTTGCTTTAGCTAATACATGAACTCTACCAACGGGTAAATGTGTGGATTTTACAAGAAGTTTGATTGGTAAAATGCTATGTTGTTACACCAATTTTAATTGTGTGGAAAGTATCGATTGTCTACTGACAGCCTAAGCGGCTATGAAATTGTCGTGCTAAATGCTATTCATAACCATGAGAAAACATCTCCAACCCAATGGATAATACATGTCTTTATACTTCACGCAAAGATATTCATAAACCTTTATTCCCTTGCAAGAAGGCTTAATTTCGTAGCTAGTGCAGGAGCTATTGTTCTAAATTGCCATTTTGTGTAGGAAATGTCTTTCTGTTTGTTTATCTGATGCTTATAATATGCCGGCTGCAGAAGCG
Source organism: Bothriochloa decipiens (assembly GCA_023333625.1). Lineage (NCBI taxonomy): Eukaryota > Viridiplantae > Streptophyta > Magnoliopsida > Poales > Poaceae > Bothriochloa > Bothriochloa decipiens. The sequence continues at coordinate 6,428,103 of CM041641.1, forward strand.
AAAGCTGTTGCCATCGTCATTTCAATCACAATTAAGGGGGACTAAATGAGTTCAAGGCATTGGGCAGAATGAACGCTTACTCCTTTAATCTGGGAATGCACATGTAAGAGTATGCATCCTTATTTTTATTTAAAAATAAGATAATGGCAGGGTTGAACTTAATAGTAGCTATTTGATGACTCATGGTTCAGAGCATCATTTGAATGGACTCGGCACAACGGCCCCCAGGCGTTTTATTGTGCATGTAGTGAAAGTTGAAAATAGTTTGTCCCTAGGTTGATTATCTACTTACAAGCCTTTCTCTACCTGATGTATCAGGAAAACCCTATATCATGTATGATTGGGAGTCACCAGAATTGTCTAGAACTTTATCAATATTTTCTTAAAAAAGATGCAGCGAAAATTTTGTATCATCTCATCTATCCATTCCCTTTTATCTGTCTGTACCAAAGGCTCCAACAACATCAAATTATGTTAAGATGCTACTTCGGCCTTCAACCATTACATTGCCTTTCATAGGCAGCAAGCCATGTCGGCTGCTTTTCTGCATGGCAAAAGTCTACATCACCCCCTGACCTTTGATACCCTGGATACTTAATCCCCCAATCTACAAAACCGGTTTTCCTACCCTCTAAACTTTCAAAACTGTTCAAATAACCCCCTGGGGCGGTTTGGGTAGGTGGTTTTGCGGACATGGCGCTGGTTTTGACTATGTGACAATCCAACTTGGCAACTGATGGTGATGCAGACGATTGACGTGTGGGCCCCGTATGGAAGAGAAAGGAAAAACACATTTACACTGCAAACCCTGGATCTTTATCTAATCAACAAAGCCCATATTTGAAAACTACTCCCTCTGAACATTAAGCATTAGGACCCTGCAACTTTTTTCCTTCCTCCTTCAACCTTGGTACACAACAACGGCTTTCTTGAATATAGGTCTCCTGGGCATGGAGGCCCTCCACTGCCGGGGGCCTTGCCCATCGCGGGCGCAGGGCACCGCGGGAGCGCGGGCGCGGGCGCAGGCTGTCGCGAGCACGGGCACAGAATGCCAGGGAGCGCGGGCGCGGGCGCATGCTGCCACGAGGGCCGGCCGCCGCGGGCACGCAGGTGCAGGCCTCCGCAAGTGGGCTACCGCAGGCACAGGACGCCGCAGGAGAGCGTGCGCGGGCGCGCATGCACGGGCGCAGGACGGCGTGGGCGCGCCGGTACGGGCGGTCGCGAGCTAGCAGACGCGGGCGCGGGCGCAGGCGGCCGTGAGCGCGCAGACGCGGCGCAGGCCACCGCGAGCGCGCCGGTGCGGGAGAGCGGGCGTGCGGGCGCCGGCGCACGAGCGCAGGACGGCGCGGGCGTGGGATGCCGCAGGCGCGGGCGCCGGCCGCCATGGGTGCGCGGGCGCGGGCGCGGGCTCAGGTGGACGAGGGCGCGGGTCGCCGCGAGCACGCGGGCGCGGGCCGCCGTGAGCACGCGGGCGCGGACGCCGGCTGCCGCGGGAGCGTGGGCGCAAGCCGCCATGGGTTGCGCGAGTCGCTGATCGGGAAGACATGAAATGAGGCTGAAGGTGGGAGATGACATGTGGGGACCATCTGTCTGTGAGAGAAGACATTGGGAGAGAGAGAGGTAGGGCACCCACCCTGCCAAGTTGGATGGCCACATAGTCAAAACCCGTGCCACGTTTGCAAAACCACCTATCCGATAGGGGGTTATTTAAACAGTTTTGAAAGTTCAGAGGGTAGGAAAACCGGTTTTATAGGTTGGGGGGTTAAGTGTCCAGGGTATCAAAGGTCAAGGGGTGATGTAGACTTTTTCTTGCATAGGGTATATTTTAGAGCTTACTGTTAACTTCTAAGTCTTTCAGTTAGTCTTCCATTTAGTACACTTGGGTTGCAGAATGCTCACTGTGTGAGGTGTGCTCTGCACTGCCTCTGCTCATGCATATATATCAACAGTAAAAGAATAAGAATCATATTGTCCCTTACATAGAGTGGTTCAGCAACCTCTATATTACTAATATGTCATTGTTGACGTGCTATTTACAGATCATAGTTTGGAGATCAGGAACAATGCAGTCAACAAAGACATGTTTCAAGAGGCATTTTAGTGGCAGATTGAGGGTAATATTATGTAATGATTGTGTCACTGCTGAATTCCATTTACTCTATGTAATATTACACTGAATGATTATTAACATTTGGCCACTGCTAAACAGCAGAAAGGGTGCTCGATGGCATTCAGCAGCCATTGAGCGACTCAGATAGCGACTACCGACTCTAAGGGCAATCTCTAGCGTCGCCATGGTATATCAACAAACACTAATAAACACCTGATGTGTCATTTTCTGCATGCACTATCTCTGCACTATCTCTATCTAACACAAGTATCAACATGCAGACCCTTGTTTCAGTATTGAGTCCGACAGGAGCGGCCATTGGATCTAACTTCGTCGACGCTATCACATCTCCAGCACCTCAGGAATTACCGTTCCTTTCCCCAGCAACCATTGGCCAGTGATCGCCTTACGTGTCTTCAGCTGTCTTCAGCTGCGTGGATCCCCGGAACCATTAATATTGTGTGTGATAACATAATTAATGGTTTAGTGTTATTTGTGCTTTGACTAACTACCTAGTACAAGACTACTATTTGGTTGAGCCTGAACATTTGCTATCTATATTGTATATCCCGAACATTTGGTATTGTAACCGTTGCCTAATAATCTATTATCTAGATATCTACTATCTGTGATGCATATTCTTTACAAATATTGCCTGGGCCAATCATCGCGCGTATGGGCGCGCGCAAATCACTGATGATATTTCTAACGAAGGACATGTGGCAAAATACCACCGGATAGGACGATACCAAACAAATTACTATATCAGATTCTAATCTAAATTCTAAATGTATATATTTTAGTTTTCTGGGAAGTAACGTAATATGCAAAAATGTTCATATGTACATGCATGTACACACATTCTACACTTATATGTTCCAAAAAACATGCAATTATGGGAAGTGTGTTGGTCTAACTATATCAACTTTGACCTACTTTATAGCAAAAAAGTATTAACTTTATGTCTCAAAATAAATTTATTATAAAAATATATTTCATAATAAATCTAATGGTACTTATTTTGTCTCATAAGTGTAGTATTTTTCATATAATTTTAGTCAATGTTTGACTCCTCGGGATGTGAGAATTGCACTTTTTTTAAGGGAGTACATCTATGTTGTGTAGATAAAATGTTTGGGGTGATGAATTTGACACGTCGATTCTATTTGAGAACCTCTTTTTTAGGTCATGTTTATTTCGCTGGAAAATCAGACTGATTTGTTATAAGAGAAAAATACTATAACATGATAGTTAGGTTGATAAATTCAAGCGAAAGACTGTTCTTCTTTCCTCTCTCACCTCAATCCTCCTTCTTCCTCTCCACACCTACACTCCACAACTCCAGCGCACTAACCGCCGGGAGCACAGCTTTCCTTACACTACCGGTCGGAAAAGGGCTAAAGGCAGTCGGCAAAGCCTTTGCCGACTGCCGACGCCGACTGCTTTCCACGTCGGCAGTCGGCAAAGGGTACTCGACAAAGAATTTGACAGCAAAAAGTTCTTTGCCGACAGCCAGACCAAAGGCAATCGGCAAAGACTTTGCCGACTGCCGTGTTGTGACAGAACCGACCAATTTATTAGAGCACAAGCACATAATTCGCCATTAAGACGGCAAACTACATGATTGAGACCTAATAAACCCGGTAGTCATACCGAAATCTCGAAGGATTTCAAACATTTCCGGCACGACCAAGATCGTAATGAGTTTAGCGTCACCATTCACAATGTACATAGTTCGCACATAGTTTTACACCATCGGAGTACGAATAAAGTTATTACAATCTAAGTTCAAATTTTAAAATAATACGGAAGCGATTCAGTTCAAATATCACACACACATAGTTCAAATACAGTGCCAGGTTCTTGATCAACATCCAACAAAAGCATTAAGTAGAGAAGAGTGACCATGCCCAAGGTCTAGTCATCTCCCAAGGCGGGATAGAAGCAGTTCTGACAGTAGCCATAAAACATCTCACCATCTGCAAAAACATGGGAAATAAAACCCTGAGTACGAGAATGTACTCAGCTAGACTTACCCGTCATAAACTAAAAATAAATTGACTCTAAGGAGTATGCAAGGCTGTATAAGAGGGATAGCTGACTCATCAATTGCGAAAAAACTTGCATTAAAGAAAGATTTGACCATAACCTTCTAGCATTGTATTTTAATTTGATTAACCTTATCATGCTACATTAGCACCTGTACTAAACAAGCATGGTAATAATTATTCAACAGGAAAAGTAACCAATTCCGGTTGAGTATCTTTCAATCTCAACAGCTCAACCATCTCATCTCTTGTTCAAGTTCTTACTACGATGCCGCTGCTCAAGTCAAGTGTTCATTGTCCAGGATCGATGGCGATTATAATCGATTACTAACCAGCTGGCGGGTATTCCTCACACAAACCACATTCACCCGCTAAGGTGAGCTACAGATCACCAAAAATTTAATTCGGAAAAAGTCGCGGGATCAACAGGTACCATCGTATCCAGGAACCGCCCGGCTGCCTTATTCAGGGTGACCCTGACCTCGGACTTACTCTCCGCGTAACCCGTGGTCCCCCATCTTCACCAATACGATGCGTACAGCAGGTCGACTCCCGGCCCAAACCAAACCCAGGCTTCGCGGTAGGAACGACTTATCCTTCCAACTAAATGTGAGGCATAAATTCAATATGACTTGAGGACGTACAACGGACGGGGTCCTAGTTCGACACAGACGGGATAACCACACCGAACCTCCAGTTCAGTCTCAACACCAATCCCGCCCGGTCTTGATTTATTATCTCCACATGGTTATCCAAGATAACAATGTATTCAACCATTCCGAGTCACCACCTATAACTCGCGGATGACAGGAAATCATCCGACTTCTACCAATCTAGTTAAAGCAGGGCTAAACAAATAATCGTACCTGAACCTAACAGGGTTGAAGTATAAGCAGTGGCAAGGAATATAAGTAATGCAGCAACGGTATAAAACAACGCCTATAACTTAATGCATCAAACAAGTAAAGGACTCAAGTTAGATATTTTACAAACCACAGGGAGAATGCTCCGGGGCTTGCCTTTCAGGAAAGAGCTTGGCTGGTGGTCGGGACACTCAGGAAGATTAGCTTCGGGATCCTCTTCTGCTGCTATCTCCCGTACCAGAGCTTCCTGCTGGCCTTCCTCTTCTGGTGCTCCAGGAACTATCGTTTCGAGCTCTGACGATCCTGTATGATGCATAGTGCGTATGAATACCATGTATACATAGAAATACAATGCTGATGCTGATGGTGAATGAATGCTCAGCTAGGATAAATGATATAATTTTGAACATATAAGATAAGCACATGTGTAACAGCCCCAAATGGCCAGTGGGCCTAATTCGCGGTATGGGCCGATGTTACTGTAGCAGGGGGCAGTGGCCCGAGACTGTAGCAGTCCGGTACTGTAGCACCGAATCGGGTCGGGCCTGTTTCGAGTTACTGTAGCACGGGTAGTGTTCACCGGTTACTGTAGCATCACGAAACACTGTAGCAACCCGGGTTTAGTACCATACCGTGAACTCTGAGGTCGCCCAGCCAGCTTAAATACCAGGGCCAAGGACGCGTATTAACCTTCGGTTAACCGTTTTGAACGAAGCGAGGACGAAAGTTTAAGCGGGTTTTTACGCAGGTGGGACCCGCTCCTTGGTAGAGTAGGCCTGGGCCGTGTGCCGGGACTGGGTTGTTACAACATGTCATCTGCATTCTCTTCTACCGACAAATCTTAAACAAGCCTCGTATTATAATTTACTCGCATGCTATAAGAAATTATAAACAACCATTGTTTTGCATACTACCCTCTACTAAACCAAAACCAATAACAGATCACACACATCACAAATATCATAAAAAGCATTTTTACACACATGAAATGATAGCTTTAAAGCATTATTACTTATTAAAAGAAATCAGGGTAGAACTGCAATATTACTTTAGACTATTCAGAAAATTCTGTAAAAATTACAAGAGATTAAGCATGCCTAATGTAGACTACCATAAAAATTTTAGGTCAAAACAGTAAGTACTTTATCCTACACAAAAATGACAAGGCAGCATAATTCACTAGGCATAAAATACTTTGTATATAGAAAAATGTCAAACAATAGATCTCAGGACATTTTTAGCTCTAGATTGACATCAAAACATCCTCTAAAAAGTTTCATGCACAAATTCTTTATATATTATTTATTATGAATTATTTATCATCTAATGGAAATAGACACCATAACTAGACAGAGCAAACTTTCCACAGGACATAGCCTCACAATATTTTTCACAGATAGAGCATGAATAAAAAGACTAACAAACTTGGTCTCACATTTTTCTGAGCAACAGAGAATTACTTATGTATTTTCTAAGATAAAAGCAATTAATAGAGATAAATAAATCTATACAGAAAAGTATCACAAATTTCACATTTCATATTTTTCATGCATAGATCTTCTCATAAGAAAAATACTTCAAGTTGAACCATCTCATTTGGACTAAAAATGAGGAAGTTATGATTTTTCAAAGGTTTAATCAAAATCTGGAATCAGTTCTGAAAAAAAAAGGAAAAACACTTTTACACCGGAGACCCTGGGTTTCTCAGAAATCCACCAAGCCCTATAAAGAAATATCCTGTGTCTGGCAGATATGCACTAAGCACCCTGACTTTGATTGAATTCAAGGACGAGGTCCTTGCACAGGGGAGAGGCAAATCGACAGCGTCGGCGCGGCGTCGCCGGCCATCGCCGTGGCTCCCCGACCAAATTGACTCGAGGAAAAGCTAGAGCGGTTCAGGGCGAGTAGATTGAGGGTCAAAGCGCGGCCAGAGTGAGGCCGTGGCGGTTTGGCCAAGTGCGCAGGCGGACGGTGGCTTCCCATCGGCGGCGCAGCCGAAAATCCGGCGAGGATAAACCCTAACTGGCTCCATTGACTACGGTTACAGCTTCTACAAGTCAAAGCACAGCTAGAGCTCGAGTCAGCGAGAGAAAAGGGCTGCCAGGTCGACCGGAACGCGACGGCGGCGGTCACCGGCTCGCCGGCCGCGGGGAAGAAGCTCTCGATTGGGGGTCTTACCCTCGGCGAGGACGGCTGATAGGGGGTGCACGAGCAAGCGTACGTCGAGGCGAGTCTAGTGGCGTGCTCGGAGAAGAAAATGAGTAGTGGAGGTGGCTCAGCGAAGGCAGCGCAGTCGGCGGTGGTGACGGTGAGCTCGCGGAGCCGGGGAAGAAGGCAGGGAGCGAGGGAAAAGAGTAGGAGACAGGATGGAGGAAGCAATCCGCCCTCGTTTTAACGTGGTCGGGACGGTCGCTGCCGCCCCGGACTGCCGATGGACGCGTGCCACACGGAGCGCGCGGGCTGGGCGCGATGGGCGGTGACCGGCCATTTCCCTGACGGCTTTGACCAACCTTCACTGAAATGCTATTTTCATGATCTCTAATATAAACTTTTCTGCCCTATAACTCCCAAACCAAGCCGAATTAGCCAAAACTTATATTGAAGAAAATGTAGCTCTAGAAGAGTGGAACATTTCATCTATACAAGGTATGGCCAGATTCTATATAGATTTTGAAATAAAAAAATCCAAATAAAAATACCCCTTAAATCCCTAAAAATAAAAAACAGCCCCCAAATCTGCCTTTTTTAACATTTTTGAACATCTTCAAAGCATTTTTAGGAAAAGTGATAATAACAACTTTTGTTCCTTATGAAATTCTCTGCAAACTTTATTTAGGGTGCACACACATGCAAGTACTGTAGCTACTACTTTTAAATCAGTCAAACAAAACCGCTTTCATAGTCCACCTTGGTCAACCATGACAACAAAGCTTAATTAACTAAAACCCTGAACATAAACCTAGGTTCATTTGGTGTCCTAATCATTTTTAAGTTACTTTAGAGGTCATCAAACACCAAACACTCATACCACTTACCCAAGTCATGTGAAATGCAACTATAATTTGAATAATTCAAGCATCCACATAAAATAACAATTGCTCTTTTCATGAATGCTATGCATAATGATGCTTATGCTTAAGAATGCAAGTGATTATGCATGTTTAACACCAGAGTATTACACGTGTCAGCAGTCGACAAAGTTTAACGGCACCAGTCATCTGACGCCTATTTTGCCGACTGCTGCATTGGCAGTCGGCAAATATTTTTTTATTTTTTTTAAATTATTTCCTTTGCCGAGTGTCTTCCAAGTCAGCAGTCGGCAAAATTTATTCCTTTTCTTTTAATTGAAAAATCTTTGCCGAGTGCTGATCTGGCACTCGGCAAAGAAATTTTATTTCGGCAAAGCTGGAGTTTAGGCAAAACTGGTGCACGGTGGTTGGGCCGGCAGTCGGCAAAGAGCACTTGGCAAAGGGGACGGCGACGGACGCCGTTTGCCCCTGTCAACCTTTGCCGACTGTTGGGGTGGAGGGATCACAGAAGTGAACTATGAGGTGAAAACAATATACAAATTGCAACTGTATTTCACTCTGGCTAAAAATTCACACCCCAGGGGGTATTTATAGACCCCCTGGCTTCGCTATTCACATAAATTTTACAAAACAGATCACAACACTACCTATACAACCAGCTAAACATATATTAGCGGAGTAGCACAGCTCACTTCGCCACTGTCTTCTTGACTCCTTAAACAACTTTGGGCTTCTGACCAAATTTATTACTTCGTAGGTCGCTTTGTTGAATCTTACGCGAAGCTGCCACATCATCTTCGCTAAGCGCCTAGAGTGCGGTGAAATCATCTTCGCTAGTCAACCTGAAACATGCGAAAATGCACAAGCGAAGTTGAAAATAGTTACAGCGAAGTGTCTATGTTATCTTCGCTGGACATGTTAGTATCTCAAATGTTTGTAATGAAAAGTTTATCTTCAAAGTTTGGAATGAATGTTTGTGTGTCAAAGTTGTTCCCCAACACCGACTGTCTTGATTTGCCGAGTGTGCGGCTCTCGGCAAAGAGCTTCTTTGCCAAGCGCCTGGATTTGCCGAGTGTCAGGCACTCGTCAAAAAAATATTTGCCGACTGCTTTATTTGGCAGTCGGCAAAGAGGTTCTTTGCCGAGTGCCGGTGGTTTGGCTATCGACAAAGCCTGGCTATCGGCAAAGCCTTCTGCACTCGACAAAAAAGCTGTTTCTGGTAGCGTTGCTTCTCTGCCCCATGAGCTCCACCCCTCACCCATAGAGGAGTGCGGCTCCGCGAGGTCGTCCATCTTAGCACTGTGTTATTGGTAGCCTGATACTATTTGTCTAGAAGTAGAAACTCATTAGATTTTCGTGGACTGATATTTCCACTCATTCCTGGACTGAGCAAGTTCACGGCTTTAGGATGGAATAGCCAGCTGTAGGATTGACGAGCTCTAATTCACAGCTCAGAATCATGAATCGCCCTGATTATGATGAAATCAACCACACATATCTCTCTCAGTCTCTCCGACAAAAAGAAAGATATTTTCGCTTTTCGAGAAACAATTACCGACAATTATATATTAAAATATATAAATATTTATGTTAAGTAATTAGTATCATCGAAAAGATAAGTCTAGTTAGTAATTGGTATCATCGGAAAGATAAGTCTAGTTGGTAATAAATTTATTTAGGGACATAAATATTACACATATTTTATATAAATCAAGTTAAACCTGTGATACGAACGTCTAAAACATTATTTTTGAAGGATGGAGGGAGTATATGTGATTCTATCTAGATATTGTCATTTGTCACATCACCGCAGAGTGAGACACATGTAACATTTTATCCGATGAGTCACCAGCCAAAAATTCCAGAACATGGCAATAACACTGGTCAGATCAGATCCAAGCCGCGCTTTTGGTTCTAGTAGTAAGAAGAAAGCAGGCAGGCACGTGCGTTTTTTTTCCTTTTTAGCTTCCGCGCATTCATACAACCCATAAAATGGTAACCAGCGGGGGCTCTCGGGTTACCACTAACCGAGAGGGCTCACCACATATAAATAACCCTAATAGTCATTGGAAAAATAGAAAAGAGATATAACACTTTAGTACTACAAAACAGTGCTCAGTTCAAATAGCAAATTAGCAATTTATGAAGCAAGAAACTAATCAGTTCTCACCACAGCAGACCTTACGAAACAATTGTTGAAAAAACCACAGAAGAGGCATAAATACCCATTTAATACAAATGTTGTATCTAAATGTGAAATGCTAAATTCAACTTTCTGGGATTTGGTATGATCAGCAATGGCGCCTTGCAGTTGGACCACGGTGGAGGAGATACAATTTCATCCATTATCTTGGTTTCTAAGTTAAGCATGCCTAACAAGGCGTCGGCGGAACTTGCATTTCCAAGACACAGACATGGAGTCATCTGTGAGATAAACATGATTTGGTTTCACCTGTGGATATTTCTCAGCACTAAAACAAAGTGATTGGCTATGCCCGAGAAACGACATGATCATCTAAGCTATTTACTTACACTAGTTTTCTGGACGCAATGCAAACTTTATATATATCAATCCTCCAACTTATGTTTTCAAATGTTGACTGACCAGCAGGTGCTTCTTTTATCCAAACTTCTGGCCTCCGAACTAGCAGCAAATCGCCCAATGGATCCTGAACTAAGTAAACCCTCTCAACACCATACATATCTTTCCTATCCATAATTATCTTTGTTGTGACCGCAGGCCCACTAAGATCGAAGGTCATAATTTGACCGAGTAATGTCACTGCATATAATAGACCATCCTTATAGATGCAGTCCTCAAATTTTGAGTGTGGTGGCAGCCATGTCCACTTCTCATCTCCTAATCTAGCAAATGAAATCTGACCAAATGGATTGTGGATCAACACCACGATATAGCTTCCTGCAGATGTAGTAAAAAAAAGTGCCTTATGAAAGAGATGGTCCCGCAATGTGCTTAGAGAATATGTTGAAGGTGGTCCAGTAACTGAGCCTGCTGTGTGCCGTGAGTAATGATACTTACAAATTGAACCGTTTTTATCAAAAATGGGTGTCACCTGCTCGATGGTGATGACTGATGGGAGAGAGATCTGTTCGCTGGTGATTGGATTGACAAGGTGCATCTCAGAACGCTCATCAGCAGTAACCAACCACCCATTTGACGATCCAATCAGATACCTTGTGTGGATGGGTGGCTCTGGAAGAGTTAATTTGTAGGTCCTCTTTTCCTCAAGGCTGTGGATGACAGCAACATTGTCACCGGCAGATTCAGAGGTGTAGATGAGGCAAGGTGTTTGAGGCCATTTGTACCGCCCAAAGCTGCATATGCTGGTATACGCTGAGTTCCAGGAGCAGCAGACAGAGCCAGCCCGCACTAGGTCAGGTGTCTCCAGAAGGGAAAATATATCCATAAGGATTTCCTGAGGCAGCTCTGCAAATTTGCCAGCCACAACTTCCAACAGTGGTGGTTGATGGAAACAGCACACATTTCTTTGGCATAGGTTCCATAAGATCATTATAACTGGTGCAAAACCAGGATTCTTGAAAGAAGAGTTGCTTGTGAACGAATACTTGCAACGTTGCAAATTTGGATGGAACACACCACGGGTTGGCTCGTGCCTAAAGATTCCACAGGTAAATTCCGCTATTCGCTCATATGGCATAAATCCAACCGTTTTATTTAGTTTTCTGAGACCCTCCGAAGGTTTTGTTGAGGCCTTTATGAAGAGTTCCCCAGCAAAACTACATGATGAAGAAAATGTCAGACATCAAATATTTACAGTGATACCTAACAGGGAATGACGAAGAGGCCAACTGAGTGTAGAACACATACCAAAGTTCTTCGGATAGGCGGTCATAGAGTTTGACAAAAAGATGAATATCTCCTCTGCTATTCTCAGGAGGGAGAGGCCACAAATCCTAGAAAAGTAAATTAACACGATTGAGCATCTTGCATGCTAAACTAAGAAACAAATATGGAGCCAACAAACCATTACCACTTCATGCTTGGCATCCATAAAGAGCTTGGATGCATTGTGAGCCTTATTTGATACCTCCCGCAGATGTCCAACCTAGCAGTAAAACAAAAGCCACACACAATACAAAATTAATAACAAAATACATTGTTTTAATAGATCATTCTCAAGTCATATAAAATATTAAGCACAATATATTGACCAGTGAGTTATTTTCGAAATTCATATTATCTAAACACAAACACTTTTCTGAAGAATTTTCTGTGTATGACAAAGCTCACACGGAAGAATATAACCGTATAATTAATTGACAGGCAACTAAAAACAAGAAATTGCACTTAACACACGGCTGTTAGATGAAGATTCAAACGCTCCCCTCAGTTTTCTTGCAACATCACCTTGTGCCCCCTGCCCCGCCTTGCTCCACTCTGACAGAGCTCATGCTACTGGATGTTGACCCAGCCACCTACTGACTCCTAAGTCCTAACTCACCCTTGCCGCCAGCACTGGCCACCACTCTCCTATTTGATCTGTGGCTCACCTCATCATAATCCCTAAACCTCCTCATTAAACTAAGCCTCCACCAAGTGTAATTAAATAATCTTCAGTTGACCAACATTAACTAAATGTGAGAATTAATACAAAATGCAAACACTCAACAACTCCAAACTAAATTTGTTACCTTGGCCTGATCTTCAAATTTCTCATATGTAGCTCTGTTAAACCCTTGCACATCATGCTGCAGAAAGGAATGATGCGCACCCCACCCAAAAGGTTCGATAGTAACTAAACTATCATTATGCTCAAACTTGTTGACATGGTTCTGCAGTCCCAAGCAAACACTCCTGAAGTATAATGCGAGCTTCATTGAGTCCATGTAACTGATATCTAGTCCATTTCTTATGCAAACATGATCCATCTCCCATCGTGAGTCGTATTTCCAACAATCAACCAATCTGCAAACACCAACCTCAGCCTTCACCATAGAACTTGGATCACAGAGCTCACTCGAAGGCATAAAATACGTGAAACCCAATTGCTCAGTCTGCATGTGTTTGGAGAGAAAAAACACCGAATCAATAAAAGACTTATCCCATAGAAATATTGTGTTACATCGGAATACATAAAGGAGATCATGTTTTAAGTGCAACTCATCATCAGTTGATAAGTGTCTCGACGCATCCATTTTAAATAGCAAAAGAAAAAGATGAACATGGAAAACCTAAGCTGCACTAATATGGATATGTGTATGGGAAGGATACGGATATGTGGATACGGAAATTTTCTAAAAACCCCGATACGCGGATACGTTTGCTATTTAACAAATAAAATAAATAATAATGCAGGTTACCAGCTAGCCCATGAAGAAACCTGCTCGGCCAACTAGCCCCGAAAGAAATGCAGCCCAACTAGCCCCTTCACAACTGTCGCAACCTGCTCGGCCACAACATACAGGTCACCAGCTCGAAGCTGGCTCCCTCTCCTCCATCGCTTGGCCGCCACCGCATAGCCCATGAAGAAACCTGCTCGGCCAACTAGCCCTGGAAGAAATGCAGCCCAACTAGCCCCCTCACAGCCGCCGCAACCTGCTCGGCCACAACATACAGGTCACTAGCTCGAAGCTGGCTCCCTTTCCTCCATCGCTTGGCCGCCACCGCACCAGCTCACCAGCTCCGGCGCAACCACAGCAAGTCCGCGGCTCCCTCTCCTCCATCACTTCGCTTGCAGCCTCACGCGGTGGTGAGCAGGGCGAGGCTCAATCCCTAGAAGGAAAGCGCGGCAGCAGTGAAGCTGCGCTTGATGGCGGTGGCCTTCCCAGCTATAGCACGGTTGCTGGGTGGTGGACCACCAGCGGGCACACACGAGGCAAAAACGGCGCGCGTATAGATGGAAAGAAGGGCCAGTCTGGGAACTCCGGGTTTTATAGGATGTCGGGTGCGGGAACCAAGTCGTATATATCTCAAGATCGAGCAACGGTGGCAGGGGTTGCCAATGGACTAGAGTCCGATTGCTGCACAGAGAGCAGGCCAAGGCCTTCGACGACGTACGTGCTAAAGCAAAGAAGCAAAGATGGCTAAGCCTTTCGGCTGGAAGGCAGAGGGAGAAAAAGAAATATTTTTGTTTATTTTCTGAATACATTTTTCTAAACCAATTTAAAAAGGATTTCAATTCAATTTGAGATTTTGTTCAAGACCACTCAAACCAAAAATACCAATGCACCGGCATGTATGCACAACCATGTTACTACACTTTAAGATGAATTTTAATTTAATGAAAAGTATTATGTTTCTATATTGTCATGAGCACAAAAATCATAAATAAATCATTTCAATCCTATTTTCAAAGTTTCAAAATTTGGGGTGTTACATGGCAAAACCGTGTTGGTTTTAGCATTTGGACCTCCAGTGAACGGGTTCACAAGTTTGAGGGGCTAAATACTTGATTTTATAGTTGGACCTATTTGACACAGTTGTGCAAGTTCATGGAGCTATGTTGTATTTTAATCTAAAACTAAATAAAAACAAAGTACAAATATATAAAAACAACTAGTATGGTGACCCAGTGTGCTACATAGAAACAATGTTTTTTGTGGGAGAAGCCTTATTTAGTTATTTCCATGGAGAACAAAGACTGCATAACATAATGGATAAACTGCCGTGCCTACTCGAGTTGGCAAAATCTAGCCATGGTTTCTGCTAGAGGAGGAAAGAGACCAGTCCAACATCAAGCTGGCTATGCTTTGGGGTTTGGACACACCTAGGAATTTCCTGAAGCCAAGTGACGTATCAACGGTGTAATAATACTTTGACAAATTTCCCCTAATTCATCTTGCCAGCTAATTAACTTAGGACTTTCGTCCACTACAATCAACATATAGATGAAGGCATCCATGGTTAGTTGTTGAGCTACTGAATAAGGTTTGGAGCATACTCTGGTGGGCATCCATGGTTAGCTGTTGAGCTACTGAATATGTTTCTGTTATGGGAAGGTGTAGCTACTATCACTTGGATGTTAATGAGCAGAAGCAGGTGTCCTGGAATGATCAGTTGGAACCTCTTGGGTTTTGGTTTACCACAACTGCAATTAGAATTGCCAAGTACAAAATTTCAGTTGACACCATGGCGGTTTGGTGTGTTCAGTTCAAGGAAGCATGAGAAGCTACCGTCAAAAACTCAAGGTTATGCACATGGATACTACCAGTCTAGGAAATGTGGCTGTCTACTGGGAGCTCTCGGTTCAATAAATTCTATCTTGGAGTCAGTGCAAATCAGCTAGTCGTGGAGTGTCAATAATGACTGTGTGGACAACATATGTGCTGACATATCTGCTCATACAATCCAATCTATTAACTGTGGTGTTGGATGGAGGCTTGTTTGCTACAGGTTCTGCAAGGTATACCAGCTTCATTCAATTGCTCTGAAGCAAACTTTAATATTCATGATGATCTGGGAGGCTTGCCAATAGAGATTGTTGGGATGTACGAGTGCAAGAAAGAAATCGAGTTATTACTGCCCTTGATTTTGCTAATTTCAAATGTCAGAAATTGGAGTGTTGCTATGATGGTAATGTGGTGTTGTGCATTTGATAAGTTTCTTCAGCTCACTAGTTGCATGACTGAGCACCATTTAGGACAATACAGTTAGGGGATGCAAGCTGTTGTTACCCAAACTTGGATATTCTCACAGCAAACTTCAATAGCCGGGTGGTGTATTTCAAGATGAAAGTTTTATCCTCAGGCGGTGGAAGATCCATCTAAAACATCTCTGTTGTTGAAAGCTCAATTTTTGTTGAAAATAAACTCACTGCCATTACATATTCCAAAAGATGCAGCCCAGATGCAGTCACAACCTTGCATATCAGCTGTTTCCCAGCTGGTGAGCAGAAACAATGGGCACCTACTTTGCTAGGCAAAAGAAAGATGAACGAACTTGCTGACTGTCATGGAAACTTTGTTGTGGTGGGTAAATACACAATCAGTGATAATATTCAGATAACCAGTTCAGTTCTGACATTCAGACAGATGTTCA
Organism: Bothriochloa decipiens; assembly: GCA_023333625.1. Lineage (NCBI taxonomy): Eukaryota > Viridiplantae > Streptophyta > Magnoliopsida > Poales > Poaceae > Bothriochloa > Bothriochloa decipiens. Next base: position 6,444,173 of record CM041641.1, read on the forward strand.
TATCTGGAGATAATTGCACAAACATGTTAAGACTGATATGAAGAAAGTATAGTAGAAGCCTCCATGGTTATCTATGCAACAGAAATATGCTCACCACGGAACATGGATCTGAAGAAAAAAATAATTTTTGAACCGTGATTCGGCAGAAAAGCTAGAGATGCATGGATCCGATCAAGGCGAAATGCAACACATGAATGAAAGTGGGCTAATAGGCCAGGATCGCCTTACAATTGCAAATCAATTTAATCAAGGTGGTCAGGGAGGCCGCAGGAAAGGAGAGACAAGGAAGCAGTGCGGCAAGGGGACAGATAGCAACCGGATTGAAGAAGGTTAGGGTTAAGAATTTTGGTGACGGATATACTCGTTCCTAGAGGTCTTCTCATGTTGGGTCAGCTCGAGACAGATTCAGATGCATACCTGCCGTCGCCGCCTTCCATCGTCCGCGGCGCACCCAGGGACCATGGAGCTCATCTAGCCACCATTGCCGTAGGGACAGAGCCAGGCCACGCCAAGCCCTCCTCCACCAGCAGCTCTCCCTCGAACAGCTTCGGTCCGCCGCCGCTGAATCGCCGGAGATGGAATGGAGACGGCGTATAGCCGAGCATTTTGCGGGCCGAACCAAGAAAAAAAAAAGTCTGTCCGTTATTTCGGACTGAAAAAATCTTATAACTAGCTCATGGGCTAACTCGGACCTTATCTATTCTATTCTATTCTATTCTATATTACTATCTTTACCATCGGATCAAACAAGATTTAGCATCTAACGGTTATTGCAGTGGGACGTTTCTAGATGACAGCGTGTTTCGCTCGATGACTTCGCGCAGGGCAGCGCCGCAAACCGAGCTCTCCCCGCATGTCAATTCCTTCCCGTCCGCTCGCACACATCCACACGTCGTCCCTCCCGTCACGCTGCAACCTGTAACCACCCGGGAATTTTGCGTGTTCCCTCTCCGCAAGTCGGCTTCTGCGGCATGAGTGCGGAGAGCCGGAGACGTCGTAACTCCTCGCCCTCGCAAGTCAATCCGGTTGAGAGGCTGGGAGGGCAGAACGGCGGCCGAACAAATGGAGAGATGAAAGGAACCCACGCAGTCACACCGGCATGGCGGCACCGCGACGACGACAACCCGTGCGCGGCTTTGAGGAGGTGCGGCGAGGCGCGAGGGTCGAGGGCCGAGGCTGGCCTGCCGGCTTCGTCCACCCGACCGGCGAGGCGAGGACGGCGGCTGCCCGTCCGAGGCTCTGACACGGGACGACGAGGTCCCAGGGTCGAGATTGCGATTGCGAGCGAGGTAGGTCGATGACTCCTGACGGCGTAGTGGCCTGCTGGCTTCGTCCACCCGACCGGCGAGGCGACGCCGCCCGACAGTGACCGCCCGTTCGTGTCACTCAGCCGGCGCGGCGAGGCCCGATCGAGGTTCAGTTCGATTCGATTCAATTCAATCCCTCCAAGTTCGATCCGACTGGAGCGGAGCATGCTCCTTACGGCCATCACGACCATCTTCTTGGCCGCCGAGAAAAAGTGGACGATGCTTTGATTGGAAGCCCAGACGGCTTGACATGCTCACTGACACCTTCGGTTTTGGCCGGATCGATCGTACATGATGGGCTCATGTTCAGGCAGAACTTCTCCACTAGGTCATATATATGATATTGGGGCCGATGAGATGGCATCTATAGAGACACTGATGAACCATTTTAAGGTAAATCATTTGTTATTTTTGAGGTGTGAGATGAGATGAGATTTTTCTGGTTGAGGGGGTATGATTTGCAGCATCGCATGATCTTGTTTCAGTTTTCTTATCATGGTTTGAGCTTGAATTTAGTCGCACCCATATATGGCCATTTGCGGAGACAGAATGAATAATGATAACGATGTGTGTTGGAGCATCTCCAAGTGACTCTTCAAATAGTTTTGTAAAGCTAAATTTAGCTATTATTAGGAAAAAAATGTCTCCAACAGCTTGTCCAGGTAACTCTCCAAATCTAATTGCTCGCTATCCCTCCCCGTCCGCTCTCTATTCCTGGACAGCCCCCGTCGCTCGCTATCTGGCCTCTTGCTGCGCTCGCGTTGCCTTCCCGCGCATTCGCCCGCAGCTTCCCTGCGTCCTCTACTGCTTCCACCCACTTACCTCACCCATCTGTTTGCCATTGCCAGTCCACCTGCAAGCACCTCGATGTCCCTGTCGCCGCGTCTTCGTGTTCCGGTAGCTGCATACAGGGGGTATGGCGCCCGGTCTTCTCTGATGCCTCAGTTGCCTGGTAGTTCCATCGGTCAAGGAAACCAGGATTCGGCTGGTCGCGAGGAGCTCCCACCGGCTTCGATGCCTAGATGCAGCAGATTTCTTTCTCTACGACCGTGATGCCCTTCGAAGCAGGATGGGGCAGCCAAAAGCAGGTCGCCGCCATGCCCCTCGAGGAGTTCTGGAGCCGTGCGGCGGCGAGGGCCTTCAGCCTTGAGGCCGGCTGGACGTCCCGAGCACCTACGTGGCCAGATATCTGGGCCAGCTAATCTGGTCGGCAAGTGGCGGCGCAAACAGGCTTCACGAGCAGGAAGACGAAGCCCACACATACGCCGCCTTGCCGATCCAAAAAAAACCGATGATGTGGCAAAATTGAATATGAAGAATCCTAGTTTTACAAAGTCTGCTAAAGACTACTAGTATTTTCTTATCGTTTCTATTTTAGAGAGGAGCTAAATCAGGAAATTTAGCTAGTCATTTTGGAGAGTCTCTTAGAGATGCTCTTAGTCGCTCCACTGTTCTGCTGCAGGGGAGATGCTGTTGATGTAGATATATGGGTTAGTGTTAAAGGTAAAAATGGAATGCGTAGGGATTGGCATATATCTGATCTGATTCTATAACAGGCCACACGATTTGAAAGGCAACAAGGTTCAAATCTCTGTCACGCTGGTTTTTTTCAATAATGTCCACACTGATATATCTATATCATTAATCAGTTTTATTACCAGATTATTTAACCAACTCCAATGCTATAGTTGACACTACATTTATATTCTGCTCAAATTACGTACGAGCATCCTGTTGCAAATATTTTCTATTTTTTTTTGTCTTTGTGTAGTACTAATATGTGTTATGATTAACAAACTTAAAAGAAAGCTTTGCAAAAATACCAGGTAAAGCGCGGACTGTAATAGAGCCATACTTTTTTTAGCGTTCTGATACTGTAGATGAAGACAACCACAAACTACAAAAACTAGAGGGTCAAAAAACTTCTGCAGCTAAATATGAGAGGACAGGCCTAATTGTAAGTAACTGAATTAATAGTTAGGTTTGATTTATTTCACTGATGCATATTGCACATCTAGTTTTGAATATTATCAGCCCAGGTTAATGATGCTATTGAGATGCTTGAGAGAAATAGAGCACTACGTTGCCTGCGGCTGCAAGAACACAAGCGATGGTGCTGGCATCGTTTCTCTGCCACATAACTTCTGCAAAGAGGTGAGCTTCTTCGCAACAAAAAGAGATAGAAGAATGCATAATTATTCTTTTTGACAGTTTGTCCTGCAGGTCGCAACGGATGTTGGGTTTGAGCTACTGGCATTTGAAAAAACGTTGTGAGAAGGTCGGTAGACCAAGTCGCAGAATCAATGGAGTCGTCCTTTCACTGACAACTAAGGCTCGGGTGAATATGCACTTGAGACTAGCCAACTATTGAGCAGGTTTTTGTTACCAAGTGTCAATATCAAAGGATGAGCTTGAGCAACAGGTGATTCCATACCATTAGATGTAATTGCCATCAACATTCTCTTAAATCACACGACTGAGACCACATTGTACCATAACATTCAAGGAGTAATTTTGTGTCAAAATCCTTCTCTACTTTGTTTCTTGACGATAGATTCTAGAAACTTGCTCAGGACTACTATATGATGTGTCTATGCTGACATTCAGCCTTTTTTATTTTTGATAAATGAGCTGGCACTAAGGTTGGTGACTCGGCCCTGCTCATTATCATGTTCTGTGGGGGCTAAAACAATTGCTGCTATGGGACAATTGAAAATGTATTTTGTTTAAAAATTACATTTTCGGAACAGATGGTAATCTCCTTAATTTTCATTAGTTTAATAATTTGGTTATTCCTTTTGCGCTATCTCTCAGTATGGTTGCAGTTACAGGGCTATAGATCAAATTCAAATTTTGGGACCTGTGCAACAAATATGGATGTGTTTTAAAATTAACGTGTTGACTTAATTTCCATTATGCTAGCGTTTACATGATGTAATGGGGGAGGTTAATGATGACGAAAAGTTGTAGAAAAATAACATTATTGTTTCTCTAATTATGAATTTTGTTCATATACACGTGTGGCACGCACGTGCATGACAACTAGTCTTAAAAACTTTCGTAAAGCTAATAAGGTCAGTCTCAATGGAAAATTTCACCTTACAGATTCCATAACATGACACTCATCTTGAAACAGTGCGAAACGGAGTCGTAGTTTTGATGCACAATTCCATACATACTCATATTAGTACAGTATCACGGTCTCCAAAATATGTGTAGTTTTGATGCACAATTCTATATCCGATACGGAGCTGCACAGTGACGGAGCCCTCGAGCTTTCCCAGACGGCGGTGTGGGCCTCGCGGCGTCCGCGCCCACGACCAGCGGCGCCGTGGTGCTCCAGGCCGGCGGCGTGCACACCAGCGCCCCCGGCGGAATCGCTCCCGTGGTGGAGGAGGCTGCCGTGGACGCCATGAAACGAACCAAGGTTCTCAATGGGACTTTCATCCAATTCCATCTACGTGGGAAACATCACCGCAATCATTTCCTGGGAATGAAATGAATTTATTTTCTCTCCTCCTCGTTTCATGCAAAAGATAAAATTTGGTGAGGTGGCGACCTATTAAATGTGCATGACCCCATAAAACCCTCAATAAAATTGGCCTAACGCATGCTGCATCCTGAAACGTCCCCATTAGACTACCCGCACTCATAAAACTCTAAATTCAACCTCTAAAAGAAATATTCTATCCTGGTCATCGATATTCTCTCCTCTATACCACTTTCTCCCGCACTCATCCAACCTCAATATCCTATTCTATATCAAAAGTGGGACCCATGTATCATTTTTTCCTTTTTTTTTGCCTCAACTGTCGCCCTCCTCGGTCCCTCCGTCCCCGGCCCCATTCTCTCTCTAGTACTACTCGTCCTCCCTCCGCTATGCAGTACTACTTGGCGACGAGGATTCGAGATGGCGCCGGCGGCGGAGGCGGTCGGCTTGCGGCCAGCGGCAAGGGGAGCTCGCTGTCCGGTGAGGCGTGGGAGTTAGGAGAAGGTCGCAGGCGTCCGGGCGGCCACGAGCTCCAGCCACGAGCGCGGCCGGCCGGTGAGCGCGACGGCCCTGCTCCTCTGCCTCCCTGCTCGGCGGCCGGCGAGGCGCGGGCAGCCGGGAAAACTTGCAGAGGCCTACGAGGTCCGCGCGGGCACGAGCTCCCTTCTCCTTTCTCTCTCTGCTCCCTCCCTCTCTCTCCCTTCTCCTTCAGCTCCGGCCACGAGCACCGGCACACCGACCAGCTGCTCCACCTCCGCCCCATCGCACTTCTCTCTCTGCAGCTCGGCCCCGGCTGGCTGAACTTGCGAGCGACCAACAACACCGACCTTCTCTCCCCGCAGCGTCCTTCTCTCTCCTCAAGCCGGCCCATAGCGTCCTTTGCAGTTCACGCCGTACATACGCGACAGACAGAGGACGAGAGGCCGAACGCAACTTTGCAGGTCCGGGTTGCGTACCCCGCTGCAGCCGTTTCGAACGGCAAAGGTTGGATGCAGTGGGTTGCGTACCCGCTGCAGATAGTCTTAGAGCCGCCACCGCCACGCATGCATCCAGATTTAAGACGTCTCTACTAGTTATTTAGTTACTATGATTGGGGACGGCCTCCCCGCGCAACCGCCCGGGTCACGTCACCCCAAATTCCCCCGGCCGTCCGATCTTCGATCGTACGGCCGAGGTTACTCCAGCCGGCTGAATATATAGGGCCTTGGCCTCAGTAAAAAATAACAAGAAACTTCTCATTCTCTCTCCATCTCTCCCGATACTGCATCCTCCCTCTCTTCCCGACGTCTCCGGCTCGCCCTGATGCGGGCTCAGCGCAGAGCTGCGCCCGGCACGCCACGGGAGGACGGGCGGCACGGCGAGACGCGGGAGGACGGGCGACGTGGCACGGCGGTGGCGAGGTAGCGGCATTGGTCGGGCCGGCGCCGCCTCGGCGCAGGGGTGATCAGCGGCTTACAGGTGAGGGCTCCCTTGTGCTCTAGGGTTAGGGTTAGACCCTGTTTTTTTTTCCGAATTTGTGCTGGATCCTAACTATGTACATATCCATCAGCACCGGTGCCACCTCCACGCAGGGGTGATTTGGCGGTGCCCCTGCCCTTCCTCTGCCCCTCCCTTCCACTTCGATTTGCAGCGGCTTACGGGTGAGGGCCCCCTTGTGCTCTAGGGTTAGGGTTAGACCCTTTTTTTTGTCCAAATTTGTGCTGGATCCTAACTATGTACATATCCATCTGCACCGGTGCTTCAATAGACAGGTGCATCCTGCTTCTATTCCATGTCAGTCATGATTGCTAGAAAGTTTTCATTGGACTTAAGCCTTGGTATGGTTAGCCTGCTTACAAAGATGGACTTATTTATTTGTCTTTGCTTCAGATGCGAGAGTGGGTGACAACGAAAAGAATTAGGATGCAATTCCCATGTTTTCTTTTTTGCCTTAAATAAAGTTAGCTACAGGACAAGTGATTCATGTTGACATCACTAAAGTTGCCACACATAATGCTCTGTCGTTATCTAGCCATGCTGTTTTCTCAGCTCAATCATATATTCATGCAATGGTATGTCTTTACAAAATTGTAAATATTTTCGTCTAAACATAAATATATGACTGCATGCTCAGGAAATATCTAAAAGAGGAAACTGGATGCATACAACGTAATGCCAGTTCTCTGATCATTTCACCCTTGGGCCATCAAAAGTTAAGATGTTTGTCGTATTTATTTAGATGCATGATAAATATACAGAGTCATTTAGTTCCCAGGATATTTATGTAGCTACTTTTCCTTTTTTAAATTTCATTATCTCTAACGGAATTTTGTTGGGGTCACAATTCCTCTATTTGGCTCACATATTTGTATTGATACATGCTGGTACCTTCTACTCATTCCAGATCAAAAGAGTTGCAGCCATCTAAAAGTGCTTTCTTCCTCCTGCCTGTACAGGTTATCATAGCCACACTAAAGGGCTTCTTTCGCTTCTGAAATGTGGCGTATCCAGTATGCTGTACAAATCCTACCTCATTCTTTGCCGTCGCCCTTTTCAGCTTTTCATGCATAGTCAGGAGTATCACAAGGATAGTAAGAAACAACCAGTGCAGGATCAGGAAAAAAATTATGTTGACATTGTTGCCATGGTGCTACCCATACTATCTGTGACTTCGTGTATAGAAGACTGCTTCCTTTAGTGCAAATGCACCATCCTGTGTTAATTATTATTGGTTCCTTTGTTTGCTAAGTGAGTTGCGATTTTGTCTGAAATCAGCTCTGTTTTTTTTTTCTCACGATTGTTGAAGTTCATAGCCGCCGTGCTCTTTTGATTTTGGTTTTACTGCTCCCATAAGATAGCATAGCTGAGATTGCCTCCGTCGTCCATGCCTTGCACAATATTTTATTTATTATTTGATAACATGGGAAACAGTGGTTTATGAGTTCGCTGCGAGCCCTGGTCCTCCCTTACTCCACGAGATGAACAAGCTCCTCTTTGATATGCATTTTAATTTGCAAGAATTGATTCACTGATAAGAAGCACGGGCTATGATTGATGTTGTTAAAAAAAGGATGGGTAGAAAAAGGTATAATTGCATAATTATCCAACATGAATCTGCAGGGCGGGATTGTTTGTTTGTATAATACTGATATGAAAATTAGATGCATAGATTGCGCGTCATCTGGAGCTCAAGGTATATATGTGTATGTTACTAGCTGTGCCTCTACAGGGACGTTGCTAGCACTGAGGCTAATGTTTGTTTCCCATTTGTTTTATAAAAAGTTAGAGAGTCAAATTATTTGGAACCTCTGACAATAAACCTACAATAGTGTTATTTTGAATATTTAGTAACAGATTGTAGTGACAATGTTTAGGCCCAGGTACAGATGAAGTCGAATTTAGTAACTCAATGAACCCACCTCGTGTTCATATAATCACATCCATAATATGTCGGCAGCTGCTTACATTGGGAATGAATCAGTCTGTCTTCCTTTTCAAACTATCACAGTGAAACCAAACCATTGAGTAGTTCCACTTTCAGCAATTGAGGCATCTAATAATCTTGTTTTCTTCTAAAGTTTCTTGATTCTCTTTGAAAGTATCTTACTGGAATGGATACATCAAGTTGAGTTGAGTTGCCCTGGTAAAGTGGAAACGTAAGGAACTTTCTCTGAATTTATCAAACTTATTTCCTCTCTTTTTTTACACTGGATGCTGCTGGAGATCTGGAATGATGTCAATTTTGGTTAACAGTGCCATAGAGATGGTTGTCACTAAAGCTGCTCACCATAGATTGATGCGTGGAGTATGGACTAATGTTGGTTTTGGTGATATTTGTCTTGCTAGGTACTGTATTTGCTTTCTGCGATAATTTGAATGTATCATGGTCTCATGGGGCCATTATTTTATCCACAGAAAGGAGCGTATTTTGCATTGCATTTCTATCAGTGCAATACCAGTTTCATATCTTGCATTTTTCTTACGCAGCCCTCTGTACCACTGTGGGTACTATGAAGTCTGCCCATACTACTTATCATTGTACTAAACTGCCAAAGGTAAGCTTTTCAGACATGACCTTATCATGGGAGCTGTGACCCAGAAAATGTAAAACTCACGAACATCACACTGCATTGTTTCTTTGCAGGCCGGGCAATCCCCGATGAATCGATTCGAGATCTTGGAGGACGAAGCTGTGAATACTCTCAAAGCACAGCTAATGCTTATTTTAGCAGATGATGGCTGGAGCAGCAGATGTAGACCATGTGACTTGGACCAAGAACTCTGAGCCGTGGTAGTTTAGGTAGTTTGCAATAGTTGCAACTGAAGCAAAGAACTACAGATTGTATATAGCATTATCAACTGTGGATATGTTGTACAGCCAATCTGTATGACAAATATGTATCTGCAACTTTTATCCTAACAATGAAATTTATATTTCAGATTTATCAGAATTCAGAAGTCCTTTTAGGCACATAATCAATTTGTATGACAATCAATGGAATTTATATCTCAGAGTTATCAGAAGTAGAAGTTTCTTCAAAACTCAGTCACAAAGACAATTCAATAATAGAAGTATTGTTTGGCGAACAACTCAATATAATACCTCGCTACAGTGCTCGTGCAGCATACCGGTCGGCAGTCGCGGCACCGTCGAGCCAGGCGAGGCATATGTCGAGGGAAAAGTACGGGTACCAGGACTCGCCCTGCAGACGGCAAACTGGATGCAGTGGCCAAACCCTGTAGTCAGGATATGTCAGCACCCGCGCGGTGCGGTGCCGCCGGCGAACTCCGACAACCTCAACTCCGGCAACCTTCCCTCGATAGCAGCCCGCCTGGCCGGCTGTCGGCTGAATCTCACACGATGACAAGTTTGTTACATAGTACTTCGCTGCCTACCACGCTACCCGGCCTACTCACTAACGGGCTTAGCATTACATAATTCGCAAACCCATTCTGGGCCGTTAAGCTTCACGTTCTTGGGATTCCTCTGATTGCTCCTTCTGGGCTTCTTGCTGGCCTCTTGGCTTGCACCAGGGTGAGGGATAGTGACACCCCCCCCGGGGCCGGGCCCCCCCCCCCCCGCCACGCGGCATGTCCCCAGGCCGTAGCAAAAGGAAACTGCTGCATAATGGCCTCTGCATCCTTCCAGGTAGCCAAGTTGGCACCAAGACCCGACCACTTGATCAAGAATTGTTCCACAGAACCAGAGCCCCTGTGGTGCAGTCGATGCTGAAGAATAGCTTCTGGTACCTGGGTTGCTTCTTCGATGTCAGGGACAGATGCTTGCAGTGGGTACTTGGTTGATGGAGCAGCCTTCAGCAGGGAAACATGGAAAACCGGATGTACAAAGGAAGAAGACGGCAAGTCCAGCTTGTAGGCGACGTTACCGATCTTGGAGAGTACCTTGTAAGGGCTGAAGTAGCGGAAGGAAAGCTTCCGGTGGGCACGAGGAGCAAGCGAAGCTTGGACATAAGGTTGGAGTTTGAGATAGGACATAATCACCAACTTGAAATTGACGCTCAGAACGCCGTTTATCAGCTTGATGCTTCATACGGAGTTGGGCTCGATGAAGGTGTTGACGAACCAAATTCAGCATTGTTGAACATTCAGCAAGCATGGTGTCAACATCAGAGATGGTAGCCTCCAGTGGAGAAAGACCAAAATGGCGAGGCGGATGACCGTATAGAACCTCAAATGGAGAGCGGTTGAGAGCAGAATGTAGACTTGTATTATACCAGTATTCCGCCAGGTTGAGGAACTTGAGCCACTTTCGAGGACAAGAGTGTACGAAACAACGAAGGTAGGTCTCGAGGTATTGATTGACCCTTTCCGTTTGCCCGTTCGATTGAGGATGGTATGCCGAGCTCATACAAAGCTTAGAATCAGCAAGATGAAAGAGTTCCTTCCAGAAGGCACTGGTGAAAATACGATCCCGATCTGAAATGATGTGCTTCGGCATTCCATACTTGCAATAGATGCGATCGAGAAAAACTTGAGCCACCTGTTCCGCCATGAAAGGATGAGACAGCGAAACAAAATTGGCATACTTAATGAACTTGTCTACAATGACCAGAATGCAATTGGCAGTCCTGGAGCGAGGAAGACCTTCAATGAAGTCCATCGATACTACCTGCTAGAACTCAACTGGGACAAGAAGAGGAGATAGCAATCCAGGGTACTTGGCAAGATCTGGCTTTGCTTGCAGGCATATAGTACATGAAGCCACAAACTATTTCACATCTGATTTGAGTCCAGTCCAGGAAAAAAGTTTACGCATATGGGCATATGTCACAGGAAAACCAGAGTGGCCTCCAAGAGCACTTGAGTGCAGAACCATGATGATATGCTGCTGCAGGGCTGTGTTAGCACCGACCCACACACAGTCTTTCAAGTAAATTATGCCTTTGGACAATGAATATGGAGGGTGAGAATCATTGTTGACTACCAGCTCCTGAATCAATTTCTTGGACACTGGATCAGAATCATAACCTGCAGCAACTTCGGCAAGCCAAGTGGGAGAAGAGGAGGACACAGCCTGACATGATTCTGTAGGTTTCGGGTGATGTGACGAGGCATCATCTGCCGTATTAGTAGTGGTTCCAGGTTTGTAGATCACTTTGAACTGAAGGCCCACTAATTTGGTGTACAATTTCATCTGCCAGGGTGTTTGGAGACGCTGATCAGTAATGTGCATCAAGCTGCGCTGATCAGTGTAGATGGTGAATTCGGCATGCTGCAAGTAGGAACGCCACTGTTCAATAGCCACCAATATTGCCAAATATTCCTTCTCTTAAGTTGATAGTCCACTAGTGCGAGGCCCTAATGACTTGCTGACAAAGGCGATTGGTGGCCCATCCTGAAGCAACATTGCACCAACTCCATGGTCACTAGCATCGGTCTGAAGTTGAAAGGAATTAGTGAAGTCAGGAAGGGCCAAAACTAGAGCTGACACAAGAGCATGCTTAAGAACATCAAAGGCCTTAGTGTGATTGTCAGTCCAGATGAACAGAGTGCCTTTCTTGAGGAGATCAGTAAGAGGTCTAGCCAAGACTGCAAAGTGCTGCACAAATTTCCTGTAATAACCTGCAAGACCGAGGAAACTGCGTAGCTGCTTGACGTCCTTTGGAAGGGGCCAGGACAAGACTGAATTGATCTTGGATGGGTTAGTTGAAACACCTCGAGCACTAATAACATGGCCTAGGTAAGAGATTGATTCCTGAGCAAACTTGCATTTGGACAATTTGACAAGCCACTGGTCTTTGGACAATAATTCAAAGACTTGGGCAAGATGCTTGAGATGCTCCTCATATGTGGCACTGTAAACAAGAATATCATCAAAGAATACTATGGCATAGTGATGCAGCAAGGGCTTCAAAGTTGTGTTCATGGCACCTTGAAAAGAATTGGGAGCTCCAGTGAGTCCAAAGGACATGACTGTGTACTCGAATTGGCCCCAATGGGTCTAGAACGCTGTCTTGTGCTCTTTGCCATGAGCTAAATGAATCTGGTTAAACCTAGCCTGAAGGTCCAAACAAGAAAACCAACGAGCAAAAGAAAACTCATCCAATAACTCATCGATGACAAGTATTGGGAACTTGCTCTTAGTGGTAAGAGCGTTGAGTTGGCGGTAGTCGACACACATACGCCACCCACCATCTTTTTTGTAGACCATAAGCACAGGTGAAGAAAATGAGCTCTTGCTAGGCCTAATAAAACCAGATTCTAGCATTTCTATTACTTGGCACTCAATCTCAGATTTGAGAACAGGAGAATACCGGTATGGTCGTGCTGAAACAGATGAAGTACCTGGTAAGAGAGGAATAACATGATCACAATGCCGCCGAGGTGGAAGCTGAGTTGGCACTTCAAATATATGCTTGTACTGCTCTAACAATTGTTGAACCTCCTCAGGCAGGAGCACTGTATCCTCTGACTGGACCTCTGAAGACACTTGATAAACCTGGACCAGTGCACAGTCATCATCACTAGGCAAGATGCCCTGCAAAACCACCTGGTGAGGACCATAAGCGATCTATAACCACTTCTTGACCCAATTAACTCTCATTGGGGAGAAAGCATGCAGCCAATCCATTCCAAGTATCATGTCATATTGGCCTAGAGGAATAAGTTTCAATGTGGAATGAAAGGTAAAACCCTGAATGGACCATTCAGCTGACTTAATTTGAGAGTCACAACCAACTGTACTACCATCTGCAACTTTCATAGTAATGGGAGAGGATAACGGCTGAACTCCTGTAAGCACAATAGCAAAACGACTGTGAAGAAACGAGTGAGTACTACCAGAGTCAAGAACTATACTGATATCCTGTCCTTGAATCAATCTCGTGAATTGTAAGGTTAAGGGGTGAACTTTTGAAGACACAGCCTCTGCTGACAACAGAAAAAATATTTGCCCCTTAGCTTGCTGAACAGGTGAATCTTGTGGCTCCAGAGGTGTACATTCATCATCATCATCATCACAGAAGATATCCTGACAGAGAGACCAAACCTCTTGCAAGGCATAGAGCTAGAGATTAGCAGCAATTTGTGGCCCTGGTGCCATTTCTCACCACAGCGCATACAAAGGCCATGGGCTTTTCGGTAATCACGCAGAGACTGAAGCTTGTCATCCACCGAAACACGGCGATGGTCTTGGCGGCACCCTTCAATAAGAGGCTTATCATTAGGAATGTGCCCAGCTGCCGTGGGTCGCCCTGATGGTGGAGGCAGGGGAGGCAACCCACAGTATGTAGAAGTCTTCTGGTAAGAATGGCCATCAGTACGGTGATAATCTTTGCACCGATATGGCTCCGTTGCCTCTTCCTGCAAGAGAGCCAATGAAATAGCAGCATCGAGCATTTCTGGTGTATGGACCATCACAACAGCATGAATATTATCCTTTAATCCGTCAATGAAACGAGCGACATAGGATAGGTAGTCTGGGTTAGGGGTGTAAGATGAAAGTTGCTCGACAAGGTCCACAAATCTGTCAACATAGTCTTGCACAGTAGTGGTTTGGCGGATGGAGAAAAGCTGGCGGAACAAAAGATTGTGCTGATCACGACAAAGTGTTCATGGATCATAGCATAGAAAGTTGGCCAATGCACCATCTCAAGGCGCTGAACCACAGACTGAAGCCAATGCTTAGTAGTTCCAGTGAAATAAGATGTGGCTACACAAACACGCATTGAAGGATCAACAAAATACATGTCAAAATGCGAATTAGCTGTTGATGCAAAATTATATCTGCAAACACACCGGGCTAATACCCAAAATCGATATCCGGAGCGTGCCAGTCGATTTGACCTGTTAATCGACAAGGATGATAGATTTGAATAAAACCTGAACGAGACGACAGCGATACGCCCGGACGTCAAAGCTCAGATGATACTCGATAACTGTTGAATAGATCAGACGAGACGACAGCGATACGCCCGGACGTCAAAGCCTGAATCTTGCTCGGTAAAAGCGGAACCTGCAAGGCCGCCGGAGATCAAGTTGATGCAGCCCGTCGACTCTTGAAAGAACTCGTTGAAAAGGAAAAAGTACTGGTGACGAAGTCGCCGAAAAGTAGATTGCTTGAAAAAGTAGATAAAAATAATAGGTTTGTTGTATTGATGATTATTTTTTTACATTGTCTCTCGGTACATATTTATACCCTGGTACTATGAGTCCTAAACAGACACGACAAAGTATTACCTAAACGAGTCTTATCTCTAAGGAATAAAAAAATAACGACTCGTACCAAGGTCGGACTCAAAAATAAACTAATAAAATAATGGCATAAATATCGCCAGTTTCCTTATCCATTGCTTTACGATGAAACCTCTACCGGCACGCTCCTCATCTCTGTAGATTCCATCGGCAACCCATCAATAACAACTCAGACCTGCTTTCCATGTCCTTCAGCTCCGCTCTCCATCGGCAACCATGCCTCAATCTCTATTAGCAACAGCCCTCTGGCTTCATCGGCAATGTACGAGATCAACATGTCCTTTATCGGCACTCATCCATCGGCAACCAGAAGCAACGCTCCCTTGCTAATCAGCACAGTTTTCGGTCCACATTGACACGTGTCAAAAAAACGGTGTCAACACATGCCCCCCAATTTCGGAGTATAGAATACTTTATGTGCCGAAATTTCTTCCAGGTCGTAATTGCCTAAACCGTTTGAACTTCTCCTCGAGAGTTGCATGCGTGGTAGTGGAGATCCTGTACCAACAGGCCCATATAGTGCTTCCTCCGCCACGGCCCATTTTTTGTCTGTGATTCAAACCCTAGCTTTTCTCTCTCCGACGGCGACATTAACAGGCGATTCTTCGACGAACTCGATCATCGGCGCTCTTGACGGTGACCCTTAGCCTCCATTAGCATTCTTTGCCTTCTCCATCTCCATCGCAGTCATGACTATTCATTTCGACGTCCCCAAGGTTAGTCTTTTCCTTTTGCCTATCCTCTGACATTTTGTTTCTCCTTCTCTGCGCAGTTCATGACTATTCCTTGTTCCCAATCTTTAACCTCAGGAGCTTTGCAATAATCTTCTTATCCCAATGCATCGGAATCACTTCATCTGCCTAGGCCCAATGGGAAATCCAGACCCAACCGACATTATAAACGCAGAAACCAATCGAATCCCCTTTAGAACTCAGAATTTTGACTTGGGACTCTGGACCGATACCTTCCGTTCTTGGCCAAAAACCACCAAGGGATGGAAAGACTGGTATCTGAGGGTCGCTAGGCCAATGGAGCTGTATTGGGCGGAACGCAAATTAGAACAATGCATCAGAATATCCATTGCCGATATGGAGAGGAACGAGTCTTTATTAATTGCCGCCTCCTATTTCTGGTCGGATACCCTGAATGCCTTTATCTTTAGACATGGGCCAGCTTCTCCTACTCTTGCCGATGTGTACATGCTTACTGGTTTGGACATTTCTTCTGTCGATGACAACTCACTGTTCCAGTGGAAATCCGAGCATCGGCTGACCACCAGAAACATTGGCGGCTGGACTGGCTATATCAACGAGTATAAGAAATCTGGTTCCGTCAGTCACAGGGAACACTCAGCCTTTTTGAATATGTGGCTTGAGAAGTTTATTTTTTGCGGCAGAACAGTTGGACCGACCAATATGCACCTCCCTGCAGCAGAACTGTTGGCTAGCGGCGTCAAGCTCCCCCTGGGCCGATACCTTCTTGGCTCAGTCTACCATCTCCTCCACCAAGTGTCACAAAGGCTGCTGCAAGGTAAATCCATCGGCAACCTGGGGGTCCCTGGTGGTTCATCAACATGTGGTTGAATGCCCATATGCACAAATATTTCCATATCGACCTGTTCGCCCAGCAATTCCCTCGAAGTCTTCCTGAAGACTATCAACTTGGGGAAGAAGAATCAGCAACGCGCCCCCCCATCAACTTTGGAGAAGCACTGGCAGTGCTACCAGGGGCAGAGGCGAACAAAATCCAGATCGGCAATCTTTTCCACAGCCTCTACATCGGCATCCCCTCTGAGCTTCGGGCATGGGTCCCGTATGTTGATGAAGCAACAAGATTCCCTCTTTCCTTTAATCTTACCGATGAGGCCCTGAACCAGGACGCCGACATCCTTAGGGCAATAATCACTCCTCGTGCTATCCCGGTCAACATTTTTGGAAGCGGGAAGAATATCAATCCCACATACGAGTTCTACTATCCATCGGCAGTAGCAAGACAACTAGCTTTTGGACAATTGCCCATCAACTTATGTTTTGCCGATGTGATTAAACCAAGAGAGACCATCGCGAGCCGTGTGGATTGGCACAGAATTTTTACTCTCCTTCCCAATGCCGATATCTCAAATGCCGATCTTACTGACTGGGTACCGGCTTCTTTTGTCACCGAATCCTTCAAATTATGGTGGCAAGAATGGAAGGAACAGCTATTTTTTGCCTCTCCTCATTTATACTGGAACTCTATTGATCCTGATCACGTCATCCCTGCCGATGCAGTAAGTCTGACCCTCTGTACTCCTTTCAACTCCTCCTTAATCCATCGGCAACTAACCCTTTCTTTAACAGGTTGATGACCCGGTTCCAACATTGAGTAAGAGTGGCAAGGTCATACGGCTGCAGCCAATTTCCCCAGTATCCATCATCGGCCACAAGGCTCCCTCGTTAGATGCTCCAGTGGGCCGCGGTCGTACCAAGAGGGGTACCAAATCGGTCATATTTTCGGCACAGTCATCTCATGTAACCACCTCACTTTCTTTTGCCGATGTCGATTGCTGTGACTTACCGATTCCATATTTCAGGGCGCGAGTTCTACACTTCTAGAGTCTTCATCGGCAACTCGTCCCCCATCTCCCATCAACGCACCTTCAGATGTCATCCTTGTCGACTCTCCAGAGGTATGTTTCTCCAATTTTAACCCGATTTCAACTATTATAATCAGCACTAATTACTCCATTTACTTGTAGCAACAAGTGGACACATCGGTAACTGTTTCAGCCGATCCAATACCACAGTCCTCTGGTGCCGATGCCCCCCAGTCATCTGGGTTTGAGGAACCACAGCCTAAGCGCAAAGCTTCATCTTACGTAGCCCTTCAATCAAAACGATCAAAAATTGCATCGGCACTTTCCACAGTTCCAGCACCATCTCTTCAGTCAGCACTGCCTGATGTGCCAGCACCAGAATCACCAACATCACCTCAAGAAACACTTGCCGATATAGCCACAGACTTGCCACCATCCAGCCCTGCCAGAACTGATCCATCGGCAAGCATTGCTGAGGACATATTGCAAGCTGCCTCCTCCAGCCAAATGCAAGAAATCGCTTTGAAGCAAGTAAGTTAACTTAATCAATATTCCGCAATCTTCATTCTCCTATAACTGACTAATCCCCTCGCAGGAACAAGACTCTCCAAATAGCCTATTCTCTTTTACCGTCAACATTCCTGACGATGAAGAAGAAGAAAGTTCTACGCTTGCCTTAGGAACTGTATCAGCTGAGGTCAGAACCAAATTAGAAACATTATTATCTTTGTTGCATCAAGATACACCTCAGCTGGTCCAAGATTCAGATTCCACAAGAGCAATTTTCAAAGCGATTCGTGGCCAAGTCCCCGACAGTATTGAAGAAATCCTTTTTCATGCTGCCCACCTTGAGAGCCGACAACTTCAGTACCAAAAGGCCGCTCGACGAATTGCCGATAGAACCGCTCAATCAAAACTTAAAGAAGAAATATTACAATTCAAGCAGGCCGCCGAAGAAAAGCACAGAAGCATGAGCAACTTAGAGGCTTCGGGCGCCGATCTTAAAAAGAAAATTACTGATCTATCGGCAAAGAGAACAGCTTTACTGGCCGAGCTGAAAGAAGTGGAAGCAGCCCTGAACCAAGCCGTACAGGAGAAAGACAACCTGTCCAACACTTTAAAAATTCTTCAAAAAGACAGGGACAATCAAGCCTGTATGGCGCTGACGCTGAGGAGAAAACTTAAACCGATAGAGGACACTGCCGATGCGGACGTCAGGGAAGTGGAAGAAGCCGACCAGATTCGCCTGCGTGCGATAACCGCTATTCAATCCTTCCTTAGTTTGTAGACTTCACTCATCGGTTTTGTCAAGTTATCGGCAATCTGAACTTTGTCAATTGACTGTGAATGTAATATAATGCTGATATATTTATTCCTATATTTTATGCATCCGTCCAAATACTGGGGTAGTATTTCTTTAAATATTTCCCATTTAATGCTCTGGGAAATATAACTCCTTCGAGGGTTTCTAAGATGTATGCGTTACCAGGAGCCAACTGATTTATCCGATAAGGACCTTCCCAATTAGGGGACCACTTGCCGAATTTCGAACTCTTAGTCCCAATCGGCAAAATCAATTTCCAGACTAAATCTCCATTTGTAAATTCTTTTACTTTCACCTTTCTGTCATACCACCTGGCAACCCTCTTTTTATTTTCTTCGACGCTAATTAAGGCCTTTAGCCGATGACCTGCTAAATCTTCTAATTCATCTCTCATAAGCGTGTCATATTCATCGGCTGTCAAGTGATCCTGAGAAAATACACGCCTAGAACCAGTCTTAATTTCCCAAGGTAAAACTGCATCATGCCCATATACCAATTGATATGGTGAGACCTTAGTTGCACCATGACACGCCATCCGATATGACCATAAAGCTTCATTTAAAAGAGTATGCCACCTCCTAGGATTTTCCTCAACCTTCCGTTTAATAAGTTTGATTATTCCTTTATTAGATGCTTCAGCCTGACCGTTAGCTTGCGCATAATAAGGAGAGGAATTTAGAACTTTAATCCCCATACCGATGGCAAAATTATCAAATTCTCCTGATGTGAACATAGTTCCTTGATCGGTAGTAATAGTCTGAGGAATACCAAATCGGTAAACAATATGTTCTTTCACAAAATCAATCATATTTGCCGATGACACTTTCTTTAAAGGAATTGCTTCAACCCACTTTGTGAAATAATCGGTAGCGACAAGTATGAATTTATGTCCTTTACTTGACGATGGGTAGATCTGTCCGATGAGATCAATAGCCCATCCTCTAAACGACCAAGGTTTGATTATAGGATTCATTGTCGATGCAGGTGCTCTTTGAATATTACTGAATTTCTGACATGACTGGCACCCTTTGAAATATTTAAAACAATCCTCAAGAATTGTCGGCCAATAATACCCGTTTCTTCTAACCATCCATTTCATTTTAAATGCCGATTGATGTGCCCCACACACTCCTTCATGAATCTCACCAATTAGACTTTTCGATTCCTCTTTACTAAGGCATTTGAGTAAAACCCCATCCAAAGTGCGATAATATAATTCAGTATCAAGGAGCACATATTTGGTAGCTTGAAACCTTATACGTCTCTCCACTTTCTTAGACGGATTTTTTAAGTAATCGGCAATATCCCTTCTCCAGTCATCGGCATCAATTACCGATGTCAGCACTTCTCGGATCAGTTGATATCCCGAAGCATGCTGTGCTAACCGATTAGCTTCTTCATTGTGCAATCTGGGAATGTGTTCAAGTCGAAAATCTTTAAACTCCTTTAATATTTGCAGGCACCTCTCATGATAAGTAATCAAAACTTCACTTCGGCATTCATATATTCCGATCAACTGATTAATGACTAGCATGGAATCCCCAAAGACTTCAACTGTATCAGCACGAATTTCTCTGAGCAATTCTAACCCTTTCAGTAAAGCTTGATATTCAGCCTGATTATTTGTTGAAGTGCCAGCAATCGGCAATGAAAATTCATATTTCTTCCCTCGAGGCGAGATTAATACAATACCGATTCCTGCTCCTTCACCGCAAGTAGATCCATCAAAGAAAAGTGTCATGGAGCAATCTCAGCATAATCTACCACACTGCTATGTTGAGTAACAAAATCGGCCATTACCTGTCCTTTAACCGCTTTAGCCGATTCATGACGCAAATCAAATTCTGATAATGCTAAGATCCACTTGCCGATTCTTCCTTTCAAAATTGGCATTGACAACATATGCTTAACCACATCGTCTTTGCATATGACAGTGCATTCAGCCGATAACAAATAATGCCTTAATTTTGTGCAAGAGAAATATAAACACAAACATAATTTCTCAATGGCCGAATACCTGGTCTCAGCGTCTATCAGTCTTCTGCTCAAATAATATATCACACGTTCTTCCCCTTCAAACTCTTGAATTAATGCTGATTCGATAACATTATCATCGGCAGACAAATACAACTTGAAAGGTTTCCCGTGTTGAGGCGGAACCAATACTGGAGGATTTACCAAATATTTTTTAATTTCCTCTAAAGCTAATTGCTGCTCTATTCCCCATACAAATTCCTGATCGGCTTTTAATTTTAATAAAGGACTGAAGGCTTTGATCTTTCCTGACAGATTAGATATAAATCTTCGAATAAAATTAATCTTGCCGATCAAGGATTGCAACTCAGTCTTATCGGCAGGAGCAACAACCTTATTAATTGCATCAATAGATTTCCTGCTGATTTCAACACCTCTTTGATGTACCATGAAGCCTAAGAATTGACCTGCCGATACACCAAATGCGCATTTAGTAGGATTCATCTTTAAACCATGCTTTCTGGTGCACTTCAAGATTTTTCGCAGATCAGCCAGATGACTCTCAAAACCTTCAGATTTGACCACCACATCATCTATGTAGATTTCAATCGATGTGCTGATGTATTTATGGAAGATAAAATTCATAGCCCTCTGATAGGTAGCACCGGCATTTTTCAAGCCGAAGGTCATGACAATCCATTCGAATAAACCCACATGACCTGGACACCTAAAAGCAGTCTTGGAAATATCCTCTTCAGCCATAAAAATTTGGTTATAACCGGCATTACCATCCATGAAGCTGATGATCCGATGTCCAGCTGCAGCATCAATCAATAAATCGGCAACAGGCATTGGATAGCCATCCATCGGTGTAGCTTTATTAAGATTCCTAAAATCAATACACACACGAAGTTTTCCATTTTTCTTATAAACAGGAACCACGTTAGAAATCCATTCGGCATATCGACATTGCCGAATAAAGCCAGCTTCAATTAACCTTGTGATTTTGGCTTTAATATCAGGTAACACTTTAGGATTACATCGGCGTGCGGGCTGTTGACGAGGCCGAAATCCTGGCTTAATAGGCAACCGATGTTCAACTATTGACCGATCTAATCCAGACATTTCTGTATAATCCCAAGCAAAACAGTCCTTATATTCCCTCAAAATATCAATCATTTGCTGTTTACATTGAGAATCTAACTTGGCACTAATAAAAGTTGGCCTCGGCCTGTCACCGTTACCAATATCTATTTCCACTAAATCATCAGCCGATGTGAACCCATGACCAAGCTTTCCACCATCGGCAAACTGATCCATTAAAATTCATCTTTAGAACCGACTGCTTGGATCGGTGTGAGCTCATAATCGGCAACCCTGAGAAATTCCGTATCCCATGCTTCTCCCGATATGCACTTTGTCCGTTCATAGGTCTCAGAATCAGCCGATGCGATTATATAAGAAGAATCACCAGGGATAATTTCAATCTTGTCTCCAATCCACTGTACGAGGCACTGATGTATCGTAGAAGGAACACAACAGTTGGCATGAATCCAATCCCTTCCTAGGAGCAAATTATAGTTACCTTTGCCGTTAACGATAAAGAAGGTGGTAGGCAAAGTCTTGCTGCCGATAGTCAACTCAACACATAATGCCCCTTTAGCCGGAGACACATTGCCTTCAAAATCTTTAAGCATCATATCCGTCTTGGTTAAATCTTGGTCTCCTTTTCCAAGTCTTCGGAACATAACATACGGCATGATATTAATTGCCGCTCCTCCATCTATGAGTATTTTTGACACTGGCTGTCCATCAACCCTGCCTTTAACAAACAAAGCTTTGAGGTGTTGCCTTTCATCATCGGCAGGCTTTTCAAACACAGCCATCATTGGATCCAGAGTTAGTTGAGCTGCTTCATCGGCAAAAACTGTTTGTTCCTTGTCACCTGGCGCCAAGAACTCCATCGGCAACATGAAGACCATGTTAACATCTGCCGATGGACTTTCACCCTTACGTTTTGGTTGCCATACTTGAGTTGTTACCTTTGGGATGCTTTCTCTTGGGCACTGTAAGTCCTCTTGACGCATACGCTGTTCCCTTCTTTTTTGAGTTTTCGTCAATCCTTCAGGGCACCATTGGGGCAGCTTTGTTTTCCAAACAGGCTGATAATGCTTTGTGTTCTACTCATGGAGGCCTATGTTTGGATCCCGGCAGAATATCCCTTCATCAGGAACCCTTTCGTTAGCCATCTCTTCAAGCCTTGCATAATTCTTTGGAAAACAATCAATATACCTGCCAAGCCTGTCATGCACGCTAACTCTGCCCCCCAGCCGATCAAATGCTGATACCTTTTCTTTGATCGGCGTATTGATGCGTACCCCTCGATAACTAGAGTGATGTTGTCTCTCTACCCGATCATAGTAACCATTACATTCAGGGCAGGTATCGGCAGTAGGCAATTTAATGCCTTCTTCCCAGCAATGAATGAAAAACAGACAATTCCAGTGATCTTTATGTCGACGTAACTCTTCCTGTTGCTGTCGATACCGATCCTCACACTGTTGTCGATACCGATCCTCATGTTGCCGATACCGAACACCATATGGAGCAGGCCTCAGAGGTCTTCTGGAGCTACTACCTTCATTAACAATTCTTTTCCCTTTAGCGCCATCGGTAGGTTCCTTTCCCTTTACGTCCTCAACAGTTATTTGATTCTTAGGGTCTACCGATGCATTTCTTCTAGCAGTCTCCGATGTTAACACTTTGGTTTTGCCTTTAGCCTCCACCATATTTGCAGGGAACGGATGTTGATCAATTTTCATCGGCTTCTGAGCTTTTGAATTATCAAACTTGATTTTCCCGGATTCGATAGCCGACTGCAACTGTTGCCTAAACACCTTGCAATCATTAGTACTGTGCGAGGTAGCATTATGCCATTTGCAGTACCTAATCTTTTTCAACTCTTCTGCCGACGGAATCACATGATGAGGAGACAGCTTAATCTGACCCTCTTGGAGCAAAAGATCAAATATCCTATCGGCCTTGGTGATATCAAATAGAAACTTTTCTGGCTCTTTCTGACCGAAAGGACATGATATCGGCTTCTTATTCTTTACCCACTCGGCCAAACCGATAATTGGTTCGTCATCAGAGTCTGAATCTTCTGCTTCTTCTACAAAGGACACCTTTTTATTCCAATTCTTCCTGGGTTCAAAAACCCTAGTGTCCTGATCAGAAATCCTTTGCACAATATGACTCAAACTTTCAAACTCTTGTGACCCATATTTTTCTCTGATATGTGGCAGTAACCCTTGAAGAGCTAAATCGGCTAACTGCCGATCATCAAGCACTAAGTTGTAGCATTTATTCTTTACATCTCTTAGCCTGTGTACGAAACTTTCTACTGACTCATCACTGCGTTGTCTCAATTTTGTCAAATCAGTCAGCTTCTTTTCATGTACCCCAGCAAAGAAGTATTTGTGAAATTGCTTCTCTAGATCGGCCCATGTAATAACAGAATTAGGTGGTAACGAAATAAACCACGCAAAAGCCGATCCAGACAATGATGAGGAAAATAATCGAACCCTTAATTCATCCCTGTTAGCTGCTTCTCCGCACTGGATGATGAATCGGTTGATGTGCTCCATTGTTGACGTATCATCTTGCCCAGAAAACTTAGTAAAATCTGGCACCTTGTACCGATTCAGGAAAGGAATCGAGTCATAAGATGAAGGGTACGGAATCCGATAAGAGTAAGTATTGACCTTGGGCTGAATCCCAAATTGCTCTTTCATCACTTCTGCAATCCTATCGGTCAAGAGTGCATCATGATCTTGCCGATGCACTGGCTGGATCTCTACTGGAGGCGTTGGCTGATATGCTTCTACATACCCCTGTGGCACTTGGCTTGGATAAATCGGCATATTCACGGCACCAACCTGCGGAGTAAAGTTCATCGTCTGTTTTGCCGATGCTTGCTCCTGGACAGTTGTCTGTGGACTATACCGTTGAGTCCCTATTGCTTGGTGGCTTGGTTGAATAGCAGATTGCTGGGTTGGCGCTTGCCCCGACCAATTGAGACTGTAACTCATCGGCACCTGGCTTGCCGATGGCTGATAGCTTGTAGACAATTGATGCTCTTGTATAGACGGATGATAGCCAGCATAATTGCCCTGAATTGCAGGTAACCCAGACTGAGATATGAATGGTACCATGGGCTGCTCTGCAGTGGAAGCTCTCTGTTGAACTGGTGGAGGATTAGTCAATGGATTCGCATAAAATATCTGTTGCGGAGGTGCGTAGAATCCCATTGACAATGGCTGTATAGCAGGAGGTACAGTAGAATAATGCGGCGCTTGAGCCACCGGCCGAATTGGAGTAACCGATGTCATTGGACCCTTCCCTGCTACATCATGCACTTGAGGCAGTCCAGAATTGGCAGTAGATGGACATGGAGGCATACCGTATCCCCACCAATTGGCAGCAGTTTGATTATGTTGACCTG
>CM041641.1:6469439-6485685 GCA_023333625.1 Bothriochloa decipiens
TCCATCGGCAACCATGCCTCAATCTCTATCGGCAACAGCCCTCTGGCTTCATCGGCAATGTACGAGATCAACATGTCCTTTATCGGCACTCATCCATCGGCAACCAGAAGCAACGCTCCCTTGCTAATCAGCACAGTTTTCGGTCCACATTGACACATGTCAAAAAAACGGTGTCAACATTAGCCTGTGTAATCCACAATTGAGGGGTAGAACCATCGAATTGGGGAATTGAATCTTAGGGAGTTGGCCAAGTTGGGGTAATTGGGAATTGGGGAACAATCTGGGTAGGGATGGGAATTGGGATGAGTAAATTAGTTATGGTAATGATTTTGGGAGACACCACACAGGTGAGACGAATCAGGAGGATGTGGATCGAGAGCGGGGCAGGAAGAAGGATGAACACACGTACCGTTGGCCGGGTTTGGAACCAGGGTCATGACCGACCCATAGTTTCGCGCCCATGTAATCATCTCTTCACGGTGCCCATGGGGCCATTTGGACGTTCTCCCAGCAGGTGAGCACTTGGCAGCCGAATCCTTCACCGCCCAACACGCATGACACGGTGGCGGTGAAGCCAGATGCCTAGATAAGCAGCGCATGTCGAAGTGCAGGTCGTCGATGTGGCCGTCGGTGACGCGCTGCCACTCCTCTAGAACCTCCACTCGAGCATCACGCTCGTCGTTGCACTCGACTGCACGGATGAGCTCTAGATCCACCATGCGGCGTCTCGAGCTCGATCACGCGTTCGTCGAATTGCCCTTCCCAATTGTCGGTGATGATTTTCGCCGTATACTGAGAAGAGGAGAATCCCTCGAGATACCTGAGCCACTCATCGACAGAGAGCTCCTGCTCCTGGATCTCGGCCTCCGCTTCATCTACGTGCTTCTCCAGCCGCTCCCAGTGCTCGGCCGAGCGTCGATCCATCTCCATGAAGCGGTCCTCGAAGCGCTTGAGCATGTCCTCGAAGGATTTTGGTGACGACGGGATCCATGGTGCCTCTCGCACGCTGAAGCCTGGTGAAGTGTTCATGGCCGATCTACTCGGTCCCCAGCGCTCCTCGCCGCTGGATCTCGCAGAGCTGATACCAACTGTCAGCACCCGTGCGGTGCGGTGCGGTGGCACCGATGAACTCCGACAACCTCAACTCTGGCAACCTTCCCTCGATAGCAGCCCACCTGGCCAGCTGTCGGCTGAATCTCACATGATGACAAGTTTGTTCTGATGATTGTTACAGAGTACTTCGCTGCCTTGCCTTTTCTACCACGCTACCCAGCCTACTCACTAACGGGCTTAGCATTACATAGTTCGCAAACCCATTCTGGGCCGTTAAGCTTCACGTTCTTGCGCTTCCTTGGATTGCTCCTTCTGGGCTTCTTGCTGGCCTCTTGGCTTGCACCAGGGTGAGGGATAATGACACAATAGTTCTATAGGAAGTCTCGCCATGCGTGTAGGACTGCAGACTGTGAAGAACAAGAGCAATGGAGGAAGCATGGAAGAATAAGCTACTCACCACGAAGAGAAGGTCGGCCTTGTGCAGCAATGTCGAGGTGCGAGGTTGTTGGTTGAGGACCAATGGCCTAAACCCGTCGAAGTTGCCAAGTCTGGATCTTGCGCAGGCAATCTCGATCCTTGTCTTGGAAGACAAGCCTTCCAATGTCGTAGCCCGCCCCGGCTCTTTCTTTTGCAAGTCTCGTCGTTTCCTTCTCTTGCAAGTCTTCCCATCAGTGAGGTCTGAAGAGTTGAGAGCCGGAACCGAGTTATAAGCCAAGTCAATTAGCTCGAGTGGCGCTCGAGTGGCCAGGCCTTGGCTGCGTAGCTCATAACCGAGTAGATGAGACGCTAGGGTCCCTGGCGCCTACAGCAGGGGGTGAGATTGAAGATGAAGCACATGTTAGATTAGAGATAAATCACTTGATCATTCTTGATTGATAATGAGATAGCTGGTTACATATATGTATAGGAGTAAAGCTCCTTGGAACTACTGCCTGCATTAACTTAGGCGGCTAATTAAAGACTTAAGCTTTCAAACTTCTTCTTGAGCCACGCATGGGGAATTAAGCACCAGCCGGCCTGGCCTTCTCGGGGACCTGCTGGACCGGCGCGCTCTCCGTTGCGCCTCATGCTCGAGGTCGGCAGCTGTAGTGCTTCTCCCACATCACATCTCTCCCCCCTCGACGAGCAACTTGTCCTCGAGCTGGAAGGTGGGTAGCGCTGCTAAAAATCCTCCAGGTCTTTCCATGTTGCCGAAGCCGCTGGCTCACCCTGCCACTGGATGAGGATCTGGTGCACACCCCTGGCAAGTCGAGTGCGTGTGGCGTGGTCTGGCATTGGCTGAGTTTCCCCATGGTGTGTGGGAGGCAGGGCCGGTGGCGAGGGTGGTGGTGTGCCCATGAACTTCTTGAGCAGCCCGACATGGAACATGTCATGCAGCTTTACCCCGGTCGGTAGCTCCAGGTGGTAGGCCACTTCGTTGATGATGGTGACAATGTGGTAAGGCCCATAATAATGGGGTCTGAGCTTGCCCTTAGAGATG
The DNA here is from genome assembly GCA_023333625.1 of Bothriochloa decipiens. Taxonomy (NCBI): domain Eukaryota; kingdom Viridiplantae; phylum Streptophyta; class Magnoliopsida; order Poales; family Poaceae; genus Bothriochloa; species Bothriochloa decipiens. The sequence goes on from CM041641.1 coordinate 6,471,973, forward strand.
CCCTGCAGGGAGGTGGGAGCACGGTGGCGGAGGTGAAGCTAGACCTAGTTGCCCACCGCGTACTGGATCTTGCGGTGATGCTTGTTGTAGTGCTTTTGGTAGATATCCTGGGCTTGCTCCAGGCGAGCGTGTGCGTTCGCCAGGAGTTCATCTCTTGTAGCCATGCCCTTGTGTATAGCGGTGACCCTGGTGTCACCGGGTTCATAGGACCAGATGGACGGGGGGTCGCGGCCATAGAAAATGGCGAAGAGGGTGGTCTTGAGCGCTGTTCGGAATGCGGTGTTGTACACAAACTCAGCCCATGGTAGCCAGCGCAGCCACTGTCTCGGCCGATCACCCATCATGTAGTGGAGATACATCAGAATTAACTTGTTGGCGACCTCTGTCTGGCCATCAGACTATGGATGGAACACCATCGTCATCCGAAGCTTGACACCCGACAGGCGCATCAACTCTTTCCAGAACAGGGACGTGAACACCGGGTCCCTGTCCGGAACGATGGACTGGGGGATTCCATGAAGGCGCACGATCTTGGAGAAGAAGGCTTGTGCCACGGACTCCGTCGAGTAAGGGTGGGTGAGGGCGATGACATGACAGTATTTGCTGAACCTATCCACGACCGTCCGGATGACGGATTTGCCGCCCACCTTTGGCAGCACTTCGATGAAGTCCATACCGATGTTTGACCACACGGTCATGGGCACTGACAGTGGAAGAAGGAGCCCAACGGGGTGAAGATGCTCCATCTTATAGCGTTGGCAGGTTGCGCAGGCCCGTACGTAGTCCTGGACCACGACGCGCAAGTTGGGGGAGTGGAAATCTCGGCTGAGGTGGTGAAGGGTGCGCTGGACCCCTTCATGGCCCTCGTCGTGGACACTTGCCAAGACCTCGTGGAGCAAGGGGGCGCCCGGGGGATGTAGAGGCGCCCTTGGAATGCCACCAGCCCATTGATGGTGCGGTGCGCTGGTTGGTGCTGATCTCGTCACGGAGCGCGACCAGGCCCGGGTCCTGTAGGTTCACTTGGCGCAGCCGCTCGATGAAGTTGAAGCGAGGGCCGAGGAGAGCCATGACCCCCGCCTTCTTGGTGTCACGGCGGGACAAGGCGTTGGCCCTGTGTTGGTGCTGCCTGCCTTGTACTCAACAGAGAAGTCGAATCCCAGCAGCTTGCCCACCGAATGGTGCTGAGGGATGGTGGCGAGGCACTGGTCCAGCAAGTACTATAAGCTGAAGTGATCGGTGCACGCCAGGAACCGGTGGCCGCAGAGGTAGGGACGCCAGTGGTGAATGGCGAGCACCAGCCCGATCAACTCCCACTTATAGGCTGCAAGCGACTGGTGGCGTGACGCGGCTGGTCAACTGAAGAACGCGATGGGGTGTTGCGCCTGTAGGACGACAGCCCCAAAGCCGTATGTCGAGGCATCGCACTCCACGACGAAGGGCAGTGATAAGTCAGGCAGTCCCAGCACCGGTGCGGAGGTGACGGCCTTCTTGAGGGTGGCGAAGGCATCACTGGCAGCCTCAGTCCAGTCCAGGCCTTCCTTCTTCAGCAGGGCAGTGAGCGGGGCGGCAATGGTGCCGAATTCTTGAAAAAATTTGCGGTAGTACCCCGCAAGACCGAGGAACCCGCGTACGACCCTGGCTAAGTGGGGCACTGGCCAGTCCACCACCACGCGGACCTTCTTTGGATCCATGGAGACTCTAGCCGCGGAGATGATGTGGCCCAAGTATGCGATGGAGGAGGTCCCAAATGTGCACTTGGACTGCTTGACGAAGAGTTGGTGTTGCTGGAGGAGTATGAGGACAGTGCGGATGTGGTGAAGGTGTTCGGCCATGGAGCGGCTATAGATGAGCTGTCGTCAAAGAAGACGAGCATGAAGCGACGGAGGAAGGGCCGCAGGATGTCATTCATCAACGCTTGAAATGTTGCCGGCGCGTTGCACAGCCCAAAGGGCATAACCAGGAACTCGTAGAGCCCCTCATGCATCCGGAACACAGTCTTCTCGATGTCGTTGGGGTTCATGCAGACTTGGTGGAACCCAGACCACAAGTCCAGCTTGGAGAAGTACCAGGCACCATGGAGCTCATCCAGGAGGTTGTCCATGACCGGGATTGGGAACACATCCTTGACGGTGATGGAGTTGAGGGCCCGGTAATCCACACAGAACCACCAGGAGCCGTCGGCCTTCTTCACCAATAGCACTAGCAAGGAGAAGGCCGAGGAACTACGGTGGATCAGCCCCTGGTTCATCATGGTGGTGCACTGGTGCTCCAGCTCATCTTTATGGGCGGCGGGGTAACGATAGGGCCTGACCGCGACCGGTGCGGACCCTGGAAGGAGCGTGATGTAGTGGTCCCTTGTGCGTGGCAGTGGCATGCCAAAGGGTTCCACGAACACGGCGGCAAACTCCTCCGGCAGGGTCGGCATGAGGTCGGAACCATGGCATGTCTTCAGGACCGGACTGGCTGGTCCCGTGACGCCCTGCCAGCTCAGCCACCGGTCATGGCGCCAGAATGACATGGTCCGCGCACGGAAGTCCCAGATGATGGCCCCAGCGTAGCCAACCATTGTGTTCCCAGTACAACGTCATAGCCGGCCAGCAGGAGAGAGAAGAAATCGATGGTGAAGTGGGTGCCATCGATGGAGAAGTCGGCGGCGTGGTAGACACTAGGGCACGACACCCTTTCACCATTGGCGAGGGTCACCTTCATGCCCCCCGCAAAGCTGCAGGCGGAGGGACGTGCGGGTGGCGGCTTCTTCCGCCACAAAATTGTGAGTCGAGCCTGAGTCCAGTAGGGCCAACAACGATGCGCCAGCCAGGGTGATGCGCACCTGCATAATTTCCCCTAGGTGGACCCCCACGATCGCATGGAGGGAGATCAGGGGATTGTCGGTGGCTTTGACGGGGGACTCATCCTCAGCATCCTCTTCCTGTACAATGTCAAGGAAAGAGAGCCTTTGACAGACTCGGTTATGGCCGTGGGAAATTTGTTGCAATTGAAACAGAGCCCCTGCCGACGACGGTCGTCCATCTCCGTGGGGGACATCTTCCGCACTTGGTGGCCCGTGAATGATGGCGTGGCGGAGTAGATGGTGCCGTGGTGCTGTGGCGACGGGGGCGCCAGCAAGGACAGCTGCGGGGACGGCCCCGATAGGAGCCTGTGGCCGGGAAGGCGCAGCGCGAACGGCGCGGGGTTGGGGAGGGCACCCATGGCGCTGTGCTCGCAAAGCTCCAGCTAATGTGTCAGGCTCATAGCCATGACGAGGTGCTGTGGGTAGTGCATCTCCACATCGTGAATGCCTGGACTAGCTGGGCCTCTTCCGTGAACTCCTGGACCCGCTGGGCCTCTTCCAGCGGACCGACCCAGGGAAGCAGCGCTTCAAAGCGGGCCTAGTACTCTTCCACGGTCCGGTGCGGTGGCAAGCCATGAGATCGCCCATGGGGTTGGAGCGGAGAGGTGGCCCGAAGCGAAGGTTCAGGAGCTCGGTGAAGTGCCGCCAGTTGGGGGTGCCCTCCAACTGCTGCACGAGGAGGTACCACATCTGTGCGACATCCTCAAGATTGTATGACGCCATCCATACCTACTCCTCTGGTGCGATGCGCTGCTGGATGAAGAACGACTCGCAGCGGTTGATGAATGCCAGCGAGTCGGACTTCCGTTCGAAGCAACGGAAGTCCATCTTCTGGTGGCAGACGGGACGGTCACCGGCGCGCTCCCCGAATCCATAGCCCAAGGATCCAGAGGAGGATGATGGTGGAGGCTGTGCCCGCTGCAGCGCACCGAGCTGCTGTTGCATGGCGTTAAGGGAGGAATTCATCTGCTGCTGCATCGTGTTCATGTTGGTGGTGAGCTGTTGAATCATTGTGGCTAATTCGGCCGCGGTTGGAGCCTCGTCGGCCATGGCCACGGAGGTGGAGGCGGAGGAGTGGGCTGGTGAGGTGGCTGGTGGTGGAGAAGGAGCGGAGGCGGCTGGTTGGGAGGAAGATTGACGGCCTACCGATACCAAGTTGTCAAGGACCTCAGGCGCTCGAGTGTCCGGGCCTTGGCTGCGTAGCTCGTAACCGGGTAGATGAGGCGCTAGGCTCCCTGGCGCTACAGCAGAGGGTGAGATTGAAGATGAAGCACATGTTAGATTAGAGATAAATCACTTGATCATTCTTGATTGATAATGAGATAGCTGGTTACATATATATAGGAGTAAAGCTCCTTGTAACTACTGCATGCATTAACTTAGGCGGCTAATTAAAGACTTAAGCTTTCAAACTTCTTTTTGAGCCACGCGTGGGGAATTAAGCACCAGCCGGCCTGGCCTCCTCGGGGTCCTGCTGGACCGGGGCGCTCTCCGTTGCGCCTCGTGCTCGAGGCCGGCGGCTGTAGTGCTTCCCCACATCACAGCAGTTCTTTGCAGTTCTAATTTAGTCCATGCTAGCGTCAGTGGCAATCAAATTCCTATTTTCTGATAGATGGCATAATTAGAACCACTTGACATGAGTGCAGTCCCACCTTTGTATTGGGAGCAATCTGTCCAATTCAGAGAATACATGAGTACATATACTTTTTTGTGAATCGTTATACTTCCATCATACTACCTTTTGTTCCATTGCTTCATATTTTGGAATTTAAGAGACCTTGTAGCAGAAAACAGGTACACGGTGCCCATCATTATTTTTTCCTTACACTCTCAATGATGTTGATAACCATGAATTTGTTGTTAGATTTGTTCAGTGGCCACTTTTTTTTTGGGGGTGGGGGTAGAGTATAGAGGTTACTGCCTTCCTAATATGATATTCTACAACTAACCTCCTGTGTGATTGACAAATTTTGTAGTTTAGCAGTAACATGTCTGACTGAAAAATACTCATTACAAAAACATTGCATTAAGCAACTCCAACGGTTTTGTATTTTTCGTTTAGCAAAACAAGGAGTTTGCCAAGTCTCAAATCAATATGGGAAAGAGAAAAATTAGGTGTCTCTAATGGTTTGGTAAAATTAAGTTGGCAAAACAAAAATATGAACCCAGCCGTTAATTTTTAAGGTGAAATTTTTCTTCGCGCCGTTAATCTAAACCAGTGTGCAAACAGTATGACCCGGGAACAAATATTTTTTATTAGTTTGATTTATAATCATCATAGTATTTTTATAATCAGTATGGTCCTGTAGCTGTGCAAATGATCATGGCAGCAGCAGTAGTCAGAAGCATCAACGAGCTGCACTTGTGCGCTTCGTTGGCCGGCAAATCTCTTCTGTCGCATCCGGCGACAAGCACAGCACAGCAAGTCAGTAGCAAATCACATCACAGACACACAGCAGCAACCACAGTAGCAAATCAGTCTCCGCCAACAGCAGGAACTACGCGCGGGGAGGGAAAAAGCACGGGGCTACGCGATGCCAAGCATAATTCACGGTTGGTATATATGTCAATTTATCAATTTAATAAAAATACAAAGTTCATTTATCAAACCCTTGAATAGGTGTTTTTTAAAATTTTTTTAAAAAATAAGAATGTAAAATTCAATTACAAAACCATTAAAGTTGCTCTTAGATATATTATTTTCTTGCTTTGCATAAAGGGCAATTAAACTACTTAACAGTTTCGATGTGCTGATGCACTATAGGCCCAAAGCTTTTGTAGTTTACTGCTTAAAAAAGTGCTTATTTCCTACTATGTGTTCTATTTAGTACATTATAGAATTTTCTCGTTCACTTTGATTCAGCTTTTGCTCTTGGTTAAGTAGCAGTGTATAGGCGCCTCCAAAATGAAAAACTAATAACTGGTCCTTATCACTGATTCTGCATTGTGTGTTTTTGAGAACCATGATTAGTACTACTCTAAAAAAAATCTGCCATGCTTTGAAAAATAGAAAGTGTTCTTTTGTCACACAATCCTTCCATCATAAGCATCATATTTTTTTTCGGTGCCTAGCAAAAAAAATGCCACTGATTATCAGCCTATATATGAAAACGTCTACGAACACTTATCTAATTAGTATGCTATAATTTATAGGCTGCTAGACAGTGCTAGGCGACTCATTAGAAACTCTTTTCAACTCGCATACTAAGCTGCAACTGCTGCTGTGTCTTAAATGCATGAATGTTCTTCAAATTGCAGCGTGTATGTATACTATGTTCTTCAAATTGAGAAACTGAATTAATCTTCCTTTCAACCAGTACCCTCCTTGTTTTCTGACTTATGTTTTTGATCTGCGTTAGCAAAATATGTATGCTAGGATATTAGTTTCGTAATATTTGATGTTCTTAAATGCATGAATAATCTATGGTTTCAGTCAATGCACAAACTTCTCAGTCTCCTGTTAGTGAATTCCGAAAAGACTAAAACAGGTAATTGACAGGCAATGGTCCTGCAATATTATTTTTCGTCAACTGAACTTGGCTGCTGTTATCTATTGCTTACTCATAGTTTCTTTGTTCACAGCCAATATACATTTCTTAGTATATTGTTCGTTTGTGGATTACATTTCTTATAGTTAATCTTCCTTTTTCTGCAGATCCTTGATGACATTTCATCATTCTTCCATATTATTTTCATGTTAAATTCAAGGTTCGACATACAATTCCAGGTACAATGCTAATCTTAGTAATCGACATGATTCACAGTATTGGCACTCAAGCATTCTATGAAATTAAGTAGAGGTGCTATTTTCCTCCCCTGTTGGTCTTGCATTCATAGCTGCTCGAATTGTGTTAACACCGTTCCTTCCGGTGCTGATGCTATCAACATAACAGGAGGGCTCATGGCTTCCTGTCCCAGTAATAATATGTCACATGTTCTCTTTTAGTAGAATGTCAGATTTTCTGCCTTGCTATTATAATCACCACAAAGTATATACATAGGGCCAATGTGTTATCTGCCAATGATAAGAACCTTAGCTACTTTGCCCATCATTGATGATATGGTTTCAGAAAATGCAGAGGCCAGGCAGTGGGGAAACGCTAAAATATTGCAAGCTCTTTTACTGTATTATTAAACGAATCCCTCTTTGCTTTTTTTAATAGAAAAAATAAACTCATCTTCTCAAGATTGTATTCCTCATTCTGTTCAACGAACCTAATTGTCAAGAATAGAATATCATCTACTCAAAAAATGTTGCTACCTAACTTGCTGGCGACTGCTACTTCTCCCATTATTTCTTTCTGAAAAGGACATCGACCTGCTTATGTGCTTACTGAAACCATGCTTTATGTGTGACTCCTGTAGTTAGCTGATGAATCGTATACACTACTATATATGTTCATTGTCTGTTCTACGTGACCCATTTTTTGAACTCGGCTTCTTTATCTACTTGCAAAATCAGTTGTCCTGCATCTAGCAATTAGCATTCAAGGGATAGCTTTGGTTATTTGTGATCAGATGGATTTAGTTCCAGGACCTTACCTACTGATGATGAATCCGTTCAGAACAGGTGTATATTGCATTCTGGGTGCTTCACCTGCAACACTGTCGTCTTAAGCTCTATCATTTACTGATTCACCTTTTTTTTCTTACACCAGGAAATGCCACCCAATAAGATCTCGGCTCCATCATTCTGACATACACAAGGTTACCCTGCTGGCAGTCCTATAGAGCTAGGAAGGGTTGTAGGCTTCTAGCCCATTCCAACAAAAGATCGTCTTGTGAAAAAAAAAATGCTCCAAAACCTGTTGTTCGTATATTAGCCATGCTATCGCAACTCCAGTTACAGTTAGTTAGCTATGGGTATGTAATCCGACCACTAACTTACCTTTTTATTTGATTGACATCTCAAAACCGCTAGTGTGTTCGGCAAACTGATTACTATACAAGCGACTCAATGTGCTTTCATTGTCTTTTGTGCCTTACAAGTCATGGTACTTTCTTCATATCTAAACTTTTATGCATCGCGCGCATGTATCGCTGCACACGCGCGCGATGGCGCGCGCTCTGTACTAGTATAAAATGAATTATCTCGGACAGATCAAGGGCTGTCAGCAGGTGTGGGCGGCACAATAGAGTGGAATCGAGATCGGTGGAGACCGCGGACTAGACGGAGTCCCGCTTCCCTTCCTTCCTCCGGCGCGATGCCATGAGCGAACGCACGACCTTCTCCGCGGCCGCGGGCTTTCCATCCACGGCAGCGAGGTACGACAGGACGTCCTCAGGCGTGGAGGAGGGCAGCAGTGTAGCAGCGTGCAGGTGGATCACGCGGTGTACTGTGTGTAGCAGCAGGTTGGGAACTAGGTGTGGACGCCTGTGGCAGCCGCGTGGCCGGGCAGGTGCGCGCGGTGGCCGTAGTACGTCCAGCTAGCATTGTATGGACGTACGGTCGTACGTAACTGCATCACCTCCAGCAAGATTGGGCACGGGAACGCTGTACGTCGGCAGCTTCGCGGCCATCACTGATCACGGGTGGACGAGAGCACAAGGCACGCCCGTCAGTTTTCCCTTTTTCAAGTAGTTTTTTTAATCTTTTTTCCGTCATATTGGTTTCAAGGTGTAATTGTCAAGATGCAATCGTCATTTGTCAAGGTGTACTTATTTTCTCAGGTTTTAAAAACATCTCCAGCGGACCACCTAAACGCCTACCGTTTCAAGGTGCAATTGTCAAGGTGCAATCGTCATTTGTCAAGGTGTAATTATTTTCTCAGATTTTAAAAGCATCTTCAGTAGACCACCTAAAGAGCCTACCTATCCTAAACTTAGACAGTGAAGGCTAAAAAAATACACTCCAATAGGCTAACTATTTGACTACCTGCTTTTGTTGGCCAGCCAAATGCTCACCTCATCTACCTATTGATGTTGGGCCAACAGACTGAGCAGCTATTTTTTTCTCTCTCCTCCCCCTCGCATGCACGCGCTCGCGTCTTCGTCTTCGTATGTTTCCTTCCTACACGACTGTTCTCCGAAGGATTGGCCGCCTCCTCTTCAGCGCGTCTGGCCTCGCCGGTGCCATGGCGGGCTCGCCGGCAGTTGTGGCTCCCTGACACGGTGGTTCGCCAGTGTTCGGGGTCCCTATTGCGGCGGCTGTTGTGACCTCCAGGCGCGGCGGCCATGGCTCCCTCCTCCCGGCCGGTCGCGAGTGCGGCGGCTCGTGCGGTCATGGTTGCCTACGCACGGTGGCTGCGGCATCCCCACGACACTCATCCTGTAGCGACCTCCAGATCTTCCACCGGTTCCCTTCCCCGCCTATGTTCTCCTCAACGCAAATTTAGGTACCACAGTTTAGGTAGTATTGTTGGAGACAATCATAAAATATAGGTAGTATTAAAAAAGCTGCTTACCTAAATAAAATTTAGGTAGTGTGTTTTAGGTAGCACCGCTGAAGATGCTCTAAGTACTATATATCCATGCCACGTAGATACAGCCTAATTGGTCTTTTGTTTTGGCGGCCTTTGGTATTCACGAAGAACCTTTTATTTTCTTGCATCAGTAACATCTCTTCTTTTTCATTAGGCACGGAGTTTGATTCCTCCCCGAAGTCATCATGTTGAATTGTGAATGGGATGACGTGGGTTCCATGTTCGAATTTACAATTTTATTTCTCTTTACTTTGGGTCTAGCATATCTTTAGCTTCAAGTTGTCTAGATATGATTTTGTATCTTCCCTTTATCTTTTTAGCTTTTACCTATAAAAATGCAATATGTTCCATCCAAATGTTTAATTAGACAAGTAAATATGCACGTGCGGCACACACGTGCTTTTACATGATAGTCAACACCGTTTCACAATTAATTTTGATTTTATAAGCTATAAAACCATATCTAGCTTATTGGACAGTGAATGCAATGGTGGGAAATTGTTCACCTAAGCCAAAAACCACAAAGATAATTGTAGCGGTTTCTAGCATCCATTCATATGTTACAGCTCAAGGTAGTAATCGATGGTACACTTGAAACATAGTCCTAATTTTACATTCAATTCCAAAATGTATTTGACCTGTTTTCTAGGATTTGACAATTTTGTTACACTATTCAGATGGACCCTAAGCTCGCATCGGTTTGGAAAAACAAATTTTAAAAGGACAAAAAAATCAGAACAATTTTCTATTAGAAATCCGACATTAGCCCATGAAAATTGCTTACCAGGTCATGACTAAATTGCTATTTTCCTTGAAGCATTATTCCCATGAAATTCACCGAGGCTGGAGCACATCAACTCAGCATAACTCACTCAAAAATTGTATATACATGCAAACTTAATATAAGAAAACAAATCAAAGGCGCACAAAATGAGCACCTTAACAAGCCTTCCTGTTGTACGTCCACAGATAATATAGAATTGGCTACGTTACAAACTCCTAAGTCAGGAAAGTACATAAACATTTGTCAATTATGAGCTAATATCTCAGAGCTTGTGATTGGAGTATGTCGACACTTGACTATACATAGCGTTTGTCTAGTGTACTGGTAGCATATTCCTATTCGCGTCCTATTACTCCTCACATCAATACCACACTTCAAATATGTTTCTAAAATATGGATCCAAATAAAGATGATCACCACCATAAGATAATCAGATATATCAAAAGAAACCCAACTAAATTTTTGGTTTCCTGAAAGAAACCTTAGATCCTATAGAAGATGGAAGTTACTAAAAAGTTCTACTTGAAGCTGTTTTTTGTGATCAGGGTTTGCTAGCGGAAATACAGCAAAGCACTGCCCCCGCAGCAAAAGGCAGCAGCAGTGGCGACTTCTTGCCGCTGAACTTCTTTCTAACAGGAAAAGGAGTATAAAGATGGAGATCCTTTTTGTGAAAAGCTCCTTTGTCAACGTGTGAATTGCAATTTTTTATTGAATATTACACACTTTTGTATTATGGAGTTAAATTTTCCACTCAATTGAATCTTCCTTCAATAAGGAATATTTTAATTGGAATTTTCTTCCCTCACGGAGAAGTCCTTCTATTGCTTTGTAAATTTTATTATTAAGTTGTTCAGCAATATTTTTTAAAAAATTACCAGCATATTGCACCATTTTAATTGGAATTTTCTACCATCATGGTGTAGTCCCTCCCATCGGTGGATTGCAACGGATTCTTCTTTGCTTAATGAAATACAGTGCTTGGGCCTCGTCCCTCCCCGAACATTTTTTTATTGTTGATCACCACAATGGCCTTGAAGTGCAACTTCTTGATTTAGATCTCCAGAACTTTGACTGCAAATCAAGAAGTTTCATTTAGTTCGATTCCCCATCGCCTCCACAACAATAACTTGCGATCCATCTCTCTCGTCTCAACCAATGGTGGGTTCTTCGTCGACGTTGTTCTCTCCATGATCAATGATGCCTTAGCCTCCTCTGCGCGCCAAGCGTTGGCACAGCATGACCACGTCGGCACAATGGATTAGCAGTGCAGAACGGTAGGCTTCTGGTCAGCAGGAAGCAGCTAGCTAGCTGCTGACGAGTGCCGGGCACAAGACGCAAACAATGAGGATCAGATATTCGGATCATTAGGCCAGTCTTAACGAGGTTTCATGGAACGTTTCATGCACGTTTAATATTATGCCACATCAGCAGGATCTGTCATTTTTGCATGAAACGAGCAGGAGAGAGAAAGAACTGGTTTCATCCCTATGACACGACCTGAACGGCGTTTCCAAGACCATGAAAATGGATGAAACCTGCGTTAAGGTGTTTCACCGAGAGGAAGGACGCCGTCGCGAGCTTTGCCCCCGCCCCGCCGCGAGCGCTGGCCCGTCGAGAGCGGTGCTCTGCCCCGCCGCAACCGCCTCGCCGCGACGCCGCCCCGCCCCGTCGCGAGGCCGCCCCTCCGCGAGCGCCGGCCCGTCGAGAGCGATGCCCTGCCCAGCCGCGCGGCCCCACCGAGACCGCCGCCCCGCTCCGCCGCGAGCGCCGCCCCACCGCGAGCCCCACGCAGCCCCGTCGCGGCGGGTGAAGAAGCAGGGCGCGGAGCGGGCTCCTCCACCGTGTGGGCACCTACGCCGGATACGGACGAGGCCGTCCTCCAGCATAGCCGGGCGCGCGCGGGCCGCGGCTTGCGCCCACCTCCGCCGGCCGTGGACGGGAGCGGGCGAGGCGCGCCTCCTCCGCGAGCCGACCTCGCCGGGCGCGAGCGCGGTCGCCTCCGCCTCAGTCGAGACCACAGGTCACAGCAGGACGACTCCGTGTGCGCCGCACTCGTGGATGCGGCGGGCGCCACGGTGTCCCATCGGCCGCGCTAGCGAGGTCCTCCGTCGCGCGGGCGAGTCTGCCACGGGCGAGGACGCGAGGTCCTCCGGCGGACGAGGCCCTCCTCCGTCTAGCCGTGGGTCGGGTGCTCCAAGGCTCTACCGTGCGCGAGCGCCGTCCACCGGCCGCCCTGCTCAGCCCGCAAGTGCGCTCCTCCGCGTGAGCGCCTGCTTTGACGCGGTTCCGGTGGAGAATAGACAGGGGAGAGAGAAATGGTGGGACCCATGGAATGGTAAAGTAACGTGTGAAACCGTGCATGAAACAATGCATTAAAATTGATATCCATTTCATATATAATTTCATGTTCTTGGTAACTGCGTGATGAAACGTTGCATTGAGACTGGCCGTACCCATAAGTTGTCGAAGAACTATCCCCATGTCTACAACAATTTTGTCAATTAACTCAAAGTCAGCTAAAGCTTACCGGCTGCACCTGCAAAAACAAACTACAATGCACCAAATTAATCTACACATTCACCAAAGCAATCTAACTATAGATGCATCTAATTGAAAAAGCAAAGGCCGGCTTTCACAAATGCATGCAACGTCCAAAGCTAGTTGCATACCTTTGTTTAGATTGATTGGAGAACTGTAAGTGCTCAATCTTGTTTTGCCTTTGTCCCTTTGCATGTGAACGTGTCAGGTTGGAATGCATGCTGTATTGGTTGCTGTGTTGCACCACACAACCGAAGCGTGCCAGCGATAGCGAGTCGATCAACAAGGCCGCGTCTGCCGTGGTCGGGCGAGCGCGGAGAAAGAACTTGCACAGCATGAACATAAGAGAAGAGGCCCATACCTGATGGGTAAATCGGTGGGCTCTCATCAACGAGAAAGTGTCCAAGACCTGCATGGCACCTGGGCCGTAGAACGGCGGCGGCGCATGGACGGGAAAGAAGAAAACACCATGGGTTCGGCTCACGTTTGCAGGGCTTAATAACCATGGATATAGATGAGGCAATAACACATGGGCCGACGGCGCGTGGGTATAGGCATTTACGGGTAATTTTTTTATGAGAAAAAAATATAGGTAAGAAATCTATATCTATCTATCTATATCTATTCTATATTATAAAGGAGCGAAGAAATTAAAAATATGTGTTACCTGAAAATTTATATCCATTCAATTTTTTAACCGTTAGACATAACTTGAGATCTTATCTAATAGATATTGGACCTCCTTACTTCCTAACATGTGGGCCACTCGTAAGATGTAAGTTGTTTACGTTTTTTATGTTCAATTCTCTAGCCAACAATGTTTTTTGTTTACCCAGAATTCTACCCGCTTGTACACATGCATTGTGGGTCCGGCCAAAACTACTCACGCATGGTTGAATCCTAATTTTAGTCTACGAGCTGTTCGTCCATATTATATTTTGCTTTCCATATTTACTTGAGATCATGCTTTGTGTATCACCCCACTTAGGTGCAGGCACACGTGTTCACCCTGAACTCTTGGCATCGGCAGATTGGCTGGCTGCAACATGCATATATATACGATCCACATACAAACATGTTCACTGCTTTTGAAAACTCTAATAACTGTCCCCGTCCGC
>CM041641.1:6485695-6497220 GCA_023333625.1 Bothriochloa decipiens
AAACATGTTCACTGCTTTTGAAAACTCTAATAACTGTCCCCGTCCGCTTCCCATCCACGCAAACGCAACACTAAACCCATGTTCGGCTTGATAGAGGCCGGGAAAGATGAAGCACTTGACGACGGTCTTTACGAAGCTCACTGCGAGAAGGTCAACAAAGTCGCCGCTTGTTGTGCTCGCCGGCGATGGCGTGTTTGGTGGGCGCGGCGTGTGGATGGCAGCAGGGCGACTCCGTGATGAAGATGGAGTATGTGTGTATGAATGAGATGACATGAAAAACTTTAAAAACCAGTGCTTGTTGTACGCAGACACCATCGACGCACTTGCATTTAGTTGTTGTTACTAATCATATATATTATTATAAGTTGAATATTCCTGCACAGATGGATGGCGCATGTGTTGCTCAGGGACAGAGAAACGTGGATACTAACCTCTGCTACTCTATTTGGAAACCTGACACTCAGTTTGAGGTTTATGGACATGAGGACATTTTAAAGTCAAATAGCACATCAGTTCCTTGTGTTTTCATGCTGACTTTCTCCTATAGTCCTATCCTACTGTGGTTAAGTATGTACAAATTTTTCGATTATAGATCAAAGTGGTTCTACACAATAAGCAAACTGTTTCAAGGGTTCCTAGAAATGTTGAGATCTCTTGAATTGGTCTGTTCTTTTATGTCACTCAGGTAAACGAACTATGAAGTTTCATTAATCCTTTTTCTTTTTCTGTACAAATGGTTGTTGGTTGATTGTTTTGCAGGGTGGTAGCAGTGTGTACTTGAGTGTGCTGTCTGTCCAGTGCAAGATTCTTTGGTCATGAGAACGGAAGATAAAGTGATCTTTCCCCTGATTCAAATACGTTGTTACAGAATTAAGTCAAGCAGTTCTCAAATTCCGATTAAAGTTGTTTTTTGGTGGTTGGTTTTCTTCTGCCATTCTATTCATTTATCACATAATAATAAATATCTACAATAAACTGCTATATTCTGAGGGTTGCTGCAGCAAGTAATTAGCCTTACTACATCATTATTTTGACTTGGAGTTTGAAGTAGAGAAGAGAGGTTTTGATGAGAAAGGAGAAGAGGTTGGTATTGAATGGGATGGTGGGGAAGGCGAGGGAGATGGAGCGGGGAAGAGCCAGGGTGATGGACTGAATAAGGATCGAGACAAATTGAAACACAACAAGCGCTCTAAGGGGAGTGAAAGGGAGGATAATAAGAGTGATCCTCGATCTGAGAATGATGCTCCTGTTAATGGACATGTTCTCGGTAAGGAGTAATTTGATAAATTTCTGAGATGGAAGGCTAGCAAGATAATCGATGGAGTGGTGGAGGTGGCTTTGGAGGACGTGGCTGATAAAGTAATGAAAGAACTGGAAGAGCCCATGGAAGGGGATAATGATAACCCCGGATGAGTTGGGGTCAATTCTGAGGAGGTGGATGCTGGTGGGGATCTGATGGATGTGGAAGGAGGTGCACCAGTCCCACAAATCAAGGAGTTGGGTGAAGCTGCAAAAGTTTATACTGAAGAAGAAAGGGAGAAGAGTGGCTCGGTGATGGACATGGTTGAACCTGCTGGTACGAAGCTCGTAGAAGCTGCATTAATCAAGGAGTAGTCCATTCTCCAACAAGGGCGAGTCTGAGGCTTGCTGGAGTGGTGGCGGAGCACACTCTGGTGCGGGCTGAACGCTTGGCGTAGACCAAGAATCTGGAATACAACAAAGGTAACAACAAGGCTGACCCTTCCTGTTCTATACCCCTTTCAATTGCGGTAGACAATTTGAGGGCTTTAGGATTAGGGTCGGGTACTACTAATGGGGGTTTCCTTTGAGTCGAGTGTTCATTGAGGATGTCAGGTGCAGTAGGAGGGGAACTAAGGTTTGTTTCATTAGCTTTACAAGTTGTTTGATATGGTTTCTGAAATGTAGCCAATTGTATAGCAGATTTGTAGTTGATTCTAATCAGGGTCTATCTTATGTTGATTAAACTATTCTTGGTTTATAGATGACTGTGGGCCAATTTGTCACCAACAACTGAGTAATAAAAAATTTCCACTCCAAAAAGCCATAATTTTATTGGTAGTTGTAATTCTTCCTTTAGTTTTCTTCTGATATCCACATGTGTGTTGTACCTAATCTGAGATATCAGATCAATCCACATTGAAATAAGAATATTTGGGTGGGTTCTATTTAAAAAGTTTAGGATATCAAAAAGTGTTGAATTAAAAACGTGCAAATTATAGGACAAGAAGATAATAGCAATCACGTTAGAAAATTGAAATAAAAGCACTATATATGTTCAACACATGTGTGTGCCGCACATGCATGTTAACTCGTTAGTGAAAATAAGACAAATACGTAGCGCCCTTGCAGTAACGATTCGGTCAAAAGAAAAAAAAAGAACCTTAGGTGTTTTGTCTATTATGAGTGTTGAGATGTATCAACAAATTGCCTGCATTGGCCTCTGCCTTCAAACGCGCTCGTTGATTAGGTTGATATTCACGCTGACATTCACGCCTTTTAAAGAAGTTTTTCTTTTCATTAGACAATACGTTGTTCTTGATCCACTGAAAAAGTCGAGCAGCGGAGTCAAACATGCGGCAATCAACACAAGATGAATATTATAATCAAATATTTTAATAAATTATATGCAAATTACCTTGTTGCAGATTATTATGTATTTCCATTGCATGACTTTTAAAATAGTAGATTGCACTTCTTTGATCGATGTGGCCCTTCGGGCAGCAGAGCTCGATGGAGATCGGCCTGAAGTAGAGGCACCAGGAGTCGAAGGGCTTCATGGAGAGCGGCTTGTGGCAGAGGCGCCAGGAGTCGTCGAATGGCTTGATCGACTCCTTTCCCAGGCCCTCAGGCACGCATTTTTCTACAAAATTACCCACAATTTCCATTATAAAAAGTAGCATTAAATAAGCACCTAATAATAAGTAAGAACGATACGACAACCAAATGATAAGATTTTGAGTTAAAATGTTGAGTTATTTGGGTGCACCTAAAAAAGCTACTTAAATTATTCAAGCATGACTATATACTATTGCAAAATGACAAACCAAAAGAAAGAAATGAAACATAGGCCATGGTGCATATATATTCTTATATGGAGGAAGTAGGCTTGCTGGTCTACAAGCATTAAATCTTGAAAGTGAGCTTAACAGGTTCGTCTGCAGAAAAGAACTGCACTTCCAGTTTCATAGCTTGCTGGTAGAGCTTGCCAATAATCTCAAGCTATGCATATGGCTAATGCAGATGACTTGATGTAAAGGCTTAGCCAAAAATAAATTCAAAGACTTGTAAGACGATATACATACATGCATGGATCTAAATCACACGTTATCGATCTTATCACCGTAGGAATACCCAAATAGTCCCGTCGTCCAAACGTACGACGACGCCGCCGCAGCGGCGTGCCCCTCCGGCCCTCCCCATCCTCCGCTCGGGAGAGATTCACCACCCTCGCCTGCACGGACATGACGGCGTCGAGCTGTGCGAAGTACAGATTGACGATCTGTGACGTGCCGAGGAGTCGAAGGGCTTGATCGACTCCTTTCCCAGGCCCTCAGGCACGCACATTAGCTTCTCCGTCCTCGTACGTCAAGAAGGCGAGCTCGACGTAGATTTATTTTTATCAAGGGGATACGGATACGGTCCTACGAGCGAGGAGAAAGGAAAGGAAAACGATTGGCTGGTATAGACGCGCGGGTACATGTACACCGGTGAAAAAAGTTTAGGAGCCGTCGAGGAATTCAACGACAAAAACGCAAAAAAATCTTATCCCTTATAGATTTTTTCGCGAGAAGGATAGTGGTCCTCAGAGTACCCATCAAGGGGTTTTATTCTACTAGGAAACTATCGGCGAGCTCGCCGGAAAAGAAGGTAGGGGGCGGCGGCAGATCTAGAAACTTGGGTTAGAGAAGGGAGAGGAAAGAAGACGGCATACGCCCAATACTACTGAGAGCAAATGACCATTTTTTGGGTATATCCTTGTATGATCCTAGCAATGCACCTATGATCCTAACGATACACCCCCTCCTAACGATACACATTCTTAGACTTATCGAATACCATGACTGCAAGACATACGGGCCATGTCCTTCAAAATTGCATAGAATGTAAACAGAGGTTTCTCAATATTTGGTTTCTACACATAGTCTCTTCGTCTCAAAATAAGTGACGTTTTCGTTTAACTGTCGGTAATTATATATTAAAATATATAAATACTTATGCTAAGTAATTAGTATTATCGAAAAGATCTTTAAGTCTAGTTTTTTAATAAATTTATTTGAAGATATAAATGATACACGTATCTTATACAAATCGAGTTAAACATGTGGCATAGAAATACAAAATGTCAATTATATTAGGACGGAGGAGGTAGTTAAATAAGAAAGATGTTGTTTTGACAATGTCATGGGAACACATGGAATCAGACGGTGGAAGGGTAGGTACGGCTTGGCAAGGAAGAGGTGCTCAGCAATGGCTTGGTCCGATTACTCATCGCGGAGGCGCACCTCAGCATCCGCATGGAAAGGGAGAAGCGGGAAGGTGGCGATATAGTTTTGACCGGCACCACCTTGGCGCCATCCATGGCACAACTATGCCTCACTTCCGCCACAGAAGAGAATGCTGCCATGGTCAACGTTGTCGATGTCAAGCCCAATGAGCCAATGAGGCCTGTTTTGGGAAAAAATAATAGAATCTGACAATTAGTGAAAGGCTGTTTTTTTGGCCTTGTAAGATCCAAAAGAAAATGGGACTCAATATCTAAAAACTACTCAGTTTGGTGTAAATGCAGCATGAGAGCATGACCAAAAAAAAATCAAAGGAAAAGAAAATATTTCATCATAATAAGATAAAAAAACAAACTAAAGATTATAAAAACAACTTTGATAATATATTGTTTATGGAAAAAATATATCATAGGGTTTTGTTTATTGCTTGCATGTTTCGATTACAACTCTCCCCTATTTATTGTCTTGAGGAGACTTTACCAGGAAGCAAATTAGGAGATCCTACGGATTCTCCCCGTTCTCATTTTAACTAACTCCAATTTCCTAACTTGACTCGACTTGATTAAGGAATGGATTTGATGGCGAGGATCCTGCGAGAACAGCAGCGGCGCCACATCCTTCTAGGGCACGCACCCTCTAGGGTTTGCCGTAGCCATGGCAGTGGTGTTGTCGTTGCTCCCCTCTTGGGTCCAAGTTGGCCAAATTTTTTTTTGCCAAAGTGTATAGTCCGCATTGTACGCGTGACATACGTGTATAGTATATATGTGATGTTCTATTATATAAGTTTAATGTTTTTTAATTATATTTAAGTAATTAAATATAAAAAATCTTAAACTCCTATAAAGCTAAGATCCACTAGTCTATTTCTCTGGCCCATCCTCATCCACTTACATCATGTCTAGCTTTTCGAGTGCTGCACAACCGAATATGTCTATTCCTCTCCCTCCCCACCATCAGCGGAACAGGCATGCCATTATGGCATTATGCCCATGTAGGATTATGCCTACACCACTACATGACAATTTTCATTTGTAGTTCAGTGTTCCTTAACTCTATACTTTCAATTTAGAAAGAACATAGGAAACAAAAATTCAGTGCCAACTGCCAAGTAGTAGTACAACATAACGGATCTTTGGGATAAAGTACATTGAACCTATCGAATTAGCATGCCATTCAATATTTGATATACTTAAGTCCATCATACTAGATATACCTTCTATATTTTTTTATCATTTAATCCATACATGTGCACAGTTGTCCATACTCATCATCCGTGCAAATCCTGCAACAACGCTGGGTATCTATGTGAAGCATATATATTTTGGACTTAAATGGTTTGATATGTTTAAATGGAAATATATCTCGTACTTATAGTAAAACACTAAAATGGTGCAGTGGTAACCAATTGACCTCTAGAGCATGATGTTATGTGTTCAAACGTTGCTATTCAGATTTTTTGTGAATGATTGTTTTTTTATTTATTTTCTAGGTGCCGGAAGCGTATGGGCCTGTGGCGGCAAAAGCACGCGACGTGGGCTGCGAGAAGCTTGACGTGGGCTGCGAGAAGCTTTGTTGCAGCAAGGAAATTGCGGGCCGGCCCCAACCAAAAACAGCCCAACTTGTCTGTGTCGGCAAAGGAACCTTTTTTATTAATAAACTTTTTTAAAAAAAATTTATAAAATTAGTCTCCGTTTTCAAAAAATTACAGGAATAGGCCACCAGTCGCCCGTTGAAAGGGCGACGTGAGAGAATCGCCCGTTCAAAGGGCGACCAGGCCCACGTCGTCCGTTCAAAGGGCGACCAGGCCCACGTCGCCCGTTCAACGGGCGACCAGCCGACGTCGCCCGGCCAAAGGGCGACCAGGCTAGTCGCCCAGCCAAAGGGCGACCAGATGTTCGCCCCACCGACGGGCGACCTGATTTTTTGGATTTTTTTTAAAATAATATTTATTTATTTGGAAATTTTAGAAAAAAATTCGGATTTTTTTAAAAATAATATTTATTTATTCGGAAATTTCAGGAAAAATATCGAAGTCAGAGAAATAGCAAAAATATGCAGTCATGCAATGGGCGTGCGAAAACGCCGTTGTCGTGTGCTCGTAAGGAAAGTGAAAAGTGTGCGTCTCAGGCCTCCAGCGGTCCACCAATGCCGCAAGTAAGGAACGGTCAAAGTTGAACCATGTCACCGCATCGGCCGGGGCCTCAACAGCACTAGCCTGCACAAGCCTACACAGAGGCAGTAGACCAGCTGCTCGTAGCCTGTAGCATATACAACATTTATATATAAATATATATTACCAAATCGTCTGTATGAGTAAAACAAATAAGTGAACGTGTTATCGTGCATACCTCGGTATCCATCGCTCGTCCAGCCGCCACAACTCCTGAGGTACCCTAGGCCGTAGAACAGGTAGCTCAGCAGCTGTCACAGCACTCAAGTAGGACCGGTGGCGCTGGTCCAACTGTGCGTCCAACAACTCCAAGTGTCCCTCATCCATCGCCATACCTAAAATATCTTAATAATGTAAAAAATAATGCACAAATATAATTAATACTATGACACAACAAATCGAAAAAATGTAGACATGCTATTATTTTTAAAGAGCATTTCCGCCTTGATTCCGCAATCCACGACGTGCACGAGGGCGCCGGCCGTCTTGCGGATTCCCTGAAGGTCCTGCTTCTGCAGCTCCCTCTGTTGTGGTTGCACGCGTGCACTTTTTATAAGTATGTCTTGTGCCATTGCACTTGGTGCACCGATGCTCCAGTCTTCCCACTTCTGACTCACCCATATCATTTCTAATGCGCCGTGTCTTACGACGACCAGGCTTCTGTCTTAATTTGTCCTTATCGGGCCCCCGTAGGTAGTTACTGCCAGGATTGTTTGTAAAACTACCAAATATTGTGAAACCATAAATCTCTGCATTCCAGGTTGTCACGACTACCTCCTTCGTAAAATAATATGAGACATACGGCTTCGGGGACAAATTAGTAAGTGAACAAGCTGCTATAACATGTGAGCACGGCCTGTGTAGAAGTTTCGGTTTCATGCACGAACAGCTGCATGAGTTATAACGAATAACACACTCTTGTGTAATTCTCTCTCGATTGCCACCACGACGGCCCCGATCCCTACACAGAACTTCAAAGCGATTCTCTGCTGTGCCCATAGGACGTGCACGATGCAAGCTTGCCTTCTCCACCTTTTTTTTCATGTAATTTGTCATGAATGTTGAAAAAATCAATGTATTATCTGCCATCGCATTAAAAGTAACCATATATCTTTCACGGAAGTACTTGCACGTTCCATGCAAAATACCCTCTACGATTGCTACAAGAGGTAATCCTCTCATGCCTCGAATGACCCAATTGTACATCTCCGCCAAATTTGTTGTCATTATTCCAAACCTCGCCCCATCTGTGTCATATAATAATGACCACTTCTCCTTTGGCTCGTACTCAATCCAATCTGAGAAGCACCTGATTGATGACCCCGACCTCCAAACCACGTTCCTCAAGGCATCCGTTGGGAGGCCTGAAAGAGGAACAGACATATCATTCGGGTCTTGATTCGTACGAGTCGCTAACTCTTCTGTTTGCTTTGTTGTTAATTCATCAAGACGTGTCCACATTGCATTGAATTTTCTTTATTGGTTCTGATTGCACAACCTCTTAAACATATTCATAAGGTGTTTATTTTTGAAATGGCTAAAAAAATTTGCACCCAAGTGCCTCATGCACCATCTTGATTGTATGTTCGACCATCGAGGAGGAAGATCACGCTCCACTGAACCATATTGCATATCTGTTATCGCCTTCAACAAACCGGCATGTCGGTCATGTATGACACAAACATTAGGTCGCCCTTGCACCACTGCTAACTTCACACGCTCCAGAAACCAATACCAACTATCTGTGTTCTCACTTTCCACAAAAGCAAAAGCAACTGGTAGTACTTGATTATTCCCATCAACACCAATAGCTGTTAGAATCTGACCTTTATACTTTTCTGTTAGAAATGTACCATCCATGCATAAAATAGGTCTGCAATGACGAAATGCCATTATACATTGACCTAGTGCAAAAAAGACTCGACGAAGTATTAACTTTCCGGCCTCTTTTGGATCAGACACATCCATGATATCATAATATGTACCAATATTTCTTTGTCTGACGGTTTCTAACAATCTTGGTAGGTTCTCATAAGATGCTTCGTATGAACCGAATCTCTTCTCAATGACCTTCTGTTTCGCTCGCCACGCCTTCGAATAGCTGATGGTGTATTTAAAATCTTCCTCTATAGTAGTCACTATAGATTTCGGCTCATACCTTAAATTATCAACAATTCGATTATACATGTACTCTGCAATGAAGCTCGATGTAAGAGCAGTATTGGACTTCTCTAATTCTTGTAACTCACATGTATGTTCTGTTACTATAGAGCACTTCCAAATTGTACTCTATTTTTGCTCATAAGCATGTACCCTAAATGGACAGTCCGAAAATACACATTTAACATCATATACTTTCTTGTTGGACTTAACAACTACAAAAGACCGCTTCATTGACAGAGACCAGTACTTCACGGCACTCATCACTTCATCTTTGCCTTTGTACATAGCTCCCTCTACTAGTTCATTCTCATGATATTCCCACGGCACAGAATTTCCTTCGTTGATCATCAAATTCTTGGAACTGTTACTCTTCCACTCCAGTGGGATAGGAATTTCATTCTCATCTTCAGATGAGTCAGTTTCAGATATATTCTCATTCTCCATATCTTCCATCGCCATCTCTTAAACTATATGCTCTATGCGCTCTCCTTCGTCCGCTTCACCCGTCGGTACCATAGATGACAGGTGATGATCACCCTCTTCATTATCTTCCTCATTATCATTGTGATTGTCATGGCTCGGACCTCCTTCTTCTACACCGTGTACCTCATGAACCTCCTTCGTATATGCCTGAGCAAGAAGGACTAGAGGCCACCCACGTTCTACAGCTTTGTTGACGTATTTTCTCCATGTTGATGTTGCATTAAGCGGTACTAACTCCCAAAAAGTGCCCTCCCGAGCACGACTAACGATACCCATGACCTTAACGTCATGTTGGTTGCTGTCAAGCCTAAATATTCGCATCAACCAATTCTGCACACCACTAATTGTTCTTTCATTTGCCCTAGACACCCATCTACTTACTGAGGCAAATCCTGACAGATCAACCCCGTGTACACCTTGAATAATTTCTCCTTCTCCATAATAAATTTAAAATCCTAACTTCTCCGACATCTGTGTAATCTAAAAATTTTAACTAAAATACCTTTTTACTAATATATTACTAATATTATTTCAACTATAACTATTTAATTTAACAATATATATAAGATAAGAATATAAGTAATACTACCGAAATATAATATTAATCGCTCAACTGCTCATTACATTATCTGATAATTAATATGACACACATTAAATAATTATATATAAAATTATTTTTTACTTACCGAAAATTTTTCTCTTCCTCTCTTCTCCTTCTTCCTCTTCTTCTTCTCTTCTCTTCTCTTTCCCTCTCCTTCTCTTCTCCCCTTCAAGAGTCCGCGCCAGCCGGCAGCCGCCGGCCGCGTTATATAGAGCGGCCACGTCGCCCCCTGTTCGGGCGACAGGGGCAAAGTCGCCCCCTGGTCGGGCGACGTGGGGCCATGTCGCCCATTTAGCGGGCGAGCACGGCCAAGTCGCCCCCTGGTCGGGCGACATGGGGCCCGTCGCGACACGTGGGGGACACGTCGCCCATCGGTCGGGCGACGAGCTCCACATCGCCTGTTGGTCGGGCGACATGGCCCAGGTAGCCCGCCAGTCGGGCGACAAGGCCCATCTTCGCCCTTCCAACGGGCGACTGGTGGCCTAATCCTGCAAATTTTTGAAAACGGAGACTAATTTTATAATTTTTTTAAAAAATACGTTTATTAATAAAAAAATTTCGTCCACAAAGCGCGCGACGTGGGCCGCAAAAAACTTCTTGTGAGAAATTGAGACGCGGGCCGCCGAACCAAAAACAGTCCAACTGTGCGACGGAAAATTATTTGCGGCTGAGAGCGCGCGGCTTGGGCAGGGCCGCAGGGCTCGCTGGGCTGTAGCTAGGAGCCTAGGACTTTGCACTGGGGCCCACTTTGTCTTCGGTGGGTCGGACCTCGGACCCAAACGGGATCCTTCTTCGAACTTTTTTTATTTTTAATTTTTTTTAAAAAAAATTTACTAAAATAGTCTCCCGTTTCAAAAAATGATAGAACTAGTCGCCTGCAGTGGGCGTTTTTTAAAAAACGCCCACTGTCTGGGCGTTTTTTGTGACGTGGCAAACGTCCGGCCGGCGCCGGTGCCGGCGTTTGCGGGTGGCCCTCTGGCGGCCAAAAAATGCCCACTGTGTGGGCGTTTTTTTGCGGCCAGGGGGCCGCCTGCAAAAGGGCCGGCCTGTTTTGCGGGCGGGCCCCGAGCAGTAAAAAAACGCCCACATAGTGGGCGTTTTTTCCTCCCCAGGGGGCCGCCTGCAAAACAGGCCAGGCCGGCCGCGCTGTTTTGCAGGCGGCCCCCTGGAAGCCAAAAAACGCCCACACAGTGGGCGTTTTTTGGCCGCCACCTATATATACCCAGCCCCCCTTCAGATTTTTATTATATTCACTAAAATTTTCAGAAAAAAAGGGAGAAGAGAGGAGGGAGGAGAAGGAAGTAACGGCGAAGCCCTGCCAGTTTGAGACCTCGGTTTTTAGGTAAGTTTCTCATACATTACAAGTCTGTTGCTATGCATTAGTAAAACATAATGTGCACTAGAGTTGTTTAGTTTTTAGTTGACTCTGGGTAGATCTGTGAGTAGTATGTATATTAGATCTATAAATAATGATGTTAGAGCATTGCAGTTCGTGTTAGAAATAATGATGTTTCTTTTATGATTTAAACAATGGATTGCATGATTTGAAATGTGACGAATATCGTATTTTCTCTGAATAGATATG
>CM041641.1:6520679-6539327 GCA_023333625.1 Bothriochloa decipiens
GACGAGGAGGGAGAGGCCGCGGGGACGATGAGGATGGAGAGGCGGCGGGACGACGAGGAGGGAGAGACCGCGGAATGTACGATTAGGAAGAGGGGAAGGCGGTGGCAGCGGAAGAGGATGAGGGGAGGGGAGAAGGCGGACGAGGCGGAGGCGGCGAAGTAACGACGAGGGGGAAGCGGCGGTGAAATGGCGATCCCGGTGAAAGGAGGCGGCGGACGGTAGGACGTGAGGACAAAATCCGAATCTCACCGATAAGATGAAACCCTAGGTATCGCAAAGGGGAATGGAAAAGGTAGCGATACTTGCGTTTCGTTAGGGTCATGGTGGTGGCGGGCCTTCCGTGCAAACGCGGTTGCGGCCCAACTGGCGCGGGCAGTTGCGGCCCAACTGGCGCGGCAGCGTCACCTCCCGTTTCGGCGCACGGCGTGCCCGGCGCGGCTAACATCATAGTACTCCTAACACAAACTGAAAGCGCGCTTATTATTCAGAGAAAAGACGAGGTCCTTTTTATGTCAATCCAGGTGAAAGACTGGCCTGAGGCAATCATATTACTACTGAATGACTAGGCATTATGCAAGGGCATTACTCCTCGTCCTTCGAGAGAGATGCAAGTGGTGTCTGCACATTATTGGATGACCCAATGAAAGTGATGTATGCCTTCACACTACACTTGGATCCTACGAGGTAGCTATTGGAAGGGTCCTTCAGTATCTTGAGTGGAATGAAGTCTGGACATGCCCATCCAAGATTTCCATGGAGTGCAACGCGACTTGCAGTTGCCATTATGTTAGACCGCACGCATGAAACACCGGTTAATTCATTCACTACGCCAAGAAGAGAAAGAGATGAAACCTGAACGGCTGTAGTGTTGTCCCTGCTCTTGGTTCAGAATAGACAGGGTCACTTCAAACATCTTCCCGGACTCATAAGAAAGGTCGGCCGGGTCTTGTACTTGCAAGTACATGAAAAGTGAATCCGTGCTGTATTCGTCACCGAGTGGATGCATCATGATGTGCCTAACACAGGAAAAAGTATAGTGACAATTCATTCATATACTAGATAGGTAGTAGACATATAATTAAGCACCAGTCGTATTGATTCTATTAAGAGACGGGTGAATTTTCACAGCATAGAAGCACCAGACATAGAAAAACAACTGGGATTAAGCTTCTCAGTCCAACTAGACAAGTTAAATTCAGTGATACCTCCGCACCAAAACGAGTAATAGCACTGCATATTACTATTTTTTTTTGAAAAGACTGCATATTACTATTTGAACCAATTGCACTAGAAAAGTAGCAAATGCAAATCATTTGTGCCCACGGGCTTCAAATGCAGGAGAAAGAACTGAGTCCTTCAAGGCAAGGAAGTCATTCACGTTCCAGGTGTAACTAGAATATGGCGCGGCATTGCCGCGCTAAAGTAGCCCCCCTAGTGTAATATGTTTTGGGTAGAAAATTATGTATTTAGAATTTTTATTTAGTTTTATTAATTTTTACCATGTTTAATTAGTGAAGTATGATTGTATGTGGTCTGTGATATAAATTTAAAAATTATTTTGATTTTTGGACGATGAAGTAGGGGTGCAAAATATTTTAGTAGGCTTAAGGGTGGTTTTAATTTATTTAGAAATTTTTTATAAATTTTTTTAAAAGAAAAGGTGCTTATTTCATTTTCTGGGTACGTTTCTCGTGTACCCGTACCATTTCCTGCATGAACAATAACTATACCAGATTTCTGGGTGTGTTTCTCGGGTACGCGTAGCAATTCACGTTTAAACAGTAATGAACAGTATATATGAAAGCGACTTTTAGAGCGATTTTAGCCGTCCGATCAAGATCCAGCGGCCCATATTTTTTCGATGACGTGGCCCCATCCAGCGACGGTGTTTCAGTTATTAAAAGATTTCCTTTGATAAATTTCTTCTTTTGCAGAAACAGTTTTCTGATAGTATTCTCTAGATCTACAACAAGGTTGTCTTTAGGAGAGACATCTGCTTATAATATCATCATACCAAAGACACATCTATCATCAACCAGAAAATCAGAGTAGTTCTTCAACAGTAATCAAGCATTCCTTCTTGGAATGAAACGTCTTGAAATCGAAGTCGCACCTAGCTGGAAAATATGTTGAAAACATTAGACAATTGTTTGTAAACTACTGATAGCCCTAGCTGATTTCATCCCCAGAGAGTTATTATTACAGAAGTAAACTTAACAGCTTGCATCCCCAGTTAGTCATTTTATAGAAAGAAAAGAAAACTAATACCCATATTCAGAGCTAGCAATTGGCAAACTTCAAATAAGAACAGTTTAATGTCTCTATATGCACTCTGAAATGCCGATCAAATTACAAGTACCTCAATATATAAACTATGAAGTAGTAAAGTCTGCAAACAAAGTACAGAACAAAAGTGAACTAAAATGGTGCAAAGCTATTCTAGAAAATGGTGTGAGCAGTATTTGATCATATACCAAATTGTCTAGACATTGAGTTGTAATGACAAAATATGATGTTCAATTTAGTTTCAACTTTTACGAGTCACTTAAGCATACAAGCATGGACAAATAAGAACTTCAGCTGAAATAAGAAGGCTCTGCTTTTAATAATTAAAATAAGTTCAAGAAAATACCTTTGCGTCCATAATATGATCCATTTGAGTGATTGTATATAGACAGCTCCAATAAAGCATGCATGACGTAACCAGGCTTAAAGCTGCTTTGGCTTAGCAGAGCAAGATCCAGAGCTACAAATGGAATTTTGGTACAGGATGTTCTATGCATGGGGTCACTTGCAGTAAC
Organism: Bothriochloa decipiens; assembly: GCA_023333625.1. Classification (NCBI taxonomy): domain Eukaryota; kingdom Viridiplantae; phylum Streptophyta; class Magnoliopsida; order Poales; family Poaceae; genus Bothriochloa; species Bothriochloa decipiens. The sequence goes on from CM041641.1 coordinate 6,523,481, forward strand.
CTGGTAAATGATAAAGAGCAGAATGCCAACTCAGATGATAACTGAAGACTTAAGAAAACATATGGAGTTTTTTAGGGTTTTTTGAATGCTTATTACATCACTGTAACATGATTTGCAGCTAACTGGCAGTCTAATTAACGTTGTTGATAGATAACTATTTTGTTCCCTCCAACCCCACACACATACAAGACAAACCGATATATGTTTAGTGCTGCTTGATGCATTTTTGATGATTATAATGCATACCATTTGTATCCGCAGCAGTCAAAACAAGCGGAGGTGGCCGGTATAGCTTCCCTCTCAAATAGAGCTGAGAAGCCGTAAATCGTCCATTTGAAAGCTGGATCAAATGTCTTTTCCAGAAGGAAAGGAGCTGAAATTTTCATGGGAGAAATCAATAAAAGGATTGTAGACATGTAAAAGAAAAGTGAGAGAATATGTTCTGACTTCCGAGTATATTAAGTTAGGTGTATGCTTGGCAACAAATGAATAAACTACAAAAATACAGGGGGGAAATAGAAGTAGGATACTTCTCCATTTCGAGAAACTTCCAACTATCTGAATCAAGATCGAAAATAAATTTATTTGTGATCTCAGATTCTGAAATTACCAGTATAAATTATTAACCAAACATGCTTTAAAAAGGAAAAAATATATAGGAAACCTCTTTCTCAAGGCACAATATGTCCATGCAAGTCTCTAGAGATAGGAGGACAAATAATCCTATAGAAAAGAGTAATTTGGAAAGTATATCACTTTTTATTTGCAGCAGTGTAATAGTTATGTAGATTCCCGAGCGATGTAATAGTTTTGTAGATCATATACAGTAGGTGTCTTTTAACAAATTTGTGTTTCCCTTTTTTCTTATTATAAAGATGTGCAGTTCTCCAGCGTGTTTGAGATTCCTTTCGTGCTATCGTTGTTTATACTAAGATGAATTACCTCAATTCCATCTATTTATTTTCATAGAAGATATGAATCTAATGAAATAGAAATTGACCAAAAGGTGACAGCACCATGGTCAAGAAGTATATTCTAGCACAGTAAATCAAGCAACAAGCAACACAACTACACAAAGTCAAGAGATCTTACAGACATCAGCAGTAGGGCAAGAGTTGCTCGCATCATCTCTACCAGTTCTTTTGCTCCGGAGGAGTCCACAGCACGAGTTGCCCATATCTCTACCACTTCCTCGGGAGTACACTGCAACTGATGAAGCAAGTCGACAAAGCAGAGCCAAGAACTTAAGAATCTTTGAATGTCGACACGAAACAAGTCGATAAAGCAGAGCCAAGAACTTTAAGAATCTTTGGATGTCGACAATCAAGAACTTCAAGAATCTTCATGGTAGTGTTAAGTGTAGAGTGTGGATTTAAATTTATCCAGACCATGGAAAATATGGAATACTAGAGTGAAAAACAGCAGGTTGACTAAAAACGCGTTTTACTTCAAAACCTTGAACATAAGCTCTCGAAAAAAGGAACATAAACCAAGATCTCCAGTTGCATGAGAGTACATGATTTTCTAGTTCTTTACCCACTTCCACGATAACAGACCTGAGATCACGACCGCTGTTCATACTTCATAATGCATCAAAACCACACAAGCAACTTTCCCAGTTAGGGATTCAAGGAAGAAAGAACGAGAAAGAGAGGGATTCGAGCAAACTTTCCTACGATTCAAGGAAGAAAGAACGGGAAAGAGAGGGATTTGCTGATCGACAGATCTCACCTCGCAATGCCGTCCGCGGTGGTCCGGGCTTGAACCTTGAAGTTGGAGCAAGGAGGAGGTTTTGTGGGATGAGCTCATGAGCAGGGGCAGCTACTCCCTTTTAACACATGGGAGTGGCAAGGATGACATTTCTAACTGAAGGACAGGTGGCAAAATGCACCTGGATAGGTCGATACCAGAAGAATTACTATCTCAGATTCTAAATTCTAAATGTACATCCTTAATTTTGTTTATGTTTTAGGGAATGTAAAGTGTGCATAATGTTCGTATGTGCATGCATGCATAACATTATATATACACTTTTTTTTGAAAGCACAGGAGGAGCCAGGGACTCCTACTGAAAATATATTAAAAGCAAACACCAGTCTTTACAAATAAAAAAAAGAGCAAAGCAAGAGAGGGCAGTACATCAGGGAACAAAGAAAGAAAAGAAGAAAACTAAGCAGGTTGCAAATGAGTAGCTATCCATGATTCTAGTTGGCGTTGGGGGAGGAGTCTTGATTTCATTCTGGGCCTGAGAAGCAGGACCACAGCTTTGAAGTAATCTTTGCAGGTTTGAACTTGAGGAGCTCTGTTCCTGAAAATAATGTCATTTTTGACCATCCAGATTCCCCAGCAGAAGAGGATGAATAGGTCCATTGCAAATTGCACCTGCATTAGATCTTTCCAAAGGTGTAGAATCTGGAGGACATGAGTTGGATCAATGAAATGGAAATTGAGGAGGGCCCAATATTGCTTAGAGAAAGGGCATTCGAAGAACAAGTTCATTACTGTTTCTAGAGAGCCAAGTATCGTATCATTAAGAATCTTAATGACGTTCTTTTGTCACCTGATTCTAGCTAGTATGAAACGGCTTATCCTATCCCAGGAAATAATTTTGGTGGACCAATGAGGAAAGGATGCACATTTGACGGTTGGGTTGAAGGAGTTATAGCTTTTCCCCCGACATATAAATATGGGTTTAACTCAGAAAACTATGTTAGTGATGAGAGTAAATCTGCGAGTAAGTTCTTCTTAACTCTAGACCCATTCTAGTTCATTCAATCATTCTAGAGATCAGCACTGAGCAAACACTCTCATCAACGTGTGCAGGTGTGACCGCATTCTCTCATACGGGAAGGGAATCAGGCTACTTTCGTACAAGAGCAGGGAGCTTACACTTTCTGATCACCGCCCTGTGGCTGCAGTACGTCTACGTGGCAGAGGTTGAAGTTTTTCGCAGCAGAAAGCTGCAGGGAGCTCTCTAACATTCACTAATGCAGAGGTTGAGGACCATCTATCATCAGAGAAGGATGGACTTGATGAACAAAGAGGTCGTTGAACCACGAGACAAGCAATTTCTAGCACAAGTTCAAATGAGGTGGTGACATTGCCAATGACAGTTTTTATAACTCGTCAGAGAATGTTGTTGGTACATGGTCCCGAACAGTGAGAGAGGAGATGGATCTAGGCAGTTAGGGTTTGTGGAGGTCCTGATGGAGGACCCAGATAGAGGTCCCGACGGAGGGCCCAAATAGAGGTCCTCGACGGAGGTCCCCGACGAAGGACCCAGACGGAGGTCCCGACGGAGGTCCCCGACGGAGGTCCCGACGGAGGTCCCAACGGAGGTCCCGACGGAGGTCCCCGACGGAGGACCCAGACGGAGGTCCCGAAGGAGGTCCCCGATGGAGGTCTCCAGGTGACCAAATGAGGTCTCTAGGAAACCGGCGGAGGTCTCCCCCGTCGGCACGCGGCGAAAACTCGGGGCGCTAAGGTTACCTTAGGTCACTAGAATGAATAATACAAGAGTAGTTGCAAGAACTAGGGTTTGGGGAAGGGAGAGAGCCATCCCCCTTGCCCTCTCTCTTGGTATTTATATAAGCAAACGGCAGTTTACAAGCGACCCCCCGGCGGGGGCAGGAAATGTCAAGTGACTACTAGAGCCCCTGTTGGGCCTCTTCTAGGGGGAGTCGGCCCATAAGCACATGGGCTCCCCCAACAATAGCCTCTCAGCTATTAGGATATGGCTGGTACAACATAGCCTAGTAGCTGCTCATACAAGAAGAGGCACAATACAACTCGAAAAGTGGTTGCAAAGATTGTCCTTCGCAACCCCTACGTGCACATCTCGCTAAAAACTCCATCCCAAAAACGCTGTGGAAAAAAGGGTATGGAGAAGAGAGAACATGCACGACTCTAACCTATACATGTTCTACCCATTTGTTACTGAGGCTTCTTCTTGAAGTAATGGTCTTCGCAGCTTCTTGGCGCGGAGGTCTTCGACTTCGCCTCGCGCAGAGTTCTCCATCTCTGACTTCTGACTTTTCTTCAATTGGAGGTCACATCGAAGGTCCCGTCGGAGGTCCCATTGGAGGTCCCCGGCTTCAAATTTTCTTGATGTGGAGGTTTTCGACTTCGCCTTATGCAGAGTTGTTCATCTCTGACCTTTCTTCAATCGGAGGTCTCTGGCGTTAAATTTTCTTGGTGCGGAGGTCTTCAACTTCACCTCTTCGCTCACGAGCGCCGGACAAAAGTTTCATGCTCCGGAGCTGCTAGTCCTCCGGTGCACTCCCCCGGCCCCTCTTGGCTGGCACTCGTGAGCGAATACTCAGCCACACTTGGTGTTGTCATGTGGTTGCAATAGTTAAAGTAGATGTCGGTGAACCCCTTGAGCCAGAATAGTTGATGAAGGTGTGGTCGACCTTGCTGAGGATGATGGTGAAGCCCCCTTGCCGAAGTTCGGTCAGAGGCCGATTGTAGAGGTTCATTGATGTTGTTTTGCAAGGGTCCTCCTGTAAAAAGTTTGGCGGAGACGATTTTGGTGTAGACACCGAAGGTAATGTTGGTGAAGCCCCTCGTGCTACTGTCGGAGGCAAGTCTTGGCGAAGGACCTTCTGCAAAAAGTTTAACAGAGATGATATTGGTGTAGACACCGAAGGTGACGTTGGTGAAGCCCCTCGTGCTAAAGAACTTGGTGAAGGTCATATTGATGTAGACATCGATTCCTCGCGTCGAAGACCGGAGAAGTCGCGTGAAAATGCACCGGAGTTGATCTCCTGCATTTTTAGGGACTTAGGTTATGCGTTATAGCTTTGTTGAATATCGACTTGCTTTGCAAGTCTTTTGACACATAGAAGGACTTCTCCTTGCTGCAAAAAGTGGTTAGTTATTTTGTATGATATGCGGAGATAGCACGAAAGCCTAAGCTTCATTACCTGGTGCCTGTATTGATTCAGGACTTTTTTAGGATTTTATGCAGAGTCCTGGTGCCCGTGTTTCAGAGCTTCTTCTAGGTGGCCTTGGCTATGCAAAGCTATTTGGACTTGTGCAATGTTGCAATGCATGTATGAATACATGTGATGATAATGAAGGCATTCACACCAAAAATTTTATGGGGGTAAAGTTATTATGCAACCTGCAAAAAATGATGGTTATGCATGAACAAATGTCAAGCTCCACACATGAAGGATGCCATGTACCCTGCAAAAAACATGGTTGAGTTTTAGCTAGAGCTCTGCTCTACATATAAGAGATAGGACCTTCAAATGAAGGGGTTGTAGTTTTGGATGACTAGCGGAGGCTGTCATTCAAGAACCTGTATGAGTATATATGTGATTTGTAGTAATGAAAGTAAAATTACTAGTTTCATACGAAGGTTAGACCAAATAAAATTGGGTTGATGCGTATCATAAGAATTTAAATAGAGAAATTAAGCGATATGACCTACAAAAAGAGGAAGAACATTAGTATTAGAGGGTTCAAATGTTGGCCGGCTGACGGAGGTCTGTTACTGAGAAACCAACTGATTGACGAAGGCCACTAGCTACTGAAGTTTATCAACTATCGTAGGCCTGTGACTTAGGCCTGTGACTAATGAAGGCTGCTGACTGATGTTGATTGATGATAGCCAATATACATGAAGGTCACAGACTTACAGAAACTGCTGATTGATTATAACCAATATACTGATGAAAACCACTGACTGACAAACGTCGCTAAATAGATGATCGCCAATATAGATGAAGGCACTAACTTACGAAGGCTGCTAACTGATGATAAAGCCACTGGCTGGCAGAGGTACTGACTGACAAGGTTTAATATACTGATGAAGTCCAATGATTGATGGAGGTTGTTGCTTGATAAGCGGAGGTACTCACTAGCGGAGGTACTGACTGACAAGGTCCAATATACTGATGAAGTCCAATGATTGACGGAGGCTGTTGCCTGATAAGCGGAGGTACTGACTGACAGGGTCCAATATACCGATGAAGTTCAATGATTGCCGGAGGCTGTTGCCTGATAAGCGGAGGTACTGACTGATAAGATCCAATATACTGATGAAGTCCAATGATTAACGGAGGCTGTTGCCTGATAAGCGGAGGTACTCACTAACGGAGGTACTGACTGACAAGGTGCAATATACTAATGAAGTCAAATGATTGCCGGAGGCTGTTGCCTGTAAGCGGAGGTACTGACTGACAAGGTCCAATATACTGATGAAGTCCAATGATTGACGGAGGCCGTTGACTATCAAAGGCTGCTCACTGATAGATACCACTAACTGACAAAAGCGGAGGTTCATAGGGTCTCTGGCCATTACATATGTATTTTGGGATGTCGGAAATGTGTATAAACAAGACAAACATTTCATATGTGAAGAGTAGGTGTTGAGAGTAGGAGATAGTTACAGTGATGGTGATCTGCATGTTAGCAACAAACAGAGGTCCGATATATAAAAAAAAAATAAAAAAGTTTTTGTACTAGCCAGCTATGGCCAAACATGTATAGCCCCTCAGGCCATGCTTTTGTTGAGGCGAAGGTCGCGACAACACTTTTGGTCACAATGGTGACAAGTTGTACGCAAAGGTTAGTTTTCGAAAATTGTTTTGACAGCCAAAGATTGTTATGGAAAGATCATGACAAAAAAAAATCACGAAGATCCAAGTTGTTAGAGCAAAAATTTTTAGGCTTATGAGAAATATTTATTCACATTAGTTTGGTTTCTGAGAGCGGAAAGGTTAAAGGGTGATGACATGTATATGAATATAGATAAACATATGTTTAAGTATATTATCATAAATGACATGTATGTCAAGAGATAACAGAGTTGACCTTTGGTGTGATATGTCGAAGGTTCAAAGCTGCAAACTTCTATCTTATCTCGAGTGGCCGTAATGACAAGAGTCCTCCGCGGTGCTTACAACAGGCTATGATACGACCTGTTTATGCGATGGTCCTAGACAGGCAGCTCCAGTCATCCGTTATCCGAAGGTGCTCGAACAGATAAGCCCAACCTTACTTCGGCAGAGGCCGCCAGGACCTTCGCTCAAATAATCATGGAAAGCTTGGACCTTCGCTATGAGGCACACATCATTATATATGACAAGGTCAGAAACGGGTCACGTTAATTAGGGATCAGCAATCAATGTATATGCTCCTAGCTGCGAAGGCCAAGAGAATGCAGTGACTTAGGCCTGCAAAGAACATGTGAGATATATCCATCCAATGTATGATATAGTATTCCTTTTATATTTATATATTGTGTACTGAAAGCTCAATTCGATTCAATCAATGTATGATATATTGTGTACTGAAGGCTAGGGAAGTTGACTCAATAAAGAATATTAAAAGCCATATATGTCCGAAGGCTTAGGCTTCGGAAAGCAAAAATCAGCCGACGATGTTGGCTTTTCCTGCTTGAAGTTTATCCAATCCAATCTGTGCATTTGCGAAGGTTCCAAGAAAATTGAAATAAGAAAGGACTTATCTATGCCGACGTCGACTTTGCCAATCGGATAGTAGTCTACACGCGGACATGGTCACAGCTGGGACATAGCGCCGGAAGTGGCAGGAGTTGTTCGAAAGTCGCAGCGGAGGAGATGTAGCCTCCGCGCCAGTACGGTGATGGTCAGGCCGAAGGACAATCGCTGGGATCATCTTTGCAGCACTTCTGTGCGTCTCCGACCTTCGTGCAGCATCGAGCATCTCTCCTTAGAATGACCTGTGCATGCACAGATGATAGAACACGAAAACTTCAAGGTGATTAGGTTAGTATGCGGAGGTTACGTAGCTGTGGTGCTCATTTCCAGAGCCCATGGGCTTCACGGATGCACATGATGAACACAAACACTTGCAAGATAATCTGGTTAGTGTGGACGCAGCCTCCGCGCGGGCACGATCGGCACTGGGCCAGAGTTGTTCAGGAGTTTCTGTGAGGCAAAAACCTCCGCGCGTGCACGTAGTCGCTGGTCCGGAGGTGTTGCAGCCTCTGCCCGGACATGGTCGTTGCTGGTCCGGAGTAGTCCTGAACTAGCAGCAAAGGATGCTACCTCCGCGCACGCAAGGTCGTCGTCGTTGGGCCGAAGGGCGACCGCCGTCTTTTTTTCGCGAGTTACGGCGAAGGCATGACCTCCGCGAGGGCATGGTTGGACTCAAACCATCGGGGTCTTTGCTGATAGGCCTCTGCTTCTCCTGCATGCAACGAGTAGAAAAACTGAAAAGATCTCTGTCAGAATTGAATTCATTCGCGGAGGTGGCTTATCGTGGCGCTGGAGTTAGCTTGTTCGGGTGTCTGCGGCGAAGGATGCGGCCTCCGCGTCGGCACGGTCAGCGACTTGGCGCTGGACCAAAGGACTCGGCGGTGGATCAGTGACCGTGGTATCCTCCGCGTCGACTCCAGTGGAGCGTGCGACGGATCAGGGCTGGAGTCACGGTGAATGCGCGGCCTCCGCGACAGTCGGTCGTTGGGCCGAAGTGGCAGCAAAATTGATTGGAGTTTTGTTGCTGGAACTTCATCTGATGGGCCTTGACATCTCCAATTTGAGCTTTAATTTGATGGGCCGCTGTAGCTTCCGGATTCTCCAACAGCATGCTGATCGGTCGTTCGGGCTAGCTTCTTTGCCTTGCGTATGTACTTTATGTATAACACAATTTTTTTATTATTTTATTTATTTATTTATTTATTTATTTATTTATTTATTTTATTTTTTTAATTTTTTTTTAGAAGAAGGCTTGGTAGCTTTGGAATGATTTGTTTTCATAGAGAGGAAGAGGGAAGGGATACTCATCGTGTATGAATTCCTGGCCAAAAGTGCAAACCGTGCATCTTTGCGGAGGTCGAGCGTGCCTCCACAGCTGATGGTGTGGCGGGGCTGTGCTGCAAGGGCATCTGCATAGGCGGGTTGTCGCATAACTTGCTGCAGCCGCTCGATGTTGCTGCTCCTTGCTCAGGTTGGGTGGTTGCATAGGAGCGATAACTCGCGACCAAAGACGGCCGGCGAGAGAAAGTCCCGAAAATATCCTATTGACAAAGGTTCCAACTTTCAACTCTCAAAAATAAGTTTCGTGCTGAGCGCGGTGGACGTCAACTGTTGGTACATGGTCTCGAACAGTGAGAGAGGAGATGGATCTAGGCAGTTAGGGTTTGTGGAGGTCCTGACGGAGGACCCAGACGGAGGTCCCGACAGAGGACCCAAACGGAGGTCCTCGACGGAGGTCCCCGACGGAGGTCCCGATGGAGGTCCCCGACGGAGGACCCAGACGGAGGTCCCGAACGAGGTCCCCGACGGAGGTCTTCAGGTGACCAAATGAGGTCTCTAGGAAACCGGCGGAGGTCTCCCCCGTCGGCACGCGGTGAAAACTCGGGGCGCTAAGGTTACCTTAGGTCACTAGAATGAATAATACGAGAGTAATTGTAAGAACTAGGTTTGGGGAAGGGAGAGAGCCATCCCCCTTGCCCTCTCTCTCTTGGTATTTATATAGACAAACGGCAGTTTATAAGCGACCCCCGGCGGAGGCAGGAAATGTCAAGTGACTACTAGAACCCCTGTTGGACCTCTTCTAGGGGGAGTCGACCCATAAGCACATGAGCTCCCCCAACAAATGCATTACCGCCACGCCTGATGGAGAATGAGGACCTGATCCCGGCTTCCTGAGCAAGGAGGTCGTTGAACCATGAGACATGTAATTTCTAGCGCAAGTTCCAAGTGAGGTGGTGCCATTGCAATGACAGTTTTTACAACTCGTCAGAGAATGTTAAGTTACATTAGATAATCTACATTCTACCATATAAGCAGCTTATTTATCATGGATTATTTTGTGATGCACGCTTGTTTGATCAAGAGCATCTCAAGCACTGCTTTGATGAAAGCATCACAAGCATTATGCCCCATGACGTAGTATCTTTTGAAAAAGTTGCGAATTTTTTTCATAATATATATTATTCTTTCTTGTCTTCAACTAGGAAGAGATCTTTTTTTTTAAATATCTTTAGTTAACATTGAACCTCTGTGTTCTTGCTACTCTGATACTATCTGTCTAGAAAGCAGAAATCATTGCAACTTAATAATCATATATATACTTATTCTCTGTGTGTGTGTGACTACTGATTATTGTCCTACCACAGTCATTAGAACTTCGAGTCAACGGTCAACTCAGCCGCCAGCCCTCTGCTGTGTGCCGTGGCTCCCTGTGTGAACAAAATCCGATTTCAAACCACGAAAATGAACAAAAATTAACTAAAGTTTCGTCTATTTCCACTCATTCATGAACTGAACAAGTTCACGGCTTTAGGAATTAGGATGGATACCCAGAAGTAGGATTGATGAGCTCCAATTCTAATCAAATTAGACCACAGGTCAACAGCTCAGAAACATGAATCACCTTGATTAAGACGGAACCAACAGCACATATACGTGATTCTATCTAAATATTGCCATTTATCACATCACAACAGAATTGATATAAAGTGTTTGGGGGAATTCTCAATACATTACTGTGATTGATAGTCATACATATATATAGGCTTGTGGACATGCCCACTTGCCATATTAGCCATATTATATTCCAGCACTCTCCAGCAGTCTAAACTGGGAGCACCGCGAACATTGAGACTGGACCTAAACTCCGTGAAGACAGAAGTTGGCAGACCTTTGGTGAAGATGTCGGCGTACTGGGACGTAGTGGGAACGTGCAGGACACGAACTTCACCGAGGGCGACTCGGTCTCTGACGAAGTGCAAATCGATCTCAACATGCTTGGTTCGCTGATGCTGAATAGGGTTGGTGCAGAGGTAAACGGTGCTGACATTATCACAGTAGACCACTGTAGCGCGACGAAGAGGGCAGCGAAGCTCTATGAGGAGTTGGCGCAACCAGCAGGCTTCGGTGACTCTATTCGCAACAGCTCGATATTCCGCCTCTGCACTGGACCCTGACACTGTAGGCTGACGCTTGGACGACCAAGAGATGGATTGTCCCCGAGAAACACCGCATAACCCGAGGTGAATTTGCGTGTGTCAGGACATCCCGCCCAATCTGCATCGGTGTAGACAGTGAGATCAGCCGGAGAGGTCCGGTGAAGATGCAAGCCAAGATCCAATGTACCCTGAAGGTACCGGAGAATCCTCTTCAAGGCACTGAGATGAGGCTCCCGGGGATCATGCATATATAAGCAGACCTGCTGAACAGCATATGCAATATCTAGTCTGGTAAAGTTGAGGTACTGAAGAGCTCTAACAAGGCTGCGGTACTGACTGGGATCTGCAACAGAGACACCATCTGCAGAAAGCTTGGAGTGAGTGTCCACACGAGTACTGCTCGACTTGCAGTGACTCATACCAGCTCGCTCCAGAATATCCAGCATGTACTGCCGCTGAGAGAGAAATAAGCTGTCATCTCAGCACTGAACACTGACACCCAGAAAATGGTGAAGAGACCCCATGTCTGTCATCAAAAATTCCCGACGAAGTGCTCGATGATCCGGTGAAGAGAGCTCACGGAGGATGCAGTCAAAACAATATCATCAACATATAGTAAGAGAAAAGCCATATCAGCACCTCTGTAGTAGATGAACAGCGACGAGTCGGACTTGGCCTCAACAAATCCAAGAGCAGTGATGTGAGAGGCAAAGCAGGTGTGCCAGGCGCGAGGAGCTTGCTTCAACCCATAGGGTGACTTGTTTAGACGACATACATGATTGGGCTTAGCAGAATCAACAAACCCAGTAGGCTGAACGTAGTAGATTGTCTCATTCAGGGTGCCATGGAGAAACGCATTCTTCACATCGAGTTGATGAATTGGCCAGGAGTGAGACAGAGCCAGAGTGAGAACCATCCTGATGGTGGCTGGCTTGACAACTGGACTGAAGGTTTCATCATAGTCAATGCTCGGCCGCTGTGTAAACCCGCGAAGAACCCAGCGAGCTTTGTAGCGGTCAAGAGAGCCATTGGACTTGAACTTGTGACGAAAAACCCACTTCCCGGTGACGAGGTTGACGCCGGGAGGACGAGGCACCAAGGTCCAGGTGTCGTTGTCCTGCAGAGCATTGAACTCGGCCTGCATAGCCTGACGCCGGGCCGGATCCGAGAGCGCTGTGCAAACAGAGGACGGTAGTGGAGAGGCGTCCGTGACCATCGTGCTGATGTTGAGACGGTCCACAGGTTGCCGAAAACAGTCCTTGCCACGAGTGTGCATGCTGTGCGCGTTGGTGACGGGGACGATCGGCGCAGGAGCCGTGGCGACGGTGCGACTGGTGATCCGTCCGGTGCCGCTGACAGCAACCTGGGGTAGAGTCCTCAGGGGCAGCGACACCAGCCGGACTGATGGAGGATCCGCTGTGGCCAGCAGTGCTGGCGCTGGAGAGGCTGGCAGTGCCGCCCCGCTAGGCGGCAGTGCCGCCCTGGCTGCTGTTGCGCCCGCTGAGGCCGGCAGTGCCGCCCTCCTGGGCGGCAGTGCCGCCATGGCTGCTGACCGAGGCAGTAGAGGGAGGGGCACCGGCTGTCCTAGGTGCGCCATTTATGCTACCAGGGAGTCGTGTACCTACAGTCACAGCTCTTGGCCAAGCAGGCGAAGAGGAATCATCAGCATCATCCAAAAACGCTAGTGTGGTGGGATCCTGGGGGGAGGTGGACATCTCGAAGAACGAAAACATCGACTCGTCGAACACGACATGACGAGAGACGATGATCCGGTTAGAGTGGAGATCGAGACATCGATATCCCTTATGATCAGAGGAATACCCAAGAAAAACACACAGGGAGGATCTAGGTGATAGCTTATGTGGAGCTGTGGAGGACAGGTTGGGATAGCAAGCACGGCCAAAAACACGATGGTGAGTGTAAGATGGTTGTGTGCCGTGAAGGGCGAAAAAGGGGGTATGGCCATCTAGGGTTTTAGTAGGATGACGATTGAGGAGGTAGGTTGCGGTGTGGAGAGAGTCAGCCCAATAAACCAGAGGGAGATTGGCCTGAAACAGAAGGGACCGCACAATGTTGTTGATTGTGCAAAGAATGCGCTCGGCACATCCATTCTGTTGGGAGGTGTATGAGAATGACCCCGTGAGTGAGGAAGAACTTGCGGGCTGAAGAGTGATCGAACTCACGGCCGTAGTTGCACTGAACTGCCTTGATGGAGGAGTCAAACTGTGTGCGAACATACAAGAAAAAGTTAGAAATGACACTGAAAGTTTCAGACTTAAGGCGTAAAGAAAAAGTCCAGGTGTAGTGAGTGCAATCATCGAGAATGACTAAATAATATTTATAGCCAGACACACTAACAACTGGAGATGTCCAAAGATCATAATGAATTAACTTGAAAGGATTAACAGCATGAGAGTTTGACACACTAAAAGGTAGGCGCACGTGGCGACCTAGCTGACAGGCATACGGCGATGCTAAAGTGAAGAGGATGACGCCGTGGTAGCGAGGGCAGTGGTGGTGCTGGATGGTGCGGGAAAGAACGGGTAAAGGTCACCCGTGCTATTGCACCTGGCGATCACGCTCCGTGTCAGAAGGTCCTTCACAGAAAGGCCAAATGGGTCAAATTCAATGGAAAAATTATTAGTGAAACGACATACAGAGATTAAGTTCTTAATAATGTTACGTGACACTAAGACATTAGAAAGAACAAGAGGACGCCGTTCTATAGGAAAAGAATGTGACTCAATAGATGTAATAGGAAGCGAAGCTCCATTACCCACAATGATAGATGAAGGACTAGATGACGATGGAGGATGAAGACTAGAGAGTATACCAGGGTTGTTAACCATATGAGCACTGGTACTGGAGTCAGCATACCATTCACCCGACAGAGGAGGTGTCAACGTCATGGTGTTGAAGTTGCTGACGAGGTCGGACGGAACCCAGGACATGCCCTACATGGGAGTCCAGGGCTACTGCTGCAGCTACTGAGGTGGCGGTGGTCCTCCATAGCCGAAGCCTGGAGGAGGCCCGAGGGTGTACGGCTGCTGCATGTACTGCTGTTGAGCGGTGAAGGCGACCGGCGGAGGACGAAACTGCGTCCCGGAGGCGTTCGGTGGGCACGACTAGAACTGAACGTGGCCCACCCATGGATTGTAGTACGGCGCCTGGTGTTGCGGTCCAGCGCTGGTGTTGCTGGCCGGCTGCTGCTGCTGCTGCTGGTTGCGGCCACGTCCACCATGGCGGCCGCCGGTCCGCTGCTGTCCTGGGCGGGCGGCAGTGCCTCCCTGTCCCTGGCTGTAGCCGCCCTGGTCGGGCTGGCCGTAGGTCCTGCCCTGGCCGTGACCCTGGCCATGTCCACCGTAAGGATGTTTGGCAGGAGGGCGTGGAGCGGCAACGAGGGCGGTCGACGTGGAGGAGGCCGGGGGATCGGAGGCTCCAGCTGCCAACGGCTCGTCTCGCCGCTACCTTATCCTATTTCCATACTTCTGTCGCTCCATCCCCGTATGGGTGGAAAACCTGTCGCTGTCTTGGTTGTGCTACCGGAGGCTCTAGGGAAGTCGGAGGAGAGCGCACTTATCTTGGGGTGGGCTTACTACTTATATGCTTTCAGCAGTTATCCTCTCCACACTTGGCTACCCAGCGTTTAGCGGCAATGTCGTCAATGTCGATCTCCTCGAGCAGAAGAAGTGTGCGTGCCTCGGTGAAGGTCGGGAACGGCTGCCGCAGCTTGATGTTTGTCACCATAGGGCGGAACTTGCCGCTGAGGCCGCGCAGCAGCGTGAGGACAAGGGTGCGGTCGTCGACCGGATCACCGAAATCGCGGAGAGTTGCGGCCATCGTCTCGAGCCGACGGCAGAAGTCCATGATGGAGGACGATCCTTGCTTCGCCGTGTGAAACTCGACGGACAGCAGCAATGCGCGTGATTCGCGCTGGCCGAGGAATTCGTCCTCGAGGTGAAGCCATGCGATGCGGGCGTTAGGGTTCTTCAGCATGGTGGACTGCTGCAGGTCGGCGTTGATCGTGCCGTAGATCCACGTGATTACGGTGCAGTCCATCTGCACCCACGTCGGCCGATCGGCGTTGACCACGTCGGTGAGAACATGATCGGTGAGGGCATACTTGCCCAAGACGATGAGGAAGAGGGCACGCCAGCGGTTGTAGTTGTTGGTCGTGCGATCCAGGACCACCGGCACGAGCACCTGGATGTTGAGGACGACGATGGCGGCAGGTGGACGTCGGCGTGCTTGGCCTCATAGGCATCGAGGGCGGCGGTGCGGTCGGCCACGGCCTTCTCGCGTTGCTCGCGCGCCTGACGCTCAGCCTCGGTTTCCACCATGGCGAGGACGTAGGTGACGTAGAGGAACGTGGACGCGATCCGATCCTGGCGGCTGGCCTGGCGATGCAGACGGAGGAGGCCGCGATCCCGTTCTGGCGGCCTGGCGGCGTAGAGGTACAGGACCCGATCACACGATCCGATCCTGGACAAGCGATGTAGAAGGACAGGAACGTGATCGGATACTGCACGTGATGACGAGCGACGGGGCTGATCCTGGCGACTCGATGACGAGCGACGGGGTCTCGCGGTCGCGATCAAGTCGCGTGTGCGTGCGGCGCGCAGGACGTAGATAGACCGACGGACGGACGGAGCACCGCGTCGCGATCCGGGCTGTCGGAGCGGACGTCGCGGGTGGCCGGCGAGGGACCTCTGCGGCGGCTGTGGTGAGGCGTCGCGCACGGCGGCGGCGCGGCGCTCGTGAAGAGCAGCGACGCGGCGCTAAGTGCGGAAGCGAGAGGAACGGGGATCGTTATCGTCCTTTAATACCATGATATAAAGTGTTTTGGGGGAATTTTCAATACATTACTGTGATTGTCATATATATATATATATATGTTTGTGGACATGCCCACTTGTCATATTAGTCATTACATTCTAACAA
>CM041641.1:6539337-6572867 GCA_023333625.1 Bothriochloa decipiens
GTTTGTGGACATGCCCACTTGTCATATTAGTCATTACATTCTAACAAGAATGAGACACATATAACATTACAGTATAGCACAAACTGAACATGCCCTTAATATCAGAGTGAGACACATAAAAACATTACAGTACTTCTAACACAAACTGAATATGCACTTATTATGCAGAGAAAAGTCGATGTCCTTTTCATGTCAATCCAGGTGAAAGACTACTGTCTGACATCATATTACTGCTGAATGACTTAGCATTATGCATGGGCATTACTTCTCGTCCTTCGAGAGAGATGCAAGTGGTGTGCGAACTTCGTTGGATGACCCAACGAGAGTGATGTCTGCCTTCACACTGCACTTGGATCCCACGAGGTAGGCTTTGGAAGGGTCCTCCAGTGTCTCCAGTGGAATGAAGTTCAACCATCCCCATCCAAGTTTTCCTTTGAACACAACGCGAGCTGCAGTTGCCAGCATGTAAGACCACACACATGAAACACCGGTTAATTCATTCACCACGCGTTGGTAGGTACTTCTAGATGCAAGAAGAGCTGAAACCTGCTTGGCTATAGTGTTGTCTCTGCTCTTAGATCAGGATGTACAGGGTTACTTCAAACGTTTTCCTGGACTCATGAGAAAGCTCGGCCGGGTCATGCATGTACAGGTACAAGGAAAGTGAATCTGTGCTGTATTGTTTACCGAGTGGATGCATCTTGATGCGCCTGAGACAGAATGAAAACAATCTATTATGACAATTCATTCATATACTTGATAGGAAAGAAACATATAATATAATAACTAAGCTTATAAGAACATAAAAACAACCAGGATTAAGACATTAAGCTTGTCAGTCTAACCAGACACGTCAAACTCAATGAAACCTCTACATCGAAACGAGTAATACACTAGAAAAAGAGAAAAGTGGCAAATACAAACCATTTGTGCCCACAAGCTTCAAATGTTGGAGAACGGACTGGGTCCTTCGAGGCAAGGAAGTTGTTCACGTTCCAAGTGTAATTTCCTTTGATGAATTCCTTCTTCCGTAGAAACAGTTCACTAATTGTGATAGTATTGTCTGGATCCACAACAAGGTTGCTTTTAGGAGAGACATTTGCTTGCAATATCCTCACACCAAAGACAGTTATCATCAACCAGAAATTCAGCTGATTTCAGTAGTTTTTGTTGGACATAATCTGCTGCCATCCCATCTTTCACTTCTCAACATGGTCAAGGAGATGTAGGGGTCAGCTCGTGTCGAGGCCAACCATGTCCTGGTCCTGTAGCAGTATGGCGTTAGGTCGTGCGCCTGTAGAGGTTCCATCAGCCACGTCTCGAGCTGATGCTAGAATAGTACTAGGAGTAGTTGAATACTATAGCCATGCCTCATGTACCTGATAGTGTGTGAGGTCTGTGTATAAATTCTATGCAAAGCAATGGAAACAATAGCTTCTTTACGACCATTCACTTGTGTACTCAGTTTCGCCAACGCTGAAACAAGAGCGGTGTGTGTGTTCAGGAGCTCGGCTCGTCTTCTTCCTTGGTTCAAGGAGGGTCTCGAGGGTAGGGTCGAGTAGGCACTACTCGCCCCGTTGGTGCTAAGATATAGCGCCAACATGTGGTATCGGAGCCGTACACATCGTTAGGCTTCACCGCCGGCGATGTCGAAGACTGGTACGGGCACCGGTGCGCTGCAGGGCGGCGGCGGAGATGCAGAGAGGCAGCTCCAGCCCGTGGCGCAGCCGGTGGAGGTGCGCCTGGTGAGGGAGTATGGCGGGACCAACTCCTAGCCGATGCTCACCCTCACCAACTACGGCCAGTGGGCTATGCAGATGAAATGGAAGCTGCGCGCCCGGAGGTGGTGGGCGGCCGTTGAGACTGGGAACGTTGGGTAGGAGGCGAAGGTGTGCGTCATAGAGGCGCTCATGGCCTCCACGCCCGGCGAGTTCCATGAGGCGCTGGCCATTTATGGCAAGCCGCTGGAGGACGAGGATCTCGTCAGCAAGTTGCTCTGCGTGGTTCCTCCCAAGTACTCGCAGCTCGCCATGTCCATACAATATTGGACATCTCCACTTTGTCCCTCGAGGATGTGGCAGGGAGGCTGCGGGTGGTGGAGAGCTGCTGACTTGCACCGCCGGAGAAGGACAAGCCCAAGCTGATGCTGACCGAGGAGGGGTGGATGGCGTGGATGAAGGAGAAGCGCCGGTCCGAGGAAGGCTCCAGCCGCGGCGGTGGTGACCGTGGCGGCAACGACGGCAAGAAGCAGGGGAAGGCACCGGCGGACAAGAAAAAGGGCAAAAAGAAGTTCACTGCCCCCAACGCCTGTCGCAAGTACAGCAAGGTAAAGCACTGGGCGCACGAGTGCCCGGAGAGGAAGGAGAAGAATGAGAATGCGCACCTAGCTCAGGACGACAGCGACGACGAGCAAGCGCTCTTGATGGGTGAGTACTGCGCTCTGCAGGAAGGCAAAACAGGGGAGATGGAGGCGGAACAGAGGACTGCGCCGTAGGCCGTCAAACTTGATGAGCCGCGGGCGCAAGCACATCTGGGCACAGTTGGCGACGAGAAGGAGCAGCGGTGGTACTCGACTCCGGCGCGAGCAACCACATGACTGGTTGCTGCACTGCCTTCACCGACCTCGACACGAACTAGACCGGCACGGTTAAGTTCGGGGATGGCTCGAGGGTGCACATCCGAGGCCAAGGCATGGTCATTTTCCATTGCCAGAACGGAGAGCAGCGCATGCTGATGGATGTGTGCTTTATCCCACAGCTTCGCTCGAGCATCATCAGTTTGGGTCAGCTTGACGAGCGCAGGGCGGAGGTGCTGATTCGAGACAGCGTGCTACAGATCAGGGACAAGGAGCAGCATCTTCTCGCCAAGGTAACGCGCTCCAAGAACCGCCTCTATCTTCTCGATTTGAAGGTGGAACATCCTGTGTGCTTGGCGGTGGCGTGCACGCAGGAGCCATGGCTGTGGCATGGCCGGTTCGGCCACCTAAGCTTCGTCGCTCTAGGATGGCTTAGGAAGATGGTGACCGGGCTGCCACGGATCGAGCATGCCAGGGAGTTGTGCGACAGCTGCCTGGCGGGGAAGCAGAGGCAGCTGCCGTTCCCGAAGATGGCGAGGTACCGCTCGACGGTACCCCTCAAGCTGGTCCATGGGGACCTCTGCGGGCCAATCACGCCATCGACGCATGGAGGACGGAGGTATTTCCTCCTCCTCGTGGATGACTGCAGCCGCTACATGTGGCTGCAGCTCCTGACGAGCAAGAGTGACGCGGCGGACGCCATCAAGCGCTTCAAGGCGCGGGCGGAGGCAGAGTGCGGCAAGAAGCTGCGGGTGCTCCGGACCAACCACAGCGGCAAGTTCACGGTTCTCGAGTTCTTTGAGTACTACGTCGAGGAGGGGTGGGTTGACACCTCATAGCACCCTACTCGCCGCAGCAGAACGGTGTCGTGGAGCACCGGAATCAGACCATCGTTGGCATGGCATGCTCAATGATGAAGGCGAAGCGGATGCTGGTGACGTTCTGGGGAGAGGCGGTCACGACCGCCGTACACATCCTCAATCGGTCGTCGACCAAAGCCCTCGAGGGGAAGACGCCGTACGAGGTGTGGCACGAGCGCAAGCCCAATGTCTTGTACTTGCGCACGTCGGCTACATCGGTCATGTGAAGACCATCAAGCCGGGCCTCGAGAAGCTGGAGGATAGGAGTATGCGCATGGTGTTCCTCGGCTACGAGGAGGGGTCGAAAGCCTATCAGCTATACGATCCGGTTAGAGGCAAGGTTGCGGTATCCCGAGATGTGGTCTTTGACGAGGCAGCGTCATGGATTTGGGACGAGCTGCAAGCAAAGGGCCTCAAGCAAGGCGGCGGGCTCTATGACACATTCGTCGTGGAAAGGATGGTAAACCATGGCCATGGTGAACCTGAAGAGGCATCAGGGATCAGGGAAGCCGGAGCAGTGTACCCTGTGGCAGCTGGGCCGGAGGAGCCGCCCAATCTGTCCAGAGCAGAGTCCCCTGCCTTGGGCCGTTCTCTATTCCACTGGGCCACCCCTTGACCAGGGGCCTCGGCCGCAAATGCGGGTTGGAGGGGCGCGGCCTCGACCATGACTGCAGAACCGGAGGCGTCGAGCAGGGCGAGGGGGAGCTCGAACCTGACCGAGTCACGCGCACGGGTCGAGCTGGCCTCGACCGCGGAGGCCCGGATGGCCCCGACCATGGAGGCACAGATTGGCCTCGTCCGCATATCGGCGCGGGAGGCCTCGACCGCATAGGCGCGGGAGGAGGCGGGATGGCCTCGACCGCACAGGCGTGGGAGGCCTCGACCGCACAGGCACGCGGGGTTTCAACCACAGACTCGTTCGCGGGAGGCCTCGAACCACTCGACCCAATCGAGGGAGGCCTCGAGCACAGGACCATGGGCTACGTTCACACAGGGGACCCTCGACCGGGGGGCCTCGACCTCGAGGCAGGCAATCTCGACCACGGGTCAGCCGGACTCGCACGAGGGTCGGGCGGCCTCAACCGCGAGGCGGGAGCAGGCCGTGGGACCTCGACCGTGGAGGGGGGGTCGAGCACGAAACTTCTCCGCTGTGAACGACTCCGCCTCGAGGAACTGCGGTTGCAACCATCGAGTATGCAGCGCCACCATCGGACATCACGAAATTCGTGGACGCATACCACGAGGGTGAGGAGGTCCGGTTCCGTCGCTTGGACGACGTCGTGGCAGATGCGACGGTACCCAGTCTGGCGGCGCGGACCCTCAACGATGACCATACTCTGCTTTTGATGAGTGCAGAGGAGCCGACCACGTTCGCCGTTGCGGAGCGCGACGCGGCATGGCGGAAGGCGATGCTGGAGGAGCTAAAGGCCATAGAGGAGAATAAGACCTAGGAGCTTGTTGATCTGCCGACGGGATGCCGGCTGATTGGACTCAAGCGGGTCTTCAAGGTGAAGCGGGACGAGCGCGGGGCCGTGGTAAAGCACAAGGTGCGCCTCGTTGCTCAAAGGTTCATGTAGCGCGAAGGGGTCGACTTCGAGGAGGTCTTTACCCCCGTTGCGCGCATGGAGTCGATGCGACTCCTGCTTGCCCTCGCTGCTGCCAAAGAGTGGTAGGTTCACCACCTCGACGTCAAGTCGGCGTTCCTTAACGGGGACCTGGCCGAGACAGTCTACGTCAAGCAGGCACCGGGGTTTGTCATCAAAGGCGCGGAGAAGAAGGTGCTACGCCTGCACAAGGCCCTCTACGGCCTGTGTCAGGCACCACGGGCATGGAACGCCAAGCTTGATGCCACCATGGCTGAGCTTGGGTTCGGGAGATGCGCCATGGAGCACGCATTGTACACCCGTCGACAGGGGAAGGAGCATCTCATCGTCGGGGTGTACGTGGACAACCTCATCGTCACCAGCGCATGGGCTCAGGACATCGCCAATTTCAAGGAGGAGATGGCAGCGCGGTTCCGGATGAGCGATTTGGGTGCCCTATCTTACTACCTCGGCATCGAGGTGAAATAGGGGGAGGACGCCATCAGGCTGGGGCAGCGCGCCTATGCGCAGAAGCTGCTTGAGCGGGCGGGCATGGCAGGCTGCAAGGCTGTGGCCACACCAATGGAGGAGTGCATTAAGCTCTCGAGGCAAAGCACCACGGCGAAGGTGGACGCTACTCTCTACCGGAGCATCGTCGGCTGGTTGCGCTGGCTGACTCACACGCGGCCGGACATCGCTTTTGCGGTGGGCTATGTGAGCCGGTTCATGGAGGATCCGTGGGAGGATCACTGGACAGCGGTCAAGCGCTTGTTGCGTACATCTAGGGCACGGTGGAGTTGGGGATTTTCTTCCCCAAGCGCGGCGGGCTTCAGCTGAAAGTGTTCAGTGAAGCACCGCCCGAGGCCAAGGAGGGCGTGCCGGGACTCACGGTGTTCAGCGACGCGGACATGGCGGGTGATGTGGACGGGCGGCGGAGCACTTCCGACGTGCTTGTCTTTCTCGGCGGAGCACCGATCGCCTGGCAGTCGCTGAAGTAGAAGATGGTGGCCCTGTCCACCTGTGAGGCGGAGTATGTGGCTGTGGCGCTGGCGGCGTGCCAGGTGGTCTGGCTGCGACAGTTGCTGAGCGAGCTCACTGGTGTCGAGGCTCAGCCGCCGATGCTCAAGGTGGACAACCAGCCAATGATTGCGCTAGCAAAGAACCCCGTCCTCCACGACAGAAGCAAACACATCAATTTGAAGTTTCACTTCCTTTGAGACTACATCGATGGAGGACAGATCGTCATCGAGTTCGTCGACACTGGCTGGCAGCTTGCTGACATCCTCACCAAGTCACTCGGGCGTCTTCGGTTTGAGGAGCTAAGGAAGATGATTGACACAGTCGAGGTCAAGGGCTAGCAGCAGGATTAGGGGAAGATTGTTGGATATAATCTGCTGCCATCCTATTTTTCACTTCTCAACATGGTCAAGGACATGTAGGGGTCAGCTCGTGTCGAGGCCGACCATGTCCTGGTCCTATAGCAGCATGGCGTTAGGTCGTGCGCCTGTAGAGGTTCCATCAACCACGTCTCTGTAGCCATGCCTCATGTACCCGATAGTGGGTGAGGTCTGTGTATAAATTTTATGCAAAGCAATAGAAACAATAACTTCTTTGCGACCATTCACTTGTGTACTCAGTTTCGACCAACGCTGAAATAAGAGCGGTGTGTGTGTTTAGGAGCTCGGCTTGTCTTCTTTCTTGGTTCAAGGAGGGTCTCGAGGGTATGGTCGAGTAGGCACTACTCGCCCCGTCGGTGCTAGGCTCTAGCGCCAACAGTTTTTCAACAGAAATCAAGCATTTCTTCTTTGAATGGAACTTCTTGATATCGAAGTCGTACCTAGCTGTTTATAGAAAAAACTGAAATTATTAGACAAGTAGTCCTAAGAACTTGTATGTAAACTACAGATAGCCCTAGAAACTTAGCTGTTTCCATCCCCAGATAATCAATTTTACATAAGAAAGCTTGCATCCCCAGTTAGTCATTAAAAAAAAAGAAAACTAAAACCCATATTCGGAGCTAGAAATTGGCAAGCTTGAAATATATAATGTTCAAATAAGAAGAGTAGCATGTCTATATATGCACTCTGAAACACCGATCAAATCATAAGTACCTCAATATAAAGTAGTAAAGTCTGCAAACAAAGTACAGAGAAGACAACAAAAGTGAACTAAAATGGTGCAATGCTGTTCTAGAAAATGACGTGAGAAGTATTTGACCATATACCAAATTGTCTAGACATTGAGTTGTAATGACATAACCTTCATATGATGTTCAATATAATTCCAATTTTTGCGAGTCACTTAAGCGTACAAGCATGGACTAATAAGTAATTCCAGCTGTAACAAGAAGGCTCTGCTTTTAAGAAATAAGTTCAGGAAACTACCTTTGCATCCACAGTATGACCCAATTGAGTGATTGTATATGGATAGCTCGAATACACCATGCATGACATAACCAGGCTTCAAGCTGCTTTTGTTTAGAGCAAGACTAAGAGCTACATGTGGAACTTTAGTACCAGACTTTTTATGCATTGGGGCCACATTCAGGGACCTGATAAATGAATCAAGAGCAGAAGATCAACTCAGACATTAATTGAAGACTTAAGAAAATATATGGCCTTTTTTAGGGTTGTGTGATTGCTTATTACATCACTGTAACATGATTTGTGGCTAATTGGCATTTTAATTAATGCTGTTTATAGAAAATACAGTAACTGTTTTGGGCCTTCCCCAACCCCACACACGTATCACCACCAGAAAACAAGCCAAATGATATGTTTACTTCTGCTTGATGCATTTTTTGATGATTACAATGCATACCATGTGTACCCACAGCAGTCAAAGTAAGGGGAGCTGGCTGTTATAGCTTTCCTCTCAAGTAGAGCTGAGAAGCCATGAATCTTCCATTTGAAGGCTGGATCATGTGTCTTCCCCAGAAGGAAAGGAGCTGAAATTTGCATGTGAGAAATCAATTAAAACATTGTGGACAGTTAAAAGAAAAGTGTGAGAATATGTTCTGAGTATATTAAGTTAGGTGTATGCTTGGCAACAAATGAAAAAACTACAAAAAAAATACAAAGGGAAATGGAAGAAGTAGAATACTTCTCCATATCGAGAAACTTCCAACTATCTGAATCAAAATAGCAAATACATTTATTTGTGATCTGATTCTGAATTTACCATGATAAATGGTTACTTAACCAAATATGCTTTTAAGAATAAAAAAATATAGGAAACATCTTTCTCAAGGCACAAAACGTTCATGCTAGTTTCCAGAGATAGGAGAACTAATTTTATAGAAAAGGATACTTTGGAAAGTATACCACTTTTTGCTTTGAAGCAGTGCAATAGTAGGTATTTTTAGCACTGCATGTCTTTAAAACAGTACAATACTAGTCATATCAATATTCACTTCGTACATATTTTTGTGTAGATCACGGATAATCATAGACGGTAAGCAGAAGTGCAGAACTTCTTTTCCTATTTTTTCTTATTACAAATTGTGCAGTTCTCCAATGTGTTCGAGATCCTTTTGTGCTATCTTTGTTTATCAAAGAATTATCTCAATTCCATCTATTTTTCCTTCATAGAAGGTATGAATCTAAAATATAAATTGACGAAAAGGTGAAAGCAGTACAGCACCATGTCGAGTAGTATATTCTAGAGCACAATAATTCAAGCAACAGGCAACATAACTCCACACGAGGGCAAGAGTTCTTACAGGCACCAGCTGTAAGGCAAGAGTTGCCCGAGTCATCTCTACCAGTTCCTTTTGTGGGGAATCCACTGCACGAGTTGCCCATATCTCTACCACTTCCTCTTCTCTGGAGTTCACTGAAACAGTGATAAGCCATCATCATGATTCATGAAACAAGTCGATAACGCAGAGCCAAGAACTTTAAAAGTCTTTGCATGTAAAAGTGTTTGCATGTTGACAACCAAGAACTTCAAGAATCTTCATGGTAGTGTTAGTGGAGATTTAAATTAAGCCAGACCACAGAAATATGGAATACTAGAGAGAGAAAGAGGAGGGGTTAAGAAACAGTCAAACAGAACAGGATGACTAAAGCGCATTTTACTTTAGAACATTGAACATAAACTCTGATAAAGAAGAAGAAGAACCAAGATCTCTATAGTTGCTCGACACTACATAATTTTCATGTTCTGCTCTTTATTCCCCGCTCTTTCCACTTCCACTCAAACGGACCACGGCCGCAGTTCATAAATGCTTCAAAACCACACAAGCAGCGAACTTTGCTAGGAATTGAAGCAAGAAACGAAGACAAAGAGAGGGATTCGAGCAAAATTCCTAGGGATTCAAGGAAGAAATGACGCGAAAGAGGGGGATTCGAGCGACATTGATCTCACCTCGCAATGCCGTCCGGCGGAGGTCTGGGCTTGGAGCAACGTAGAAGGAGGGGGTTTTGTACGCTGTACGCAGATGAGCAGGGGCTGCGCGCTGATCCCTTTTGACACAAGGGAGGGGCAAGGATGACATTTCTAACTGGACAGGTGGCAAAATGCCAATGGATAGGTCGATATCAGATTCTAATTCTAAATGTATAATATCTTTTCGTTTTGTTTTGAAGTATGCACAGATGCTCATGTGTACATACTATGAACGTATACACATATATTCACCCTTATTAGGTACATCTGTTTTGAGTCACTACAAGCGTCCTTGTCATTTCTTTATGGAATAAATTTAAGAATATATGAGCACTTTTCTAAAATCTAGAACTTAAACTCGGTTGGATAAATAGGTTTCACCACAAGAAACTAAATATATATTGCGCAATCAGTTTGCAAATGTAGTTTTTCCCTAACAAAACCTATGTACCTGAGTATCATTCATCTAATCTATTATAGTTGGCTCTAGAAACGTAATCATTAAGTCATCCTAAGGGTCTTTTAGTTGGGCTTTTCAATCTGCTTTTGCTTTTGCAAAAGCCAAAAGCCAACCAAAGAGACCAAAAGTCACCCTTACTTTTACCCAAAGCTGCTTTTACTCAAGTATAAAATTGAAAGCACCTTCACCCCTGCTTTCATCTACCTTTGGGAGAAATATTTATCCATCTGCCACTCGTTATGAACTTACCAATTCTTTTCTTTCTATTATGTTTTTGCCCAACGCCGGTTCCGTCCGCCCAAGCTCGTTCGACTCCCGTCCCCAGGCCGCCGCGCCGCCGTGCCTCACCACCGACTGCCCTCGCCATGCTGCCCCTCCCTCTGTGGCGCCCCTCCCTCGTGGATCTTAGCGCGAGCTCCGCCGGTGTGCTTCCCCTCCATCTTAGGCGGTCCCTCCCCCGCGGATCTGAGCGCGAGGTCCTCGCCGACACTGTGTCGTCGAGCTCGTCGTCGAGCTCCTTCCCGATACCAGATACCCCGCACGCGAGCTCCTTCCCCGGCGCAGCGGCTCCTCCCCTGCGCGGCGACGCTCGGCGAGGTTCCGGCAGGCGTGGGTGCGGACCCGGTGAGGCCCCATGGCGGTGGTGGCGATGGGAGCTCCTTCCGCGCGGGCTCCAGGCAGCGCCGCCGGACTGGACCTCCCATAGTTCCATGTGGAGGAGGCGACGAGCCCCTCCCTTGTGCGGAGGCGGCCGGCGAGCCCAGCCCCCTCTCCCCGTGTGAGCGCCCTCCCCAGCGAGCCCAACATCCTCCCTGTGGAGCACTTGAATAAGAACAGAGAAGAAGCTAACGTTATCCACTTTTAGTGAGAATGACGTTTTAAAAGCCACAACAGGTGAACCAAAGAGGCTTTTAACTCCCGCGATGCTTTTCAAAGTTACTTTTCAGAAAACTATAGCTCACAGCTGCTTTTCCAAAAGCCAAAGCACAATCAAACACACCCTAAGAAATAATTTTGGTGGACTTCTATTCCTCACTGGTAAAACAGTCATGTGCCCAGTGCAGAGGATGATTAATCCATTCCATTGCTCAAACCGTCAAAACTTGCCATATCTGGCCTCCTGTCAAAATCGCCATTACCATACACACATGGCATGGTTCGACCTCGTTCAGGCAAGCGTGAGGTGCGTGCAAGCCAGCCCAGCCCTGTCCACACCCACACGCTGCACCGCACCGGACACTTCCGTGTCCACACGCAGACGCAGCTTACGCGTGGTGGGTCATCATCATATTATCGTGGGTGCGCCGGGTCACGAGGAGACGACGGTAAAGCCATTGCACGAAAATGGCAAAAGGCTTAAGGCTGACAGTCTCTCTCGGTTTTGGGAGCTGTGAGCTGATTTGGGCAGTGTCACAGCGCGGCAGCACACGCTTTCTGCAATTCTGCTGCATCGTCTCGTTTCAGTGCAGCTCATCGCGCCGCGTTTGCTTGTGAGCCTTTCCTGCCTGGATGAGCATGACGATACGTATCTTATCTC
The DNA here is from genome assembly GCA_023333625.1 of Bothriochloa decipiens. NCBI lineage: Eukaryota > Viridiplantae > Streptophyta > Magnoliopsida > Poales > Poaceae > Bothriochloa > Bothriochloa decipiens. The sequence continues at coordinate 6,550,742 of CM041641.1, forward strand.
CTCATCCTTGTGTCCGGTTACCTGCTGCTGCGTTCCAGCAACTTCGGCGAAACTTCAGTAATTCGTCATTTGCATTAATTTTGGTACCAGTAGCGACAAGTGTTGCTATTCAGCATTCTGTATAGACCATGTATGTTTCAGTGGTTTTCTCAACTTGAATTTGACGAGTTGCATGTAAAATTTGGTACACAAATAACTGCCTTGTAAAAGTCCTCCAGTACCAATATACACTGCGATTATCTTTTTCAGAGCTCAGAAGGTATTTAGGATCGATGCTACAAAAGGATGGTGACATTGATGAAGATGTTAGACATAGAATTTCAGCCAGTTGGTTGAAATGACGTCAAGCTTCAGACGTCCTCTGTGACAGAAGGGTGCCTCAGAAGTTAAAAGGTAAGTTTTATAGTACAGCGATTTGTCCAGCGATATTATACGGTGCTGAATGTGGGCCTACAAAAAGGCGACATATCCAGCAATTGAGTGTAGCAGAGATGCGTATGTTACGATGGTGTTGTGGGCATACAAGGAGGGATAGAGTCCGGAACGACAATATTCGGGATAGGGTTGGGGTGGCACCAATTGAAGAAAAATTGATTAACACCGGTTGAGATGGTTTGGCCATATCCAACGGAGGTCTCCTGAGGCACCGGTGCGTAGTGGTGTTCTAAAGCGAGTCGATAATGTAAAGAGAGGTAGAGGTTGACCTAAACTAACTTGGGACGAGTCGGTTAAGAGAAACCTTAAGGAGTGAAATATCCCTAAGAATTTAGCTATGGATAGGAGCGCTTGGAGACTAGCAATTAACATACCTGAACCGTAATCTTTTTCTTATACCATTTATGTGTTTTTTGTTTTCATGTCTTTTTTAGGTTTCATCTCTAGTCTACCCCAACTTACTTGGGATAAAAGGCTATGTTGTTGTTGTTATTGTAGAGGTCAGAAGGAATAACAACGCTAGCAAGGCCTCAGGCAGATCACACAGAAAACTATTAGCACATATAAGAGGGTGAAGAGAAGGCTTCATGTGTGAACAAACAACTGTCTTTTGTAGACTTGTGTGAACAAGAGTTACATACGCCAGTACAACAACGTTCTCAGGGAATCTAGCTATCTAAGTGGTTGCTAAGACTAAGAACCATGTAGCAGCAGTCAGGAACTACTGACTGCAATTAGTCATTATCCAAGGATGCTTTCGCCAGAACCCGGGTCCTAGGTCAACATGGTCCACTTTCACATGCCACTGCTCTCTTGTTGTGTCATTGTCGCCGTCCTCAGCCCCTGCAAGTTCTTCCACCTGCAGACATTTGCGGTGGGCGCATTTGAATGACACAGAGACTGGAAATAGGAGGGTTAACATTTTGTAACATAGCAGCAACCACATGATTGATTGGGGTAGGACAGACTGGCAGGGGTTGCCAAGTTAGTTGGATTGATGTCAATGCAATGTGGAATCAACTGGAGTGCTAGTGTGCTACCAGTAATATCATCTTTGAAAATATATATGATATCAAAGTCCAAAACTTAACTTCAATGCTGTTTCAATCATGTAGGCAAGCTGCTTCTTTACGGCTTTAGCAATGCTACAATTATATCACTCTTCTGCGTTATAGTGCTATGGGCACAGGCGCACAGCATAATGCTGCAGCTCAAGTGGTTCTAGGAAATCAGTAAAAAATACCTTTCGTCGATAAATACATGAACCCTTTCGGAACATAGCTGGTTCATTGTTGTAGTTCATTTGGAATTGCTGAAAAAGCAACTCATTTTTATCTTTAGACAATGTTCCCTGCAGACAAAATTAAAGCAATCAGAAACGAGACAAGCACAGAAGTATGCAGGATTGAGGGAAATATATTTTTTAAAGCATTAATTTTGAAAGAAGACCTTCAATATCTCATGGGCTTCTTTTTCGCTTTTTCCAGATTTCACTAACATCCAAAAGCATGTATTGTATTGGTTACCAGCATGACCTGAAAATTAGGAATACAAATGAATCAATCTACGCCTTTGTTCTTGTGCTTTATTCAACTGATGGAGTAGCCAAGCTCTTGCAGTAGGATTTTTTTTTTTTTTTTTGAAAAAAAGAGACATAGACATCAATAGTATAGACACAGCATATAACTATACAAGCACTGAAACCTAGTTCATTCACACCAATGCAAATGAACAAATGAATTCAAGCATAAACAACTTACACTCTGCTTGTCTCCATGACAAATATTCACATACGATCTTTAGTTTTGGATAACATAGAGCTTCTGCCTCAAAGCGTGGTGTCTGCATTAATTCTTTGTGGGGGAAGAATTCTTTCCATTTCATAATGTAAAGAGAAGTGAAATATGAAGAACACGATGAAAGGATTAGGCTGCAAAAGAAGTTGGCATCATTTTAAACCAAAGCAGTTAACCCTTGAATTACAAATACAACACATTATCCATAATGATGATAACTACCTTTCCTGTCTCTGATATAGTTCACTCTTCTCATGGAACACAAAACTGCAACAATAAAAACAAAGTAAGAATGGTTATCTGCAATGGATGGCAATAAATAATGATCATCCGCAAGGAATGTTTGTCTAAACATATATTAATAAAAAAAACTCGGCTAGGTGGGGGTAAACCGCCCCCACGGCATTTCACTAAGATAGAAGATCTCAGTTCCCCTGGCCGAGAAAACCCCCGAACCCTGACCCCGCCCCGACACTGGGGACCGACACCCGTGGGGACCGTCACCTGGGCCGGACCGTAGGCCGGCGAACCGTAGCCCGGGAAACCGATGCCACAGGCCGGAGCGGGCCGTCCATCCAAGTGCTTTGGCACACGGGACCAGCGAGGGGATTTTTTTACCTTGAGGCGGAAATTCGCCTTACTCAGGATTCGAACCCCAGACCTCGAGGGTGCCTCGGGAGAGCTAGACCAACTGGACTAGCACCCTTTGGCAAACATATATTAATATGTCCATATTTATTGTATGCTTTACTAATACTTTTCATTATAATTTTTATCATGCCAAGTTTATATTTAATCAGATTGCAACAGTTATTTGAAGGACTATAACATACCTATACTCATTGCTAAAACCATAGCCAAATACAATTTCAGGGTATTGCTCCATCATCAAAGATGCAGATTCATTCATCAGCCTTAGTGCAGTCACATCATTTGGCTTGTCAAATGAATGAATTGTTGAGAATCTGGGGGGTGAAATGAAGCAACCCAGTTAATAAGGCAATCAAGCTAATCCTTAAAGAGAACTGGCATGCTTTTGATAAATAAAAAGAAGAGGGATCCTCACTGATCAAATTGGCAAGCATTGATGCGAACAACGATCCAATTACAAGGTGAAAGGATGTGATTGATGCCAGATTTCTTTACAAACCAATGCAACATTTTTCCTGTTCCCAAAATATATCAATTAAGTTAATACTATGTACACACACATAGCTTGTAGTTGAACGGACAGCTGCACAATTCAAACCAACCTTCTCGAAGAATGTGTTGATGGTTTTCCCAAAACTCAGGCCCTATGATATCAATATGAGCCACTGTAACTTTCAATCTTGGTCTTTTTATGGGATCCCCATAGTCATCAATCTTCACAGTTGTTTCTACCTACAGTTATACACAATACATTATAAGAAAGATGTTGTTTTGCATGATTGATAACATTTGCAGTATCACCTTCTCTCGGTAAACACTAGATCCTTTGCGGAACATAGCTGGTTCATCATCATAGTTTATTTGGAATTGTTGAGCAAGCAGCTCATTCTTGTCCTTTGCAAATGTTCCCTAGAAAAAAAAACTTGAATTAAAACATTTAAACCATTGTGATAGAAAGGTCACCAACTCAAGAAAATTTGTACTACCTTCAAAGCTAGCTGAGCCTCTTGTTCACTTTTTCCAGACTTCACCAACATCCAGAAGCAGGTATTGTACTGATTATTTATATGACCTGAAAGGCACAAACAAAGAATATGCATATCAGTGAACTAATCGAATTATTGTTCGATTCTGACACGTACATAGATCACTCTTTTCTTTTTATGTTGACGAAAGTTCATGCTTTGTACAACTTAGGTGGATATGATGTGGTTTTCTTGTAGAACTTCTGGCAAAAATGTTCCACAAATAAATATGAGATCTCATTTGCTATACAAGAAATTTGAATTACAGTTCTAGTAGCTTACAATCCACTTGTCTCCAAGCCAAATAATCACGAATAGTCTTCAAATTTGGGTAACATACAGCTCGAGCATCAAAATATGGTGGCTCCTTCAGCTCTTCATTAGGAAAGAAGTCTTTCCACTTCATTACGTACACAGAAGTGAAGTAGGAAACACATACAGAGAGAATTTTGCTGAAGTTGTTGGTACAGATGTCAATATCATGATGCCACGAACATTTTCTCATAGTTCAGAAACAAAAGGCAGACAAATGAACATTCAAATATCAGCGAAACGTGAAACTGGATGAGTTACCTTTCTCGACGGTGATAGAACTCTGTTTCCTCTCTGAAAATGAAACTGCAGGGTAAACATGAATATAAAAAATATATAATAATAGAGCAGATAATGCATTGTATGCTAGAAGTTCATTTTAAATTATATATGTGCATCTGCCCACCCCCCACATCCATTCAATACTTGCTGTGCACCAATACAAACTCTTAAAATGAATTACATAATGAGCTGTTTAGACAAATAAATCAATAATGTGATGCATTTATCTCTGGAAAATAAGGGATGGATGCCAAGCAATTCATATCAGATATTCTTTTCACAAGCGGTATACTGTAATACATACTAGATTCTTTTAACTGAACTTTATATGGGAGGATGTCTGATGTCATACCTGTACTCATCACTAACACCATAAGCAAAGACTATGTCAGGGAATTTCTCAAGCACAGCAGTGGCACAAGCATTCATTAATCTTAGAGCGTTCTCATCATTCGGTTTCTCAAAGGCGTGAATCTTCGAGAACCTACAAAAGAGAAAATAAAATTAGAAGAGAAGCAAAAGAGATTATCCAACAACACAGTAGAAGCTTGGTCCCTACAGAACCTATGTATACTGGAGAAAAAGACGCATTGATTTTTTTTTTTTGAGGACAGACGCATTAATATTTCAGGGGAGTACCTGTGGAAGTGGCAACCGTCGATGCGGACAACGATCCAATTAGAGGGCGGGAGGCAGCGATCAAACTCAAACTCCCTCTTCACGTACTCATATTCGCTGTTGGCCATCAACCCCTGCCCCCAATGCACACAAGCCTTGTTCGGCTGTTGAGCTAAGCTTCAGGTGGGAAAGTAGAAGGGAAGGCACCGAACCGAGGCTTCGAAAAATCGGAGTGCCCCCACTGAATTGATGGAAGTAGCGAACTAGCGCGTCGGAGGGGATGGCGGCGTGCGCAGGCGTGGGCGGGGGGAACGAGCAGGATGTGCTGTGGTGGGAGCTGGGAAGCTGGGAGTGCGGGGGAAGGCGAACTGAAGCGGGGGCTCCCAGCAGCGTAAAGGCGCCCTGCACCCCTCGCGCAGAGGTGAATTCCGGCGGCGTACCTTTGGCTGCCAGCGAGCCTGTGCACGACGACGGCCGCCGGCGGCTTCGGGAGGAGGAAGAAGAGATATGGGCCTGTGAACATGAACAGTCCCAACGGGCCAAACAGGCCCAAATACTGACTCCGTTCTAATTTTGGGTTTTAAACTTCCATAATTCGAATTTCTTTATTCCGAGGTCCGGCGTCCGCCGCGCAACCAGCAAGGCAGCAAACAAATGCGAGACCTCCCCGGCCCCGCCGCCCTCTTCACCACCGCGCCCCTCCACGAGCACGTTCTCCGCCTCCACCAATGCGGCGGCAGCAGCCTCCTCCGCCGCGCGCACGCCGCCTCCCTTGTCTCGGGCGCCCTCACCGCCTCCCTCCCGCTCGCAGGCGCGCTGCTTCTCTCGTACGCCGCGGTACCGGACATCCCGTCGGCGCGCTTCGTCCTCCGCCACCACCCGCTCCGGCTCCGCCCCGCCTTCCTCTGGAACTCGCTCTCCCGCGCGCTCGCCTCCGCCGGCCTCCCCTGCGAGGCCCTTCGGGTGTACAACGGTATGGTCCGCTCCGGCGTGCGCCCGGACGACCGCACCTTCCCCTTCGCCCTCCACGCCGCCGCTGCCGCCGTTGCCCAGGGGGAGCACCCTGCCAAGGGCGCCGAGCTACACGCCGCCGCTCTCCGGCGGGGTCTCGTCCTCTCGGACGTCTTCGCTGGCACCACGCTCGTCACGTTCTACGCGGCATGTGGCCGCGCGGCCGACGCGCGCAGGGTGTTCGACGAGATGCCTGCGCGGGACGTCGTCTCGTGGAACTCACTTGTGTCGGCATTTCTGACGAATGGGATGCTGGAGGATGCAAAGCGGGCAGTGGTGGGGATGATGAGGAGCAGGGTCCCGGTGAATGTCGCGAGTTTGGTGTCAGTCGTGCCTGCCTGTGGCGCAGAGGGAGATGAGGGGTTTGGGTTGTCTGTCCATGGTTTGGTGTTGAAATCTGGACTTGACTCTGTGATGAACCTCGGGAATGCGCTGGTGGATATGTACGGGAAATTTGGAGACTTGGAGTCATCAATGAGAGTGTTTAATGGAATGCAAGAGAAGAATGAGGTTTCTTGGAATTCTGCATTAGGTTGCTTTGCTCATGCAGGGTTTCATGAAGATGTGCTGGAAATGTTTAGGGTAATGTCAGAACATGAAGTCATGCCGGGATCAGTTACCTTATCAAGTATGCTGCCTGCTTTGGTTGATCTTGGTTATTTTCATTTGGGGAAAGAGGTGCATGGGTACAGTATAAGGAGAGCAATGGAATCTGATATTTTCATTGCCAACTCACTAATGGATATGTATGCTAAGTTTGGTTGTTTGGAGAAAGCATCTGTTATCTTCGAAAATATTGAGGGACGGAATGTGGTCTCATGGAATGCAATGATTGCAAATCTTGCACAAAATGGAGCTGAGACTGAGGCTTTCAGGCTTGTCATCAAGATGCAGAAGAATGGGGAATGCCCAAATTCATTCACCCTAGTGAATCTGCTTCCAGCCTGTTCAAGGGTGGCCTCTGTAAAGATGGGGAAGCAGATCCATGCATGGTCAATCCGCAGAAGCTTGATGTCTGATCTTTTTGTATCAAATGCTCTGATTGATGTATATGCCAAGTGTGGGCAACTGAGTTTGGCACGAGATATCTTTGACAGGTCAGAGAAGGATGACGTGTCATACAACACTTTGATCGTGGGTTACTCTCAGAGTCAATGCTGTTTTGAATCTCTTCATCTCTTTCAGCAGATGAGATCTGCTGGAATTGAGTATGATTCTGTTTCCTTCATGGGTTGCCTATCGGCATGTGCTAATCTTTCTGCTTTTAACCAAGGAAAAGAAATCCATGGTGTTTTGGTGAGGAGATTGTTAAACGCTCACCCTTTTCTGGCTAATTCATTGCTGGACTTGTACACTAAAGGTGGAATGCTTGATACTGCTTCAAAGATCTTCAATAGGATTACACGAAAGGATGTTGCTTCATGGAAAACTATGATCTTGGGATATGGGATGCATGGTCAAATTGATGTTGCATTTGAATTGTTTGATTTAATGAAGGATGATGGCATCGATTATGATCATGTATCTTATATTGCAGTATTGTCAGCATGTAGCCATGGTGGGCTTGTAGACAGAAGAAAGAAGTATTTCAGTCAAATGATCGCTCAAAATATTAAACCACAGCAAATGCACTATGCTTGCATGGTAGATCTTCTCGGGCGTGCTGGACAACTGAGTGAATCTGTTGAAATAATCACAAACATGCCTTTTCCTGCTAGTTCTGATGTTTGGGGAGCATTGCTTGGCTCTTGCCGTATACATGGAAACATTGAACTAGCACGACTGGCAGCAGAGCATTTGTTTGAGTTGAAGCCTGAGCACTCAGGCTACTATACTCTGCTGAGAAAAATGTATTCTGAGTCTGGGATGTGGAATGAGGCAGATGAGATCAAGACATTAATGAAATCAAGGAAGGTGCAGAAAAATCCAGCCTACAGCTGGGTGCAGAGTGGCAACAAGCTAAAAGCTTTTCTTGTTGGAGATGGACAGTGATTTTTGGATCGTTTTGCATTAAATGACAGTGCCACAGATTTTGACATGGTGCGCCTATATGGTGGCATGAAATGAATTAGCTGGATATAGAAATACCATGTAAAGCATTGTCATGGTAATATTGCCTAGCAATATTGCGGAAAAAGTGTTTGCAATGACTTGTAGAAGACCTTCAGTGACTAACTAGTATAATACTTGGGTACTACTGATGGTACCATATCTTTCTTTGCTCATGAGCTCTCACCAATAAACAAAAGGATGGTAAAAATATATACTATTATGTTGGTATGTTCTGTGAAAAAGGTAGAGTAGCCATAGTGGATCATGATCATGCTTCGTACCATCGGAGTTTGTATTTGATCTTAGAGAAGTACAATAGTTCCAAATATTATGATTTGTGTCTTACAGAACTTTTGGTGTCTTACAGAACTTTTGGAATGTTAGTAGTTGTAGTTTACTTACTGAAGTTTCTAGCTAGTGATTTGATTTTTTTGGCCTGATTGTAAGTCCCTTCTTTCTTTGATTATTTATCATATAACTAGGTAATTCCTCAAGCCACAGTGTTTGTTGTTTGAAGGCAATATAAGCAAGAGGGAGAGCAATGGTTGCATTCTATCAAGGAGAAGAAATCGCGAGGCTAAGTTCAACTTGATGTCCAGAAAGGTGATGCATCCCTCATTGTCAGGGTTGATGGTTCAACATAAGCTAGTCATGACACATTCTCAAATGTTCAGCAAGCTGGATGAACTGTTGGTGAGAAGAAAGCATTCAGGCACCCTGCCTGGAAATGTAGGAAAATCATAAATGTAAGATGTCTCGGTACGGTTTTAGTTTTTCTCAAGATCTCATCACTTAGAAATTGTTTTCTGTTTTTGATTGATGATGTGGAATTTGGGTTTTACTCAATTAGGAATGTGTGGAGGAGACTCAAGCTGATGATCAGACTGTACAAAGATAATGGAGCAGGACACCATTACACAATAATGTGAGTGCAGCAAGATGAAAGCATTACACAGTTTTGATATTTGTACCCAGCTTTTATTAACACGATAAATACATTTTCCTAGACTCCAATAGTGTGCTTTTCATATTGTTTGCACACATGATTTCCCTATTCAACAACACTCATTGCACTTACTGAATTTTTTTTTTGGGATATTTAGCTATTTGTCACTCTTGAGAGTGTTGTACTCCAAAGTATCATCTGCTTCTGCAAGACTGCAAGTCCCAAATATTTAACACTCGTGGCATTTTCAGTGGAGACGATGAAGTCACATTATAGGATGATATTTGGGAGTGTGCCACTCTTAAGAGTGGCAAAAAAGTTCAATATATCTTGGAAAAAGAGTGCTTCTTCCATTTTAAAATGTAGGTCATTTTAGGTTTGTCCTACAAACTTCTCTAACTTTGACCAAATTTATAGAAAAATATATAACATCTATAGTACAAAATAAATGCACTATTGTTATGACATGTTTCATGGTGGATTTAACTCAGCTAATTTGTTGTTGTAGATATTGCTTCCCTATCAAGTTATATATTAAACAACGACACCATCTAGATCGAACTGGACATATTTTGTTCTACCTCTTATAGATGGTGGCATTCATGTGATGATGCCATGATGGGCATCAGTGTGCCAACCATTGCAGAATGATTGACCGTGAATTCCTAGACAAGGGATCGAGGCAGAATTCAGCATGTGTTAACACCATTCTGTTTTCAAGGGAAATGGTAAGGAGAATGAGCCGTTTGGTCCTCGTTTGCCTGTTTCCAGTGTGTGGCAGGAACATATGGCATGTGCATGTAGCAATTTTTCATTGCTCGGAATTGCTCTGTCGACGAACCTTGCAAGAAACCAGCCAGAGGTGGCGAAGGGCCTGAAGATGGACCCAGACAATGGAATGTGGACCTCTGGTGGTGACAAACTCTTGGGATATGTGATGCTAGCGCTTAATGGCATCATCTTGGCGTGCGAATGCAACTTTAAAGATCACCAGTGTATATGATGTAGCCTACTTTTAGCTATAGAGTTAGCTATTTGGCGATTTTAATAGGAGAGACTAATGTTCACTTCTTCATCTGGCTGTAGTTAGTGATGTAATGTAACCGGTATCACTGATTCTGCCTCTCTTAGGATTAATGAACAACATGCATTGAATACAGAGGTATAGAACCTGCAGTAATCTTTATCTGATTGTCCCTACATATATTTTCCATACACTGAAGACACAAAGGCAGCACTAAGCTAGCCACTAACCAAGCACACATACACGAAATGATCATACTTACCATCATACAACAAGCAGCCAGGTTTTTATCAACAATCTCTCACCTTACATTATTAACAACCGAGCTAGCTAACGAATCAAGCCCTGATTTCCTTGAATGCCTAACCCTCTGGGTCCAGCCTTTCTTCACAACCTTGTGTCCCAGGGACAGGCCTCAGGTCTCAATGGGCAGATTAGAATCGACAAGCTATGTGCAGCAGAGGCCATCAGTGGAGTGCATAACCTGATGCCCGGGTTCTATTCAGCAGTCTGAGAAGTTAGGATGGTCGGCTTCTTCAGCCAGTACTGCTCGAACCTCTGTCTTGCGTATTCCTTATAGTCGAAGTCGATATCATTGACATGATCCTGAACAGCTAGAGAATGTGAGACTTAGATGAATGAATGGCGTGCATACTTGCTATTCTGGTTTTTAGGTAAGACGAATAATGAAAACTGCCTGAGCAAACCCACCGAAATTATTCCCCAGAGGCCCCAAACTAGATGGCTGGCAAGGGTGTACTTGTCAATGCTTTTTATCAGGTTCTCTACCTCCACTTCAGATTCCTCACCTGTTAGGGATTGCAGAGAATCAGAAAGAGAATTTATTTTCTAAAACTGATAAAGACGTCCTACAAACTTGTAGGGAGATAAACTAGAGGGGTTGGTATAAATCAATTAACATTAGATTACCTGAGGAGCTCAGGTATGTCTGCACAAATTGCTTCCGCTCATCGGTATCTGTTGCGATATGAGCAGTCGGCAAGGATGAGTGAACAAATATAGGCCCCATCAAGACATCTAAGAGGAAAATAATAATGCACAAATCCATAGCTTCAAATATATATGTAGTACCTGGATATTTATTGTAGTCCAATATGTGAGGCTTTTCTGAATGGTAGTCTGCGGCCATCTCACAGAAATGGTTTGCGATGTCATAAGCAACAGGGTTAAAACTTGCATACTCGTAGTCCTGCAAAGGCATTAGGCAGAAATAAAGTAAGATCGTTACAACATGTTTTCCAACTATTCAGGATAAGTCAGATGGGATAGTCAATAAAAGATGAAGCAAAGCTTACGGGTTCAGAAACATATGACAGACTAAAAGCATGAAAGCTGACACAGAAATGCAGCAACGTGTATGAAAGAGCAGGACTAGTGAACCAAGCACACGCCAAGTTTAAAAGATCTTACGATAATGGTCAACAATTTGGTCTCTTCATCAATCATGATGTTTCCATACTGGAGATCATTATGGCAAAATCCTATGCGCTCGCATTCCCCTGAGAATTCATTCTCCAACGCGGTGATCTCCTCATCAATGCTATCCAAGCAGAACTCTTTGGCTTCATCAGAGGAGTACAAGCTCTTGGCAGTTTTGAGCCAGTTCCTAGCGGAAACGAGGCACTGTTGCAATCAGTACTTCACTTTGATGATAAGTTTTGTTTTACAATATGCTACACCAGACAACCATTTAGGAAAAAAAAAATCTGCAGTACCTTAATCTTTCCCAAATGAGCACAAATTTTGAACCAGGCATGTCAAGGCTGTGAAATTCCCTCAATTTGGAGGCTATAATAGCTGAAATCTCCGGATCACGTAGATCAGGAGCTGAAAGTGTCTGAAAGGAGTAGTTATGTCAGCTTCCTAAATTTGATAAAATGGGATCCACATCCTACTGGTACTAAGATATCCAGTTCTCATGGTAACTACGAATTACAGAGCTGCAAGTTTTGTCTTTGTATTTATCAAGGAGATGGAGCATGATGCCTTTTGTTTTTAAAATGGTACAAAGAAAAGGAAAACGAAGACCGAATAGTGATTCTTTAACCAATTTTCTACTCACACCTTTTGTCCTGAAAAGACAATACTTCAACACTCTGACCTAGTCTTGTTGAGTAATTAACCAAAGTAGATACACAATCTTCATTCTTCAAGTGTTGACCTGTTAGCGTCTGTGTGTCCTGAATTCTAAAGCAATTTCATAGATACAGTGCTACAAGTACCAGATACTATTCGCAAGAAGAAATGTCAACAAGTGGCAACAACCTGTTAGCCTTGCGAATCAGAATAAAATATTTCACTGTTTTCTGCCACGGCAAGTATCTCAGACGATATCAAGGAAACATTTTAAAATACGCAATGCAAATCTCAATAAGAGTAGGAAAACCGTGGCATTAGTATTGAACTCTTTAGTTCATTATTGACTTGACACTTAAATGATCGTTTTCGGATAAGATTCCAAAGGCTAAACTGTTGAAAGTTATGGCAAGGGAGGAAGGTGTCAAAGCAAGAGAACCTCACATCAACACGTTAGTTGAGAGCATGGTGGTAGAGTAATGTGTTTATTTATCCATTAAGAAGCAAAATAGTAAAATCTTTTGTGTTTTTTGAAACCTTAAACAATCTCCCTCGTTCCGGTCAAAAAAAAAAAATCTCCCTCGGCTCTTCCTATAATATTGAACAATATCCCTCGTCTCCTATTAGTGAATGGATCAACGGGGCGCTTATGATGAAGACTCCCATTTAATTTTCATGTTACCCAGTCAGCAAAAGTTACCGAAAGATTCCAAATAACTTGAGAAGAAATAAATTCCTCCCGGAAAAAAAGAGTTTTAGAAGTAATGTCAAACCAGTAGGATTTTAAAGAATGGATACTAGTAGAAAACAAGAAGGATGGGTCCAAGAAACAGTGAAGCAAACAAAACGAGTGATGAAGAAGAAGAAGAATACAAGAAGCGAAAGAATGCGCACCCTGGCGTGGATGAACTCCTCGACGCGGCCGTTGGGGAAGCGGCCGAGAAGGCGCGGGCCGTGGCCATGCCGAGACATGAACTCGAACGTGCGCACCTCGTCATCCCTGTCAAAGAACAGGTCGACGCCCTCCCCGTACACCCGCACCAGCACGGTCCGCACGTCCCTGCTGCCCGCTTCGGCGCCGCCGGTGGTGGCCCACAGCGCCTGGTACACCTCGTTGGTCATGGCGCCCTTGAGTGGCACCACCTCCGGCTCCCGCCGCCCGCACCCGACCACGGCCACGTCGTCCCACGCCGCCGCCAGCTCGTGCAGCAGCCGCCGCGCCTCGTCCGGGATGCTCCGCGCAGCCGCAGGTGCCACCGCCTCGGCCGGACTCTGCTGCTGCTGCTGCTGCTGGCTCTCGGTCGGCTTCGGCGCCATGCCTGAGACTAAATCAACGGGGCGTGGAGCGGCTCGGGATTCGACGGCGGAATCTTTGCTTTGCCTGAAATGGGAAGGATCTGGGTGTCGGAGAGCGAACCGTTCGTGCGCGCGTCCGTCCTTGCCTGGCTTCGTTTCGTCTGATCGTCTCTGCCACGAGAGGCGCGGGTATAAATAGAAGAACTTGTACAGGGTGCTGTATATTCATTTTTATACATACATAAAATAAAAAATATAATAATTTGCCTTGCAGTTGCGGGCTTGCAGATTCACCCTCAAGTATTGCCTTTATTCTGCATAAACCTTCATTTTGATCCATTAGACATCATTGAAAAATCTTTGCTTCCTGGTATTCAGCTGGCTCCATGAGAGAACGAGATTGTCAATGCCTCGATCTATATCTCAGAATCTTACTAGCCTATAATTTAATAAGTCAAAACAATAATGATTCTATCATGTATCTCAAATCTTTATAGTATCATGCATTCATGATCCTACGAAGAAGGTTTCATACAATTCTACATAAAACCTCATAGTATTCTGATATCACAATCACATAAAACTTCATCGTATTCTGGTATTACAATCATATGATAACATACAATAAAATACTATTTAAAGTGAAGGACGATGAGGAAACAATTCGCTAGCCAAATTGTGTAGATGTTTAGTGTATAAATTCATGTAAGTAGATTTTTGTTTCTAGTAACTTCCGATACAACAGTGATTTTTTATAACAAATCGATGAAAACCAGGAGGGAGTAGCATCTTTACACCTTAGCATTTAATGGGGTGTTAACAGCGGCCAGCCAAGGTCAGTACACAGTACACCTATAAAAATTGGACAAGCTCACAAAAAGAGGTTCATATACTATATGATACAAGGTTTATATAATGGGTTTCCTAAAAAAATGTTTATATAATGGGGTGTTTTGTATGCGCGGGTTTATTTCTTATTTCAACTTTTCTTGAGTGATATAAACTCAATACGGTATTTGCCAAATGATTCTAGAACTCAATAATACTCTCCAAGTATTTCCTGAAAAAAAAAAGAAATCAAATGAAAACATAAAGGTCCCACTAGATGCTGTGCGGCTGTGATTGCAAGCTGCAGCGTACTACAACTGCGCATGGTAGACCCCTACGGCATCAAGATTCCGAATTGACAAAACAACCACTTAGATTCGAGGGAATCGGTCCCGCATCACATCGAAATTAATGTACTTATCCGTCATCAAACATCCAATTTAAGTTTAGAGGCGACCCATCCGCAATCTTGTAATAATAACTTGAGTACGCTCAGTAAACAGATAACGTAAGTATTCTGTATCGAAAAGGAAGTGAAAGCCATGTTGCTGTAAAATATCAGCATCCAGCAGTCAGCACAGCTATGGTTGTCGTAAAAGGTTCAGGACTTTACACTTGTTGATATGACAGTAGAAAATCAAGCTTCTACCGATTGCATGTCAATGTTAGCTTTCTCACTGTCCAAAGTTAATGCAGGTATGGTACTACTGCCACAGTAGCACGGAGAAAACGACTCGGTTTGACAATTTTGTCTTCCTTATCAACTTCACTCTTTCCTGTGTCTTATGCAAACCTATTACTGCTTCAGTAACGTAATATTTCAGTGCTTACTACTATCCTTCCATGTCTATAGTAGAGTGATCACAGAGACTAGCATAAGCAAGGAGATATGCAAAAATATCAGTGGCACTACTGTTACTGAAGCACTCAGAATCTGTACTGGAAACAAGCACCCTCCTTGTGAAGCATTTGTTGTTGTGATCATTGCAAGGCCTCCAAAAGAACAAGCCCTGACATCCTGATCCATTGTCTGGAAATAGATGTTGAATGCGTATGATATGTTCCCATCATGGCTGAGACCATTGCATGAGGCCCCATACCCCAGTGGTGTACAATCTGCATTTGAGCATGCATAGTTTACAGAGGCTGGCAGATCTTTGTACTTATCCTTTGTATCCTTGTTGAATACACACCATTGTGATGGCAAGTACAGCACCCCTTTCACTTCAGCCAAATAACCCTTGCCATTTCCACTGAGGTCCATAGAGAACTTTGGTTTTCCATCATACGTGAATAGTCCCCAGTGACGCTCAAAGCGTCCAGGCAGGACACTCTTCTGGTTCTCATCAATCAATGCAAACAGGTAAACTTCCATACGACCAGGTCTCAGAGGTGTGCCGATATTTTTGGCCATCTTCCTCAGGAAACCATTATAGAACCTCTGTGCATATTTGATGTTAGCATTCTTATCACCATCCGTTGGCCAGCCAACTTCACCAACAATGATTCTCATGTCGGGCACTCCAGCTTTCCTTAATGACCAGACAAGAGTATCAAAATTGGCATCAAACACATTGGTGTAGACCATTCCTTGATCATACACTGGCTTGGTGGCACCATCAAAGAAGGAGAAATTCAGTGGGAAGTTGGGATTCTGATATAGGCTGAGAAATGGGTAGATGTTAACCACAAAGGGCGCATCATTTGCATGGAGGTAATTAACAATGTCAACCATTAGGGTATTGATATCCTTGCGGAAACTCCCAGCAGATGGCACTGGTTTGTTCTCAGGGGAGCTGTAGATATCAGCATTCAGTGGCACAACTACCTTGATGCGTTGGCCAAAGCCAGCCTCATCTAGAGCCCTCTGCATGTTCTTGAGTGCTGGAAAGGTAATGTTGATGAAGCTGCCATTATAGCTCTTCAGAAAAGGTTCATTGCCAACAGCCACATACCTGAACAATTGGCATATAGGTATCAGGACTGTTCACAATAGGACTATACAAAGACTGGAACTGAGTAACTTAACAACTGAGTAATTTTCTGTGCAACAATTTCAATGAATATCTATCTTAGTCTTTAAGGACAAAAAACTGCGCTATGTATATACTGTATGATACCGCTATTCATGCACGAGGGAACATTAATTGCAACTTAGTGAAATAAAACTGCCAAGCTCACTAGTCACTACCTAAACATGATAATATAACTTCACTGGCAGATCCATAAGTCCAAAAGACCTCCTGAAAGACCAAGTTATGACATGCTAGTCATCACATACTCTATGGTTCCTCTCACCAGTAAAACATGTCTAAATTATTGCTTAGAATTCCATGCCTGATAGCTGACATAGTACTAATAACAATCAGTTTTTCATCTCACATGCATGATGCATGGTGCATGACACACTCGTAAGAACGTGGGAACCAGCAGTCCAGCACGTATGAGTTATGATCCACAGCAAACATCTTTAAAAAGAAACGCAAGTAAAAGCAGACCTCTAAGAAACGTATGGCTTCCAATGTGAATGAACCAGGCAACCAGCATGCATGAGTCTGATATGCTCTACAATCAACATGAACCATGAACTGTCATAATTCATATGGCTGCCTCCCACGTCTGATGATAAAGCATATATAGAATACTCTACTAATCTTGCCTGACAGACATCAGTTATTTTGGGGCGGAAGGAGCATCTTCCAAACAGCAAGCAGAGAGACCTGAACGTCCTGCACTGAACAGTACAGCAGCAGCACAAGAATTGCATCCATTTTTTCGCATGAACTAAAAAAGCATGCACACATCTCACTGCTGTAGCATTGTATCAAACATTCTCAGCGCACCAGAATACACACATCACCACCAATTGGCACTTGCAGTACCATAACCAAACAGGTACTCGCGCGAAGGCAACTCGTCTCGCCACGCCATTGTACCAAACACAGATCAAACAGCGCAAATCACATTCCTGAGCACGGGGCACGGGCACCCGGGCCGCCGCGCCAATCGTCAGTGTAGCGCACCCGAGCGCGCGTGGCAATGCAATGAAACGACGGGGTGCTAGTGCTACTAAGTAAGAACTACTCAGGGATCCAGATACGGATACGGGCATACGGCAGTCGGTGGGGGTGGCAGTGGTACCTGACGTCGACGCCGGCGTTGATGTTGGCGGTGACGTTGTGGCGGACCCAGTCGCGCGCGCGTCGCGGGTCGCGGGCGAGGGAGGCGAGCTGGTCGTTGGGCGCGGCGAGCATGGCCTGGACGCCCGACCCGGCGAGCGCGGCGACCGTCCAGAGGTCGGCGTCGAAGAGCTTCACCCGGTCGACCCCGTTGGCGCGCAGCATGTCGACCACCGCGGATGGGTGGATGGGGTGCGACATCATGGTGCCCCAGTTCACCCCCACGGGCGCCGCCGCCGCGGGAGGAGGGAGCGGGAGCAGGAGCAGGAGCAGGGCCACCACCGCGGCGATGACTAAGACGGCGGTGGCGGGGCGCGGCGCCATGGGACGGAGGGGGAGGCTGCGGTGGGCTACGGGTTGCGTGAGAGGGGATGGGAGGAGTGCGCTGGCATCGGCGAAGCAGGCGAGGAGCGTGGCCCGTGGCCGTGGAGAGATTTCTTCGCGCGGCGTCGTGGCAAGGAAGGGGCGGGGCTTAAGAGGCAGTATGACAGGTGGGACCATCCAATTGCGTTTCCGAGTGCATGACAGGAAAGCATGTGATGACGTCAGCTAGAGGTCCAGAACTTTTTTTTTAAACGAACCCGCAGGAGAGGTGCCCGCTATATTAAAAAGGAGAAACGCCTGATGGGCACTGTATAAGAACAACAGAATACAACGATACGAAAAGACCTCCATCAAAGGAGGGACCGATCAAAACTACAAACGGAGGTTGTAACAGAACCGACCAATTTATTAGAGCACAAGCACATAATCCGCCATTAATTCAGCAAATCATATGATTGAGACCTAATAAACCTGGTAGTCCGTGAAATCTCGAAGGATTTCAAACTTTTCCGACACGACCAAGATCGTAATAGTTTAGCGGTTCCATTCACAAGTACACAGTTCGCACATAGTTTTAAAACATCATCGGAGTACGAAATAGAGTTATTACAAACCAAGTTCAAGTTCAAATAAAAGCGGAAGCGATTTAGTTCAAATACCACACACCCATTTGAAATACAGTGCCAGGTCCTTGGTCCACATCCAGCAAAAGCATCAAGTAGAGAAGAGTGACCATGCCCAAGGTCTAGTCATCGCCCAAGGCGGGATAGAAACAGTTCTGACAATAACCATAAAGCATCTCACCATCTGCAAAAACATGGGAAATAAAACCCTGAGTACGAGGATGTACTCAGCTAGACTTACCCGTCATAAACTAAAATAAAAAGACTCCAAGGAGTATGCAAGGCTGTATAAGTAGGATAGCTGACTCATTTAAAATTGCGGAAAAGCTTGCATTAAGAAACAATTAATAAGAACCTTCTAGCAATGTATTTTAATCTGATTATCCTTATCATGCTACATTAGCACCTGTACTAAACAAGCATGGTAATAATTATTCAACAGAAAGTAACCATTTCCGGTTGAGTATCTTTCAGTCTCAACAGCTCAACCATCTCACCTCTTGTTCAAGTTCTTACTACGATGCCGCTGCTCAAGTCAAGTGTTCACTGTCCAGGAACGATGGCGATTATAATCGATTACTAACCAGCTGGCGGGTACTCCTCACACAAACCACACTCACCAGCCACGGTGAGCTACAGGTCACCGACATCCAATTCAGGAAAAACGCGAGATCAACAGGTACCATCACATCCGGGCACCGTCCGGCTGCCAGCAGGGCGCACCATGCTATATTCAGGCCTTACAACCGCGTAACCCGTGGTCCCCCATCTTCACCAATGCGATGCGTACAGCAGGTCGACTCCCGGCCCAAATCAAAATTAGGCTTCGCGGTCGGAACGACTTATCCTTCCAGCTAAATGTGAGGCATAAATTCAATATGACTTGAGGACGTACAACGGACGGGGTCCTAGTTCGACACAGACGGGATAAACCACATTGAACCTCCAGTTCATTCTCAACTCCAATCCCGCCCGGTCTCGATTTATTATCTCCACATGGTTATCCAAGATAACAATGTATTCAACCATCCGAGTTACCACCTATAACTCGCGGATGACAGGAAATCACCCGACTTCTACCGATCTAGTTAAGCAGGGCTAAGCATATAATCGTACCTGAACCTAACAGGGTTGAAGTATAAACAGTGGCAAGGAATTTAAGTAATGCAGCAACGGTATAAAACAACGCCTATAACTTAATGCAACAAACAAGTAAAGGACTCAAGTTAGATATTTTGCAAACCACAGGGAGAATGCTCCGGGGCTTGCCTTTCAGAAAAGCACTTGGCTGATGGTCGGGACACTCCGGAAGATCAGCTTCGGGATCCTCTTCTGCTGCTGCTTCCCGCACCAAAGCTTCCTGTTGGTCTTCCTCTCCTTGTGCTCCGGGAACTACCGTCGCGAGCTCTGACGATCCTGTATGATGCATAGTGCGTATGAATACCGTGCATACATATAATTACAATGCTGAGGGTGATGGTAAATGAATGCTCAACTAAGATGAATGATATGATATTTGAAAACATGTATGATAAGCACATGTCATCTGCATTCTCTTCTACCGATAAATCTCCAAATAAGCCTCGCATTAAAACTTTGCTCGCACACTATAAAGAATTATAAACAACCATTGTTTTGCACACTACACTCTACTGAACCACAACCAATAGAAGATCATGCATATCATGAATAGCATAAAAAGCATTTTTACACACATGAAATGATAACTTTAAAGCATTATTTATAATTGAAGGAAATCAGGGTATAACTACAACATGGCTTTAGACTGCTCAGAAAATTCTGTAAAAATTACAGAAGCTTAGTCATACCAAATAAAGACTACCATAAAAATTTCAAATCAAAACAGTAAGTACTTTATCCTGCACAAAAATGACAAGGCAGCACAATTCCAGGGGCATAAAATACTTTGTACATAAAAGTATATCAAACAACAGATCTCAGAACATAATTAGCTCTAGATTGACATAAAAACACCCTCCAAAAAGTTTCATGCACAAATTCCTTATACATTATTTATTATGAATTATTTATCCTCACATGAAAATAGGCACCATAACTAGACATAGAAAAATTTACATATGGCATAGCCTAACAACATTTTTCATAGATAGAGCATGACATAAGAAAACCAACAAACTTGGTCTCACATTTTTCTGAGCAACAGAGAATTAGTTATGCATTTCCTAAGATAAATACAATTAATAGAGATAAATAAAGCTATACAGAAAAGTTTCACAAATTCCACATTTCATATTTTTCATGCATAGATCATCTCATAAGAAAAATACTGCAAGTTGAACCAACTCATTTGGATGAAAAATGAGCAAGTTATGAATTTTTAAAGTTTAAACCGAAATCTGAAATCAATTCTGAAAAAGAAAAAGGAAAAACCACTTTACACCGGGGACCCTGACATTTCCAGAAACTACCCAAGCCCTATTAAGAAAACTGCTGTGTCTGGCAACTTAGCACAAGGGACCCTAGGGTTTCTTGAATTCCAGGACGAAAGTCCTCCTCCGGGGAAAAGGCAGGGAAGTCGTCGGCGTGGCTTCGCCGGCCGACACAGCGGCTTCCCAGCGTCACCGACCGGAGGGAAAGGACCAGCAGGTCAACGCGCTTCGATTGAGCAGCTAAAAATGGACAGGGGCACGGTCCAGGTGGCTCGGCCACGTGCGCGGCGGACCGGCGACCAACCGCACGGCGGCGCGGCCAAATTCCGGCGAGGGCCGACCCTAATCGGCTCGGTTAGCTAGGGCTCTAGCGGCTACGGGGCACAGCGCATCCTATTTGCACGAAACGGCAAGAAAATGACGGGCAGAGCGGCGAGTCCACGGCGGAGCCGAGGTGCGGCCATGGCGGCCGGGGAGAAAACTCGCCGATTCGAGTATACCTTGGAGCAACGGGCCGAGGCGAGGGCGGAGGACAGTGTAGCGGGCTCGGGCGCGTCCGAAAGTGGTGCTCAGCGGGTCAATGCGTGGCCGAAGGCGGCGAATTTTGAACGGCGACGAGGCGAGCTCGGCGCTGCGCGGCGGCGGCCGAGAGCTTGCAGCGCTGCGGGAAGGAGAAGGGAGGGGAAAATGAAGGAGGGGACCGCGAGAGGGAGAGCGGGCGCCTTGCTTTAACCTGTCCGAACGGCCGCTGCTGCCCCGGACGGCCGGTCGACGCGCGCCACGCGGAGCGCGCGGGCTGGGCGACATGGGCGGTGGCCGAACATTTTCTTGACGGCCAGGGTACAGCCGTCACCAAAATGTTATTTCCATGAACTCAGAACAAACTTTGCTGCTTAATAACTTTCAAACTAAGCCGAATTAGCAAAAACTCAAAATAGATGAAATGTAGCTTTTGAAGAGTAGAACATTTCATCTTAAAGAAGTTTTGCCAGATTCTGCCTAGATTTTGAATTACAAAAATCTAAATAAAATACCTTTGAAAAATCCCCAAAATAGAAAATCAGCCCCCAATTTTGCCCTTTTTCAACATTTTTGAACACCTTCCAAGCATTTTCATGAAAAGTGGTAAAAACAACTTTTGTTCCTTATAAAATTCTCTACAAACTTCGTTTAGGGTGCACACACATGCAAGCACTCTAGCTATCACTTCCAATTC